>CM029461.1:16707520-17907520 GCA_017140185.1 Eucalyptus polyanthemos subsp. polyanthemos
TGATGGTGAGCTAGAGAGAGGAAGGAGGGAGGGAACAAGTTTGGCTAAGGGGGGCCTACCTTGGTCTTCCTCATCCTATTTGGTCCCCTTGACCTTAGCCCACCACCAGCTGGATTCCATGGCCAATTTTTAGCCACCATTTCCCTTCTAGAAGCCTTTTGAAATGGTCCACAAATCATGGGTGAGGGGGTGTGACATCTTGGATTTTTCACTTCTGCTCTAAATTAAATTAATTGGGCATTTCATCGACATGCCTATAGGATTGTTCTTAGAGTTCATCACTCTCGAGATAATTAGATTACTGGGGAAAGCCATTAAGGAATTTTTAATGCAATAAACTTGAGAATTCAACTAGGAATCGGCTACTCGACCGTGCTCATCTTTAGAGGTCATTATGACATAGTTAAAAATTGATTAGGGATTAGAGATAGGTCAGTTTGACTAAGATGTGTGGCTAAACGTGGGTGATTCCACTAAATTGGAAAATTCTCGTCGACTAACACTAGAATGATTTTTTTGTCGTTTTGGTACCCTATGTCTGTAATTGAATCCTCGAGATTTTTACGACAACCGAGAGTCGCCAATGTGTCGAGTGGGTTCATTGTAGCTCAAAGAAAATCGACCATGAGTCATTTGCAATAAAAATTTCTAAAAACTACCCGATAGCCTAGACCACGCTAAGATCGTGCAGATTTGAAATTAACCGAGAATTTGAGTCTAATTTCAGAAATTGAAAGTTCTGTTATGTCACAAATCATTTGAGGAATGTCGACTCAGTCTCAAAAGATCTTTCTACAAACCGAGACTTTTTGGGAAAAACTCGTCAGAGGAACATTTTTGTCTAGAAAATGTCAAGGACTACTTTTGATCACGCAATTGGGAAGCAAGTGGGATCGATTGGTGAGGAAAAATACTAATTGGATTAATGAAGCGTCGGTTGAATTTATAGAGGCTTAATTGGATTGATTCAAGAAGGATTGAGTATCCAATTGAGGAAAAACCGAGTCAAATTCGTGTACCCCCACCACCTGTGACTTTTGGACCATCTTAGGCTTCTAGAAGAGAGCCTTGGTGGCTGATTTGTGGCCAAGGGTCAGCTGGTGGTGGTGGATGGCCAAAGGGGACAAGAGGATAAGTGAAGCCCTAAAGTGGACCCCCTCGGTTCCCACATCTCCTCCTTTCCCCTCCTCCCCCCACCGACTCTTCTTCCTCCTCCCCTCTTTCAACCATTTGGAAGCCAGCAGCCAAGGAGAAGCCATCGGAGTAGCCACGCCAACTGTCGACGCTGTTTGCCGCTTGTTGGACCGCTGTTCGCCATCCTAGCGCGCCGCCGTTGCCACGCATGCCCTCCGCCCCTGCACCGTCCCAGCTTGTTGCCTCAGCCTGTGCCAATGTCCCTTAGGTCTGGTCGAGCCCAGTCAGAGTCCCTACCACCACCGTGAGCCGCTGCCATCGCTTGCCCAAGCTGCTGAGGCCCCCGCTATTCCACCGCCAGCCTTTCCTTGCTGAATCAACCTCGGTTCCATCATTTCCAATGCCAAATAGACGCAAAACCATGTGGGATTCCATCCACTGTCGGGCCCATTTTAGAGGTGTTCCCGGCCCCGAAAGCTAGGCCCACTTTGGAGAGAATCGAGCCCTATCACGTCCTCGTCGAATTGAACCAATCGGATCGCCGAACAAGTAAGTTTAACTCACTAATCCTCGCTTAGTAGGTTAATGACGCTTAAGGGTTGATTAGATTAAATTAGTCATAGATTAGGTGGTTAGTTAGATTAGATTAGCGAATTTAATTATCTATCGATGCATGTTAGGTGGATAGTTAGTGCAATTAGGGCCTAGATGAGCTCTAGTATTTATCTAGATTGATTCGGAAATTTTCTAGGTTCGTCTTGGCGTCCAATTAGGCTTTTCCAAGCCTAATTATTGTGGTATTTATCTAGATGAGCTCTAGTATTTTTCGTAATTATTTTTTGAAAATTAGACTGGGATAGCCGGTGATCAGAATTTTATGTTGATTACTGTGGTATGATCTTTTTATTTAGTTGAGCCCAAATTTGCGTTGAATTGGTGTGCTTATGATTTTATGATTTTATTCCAAAAAATAACTGACCACCGGTTTACAACACCAAAAAATATTTTGGTGGATCATATAAAATGATGGGATTTATGGAAGGAAATTATTGTATTTTGGCTAAGGCCGATCATGTACCCACACATGACTATTTTTATCGGGTATCTTTAGTACAAAGAAATTATGCCAAGATATTATGAGATTGAGGAATTTAATTGCGAAGTGCAATATCATTGGCCGTGGTTGAATAGTGTTATGGGTTGAATTAATTAAACCGCCAAAGTATGGTTGTGCCCATTGGGCGGTGATTACCACCTGATAAAGGTTGTGCCCATTGGGCCGTGATTCATTACCAAAGAATTAGTAGTGCCCGAGTTAGGTTGAGATTTATAGTTGAAGTGAGTAATGAAATTGACCGTGTGAAGGTCTTGTTGACATGAAATCGACTAAGTCAATTGATTAAGACATTCAAAGAAAATCGCTGTTTTTTTTTTTTCCTTGTACGAAACTAAATTCATATATCTAGATATTCATATGTTCCTTCTAGTTGTCTCCAACCCGTATAAATCTAAGCATGTTTTACAAAATGATATATTGATTAATAATCACCCTTATGTTAATAAATTTGAAAATGATTCTTTGTATGCACACATATAACTTTTGTTTCGTGCCCTTATTTTATTATTTTTATTTTAACAACATATAAGAAACGAGTAATTAAAAACATGCTTGTATGATGACTTGTAGGATTACAAAAAAAGGTGACATTGGAAACAAAGGATGTATTTGTGTAATTTAAAGATTTATCACACATATTGTAAGTACCAGGTAAAGATCACGATGGAAGTAGCGAGAGGGCCAAAGGATCACGATGGAAGATGGAAGAAGGCCGAGTTGAAGGATTGGGATGCGTGAAACATCTTGATGAAAGAAGCACGAGGGCTAAAGGATCATGATGGAAATAGCATGAGCGGTGAAGAGCAACAAAATGACGTGCAGTCCTCACCTTTTCTTTTCCTTCTTCTTACCGTGATCATGATCGTAAGGAGCGTGAGGACTGAAGAGCAACGAATCTTTTAAGGAAAAGAAAACACATGGCCGGGTCCACACCATTCTTTTGACTTCTTCTTTCAGTGATGATGATGATTAATAAGCATGAGGTGTGTAAGACAGAACAACAAACAATATCTAAGGGAAAGAAAAGAAGATAGAGAACGATTTCTTGTTAGTTTTAGACACATTTAGTGACTTGTCGAATAGTAATTGATTATATTCTTTTATTCTCGGTAGTAGATTTGGAATAGAAATCCATTTGAAAAACTTTTTGTTCCCAAGAACCAATTTATTCGGGGAAATAGATTTGAAACAAAATCAATGAGTTAAAAAAAAAAAAAAGCGTTGCTTCTTTCTTCGTAGGAACAATTCCAAAATCAAGTCAACCCAAATTTCTTTTTTCTCTTCTCTTATTCTTTTCTTCTTGTCTTCTTCCTTCTCTCTTCTTCTTCCCCCGCCATCGCTCGCTGCTGCCTAATCACTGGTAATTGGTTGGGTGAGGTCGGGCAGGCTCATTGGAGGCTCGCCCAGACACCGGTGAGGTGAGCCTTGTCAATGGTTAGGGTAGCCTCGCCCAAGCCTCCCCCAGCCACCAATAAGCCTCGCCCAACTAGGCAATGCTTGACCTTACCTAAATCTAGTGAGGCCAAGCTCACCTAGCTGTCAGTAGGGCTCAACCTTGCAAGGTCAGCATCTAAGTTGCACCAACGCCAACACGTGATATGCTATATGGCAAGCCGTTCTTTAGTAATTAGTTAAGTTTACTAAGTATTAACAATCAACTAATCATCATGTATTGACAATAGCAGGCTTTCTCCTCCTGACTAACACTAAGCTTTATGTCGGCATCATGGTCATTAAAAAGGAATTATTGTGACATCCCAGATTTTCAACTCCGTTTTCTATTAAATAAATGGGATATTTCATCGACGCGTCTATAAGGCTGTTCTCAGAGCTTATCACTCTTGAGATAACTAGATTATCTAAGGAAGCCGTTAGGAAATTTTAATACAATAGACTTAAGAATTCGACCAAGAATCGGCTTCTCGACAGTGCTTGTCTTTAGGGGCCATTACGGCATAGTATAAAATCGAATTGAGATCAGAGATAGGTCGATTCGATTGAAATGTGTGGCAAATCGTGAGTGACGCCACTAAATTGGAAAATTCTCGTCGACCAACACTGTACTGATTGTTCTATCGTTTTGGTACCTTGTGTCAATATTTGGATTCTCGAGATTTTCACGACTTCCGAGGGTTGCCAATGTGTTGAGTGCATTCATTTTGGCCTGAAAAAAATTGACCACTGGTCATTTTCCATTGAAAATTTTCTAAAACCTACCCAGTAGCTTAGGTCACACTAAAAACGTGCTTGAGTGAAATTAACCGTGAATTGAAGTCTAATTTCAGAAATTGAAGATTCTATCATGTCACAATAAATTCTATGAACATCGACTTAGTCTGAGAAGATTTTTCTGAAACCCAAGACTTTTTGGGAAAAAGTCATCCTAGGGCTGTTTTTTTTTGGGAAAATGCTGGGGATCATTTTTGGTCGCAAAATTAGGATGCAAGATCAATCCATGGGTTAGGAAAAATGCCGAGATGACTGATGTTAGGTTGATTGAATTTGTTGAGGTTAATTGAGATTGAATCAAGTGAGAATAAGAGTCCAATTGAGAGAAATGGCAAGCAAATTCGTATGCCCCCTAGGCCTAGCCAAAATGGACCAATTCAAGGTTGCAAAGAGAGGCATTGGTGGCCTAATGGAGGCCGAGGAAGGGCTAATGGTTGTGGTTGGTCAAGAGAGACAAGAGAAGAGAAGAAATGGCCTTGGTGGAGCCCTCGTTCCCTCCCTCTCTTCCTCACAAGCAACCGGCCAGCTTTTGCTTTTCCATTCCCCTCCATTTCACACACTAGTATGCCAAGAGAAGTAGCCGGAGTCGCTCAGCCATGTTGGACAGCCACCCCTCCACACCGCATGTCGTCGTAATCGCCACAAGTGCTCGCCGTCGTGCCGCTGCTACTATGCCTCCCTTACGCCGTCGTCCCCACCTAGCCGTGCGTCCAGGAGGCCGTTTGGCTAGCATATGCCACTGTTCAGCCACCGTGGACCGCCATGCACCCTCACCTCAGCCACTGGAGCTCCGCCTAGCCGTTGCTAGCCTTCGCATGCCTCAACCGACCCCAGATTTGCCCTCAACCAGCAGCGAACAACAAGCTGGAAAATGGGTTTCCAGCACTGTTCCGGGCCCGTTTTGAGGTCAATCCTGACCCTGAAACTTAGGCCCGCTTTGGAGAGAAGTGACCCCCACGACCTTCCCGTCGGTTTGATTCGACCCGCGTGTTAAACAGGTGAGTTTAACTCACTAAACCTCACTTAGTATGCTAATGATGCTTAGGGGTTGATTAGATTTAATTAAGTGTGATTAGTTGGATAGATTAGATTAGAGTAATTAAATTAGTGATTTACTGATGCATGTTATGTGGTTAGTTGTAGAAATTAGAGAATAGATAGGTTCTAATATTTATTGAACAAATCTTAAAATTTTTCTGAGTTCGTTTCGGCATCCAATTAGGCATTACAAGTCTAAATTGGATTTATTGCATTTAATTAATAATTGTCGTAATTATTTAATTAATTATTTATTTTCCGGAAATTAGGCTGGGATAGTCCACAATCGAAATTTTATGCTGATTATTGTGGTGCAATATGTTTATTTATTTGAGTGCTAAATTGTGCTGAATTGATTTAATTATGATTTTAGGAATTCAATCCTAAATTAGATAATTTTAGATAATTAATTGGTAATTACCAGGCGTCGAAGCGCCAAAAATATGTTTATGGGCTATTGAAGATGGTGGGATGTTTTAAAGCAAAAAGGGTCGTGGTGACATGTAATCAACCGAATCGATTGATCAATGAGTTGATCTGATGATATGAATTGAATGATTGATGTGATATAAGGCATCTGTGAATAATCTTGATTTGTAGGATGGAACTGAGGCCAAGGTAAGTCCTCTGACTCGTGTTGTGCTTAGGCAGCCCTAAGGTGTATTGGCTTCTTAATCGAGTCTTATGAGGGTAGAACTTGCTGAGACGTAATCGCACCTCGTTGTGGGACAACATTTCAAGTCCCTAGGTGGTAGCACCTCCACCTCCTTATCCTTCCATGCATTTTGGCATTCCCAAAGATATCACCGAGATAGGATATCACTTCCCGATACACCCTCACTCGAAAGGTCTAAAGTATGTTTTGATGAAATCCATCGTCTGGGTTGATGTGGGTAGAGATGGCCTGGTGCCTCATGAGTATAGGTTGTGGTATCATCACTACGATGATGGGTGAATATAGGGTCCCGTACTAGAAGGTGGTGTACCTTTATTCATCTTAGAGGCAGCATTCGGAGAAGGGACTACAGATCCCAAGGACAGAACGATAATCGATGCCAAAGACCCTAAGCTCAAGAGTGACCCTAATACTCTTGCGTACTCAGTTGTGGACTCCATTAGAAGTGAAGAAAAAGGAGAGATTGTGGAGCAGGAGGAGGAATTGGAGGAGGAGCCTGTAGAGAGGGCCTAGGGGAGGACCCTGAAGAGGAATCAGAGGAGGATCCAGAGTATGACTCGAATGAGGATTGAAACCCCCACCTTATTTTGCGAACTCTGAGTTCTGATCTGATGTGTGATAGATCTGACTTGTTAATAGTATTGTAATATTTACTATGAGTGTCACGCCTCAAACCTCAAGCGCTCGCATATCCCTCGGTGGTCGATAGAATTTTGCAACGTTCCCAAGTACTCGTTGCCAACCCTTTGCATTTGTATTTCTCATGCGGAAGCGAATTAACTAATCCCCTGACAATAACATACATGGGATAGAAAAAGCAAGACAACCATATTCATATCAACTACACTTTCATAACACCGCAAGCTTATACAGAAGGTCTATCTCATATAGAATTACTAAGCCATCTATGCACCTAACCCTTCCGCCTCAAGCTCGGGGTTCTTCACACTAGGGACCTGAAAATGGTTATGCAATAACCAGTTAGATAAAAATCTCAGCGAGTTCTTCCCCTAGTCCCTCGATGAGAACACCAACTCAACTCGGGGTATCTTTTCAGAACAACCCCACAAGCAAGCAAGCAACCAACAATCAACAGTCGGTTCACATACAATCTTACTCTGTATGCCATACCCTACACGTTATATCTTAGCACAATATACACAATGCACATGGCCATTAGATGATGTAGTTCATCAATCACATGCGAGTCGCATCATAAGCAATCTCACCTAGCCATTGCTACACCCTGCACGTTGTCGATTCATGTGTACGTGCCATAAATAATGTGCTCATCTCATGCATGACTGAAACCAATGATGCCATAATTCTCGTGCATTCTTGCACATCAATGCACCACTCATCGTGCATCAATTCATCACACGCATCCCGATTATAAGGTAAAACCATTATGACACGTTCCATACCATGCCACACAATTTTACCTTATAATAAGGCGAAACAATCTCAATCAATCATGCATTCTAATTGTTAAGTAAGCCCTTCAAGGGCACCACCTACTTGTCAGTTTGGTGTCTTCTTAATTAAGCCCTTCAAGGGCACCACCTACTTGTCAGTTCGGTGTTTTCTTAATTAAGCCCCTCAAGCGCACCACCTACTCGTCAGTTCGGTGTCTTCTGACTCAGCTAGCCTTCGTATCCCCCCATGGAGCATGGCGTCGTCTCTCAAAGATGGCTTTCCCAAAGGGTATCCCATATAGGGTAATGTCCATCCGACTCAATCAAGGACGAGTTCTCTTAACCAATCAGACGTTAATTCAAACTCGGCCCGAGACATCTTGCATTTCACTCAATGTCATTCATTAAAATAGTGATCCTGGCCTCTTTTTTTCATATTAAAATCATTCAAGAAATTAGTCACGTGCGTGGGTACCCGCCCAGTTCAAATCAAAAAGACCAATGCCACTCCTTTTTCAAACCCAACTATTTAATATAATACTCAAAATCTATTTTCAGTGTCAAAACCCGACACCCAGTATTTTCTAATTAAATACCAATTTTCCAATCACCACACGATTGCACAAATCGTTACTCAATTCATGCCGATGCGCGTACATTTATACATCCATTCATTTCATAAAATCAACACGCATGAAATTAGACCATTTTTCGCTTCTGGATGAACAGTGTTTCGTGAACAATACTTGTGAATAGTGTCGCATGAACAGTAAATTTATAGAATTTAATAAACTATAAATTAAATTCAGAAATCATTAAAAGCATTAATTAAAGCAACCATCAATTAATTAAAGCCAAGCATACTTAATTAACCACATAAACCACATTAAGCAAATAAGGCAAGATTAATCTAAACTAATCTAATCCATCCATCTAACCACCTATCTTAGGGCTAATAAAACTTAATTAAATCACCTAAACTAGAATTAAATCTAATTGAACTAACCCTAAGAAGGTTTAGGCTCTAATCAAAGGATTAGGAGCTAAACTCACCCGTTAAGTGGGCCGGAGGCATCGACGTGGCGGCGACGACGATGGCTATGCACCGGGACCTCTACCATGACGATCCAAGGTGGTCCTAAGCTCAGCACAGCAACCATAGCCTCTGTCTTCCTTTAAAATTTTGAAAAATAGCCGTGTCGGAGGAGAAAACAAGTTAAATGGCTTGGCCGGAGCTCCGATGAGGGGGATGGGCGGCAACCGGCGACACTTGGGGGTCAAGGGAGAGAGGCCGGTAGATGGGCTAAGGTGAAAGAATGGTCAAAATGGGAGAAGATGGGCGGAAATCGCGAACCAGGTGGAACTAGGCGGAACCGAGCGGTCCGGCGGCCGGTGGCTTGTCGCTGGATTTCAAGACGGCTGGTGGCTTCATTCGAGGTGAGGCCAGGCTCGTTGGAACGGTCTGCCTATCCTAGTCACAGTGGTGGGTGAAATGTAGCCTTATTCTTACGGGAAGACCACTTTTAACTCGGATCTTTGATGAAAGGTCAGCTAGAGCAAAACTGTTCCAAGTGATCGGATTGTTGTTGGCTTCTGGCCGGCCAGCGGGTGAAACAGCGGCTCTGATTGGAAAATGGCTAAGTCCTCCTACTTGGTCTGGATCTCCTGAAGACAATGGTGTTGGAACGAAGTCTGATTTGTCCGAGAAGCCAACAATCAACTCGGATCTTTAGAGGAAGGTTTGCAGGAGCAAAAACTAGAAGAGAGAGAGAACGAGGGAGAGAGAGCTCGTTAGTTGGGAGGCTGAATGGGGGAGAGAGAGAGTGATGTGAGGGTTGGTGTCACACCTCTTTAAGGCCATTGAAGGCTTGCTTCAATTCCCCATGCATGACCTCATATTCTTTCTCTTCTCTAGCCTTTTTCTCCCTACAGCTAGTGGTATTTTGGTCAATTCACCTTGCACCAATTTACCAATCTAACCTTAGGTTGAAATTGGTGGATGGGCCTAGGAATTGGGCTTGGCCATGAATAGAAGTGGGCTTAGAAATTGATTGCGTTTGAAATAGCTAAGATTTGGCCCATGGGCTTAGAAGATGAATAGTTGGTTTAGGCCAAATGGGCTCACTTGCATGTCTTAGGCCCATTTGGTGGTTGTCCCAACTTCGGCCTAAGGCCCACACTGGCTTGCCCCGGCCCATGTCCTCATGGGCTTACTTTCTCAGGCTGAAGATCCCTTTTCCAATTGCTCGGCTTCAATGGCTCTGTTGACTGTTGAAGTAGCTTCATCTAATGTCTGTCTTGGATATTCCCGATAATTCGAAGCCTAATCTTTAGTTCTCATGCCATGTCAATTTCACCCTAATGCTATTTAAATAACGTGCAACTCAAATTGACAGGCGGCTCCGAGGATTCCCGCGTGATCGACTTGTGTCAAACCACGTTCAAGACATCTCAACGCATGGACGTCCTTGACTGCATGAAATTACAGAGGATAGATTCTCATTTCAAAGTACATGATTATCGAGGATCGACATAGGGTCATTCGTGGGTTCAATAACAGTAAACGGAATCACCCGTCGTTCCATTATGTTTTGTCCGCGAATCGACTTCTAGTCGTCCTTAGAATCGGGCTGCCTATCTATAGGATCGTCCTCACGCAAGTCTCATGGTCAAGTCATTTTCCCAAGTCAAGTTCTTTAATCGTAAGAGTTCTATCCTCATTAGCCTTTCCCCTCAAGGTTAGTATCTCAGCAGTGATCAATTCCGAGTGAGATCAACCAACAATGCATTGATGAAATTCACATCCATTCATTCCTCAGAGGACTTGAATTTCAGGATGTCACAATGAGGTTTACTTTGTATAAAAGTGTGGTTGTGGTTTTTCAGGTTTGAAAGCTATGACCCTACTTTCCTATCCCATTATTTTTATTGTCTAGGATTTTTTATATGCTTCCACATGCGTATTAAAAGGAATGGGTTGGTGATGTGTCATGGGATGTCGCTATTAATCGACTAGGTAAAGGATGGGTGCGTACCTGAGGATTGGGGTGTGACATCCCCCTTTTGTGCTATCAGAGCATGGTTGTTAGGGATTAGAGTGATAAGGTGTGATGGACCATGGGATAGTGGTAGGAAAGACCTTTAAATTCATGCTGGTGCATGTCTGTGTTATTTGATTGATTAAAATGCTCGTTGTTTGGGTCACTCTATTTCTAATTAGGTGTAGAATTGGGAACAGGCTTCACTAGATAAAGCTGAGCCATGAGTGACCAGGAACCAAGAACTCCTACTAAGAGGACTAGTAGGGCTATAACTCAAGGTAGAGCACCGACTAGGGTTGGTACCCGAGGAGGCAAAGGTTGAGCGCCAGCACAAGCTAGCGCTAGTGGCGTAGCACCACCTCCTGTTGGGGCGGGGATAACAACCCCATGTGACACCCCGAACCACCTAGGGTCACCACAGGCACCTGGTGTTACACCTAATTACATCTCTTTTCCGAAGCGTCGTAAATCATAGACAGATTTTTTTTTTTTTAAAGCGGTCCCAGCGCGACTCATTAGTGGAAGCAAAATATAACATCGCCATCTCACCCTCCATCAACCATGATACAATTGCACACCACTAAATATCATAATAAAGACAAAGCCATGACAATTTATTTACATATTTTCAAGATGGGTTTCCATGGGTTGGTACATCAAAAGAAAGGCCAGGACATGAAGCCACACTCGGCCTAAACCCCAAAAAGAAACACTTGACCCACTACGACTAACGTGTAAGATCCCCCATCACTAGTGTCGGCTAACCATCCTAAAAAGTTTCAACTCCTACTTGTCACGCACGGGCCCTCACACCCATCCCGGTGCTTCAGGCGGTGGCGGCGGCAACATCCCGCGCATCACTCCATCACGTCAAACATGAACGGAGATGAACTCTTGGACAATAGGGCCCCCCCAGCCAGGCCTACATCGTACATAACTAAACAGCACACTCGAATATACGTCAATCCAGGAACAGAGGGACAGCCAAACTCCTCGCACTCGACCTCTACATTGGAAGGTAAGCCGTAAAACACACCCCGCGTGACAGCAGGGAGCGGCATGCTGCTAATCTGAAATATTGGTCCCCAAAGGGGTGAATACAATCACTCAGCAGGTAAAAGAATCCAATAACCACTCAATGCATCATACAATACAATCACAATAGCATACATGCCATTCATGTATCCATGCATACTTACCTTGAAGCCATGCATATACCATCATACATCTTCATCACAATCATAACACATACATGTCGTCATGTCATAGGTTATCATCATCATGTCATACACATGTATCATCATATTATAGGTCGCCATCATATCATACATATGCCATCATCATTATGTCCTAGACATATCATCATCATCATATCATATCATATATCACCATCATCATGACATCATCCTATCATACACATGTCATCATCATCATGGCATCATCATATCATACATGCATATCATCATGCCATAGTGATCATCATCATATCATATCATATATCACCATCATGCCATAGTTGATCATCATCATATCATGTCATATATCATCATCATGCCATAGGTGATCATCATCATATCATGTCATCATGCCACAGGTGATCGTCATCATATCATATCATGTATGCATGATTCAATTTCCACTTTTAACTTTCACTTCGATCACCACATCACCCTTTCTCAAGATCATTAATTTCATCTCATACTTTACACTCGCACCCCATCCTGGCATCGCGAGAAAAACCTCCGGCATTCAGCCATTTAAGGCCACCGGGCATCCGGCACCCCCACATTCCGGGCATCTCGCATCCCAACTGGCATCACGAGGCATCCCCTTGGGCAAAGACCTTCGAGGCTTCCGGCACCCAACCATTCCGAGCATCTTGATACTCCCAGGGCCATCCAGCCATGTATCTCTATACATTCCGGGCATCCGGCACCCCCCATCCCGGGCATCCTGATACTCCTAGGGCATTATCATCCGCCACAAACAGATTCCTCATTTATCATTGATCATGTTTACCAATTTAGGTCTCGACTTAACATGGCACATGATGTAATGGCAAACAAAATCACTTTCATACTTTGATCTATACATGCATCATCAGTCATCATCATACATGCAGCAAGGTACTCATCCATAAAGATAAAATTCATGGAATTCATACAATTTAAAATAGTCCATTTATCATGCCCCCTTTTTTTTGTTGAAATTTATTTAAATCCCAGCTTGTACCATCTTCGAAAATATTTAAATTAAATATCCATATGATTCTCAAAAATCATGAAATTAAAGTTAGTGATAGACAAGACAATAGGGTAATAATTTCATGAAAAACACAAGGCCAATCGAATTCCACACAAAATTATAATTCCCACAAATACAACATGTAATTTCGGATAAAAACAGAATGCACAGTTTCCGAAATAATTTGATTAAAATATCCAAACGACCCCCGAAAATTATGAAATTTTACCAGGTTATAGCCAAGACTCTAAAGTATATTTTTCATGAAGTCTTCTAAGCCAAATTATTTTTAGATTATTTTCTACAGTCACACGAAGCTTCTGGATCTAACACCGAAACGTCCAGTGCATGTTTCTCCGAAATACTGAGTTTTCACCTACCTATTCTTCCTCATTTCCTCTGAAACTTGGATATGTTTTACTTCAAGAGGTCCCCTACAACTTTCATGAAGAGATCTAAGTCAAAATTCCAGAGTATAGTCATCATACGGGTCCATGAAATCTCGGGTAACCTGTACCACGTCTCCAGATCTACGGTTTTCACGAGTAAGTTGATTTACTAGGCTATTCTTGTTCATTTTGCTTCAAATTTGAGTATGTTAAACTTCAAGATGTTCTCTACAAGTTTCATGAAGAAGTGGAAAAGAGATTCTAGTAAAAATCAACATGCAACCACAAATCCACCGAAAGGTCAGTGAGATCGTTCCAGATCTGATGTCTCCGTAAGATGAGAGTTTGACCCCTTAAATCTCCACCATTTTGTACCAAATTTTAGTATGTTGTAGTATAAGATGTTGGCTACAACTTTTGTGAAGGAATCAAAGTCAAAATCGAACTCAAAACATGCATGCATGCTCTCACAAAGTTCTGGCTCAAACGGTTCATGCGAAAACAGCATGCAACTCAAGAACAAACCACATTAGCTTCACTCCCATGCCTCCAAACATCCTAGATTCCGACCATACATGCAAGACATTGGTGCAAGAGTAGAAAGTGGATTCCCAACTTGCCTCTAGGCTGAGCTAGCGACGAGGACACGGCGGCGAACGGGCGGCACATGGGTGGCGACGGGCAGACGGACAGCGAGCTCCTTCCTCCTCCTCTCAGCCTCACTCTCCCTCTCTCTCGCACGGTTCTCTCTCTCCCTCTCACTTGGCCGAACAACCGGCCACCTCTCTCTCTACTCTTCCCTTTTATTTCCCCAATTCCTCATCATTTGCAATGATTGCTTGCCACTCCAATTGGCCAATGCATGCCATTTCCTTCTTGCCACTTGTCATGATACATGCATGGGCTTGGGCTTTGGGAGCAATTGGGCCAGCAAATGGGCCGGCCATTCCTCCCTCCCCTCTCACGGTCAACGGTCACTTCATGGGCCTCAATGGGCTGGCGACAGCCCCATCCGCGGGCCTAATTGGGCCGACCAGCTTGGCCCACTAAAGATCCACTCTTGGGCCTAAGGCCCAACCTAATTAAAATCCACAATTCCACTTTTCAATTACTCATCTTTAATTTGTTCTTTTATAGGTTTCAAATTTTAATTTCACCTGGCTTAAGAATAAATCATCCTCATAAATTTATCCTATAATACTAATTTAAAAACTCAAGATCACAAGCACATAACACATAGCCTTAAGAGAAAACTAATGGCTAACACATAGACCATAGGTAATTTCATTACCTAATTATTGGCTTTAATTCCTCTAGAGGATGTCTTGAATTTTGGGATGCCACACCCCAGGCGAGTAAGGTACAATTGGGATCAATCAAGCCTTGGATGCCATGAGAGAATTGATGGCACAGCAGGCCCAGGATCAAGCCGTTGCATTCACTACCGCCGTTGCAGCCGCTGTTCAATCCTCCGCCATTGCTGCAGTTGTCGCCACTGCTAAGGCCACCGCTGCCACAACACCTACTACTATACCTACAGTCGTTCCTGTAGAAGGTCCGCCAAGAATCGCAGTCGCTAGGAGACCAATTCGCAAGCTCGGTGGAACAATTCCTGAAACTGAACTCGCCGAGGTTCATAGTTACTAGAGACCTTGAGACAGCCTCGTTTTTGGTACAAGATCTAGAGAAGGCCTTTGCACTCCTAATGTGCATGGAGGTTGAGAAAGTGACCCTGGCAGTCTATCAATTGCAGGGTAATGCAAACACCCGGTGGAAAGCAGCCAGAGAGATAGTGTTTCCAGAAGGAGTGGTTCCGTTGTGGGATGCATTCCTCAGGGCATTCAACGAGCAGTATTTCTCAAGGAACGCTAGAGAATAGAAATTGGAAGAGTTTCAGCATATTCATCAATGGACAATGACCGTTGACCGGTATGGGGTCCAATTTGCAGAGCTCTCTTAGAACGCTTAGAGATTGATTCAAGACCCTGAGGAAAAGGCTCGTAGGTTTAAAAATGGCCTTTGACAAGAGTTGAAGTAGCCGTTGGTACCGTTCAATCTAGTAGATTATCAAGAGATTTATCGTCGAGCACAGCTACTCGAAAAAAGCCTGAATGAGCAAGCTGCCTCATCTAGGATGAGGTTTAGCTTTCATAGAGAAGGAATCCATCAGGGGAAGAAGCCCATGACAGGAGGTAGATTCCAAGTACCGCCCAACAAGAAGGATGGAGTTGGCAAATCTAGGTCAAATAGGATTGAATTGTCTCGCCTTTGTGGAAGACGACATGGTGCGAATTAGTGCCCCCAAAGGACGGGCGCCTATTTTGAATGTGACTACCGGGGTCATAGGGCCAGAGATTGTCCTAACAAGCCAAGAGGACAAGCGCGATTACCATCACCGCCACCGATTGGATAGATCAAAGGGTATGCACCCCAAAACGTGCTATAGGGAGGACATTTGAGACCTCCAGTTCAAGGCACAGTGTATGCCATCACACAAGGTCAGGCAGAGGCTACACCCGACATGATCAGAAGTATAGTTTCACACTTGCTTATGCCTTATTTGATCCGGGAGCAACCCATTCTTTTGTTGCCAACCAATATGTTAAGTTATTAGGATTAAGTCCTCTATTCTTGAAGTCAGCAGTTTTCATATCTGCACCATTGAAAAAATAAAGTTATTTTTTGTTTTGGCTTGTTCTGGTTGCATGTTAGCAATTGGTGAACGAATGGGAAAAATAGACTTATTAGTCCTAGCCATGTATGACTTTGATTTAATTATTGGCATGGACTGGCTCACCAAGCAACGAGTTAAAATGGACTACTATCACAAAGCGATTCAGTTTGACCCGTTAGAGGGTGAGAGCTTCGTGTTTGTCGGGAATCGAGGAGGACCCTCAATTACCTTGATCTAGTCACCAAAGGCATCTCGTTTGTTAGATGAGGGTTGCCAAGGTTACCCGGCAATTGTCGTGGATACGATAGTTGTGGAGCTGAAAATGGAAGACATTGCTGTAGTACAAGAATTTCTAGATGTCTTTCCAAAGGAAATGCTAGGATTGCTGCCAAAAAGAGAAATTGAATTTGTGATCGAGTTAGCACTCGAAACCGAACCAATCTCTAAGGCTCCTTACGGAATGGCGTTATCTGAGTTGAAAGAACTGAAGGTGCAAATGCAAGAGTTATTGGATAAGGGATTCATACGTCCTAGTGTATCACTTTGGGGAGCACCAGTTCTCTTTGTAAAGAAGAAAGATGGTTCGTTGTGCCTATGCATCGACTATCGACAACTTAATCAAGTAACAATCAAGAACAAGTATCCATTCCCAAGGATCGATGATTTGTTCGATCAGTTGCAAGGAGTGTCGATATTTTCAAAAATCTACATGAGGATAGGATATCATCAGCTGAGAATTAGGAAGGAGGACATTCCTAATTCAGCATTTCGTACTCGGTATGGTCATTACAAGTTTACAGTAATGCCGTTCGGGTTGACGAATGCTCCAGTTGCTTTCATGGACTTGATGAACCGAGTATTCAATGAATATTTATATCAGTTTGTGATCGTGTTTATCGATGATATTCACGTATATTCAAGGAGTGAAGAAGAGCATGAGAGTCATCTGAGATTAGTGTTCTAGACACTAAGGGGGTGCATGATAACCAACATTTTTGTTCTAGAAACAATTTTTCTATTCCAGACCTATTTCTAGAATAGAAATCCGTTTGATAAACTTATTTCGTTTTTCTATTTCTAGAATAGGTTTCTATTCTAGAAATAGGTTTGGAATATAAATCAGAAGCTAAAATTTTCTACTTCTCTATTTTTGGAACAAAAATGAGAAATAAATTTTTTTCATCGTTCGTCAACCGGTCCTTTATTTGTTGCTGCTGGTTGCCCGCCACTTGCCGACCCTCGTTGCCGCCGCTGGTCGTCGACTGCCGTTGCCGCTGGTCGCCCGCTGTTGCTGCCAGTCGCTGGTCGCTCGCCGTCGCCACCGGTCGCCCGCCACCGCCGCCCCCGATCGCCTGCCGTCACCGCCAGTCGCCAGCCACCGGTCCACCGTCCACCGTCAACCGAAAAGAAGAAATTTTGTGTTGTTATCAAACGGTTATTTTTGCTTAAAAACTCTTTTAGAAATAGAAATAGAAAAATATATTTCTATTCCATAAACTATTTCTGGAACAAAATGATTGTCATGCGTGCCCTAAGAGTTCATAAGTTGTATGCAAAGTTCAATAAGTATGAGTTTTGGTTAACTCGTGTTGCTTTCTTAGGACATGTGATTTCAGGAGAAGGAATCTCTGTGGACCCGCACAAGATTGAAGCCATGATCAACTAGCCTAGATCGACTACAGTAATAGAGATAAGAAGTTTTTTGGGTTTGATAGGTTATTACAGATGGTTTGTGGAAGGGTTCTCATCATTAGCGTCACCTTTGACAAAACTCCGAAAGAAAGAAGAAAAATTTGTATGAATAAATAAGTGCGAGCATAGTTTTCAAGAGCTTAAGGAAAAACTGACTACTGCACCTATACTGACGATTCCATTTGGTCCTGAAGGATTTGAGATCTACAGTGATGCATCGATGAGAGGGTCGGGTTGCGTACTGATGCAACAAGGTAGAATTGTTGCATACACCTCCTGTTAGTTGAGACCTCATAAACAAAAATATCTGATACATGACTTAGAACTTGCAACAATTATTTTTGCCCTGAAGATTTAGAGACATTATTTTTGCAGAGAAAAAATCCAGATCTTCAAGGGAAGTTGGGAAGATCAGCTTCACCTGGTGGAATTTGCCTACAACAATAATTATTAGCAGAACAACCAGATGGCTCCTTTTGAAGCGCTGTATGGAAAAGTGTGCAGAACATTAATATGTTGAGATGAAGTTGTAAAGAAATATCATAGGCCCAGAGTTGATCCAGCAGTTAGTGGATGCCGTGACAGTAATCAGAGGTAGATTAAAGACCGCTCAAAGCAGACATAAAAGTTACGTAGATAAGCACTGGAGGTCTTTGGAATTCCAAGTTGGTGATTAAGTTTTTCCAAAGGTGTCACCAATGAGGGGAACTTCGCACTTTGGAAAGAAAGGAAAACTGAGTCCGAGGTATATAGGTCCGTTTGAGATTCATGAGAGAATCGGGACCTTAGCGTATCGTCTTGCGTTGCCGTCGAGACTAGCACAAGTGCACGACGTCTTTCACGTGTCAATGTTAAGGAAGTATGAGCCTGACTCGACTCACGTGCTAAATTTTGAGGAATTGGACGTGGATGACCGTGTGTCATACGTTGAAAGCCCGGTTCAGATAGTAGACAAAAAAGAGCAAGTTCTGCGTTCATAGACCATCCCGTTGGTCAAAGTGGTCTGGTAATACCACGGTACTGAAGGAGCAACATGGGAGAATGAAGAGTCGATGAGACAGTTGTACCACCACTTTTTTGTGTAAAGTGTGTAAGGTTTAAATTTCGAAGACGAAATTTTTATAAGAGGGGAAGAGTTGAAACATCCCAAATTTTCAACCCTATTTTCTATTGAATAAATCGGGCATTTCATCGACGTGCCTATAGGGTTGTTCTTAGAGCTGATCATTCTTGAAATAACTAGATTATCCAAGGAAGTCATTCAGAAATTTTAATGCAATAGACTTGAGAATTCGACAAGGAATCGGCTTCTCGACCATACTCATCTTTAGAGGCCATTACGGCACAGTATAAAATCGAATTGAGATCAGAGATAGGTCGATTCGACTAAAATGTGTGGCTAATCGTGGGTGACACCACTAAATTGAAAAATTCTTGTTGATTGGCACTAGACTGATTTTTCTATCGTTTTACAACCCTGTGTCTGTATTTGGATCTTCGAAATTTTCATGACAACCGAGGGTCACCAACGTGTCGAGGGGGTTCATTGTGTCTCAAAGAAAATCGACCACGGGTCATTTGCACTGAAAAAATTTCATAAACATACCCGGTAACATAGGTCACGCTAAAAACTCACCTAGGTGAAGTTAATCGAGAATTTAAGTCCGATTTCAAAAATTGAAGATTTTTTCATGTCACAATAAATTCTAGGAACGTCGACTTAGTCTTAGAAGATTTTTCTGAAACACGAGACTTTTTGGGAAAAAGTCATTCTAGGTCCGTTTTTGTATAGAAAATGCCGAGGATCATTTTTGGTCGCAAAATTGGGATGCAAAATAGATCCATGGGTGAGGAAAAATGCCGAGATGATCGATGTCGGGTTGATTGAATTTGTTGAGGTTAATTGGGATTGAATTAAGTGAGAATAAGAGTCCAATTGAGAGAAATGGCATGCAAATTCGTATGCCCCTTGGGCCTAGCCAAAATGGACCAATTCAAGGTTGCAAAGAGACGCATTGGTGGCCTAATGGAGGCCGAGGAAGGGCTAGTGGCTGTGGTTGGTCAAGGGAGACAAGAGAAGAGAAGAAATGGCCTTGGTGGAGCCCTTGTTCCCTCCCTCTCTTCCTCACAAGAAACCGGCCAGCTTTTACTTCTCCATTCCCCTCCATTTCACAAACTAGTAGGCCAAGACAAGCAGTCGGAGTCCCTTAGCCATGTCGGACAGTTGCCCCTCCACGCCACACCCCGTTGTGACCACTGCACGTTCTCGCCGTCGTGCCATTACTGCTCTACTACCCTCACGTCGTCATCCCCACCTAGCCGTGCTTCCAGGAGTACGCTCGACTAGCAGAGGCCGCCGTTTAACCATTGTGGACTACCGTGCACCCTTGCCTCAACCATCGTTGCTCCGCCTAGCTGTTGCCGACCTTCGCACGCCTCAACCGACATCCGACCTGCCCTCAACCAGCAACGAACAACGAGTAGGAAAGTGGGTTTCCAGCATTATTCCGGGCCCGTTTTGAGGTCGATCCCGACCTCAAAACTTAGGCCTGCTTTGGAGAGAAGTGACCTCGTGACGTTCCCATCAATTTGATCCGACCCGCACGTTAAACAAGTGAGTTTAACTCACTAAACCTCGCTTAGTATGCTAATGATGCTTAGAGGTTGATTAGATTTAATTAAGTGTGATTAGGTGGATAGATTTATTAGAGTAATTAAATTAGTAATTTACCGATGCATGTTAGGTAGTTAATTGTAGCCATCAGTGAATAGATAGGTTCTAGTATTTATTGAACTAATATTGGAATTTTTCTAGGTATGTTTTGGCATCCAATTAGGCATTACGGGCCTAAATTGGATTTATTGCATTTAATTAATAATTTTTGTAATTATTTAATTATTTATTTATTTTTGCAAATTAGGCTCGGATAGCCAACGACCGAAATTTTATGCTGATTATTGTGGTGCAATCTGTTTATTTATTTGAGTGCTAAATTGTGCTGAATTGATTTAATTGTGATTTTAGGAATTCATTCCTAAATTAGATAATTTTGGGTAATTAATTGGTAATTACCAGGCGTCGGTTTACAGTGCCAAAAATATATTTACGGGTTGTTGAAAATGGTGGGATGTTCTAAAACAAAAATATAATATTTTAGCTAAGGATATCCGTGTACCCACACATGATTATTTTATTGAGATGTATGTTTGGGATGGTATACTATATCGACCTAAGGGCGATAAGGCAGCTTAGCAGAAAGTAGTATACCGGTATACTATATCAGCTCCAGGGCGATATGGCAACTTAGCAGAGAGCAGTATACCGGTATACTATATCAACTCTAGGGCGATATGGCAGCTTATCAGAGAGCAGTTACCTTATCAACTTAGATTGAGCATTGTCGGTATACTATATTAGTCTAAGGGCGATATGACTGCTTAGCAGAGAGTAGTATACCTGAACATCTTAGAAGTGAGCAATACTATCTATTTATCAACTTAGTAGTGAGCAGTCCTAATATGAGCAGACTTTATAGATAGTATGAGATGAGCCCACCAAGAAAGGGGTCGCGATGACATGTAATTGACTAAATCGATTGATCAATGAGTTGATATTATGCTATGAATTGATTGATTTATGTGATATAAGGCATCTGTGAATAATCTTGATTTACAGGATGGAACTAAGGCCAAGATAAGTCATCTGACTCTTGTTGTGCTTAGGTAGCCCTAAGGTGTATTGGCTTCCTAATCAAGTCTTAGGATGGTAGAACTTGCTGAGACGTAGTCTCGCCCCATTGTGGGACAACATTTCAGGTCCCTAGATGGCAGCACCTCCACCTCCTCATCCTCCCATGCATTTTGGCATTCCTGAAGAAATCACCAAGATAGGAAATCACTTCCCAATACACCCCCTCACGGAAGGTCTAGAGTATGTTTTGGTGAAATCCACCGTCTGGGTTGATGTGGGTAGAGACGGCTTGATGCCTCATGAGTATAGGTCATGGTATTGTCATTACTACGATGGGCGAAGAGAGGGTCCCGTACTGGAAGGTGATGTACCTCTGTTTGTCTTAGAGGTAGCATTTGAAGAAGGGACTATAGATCCCAAGGATGGAGCAGTAATCGATGCCAAAGACCCTAAGCTTGAGAGTGACCCTAATACTCCCGTGTACTCAATTGTGGACTCCACTAGAAGTGAAGAGGAAGGAGAGATTGTGGAGCAGAAGGAGGAATTAGAGGAGGAGCCTGAAGAGGAAGACCCTGAAGAGGAATCGAAGGAGGATCCATAGTATGACCGGGATGAGGATTGAAAACCCCACCCTGTTTTGCAAACTCTGAATTGTGATATGATGTGTCATAGATCTAACTTGTTAATAGTATTGTAATATATATTATGAGGTTTTCTTTGTATAAAAGTGTGGTTGTCGTTTTTCAGGTTTGAAAAATATGACCGTAGTTTCCTATCCCATTGTTTTTATTGTCTGAGGATTTTTTATATGTTTCCGCATGCGTATTAAAAGGAATGGGTTAGCGATGCGTCCTCAGATGTCGTTATTAATCGACCAGGTAAGGGATGGGACGTGACAATTATTGTGTCAACAATTATAGTCTAGAACACCCTTTTGCAACAATATCCTTATACATATTAGGATAATAAGACCCGTGGGAGGAAATACACCCCAAGTGCCAAAACTTGACACGGATGATAGACACATAAGTGCTAAAACTTTCAAAAGGTATACTTAAGTATCACTTCTTTTGAAAATTGGACACTTAAGTGCCAATTTATGCTATGCTTGTTGGAAATCTGACATGGCATTATTTTATTAATGAAATCAATCTATGAGGCCGTTGGCAATCTGTCGTGGCTTGCTGTTGACACTTAAGTATTTATTTTTTATTCGATTTTGGCATTTAAGTTTATATTTTAGAAGTTTTGGCACTTAAGGTGTCCGCGCCTTGAGACCCGTGTATACCATGCACCGAACACGAGTGAATATAAAATTTTAGTACCTCCGAATCGAATAAAAAGCAGCTCGAATTCTACGTGGGCATGTGGTGTCGGGTAGCACATTTCTTTGGAGGATGCATCATCACTCCTCATAAAACTAAGAACAGTGCTCAAACTATGGCTACTTCACGAAACTAATCAAGCGCTACCGTGTGGGCGATTGCTCTCATGCTCTGTTTTAAAAATAGATAAATGAATTCAAAACTAAATACGCATGGAAAATATAACGCTTGAAAAGTCAAGTGCATGAACAATTAGAGAAGTGTAAATACACCTAATGTACCTAATGGCCACATTAACTTTATCCATAAATAAAGGTTTGCAACTTCACCATATTAAGACATTCAAAGAAAATCGCTTTTTTTTTTTTCTTGTACGAAACTAAATTCATATATCTAGATATTCATATGTTCCTTCTAGCTATCTCCAACCGGTATAAATCTAAGCATATTTTAGAAAATGATATATTGATTAATAATCACCCTTATGTTAATAAATTTGAAAATGATTCTTTGTACGCACACATATAACTTTTGTTTCATGCCCTTATTTTATTATTTTTATTTTAACAACATGCAAGAAACGAGTAATTAAAAACATGCTTGTATGATGACTCGTAGGATTATAAAAAAAGGAGACATCGGAAACAAAGGATGTATTTGTTTAATTTAAAGATTTATCACACATATTGTAAGTACCGGGTAAACATCATGATGGAAGTAGCACGAGGGCCAAAGGATCACGATGGAAGATGGAAGAAGCCCGAGGTGAAGGATTGGGATGCGTGAAACATCTTGATGAAAGAAGCACGAGGGCTAAAGGATCATGATGGAAATAGCATGAGCGGTGAAGAGCAACGAAATGACGTGCAGTCCTCACCTTTTCTTTTCCTTCTTCTTACCGTGATCATGATGGTAAGGAGCGCGAGGACTGAAGAGCAACGAATCTTTTAAGGAAAAGAAAACACATGGCCGGGTCCACACCATTCTTTTGCCTTCTTCTTTCGGTGATCATGATGATTAATAAGCATGAGGCGTGTGGGACTGAACAACAAACAATATCTAAGGGAAAGAAAAGTAGATAGAGAACAATTTTCTGTTAGTTTTAAACGCGTTTAGCAACTTGTTGAATAGTAATTGATTCTATTCTTTTATTCTCGGAAGTAGATTTGGAATATAAATTTATTTGGTAAACTTTTTGTTCCCAAGAACCAATTTATTCCGGGAAATAGATTTGAAACGAAATCAATTAGTAAAAAAAGAAGTTGCTTCTTTAATCCTAGGAACAGTTCCAAAATCAAGTCAACCCAAATTTCTTTTTTCTCTTCTCTTATTCTTTTCTTTTTGTCTTCTTCCTTCTCTCTTCTTCTTCCCCGCCACCGCTCGCCGCCGCCCATTGTTGGTAATTGGTTGGGTGAGGTTGGGCAGGCTCATTGGAGGCATGGCCAAACACCGGTGAGGTGAGCCCAATGGTTAGGTGAGCCTCGCCCAAGCCTCCCCCAGCCACCAATAAGCCTTGCCCAACTAGGCGATGCTTGACCATGCCTAAATCTAATGAGGCCGAGCTCACCTAGCTGTCAGTAGGGCTCGACCTTGCGAGGCCATTGCGAGGTCAGCATCTAAGTAGCACCAACACCAACACGTGATACACGATATGGCACGCCATTCTTTAGTATTTAGTTAAGTTTACTAAGTATTAATCATCAACTAATCATCATGTATTGACAATAGCAAGCTTTCTCCTCCTGACTAGCACTAAGCTTTATGTCGGCATCATGGCCATTAAAAAGGAATTATTGTGTCAACAATTATAGTTTGGAACACCTGTTTGCTACAATATCATTATACATATTAGGATAATGAGACTCGTAGGAAGAAATACACCCCAAGTGCCAAAATTTGACAGGGATGATAGACACATAAGTGGTAAAACTTTCAAAAGGTACACTTAAATATTACTTTTTTTGAAAATTGGACACTTAATTGCCAACTTATGTGGTGCTTGTTGGAAATTTGACATGGCATTATTTTATTAATGAAATCGATCTATGAGGCCGTTGGAAATCTGTCGTGGCTTGCTGTTGACACTTAAGTGTTTATTTTTTATTCAATTTTGGCATTTAAGTTTATATTTTATAAGTTTTTGCACTTAAGGTGTCCGCGCCTTGAGACCCATGTATGCCATGCACCGGACACGAGTGAATATAAAATTTTAGTACCTCCAAATCGAATAAAAAGCAGCTCAAATTCTATGTGGGCATGTGGTGTCGAGTAGCACATTTATTTGGAGGATGCATCATCACTCCTCATAAAACTAAAAACAGTGCTCACACTATGGCTACTTCACGAAACTAATCTCGCGCTACCGCGTGGGCAATTGCTCTCATGCTCTGTTTTAAAAATACATAAATGAATTGAAAACTAAATACGCATGCAAAATATAACGCTTGAAAAGTTAAGTGCATGAACAATTAGAGAAGTGTAAACACACCTAATGTACCCAATGGCCACATTAACTTTATCCATAAATCAAGGTTTGCACCTTCACCGTATTAAGACATTAAAAGAAAATCGCTGTTTTTTTTTTCTTGTACGAAACTAAATTCATATATCTAGATATTCATATGTTCCTTCTAGCTGTCTCCAACCCGTATAAATCTAAGCATATTTTACAAAATGATATATTGATTAATAATCACCCTTATGTTAATAAATTTGAAAATGATTCTTTGTATGCACACATATAACTTTTGTTTCATGCCCTTATTTTATTATTTTTATTTTAACAACATGTAAGAAACGAGTAATTAAAAACATGCTTGTATGATGACTCGTAGGATTACGAAAACAGGTGACATCGGAAACAAAGGATGCATTTGTTTAGTTTAAAGATTTATCACACATATTGTACGTACCGGGTAAACATCATGATGGAAGTAGCGCGAGGGCCAATGGATCACGATGGAAGATGGAAGAAGCCCGAGGTGAAGGATTGAGATGCGTGAAACATCTTGATGAAAGAAGCACGAGGGCTAAAGGATCATGATGGAAATAGCATGAGCGGTGAAGAGCAACGAAATGACGTGCAGTCCAGAGCAACGAAATGACGTGCAGTCCTCACCTTTTCTTTTCCTTCTTCTTACCGTGATCATGATGGTAAGGAGCGCGAGGACTGAAGAGCAACGAATCTTTTAAGGAAAAGAAAACACATGGCCGGATCCACACCATTCTTTTGCCTTCTTTCGGTGATCATTATGATTAATGAGCATGAGGCGTGTGGGACTGAACAACAAACAATATCTAAGGGAAAGAAAACTAGATGGAGAACAATTTTCTGTTAGTTTAAGACACGTTTAGCAACTTGTCGAATAGTAAATGTTTCTATTCTTTTATTCTCGGAAGTAGATTTGGAATAGAAATCCATTTGGTAAACCTTTTTGTTCCCAAGAACCAATTTATTCCGGGAAATAGATTTGGAACTAAATCAATGCGTAAAAAAAAAAAAAGTAGCTTCTTTATTCCTAAGAACAATTCCAAAACCAAGTCAACCCAAATTTCTTTTTTCTCTTCTCTTATTCTTTTCTTCTTGTCTTCTTCCTTCTCTCTTCTTCTTCCTCCACCACCGCTCGCCGCCGCCCAATCGCTGGTAATTGGTTGTGTGAGATCAGGTAGGCTCGTTGAAGGCTCGTCGAAACACCGGCGAGGTGAACCTCGCTAGTGGTTAGGTGAGCCTCGCCCGAGCTTCCCCCAGCCACCAATAAGCCTTGCCCAACTAGGTGGTGCTTGACCTCGCCTAAATCTAGTGAGGCTGAGCTCACCTAGTTGTCAGTAGGGCTTCAACTTGCGAGGCCATCGCGAGGTCAGCATCTAAGTAGCACAAACACCGACACGTGATACGCAATATGGCATGCCGACATGTTTCTTAAAAAGTAGAGAATTTTGACATGTTTGAACACGCATATTGAATGTATATTTTTATATAAACATAATGAATTATCATTTTTATGATTGTTTCAATCAGTTTAATTTCATTCAAAATCACAAATAAATAAATAATAATAAAGCATAGAATGAATTTACACTAAAAACATTAATCCATCATTTATTAATATCATTAATTGTTTTAATTTGACAAATTTAACTTTATTCCAATAATCCATAAAATTTGCAGAAAAAATAAGCAATTCACATTCTAGAATGACATGTCAAACATGTTGGAAGAGAAGAGAAAAAACTTATGGGTGAATTATACATTACGAGAAGTGAGAGTCAGAAAAGAAAATAAAACTAGGCTTTTCTTCTTTCACCATTTATTATTTTTTTATTATTTTTTATTTTTTCACATATATACATTTGACCGATCATTTAATGAATTTTTTAAAAAATTGACCTAGTTTGTTGGAATCACATGTTGAAATTTTGACTCAAGTGTCGGAGAGTATCAGAAAAGTTGACCGGGTGTTAGATTTTACGACACATATCGAGTGCTGGAAAGTATGGAAGAGTGTTGGACACTTCGACAAGACATGAATGCTGTCGGAGAGTGTTAATACTTCCTAAGTTGGCATCGCCCAACCAAAAATGAGGCCAACCTCATGGTGGCTTAGCAAGGTCGAGCTCTGCCGACGGCTAGGCGAGCTTGGCCTTGCCAGATCTGGGCGAGCTCGGCCTTGCCAGATATGGGCGAGGCTCCTTGCCCAACCAAGGCTAGCTCGAGCCTTGCCCAATTGTCGGCAAGGCTCGACTGACAAGGCATGGCATTGCCGAGGGCTGGTGATGCTCCAATGAGGTCACAGCCCCTCGTTTGGCCAATTGCTGATCATCCTAAAGTCAGCGATCGGCAAAGCTTGAAGAAGAAGAGAAAGAAATTCAAAAAGGAAAAGAAGAAAAATGAAAAAAAAAATAATCAAATTATTTAAAAATTAAAAGAAAAATGGTTTGGATTATAAATTTTGAGGACAATGCCAAAAGCAATTCTATTTTGGAAATAGAAATTTTAGATAGTTATGAAATGCCTTCAAATGTTTAGACTATGTTTGGTAAGGCTCCTAGGAACAAGTGTTTCTATTTTTTTTGTTCCCCGGGATAGAAATAAAATAAAAACGCATTTTGTAATTTTTTTGTTCCTAAGAACAAATTTGTTTCTAAGAACAGATTCGGAATAGAAACAAGAAATAATAAAAGTTGTTTCTTTGTTTTTGAAAACAACTCAAGAAATAAGTTTTTCTTCCTTTCATTTGTTCTTTTTCTATTCTTCTTTCTTCCCTTAGCTGATCACCGGCTTTGGCAATGGCAACCGACTGAATGAGGCCCATTGACCTTGCCGATGGTGCAGTTGCCCCGAGCTCATCGGCCATCGGCGAGGCTCAACCTTGCCCAAGCACGACGAGGTCGGCGTTGCATAGGTGGGCATGGCCGACCTTGTGGTGGCCGGGTGAGATGGAGCCTTGTCAATGCCGGGCGAGGTTCGGCCTCACCAAATGTGGGCGAGATCACCTCGCCTAGCCACGACAAGGCTCGAAGGGACCTCGCTGGTGGTCAACGAGGCTCCCCTAAGGTCGGCAAACTTGCTAACCCTCATCTACAAGGTAGAGAAAGGAGAATAAAAGGAAAAAAAATTGTAATAAAATTATTAATAAATTAAAAGAAATTTTAAGTCATAAAAATATTTAGGATTGTACCGAACACAATTCTGTTCTGGGAATAGAAATTTTATATAATTACCAAACACCTTAAAATGCTCAGAAACTGTTCACGGGAACATAAATAGAAAAAAGTGTTTCTAAACAAAAATTATTCCCAGAAATGGAAACGTTACGAAACTTACCCTAAGAAATTGTTTCCTACACTATAATAAAAAAGAATCATCAGAAATTGTTCCTGCAAACATAATGATTATCAAATACACATTTAATGATAGATGGCAACTTAGGAAAAGTTTCTTCCTAGTTGGTAGATAAAGGGCAATGTGGATTAAAACAAGAAGATGTTTATGGGATCTTCCTATTCTTGAGTTAGATTGTGATTATGACGTGGGATCATTGGGTTTCATCAATCGATTCAAATGAAAGATATCAATTATGTAGGAAAGTTTTTGATTCACCGAACAAGTTGCTGATTTTATGGTTGTCGATAGGTTACCGAGACATCGATACACAAATTTGTTGTCGATTCGAGACTACTAATAGACTATCTAACTATCAAAGGCTATTCTAGACAATCTCCTTTGTTATTAGGCGATCTTCTAAGATGTCTATTGGACTGCCCAAGAAGACGAACGAATTTAGAGTCTATTTTAATTATTTGCTGTCAAGTCAAGGGTCATTAGTAAGTCACGAGCGTGTTGTAGGCTACAAAGAGTCAAAGCTCAAGTCTCTAGGTATTTTTATGTGTTCTATAGTTCCTATGACTTTATAATGTTTTTCTAGTTCCAATGCCCAAAATTAATTATGTAGTTTCTTATCTTCAATGTTTAGTCTATTTCCTACATAATAGTCTCTCTATATAATGAGGTGAATTATCAAATGTAAGATAATGAATTTTCAATATATGAAGATTTGAAATTTTCCTCTATGTGAAAAAATACTTTTGGAGAGTGGATTATTCTTGGTTTTTGTATCATTGGAAGGTGAATTCTTCCTCAGTAGTAAGCCAAAAAAACACTATATGTTGGATGCAAAACGCGCAACCCCAAGATCTCCATAACCGGAACAAGAGCATAGATGATTGAGTAGAAAGATGAATAAACCTATTTTGGAATCCACCGTTCTTGATGTGAAAGCAGAAAAGTGATGATCCACGCGTAAGTCCTTCTCCTTTATTGCCCTCTATATCACTAGCTCAATAAGATGGCCCCCTCACCCTTTAGCGCTAGGTTAATGCTCCTTTAGTGAGGATACATGTGAGAATTATGCTTAGAGAAGAAACTTGAGCACTATTTATAGAGTTTCCAACTAGACCCTCTCATTAGAGTCAGGCTCAACTCGGCCTACACTAGCCAGTCCCATATTAGATTAATTAAAAAACCTTTTATCTCACCTTAGATCAACCTCGTAAAAACAGTAACCGTAAAACTGTAAATTACAATATCAATTAATGTAGTCCACATTAGGAAAACTCTTACATTCTCCCACTTGGACTATATTAATTGAAATTGTACTATATGTGCGAACCTCGAGCGTGCGCATATCCCTCGATGGTCGATAAAATTGCGACGTCCTAGGACGCGTCGCCAACCCATTCTTTTTATTGCACATGCAGAAGCGTATAAACAATCCTAGACAACACAGATATGGGATAAAAAAGCAGGATACAATTTTCACAAAATACCTTTTCATAAACAAACAGGGCCTACTCAAAAAGAAGAGTCACTAAGCCATCTAGGCACAAGACTCCTCAACTGAGACCTTTGAGACCGCCAGGGATTCTGGGTCTTCCACGACACCATCTGGGGGATCAGCTACCCTCCCTGCAACGGCATTAACCACAATGGCGAGGATATCGAAACCCTGCAGGGGACCTGAAAAGTAAGCCCACGACAGGGTAAGACGATATCTCAATGAGTTCACGTCCCAAACCCCAATTAGGAAGGAAATACGCCTATAGGTAGTCTAATCACGCATCCTAGAAGACTCACCTCGCCTCAGCTCCTTCCTCCACGTCGGTACAATTCATATCACAGATGCGTATAATAAATGCGCACATCAATTGGAACATTTCACTCACTCTCAATTAATCACAGGGATCTCGATTATAAGTCCAAATCGTTATGACACGTCCCATTCCGTGCCACATAATTTCGTCCCATAATCTGATGCGTCTATTTCAATCAATCATGTGTTCAAATTTATTATTACCCGCACAGGCAGTTCTACCCGATGCACATCAGTCTTCTGACGTAGCCAAGCATTGTCTCATCCCTTGAGCATGGCAATGTCCACCGACGCACATCGGGGACGGCATTCCCGAAGGAGCTTCGATTTGGCTTCTATCGTGATCCGGCATCCATTGTTAGGGGCATTGTCTACCCGACGCACATCGGGGACAGCTTCTCATAACCATCACACAATCATTCAATTCGGCCAAGGACATTGTGCCTTGCACTCACATGCCTCAGTTAAGATAATGTGCTTGGCCTATTTTCTTCAAATTAAAAACACCTGGTGAAAATAATCGTGTGTGGGTACATGATCAGATCGAACTAGAAAAATTGATACCATTCCTTTTAAAATCTCACTATTTGATATAGTATTTAAAAGCATTTTCAGTGTCAAAACCCAACACCCGGTATTGTCTAATTAAATACCAAAATTTATAAATTTATAAATAAATAATAAAAAATCACCATCACCTCTCAATTATAGAGATTATCATTCAATTGCATAAACTAAGCACACCATTGCAATCAGCATGAAATTCCGACTACAGGCTACCTCGGTATAATTTTTGGAAAATATTAAATAATTAAATAAATAGCATAATTAATTAAATAAATACAAATTAATTAGATAAATGCATAATTAGGCCTAAAACACTAATTTAACCACTTAAAAGGGCTGAGAAAAATTATGCACCTATCTAATTAAATACTATAATCTAATTAACTCTTAACTAATCTAATCTAACCACCTACCTAATTAAGCAACTAAATCACTAATCAATCTAAACTAATCACCCAAGCCATACTTAAGCTAATCGAATTACCCACTAAGCATAATTAACCTCATAAGTAAGGTTTAGCAAGTAAACTTACCGAATTCGCGTGCCGGTGAGTTCATAGTGACACGAAGGTGACACACAAGCTTGGAGCGACGCCAAAGGAGGTCCCGACGGGCCCGAAAAAGGCCCACGAAGTTCACAGCTGGGCTGTGAGGTTCGGTTCGTTGCTTGGGCTGAAGGAGTTGGACTGAGCGGCTAGAATGGCTAGAAAGGGGATAGGCGGGATGGCGGCGTGAGCAGGGCCCGATGGCAGGGCTTCGAACAGCTGGAACGGCGACGGAGGAGCTCAAATGGAGTTGGATAGAGGGCTCAACGGTGGCCTGGGCGCGAGCAAGAGGTGGGACAGAGGCCTGGATGCATGGCTCAAGCTCACGGGCAGTAGCGAGTGGTGATGGCTCGGTGGGCATGCACGGGCGACTAGGGGAAGTTAACGGTGCAGGGGGCTTGGCTTGTTGGTTTCTACTTACTTTCTCTAGATTTTCTAGCTTCAAAACAACATCAATGGAGGAATGGAAGCTAAGGAAGAGGAAGGAGAGAGCTGCAGCTTGAGGGGGGCCCAATATGCCACAAAAGTCTTCAAAAAACAAATCACTAACCGTCATCACAAGCCCCCAAAGTCCATGGCTGTTATCCTCAGCAATTTTCCTCCCTCAAGCTTCCTCCACAAGCCTCTCAAGTGATCCAAAAGTTGCTACCCACTTTGGCCTACGAATTTGCCACATTCCCTCTTCAAATCAATTCCAATTCCACATCAATTTAAGCCAATTGATGCTAAAAAATCCCACCAATGCATCAACATCAAATCCATGATGTTTCCTTGCCAAATAATCCAACTTGAAGGCTAAAAGTTCCCACAAAAATGGCCCCCCAAATTTCCTGGTCCAATTTTGCCAAAAACTCGAGTTTGCAAAAAAATCTTCGGAAGATGAATCGACATTCCTAAAATGAATCATAACATGACAGAACCTTCAATTTTTGAAATCGAGTTTAATTTCGCGGTTAATTTCAACTAGACGTGATTTTAGCGTGACCTAACCTACCGAGTAGCTTTTAGGAATTTTTAGCGCATTTGACCCATAGTCGATTATTTTCGAGCCACATTGTACATCTTCGACTGATTGGCAACTCTCGGTTGTCGTGAAAATCTCGAGGTTTCAAATATGGTCACAGGATACAGAAATGACAGAAAAATCAATTTAGTGCCGTTCGACAATAATTTTGCAATTAGGTGGAATTACCAACACTTTAATTACATACCTCAATCGAATCAACCTATCTCCAATCTCTGATCGATTTTGATAATGACGTATTGACCCTTGTAAATTAGCATGGTCGAGTAGTCGATTTCTGGTCAAATTCTCAAGTATGTTGCGTTTAAATTCCTTAACGGCTTCACCTGATAAATTAGTTATCTCATGAGTGATTACCTCGGAGAAAAAGACTATAGGCACGTCGATGAAAAGCTCAACTTATTCAATCGAAAACAAAATCAGAAAATCAAGCTGTCATAAAGGGAGTCGGCCTACCCAAGCAAATCCTAAGCATGAGAATTACTTGTGATAGGAAGAACAAGAAATTTTGGCTATCTCAAGAGAGATACATTAAAAAGGTACTTGAGAAATTCAACATGAACAAATGTAAACCAATAAGTACTTCACTTGTAGGCCATTTTAAGTTGAGTAGTAATAAGTGTCCTTTGAGTGAGAAAGAGAAGGAAGAAATGAAGAAAATTCCTTATGCATTGGCCGTAGGTAGTTTAATATATGCCATGATTTGTACAAGACCCGATATCACTCATGCAGTTATTGTAGTGAGTAGGTTTCTCTCAAATCCAGGTAAAGAGTATTGGACTGCTGGATATTGAGATATATTAGAGGCACTTCTACATTTGCTTGTGTTATGGAAGTAGAAAGCCTAAGTTGAGTAATTACTCAAACGCAGACGATGCCGGTGATGTTGATTTCGAAAATCTACATTAGGTTTTATGATGATCTTTGTAGGTGGAGCTATTTCATGGTAATCAATATAGCAAAAATGTATATTGTCTACAATGGAGACATAGTATATTGCTATTACTAAAGGAGGTAAGGAACTCTTGTGGATGCAAGAATTCCTACAAGAGTTGAGCTTGAAGCAAGAAAAAATTGTTATATATTGTGATAGCATGAGCGCTATCTACCTTAGTAAGAATCCGGTATTGCATTCAAGATCTAAACATGTTGATATGAAATATCATTGGATTCGAGAGAAATTAGAAGAAAAGCTCTTCCTGCTTGAAAAAGTCTCCACCGACAACAATGGATCTGATATGATGACCAAGGCGTTGTCCATGTTGAAGCTTGACTCTTGTAGAAGAAAAGCGGGCATGATAGATCTTCTCACATCAAGTGAGGAGGAGATTGGTTGGCTACAACCACTTAATGAGGGGCCTAGCTAACACATGAAACAAAATAAAATAAAAAGAAGGAAATGTCAAAAGGAAAGAAAAGAAAAAAAGAAAAGTAAGTGGCTACTTCATGCAAGAGAAAGGAGAGAGAAAAGTGCCCCTGCCCAAGAACTCACCAAAAACAGGGGAGAAGAAGAGAAAAAAGGGGACTGCAACTTTGTGGTCCCGATTCAAAGGTCAAATGTTGACGGAATTGGCTCAAATATGAGTATGTTGTTTATGAGACTGAGGGCTACGAGTTGATTAGTTTCATTCGTTGAGAACCTCATCCGAATTCTCCAATTGTGATTAGGGTTTCTTGTTTCAAATTTATTTATTCACCTATGAGGTAAGACAATATGATTGTAATGTTGATGTTGAGCATCCAGTATGTGACTAGAGAAGATTATCTTGTGTATTCGGCTATTCTTAGTGATTAGTGGAAGTTTTGGGCGGTCTATGGTTTTTCTGCATTACGGAAATTGTAAATGGATTGACATATCAAAGTCAATCAATTTATGCTCCAATGAATGTCAACAAACTTCTGCGAGGTCTCTCAAAAGATTGGAACCATGTTAAGACCTCATTATGAGAGACTTAGAGGATTATGCCACTTTTCGTTAATGAACTTATTGGCACTCCTCAGTCCTAAGAAGTGGAACAAATCATTGATGAAAATCCCGAAGGTAAAAAGTCCATTGCACTTAAATCTAATACTAATTATGATGATACAGACTTAGAAAATGACGTGAACTACGAAGAACTTGCTTTTATGAACAAGAAATTCAAAAGGCTGAGTAGAAAATGAAGGAAAATTCAATGGAAGAAGACAATATAAGCAGAATGGGCAGAAAAGAATAATAAAAGAAGATGACAAGCAATGAAATATATGCTTGATGGCACATTCAAACTCAGACTCAAATTCGGAATCGGAATCAGACTCGGAATCAAAATCTAACTCAGACACAGACTTAGAATCTAACAAGAAAATCGAGGTAAGTCATTCAGAAATTCCTATTAAAATTTCTAAGTATATAAATGAGCTTTGTTTAAACATCAATTCTTCTCTTAAAAGAATGTCCAAACTAAAAAAGGAAAATTCATGACTTAGGCAACATGATCTTTCTTGAAAAGAAAAGTTTGAAATTTTGCAAAAAGATTTTCTACAAACAAAAGAAAGTCGAGATTTATTTGTCAAAGAAAATGATTCTTTAAAGAAAGAATTTTCAAATATTTTAACCAAATTTTTAAAGGGTTCAAAAACATTAGAGCATATCCTTTCCATACAAATACCTTACTATAACAAGTTAAGACTTGGTTTCAATAAGGAAAGTGATTCTTTAATAGACTTTCCTAAAGTCAATGAGAGACTTAGACAAAGACCTCCTAGAATTGCGTATAAGAAGCATTTTTAATGGATCTTTACAAAACTTGTTGGTCAAAATGCCCTCAAGTGGTCAAATTATGGAGACTCAAAACATTTTGAGAAAGAATGTCCTAAAATCTAGAGACCTAATAAAAAAGATTGGGTAAAAATAGCATACTCTACTAACTCTCATGGATCCAAGAAAATATGGGTAAAAAAAAAAAGAGTTGTTTTTGCATGAAATAAAGGAAAAGAAGAAAGAGAATTTGTTAAGGAAGGTATATATATTTTTAAATTCTCAATTTGGTTTGGGTTCACAATTTAAAAATTCTCATTATACTTGATATTCGATATATCATCTTTGTGCCTTAGTTGATTTGGATGTTATTGTGACAGAATTTGTCGCGACCCATTTTTTCGGGTGTGAACCACCTAGAGTTTTGGCTAATGGATTGTTAAGCCTAGACTTAACTCGGGCTCTCCCAAGCCCATACCAATTTGCGACTTTCGGTTCAAGTTCTTAACATGCAATTGATTTTATCTAGGAGTCGCCACTAATCAATTTTTGGTGGGTCGATTAGAAACCCAATAAAATAACGGGAGATTTACTTTACTCCTACGAACCAGAGATTTGGGTACAGGGACTTGATTACGCTAGATTTCTCTAACGCCCATTCGGTACCTTAGACAACCCTAGATATGATTTCTAATTAACATGCAATTTCTTTTTTTCTTTTTTTGTTTTCACTTAATGAATGAGAATCATGCTTTATGCAATGCGTGCCACTAATTTAACATAAAATGATATGACATGGCAACATGACTTAGCTATATGACCTAAGCGATATGACATAAATAAGCATGTAGTCTATCCTGAAGCATGAGATGGATTTATTCTAAAAACTAATTTTTTTGTATTTTCCATGAGATTCGAAATTAAAGAGATGCAACACTTAAATATGCAATCTAAATTAATCTAATGACCTAATTCTAATGATGGGCAATTTCTAACTAAATGCATCTAACAAAAATTACTAAATGACGTGCATTGTATGAAACTAATTCTATATGACGTGCACATGATTTTTATTTTCCTAATAAGCATGCAATCTATTTAGGAGAAATTATCTAAACCTATAATATGCAATCTTAACATGCAATGACGTGCAAAGAATGCCCTAATTCTACATGACATATGCATAATGACTCTTTTTTTTTTTTTTGTGCTTTTCCTTTTTTCCCTTTTTTTTTTAAATTTCTAAATTAATAATTGCCAAATAATTAAACATGCAATCCAAGTTTTAAAGAAAACTAGCAACCTAAATTAATTGATTTGATTTTTTTTTTTTTTTAAAAATTCGAAATAAAATATCTATTATGAGCATGCAAACCCTAAAACTACATTTTTTGATTTTTTTAAAAAAGAAAAATGATTTAAGTAATGCCATAGCAAATCAAGCCATATCGATACCCAAATCGACGAACCATATCTCTAGCACGAGATCGGGTTGGCCAATTTCACATAAATCACGAATCGGATCTCGAGCGGGAGATCGGATTGGCAATTTTTTTTAAGTAATCGCAAGTCGGATTTCGAGCTTGAAAATCGAACTGACAATCACTAATTCCAAGGAAATTTCATATCATGGAATTTTAATTTCACATTCAAGGAATAATTACACTAAAAAGATAAAATAAAATAGCAAAAATAATAAAACAAAATTAAGATAAAGAAAATACCTAAATTTTCTTTTGCTTTTCTCTTTTTTCTCTTTTCTTTTTTTTTTCTGAAAAAGAAAAAGAAAAAGATAAATCTGGTGGCCGGTCCGGCGAGGGGAGATCTCCGGCTAGGGTTCCGGCGAGGGCACCGGGAGCGGTGTGACGGCGGCACAACAACAGGAGCTTCGGGAATCGGCGCGGCGGCGTCGCGGGTTTGGCTAGGTGCGGGCCTCGCGGGCGAGGGACTCCAAGCGCGGGCTGAAGCAGGGTGAAGACGGCATTGGGGCGGCGAGGCAGCAAGGAGCGTCGCGGGCGGCACGGCGAGATCGGTGAGCAGTGTCGTGGGCGGATCAGGAGATTCGGATCTCCTGGCGTCGGTCACGAGCGGGACGGAGAGCAACCCCCGGGTCGTCAGGTCGCTGGATCCGTGGCGTCGGGTCACGGATCTGTAGGCGGAGCGGCTTCACGGGCGTCTGGGTCACGGATCTTCAGGCGGAGAGGCTTCACGGGCGTCTGATTTGTTGCAGTGTCAGATGGTGGCATGGTGCGGTGCGATGAGCGTCCGGATCTAACGTGGCAGCAGCGCTGGTGTGGCGGCGACGCGATATCGAGGCGGCGATGATGAACGAGAACAAGCGGAGCACAGCGGTGGGCAGATCTTGGCCTTTGGACAGCAGCTGCAGCACGAGCTTGCGAGCGATGGAGCGACGGTGGCAGGGCAGTAAGGGCGTCGTTGCCGCGGCGGCGAGCAGTGGACGACAGCTGCGGTCGGCTTCGGTTCCGGGCGTCGTTGGTATGGCGAGGCGGCGGCGTCTGGAGAGACGGACGACGATGCCGGGCAGTGGAGGAGGAGCCGGCGAATAGTTACAGATGCGGGCGGCGAGCGGTGAGGGAGACGATGAACAGTACCTGTCCCCTCAACTCTCTGCCGCTTGTACCTTCTTTCTGGTTTATGCTTTTTTTTCACTTTTGACTTTTTCATCGAAGGAAAAGCCTCAAAAACCCTAAAACCCCTCAAAACCGAAGAAAACAATTTTCCCCTTTGTGTTCAATTGTTTTTACCGAGAAGCCAAGAGAAAGAACCCCAGTGTGGCCGTGTATTTCTTGTGTGGCCTCCTTCTCAAACCCTACGCATTTTATCTATTTATAGGCCGCGAGTTAGGGTTTTAATTTTTCCAAATCCATATCCACGAAAATTCCTTTTTCCAAATGTAATATTTGCTTTTGATACGATTTAAGATTGCAAGAGGATTCTTTTAAAATTTGAAATCTCGCATAAATCAATCCGTAAAATCTTTCCAAGGATATGGGCTTGGGCCAATTTACTCCATTTGTGGGCTTAGTCCAATTCATTAAATTAATATTCTGAACCATCAATTTGAACTCATTTGTCACCGGCCCAATGTAAATGCAAATTAAAATAAATGCACCTAAAACTATATGCTATGCAATTAATTAATTTTTCAGAAATAAAATTAACCCCTAATTTTTTAATGCAATAAATGACTAAGCGGGTCGCCAAAATTTAGGTGTCAACAGCTGCCCCTCTTTGAAGGTGAGCTCGAAGAGGTTGCCTTCAAAGACAAATTGAGACCTAAATTTTGATTATGCATATGCATTGAATGATTTTTTGATTGATTTTTTTTTTTTTTTGTCGAGAAATGAATCCCATTTTTTTAAAAAAATGCAACTCATTTGATGCATGTAAATGCTAATGCAAATGCATGATGTCAAAGGAAAGAATGTACCTACAAGTACTTACCAGTCAGTGCGGTGAAGCATCTTGAGGTACATGATAAGTCCCTATTTACTCCACAAGTACCCAACTCTCACTTAAATTCCTTGAAAAGCGTAACAGGTAATAGATTGAGATATCCAGATCTAGACTGAGATGTCAAGATTTTTGTACTCGAGATACTTAGATCCAGACTAAGTATAACGAGAAAGGTTGAAAAAACATTCACATCCAAAGTGAAATGTTTAGACGAAAATAATCAAGACATCCGGGTCCAGACAGAGATGTCATGATTTTAGAAGCTCGAAATACCTAGATCCAGACTAAGGTATAATGAGGAAAGTCGAAGAACATTCACATCTAGAGTGAAGCATTCAACGAATAGAATTGAGACATCCAGATCCAGATTGAGATGTCGAAATTTTGGAATGCAATTTGTATGCAAATGGTAAAGGAACCAACTTGGAATATCTCACCTTCAAGGAGGGTAGAGTGATTCAAGATAGTTGGTGTTACATGTTCAGGACCCGTACCTTTCTACGGTCGCCTAGTAGGGCAACAAAGTTTTCCAAGGAAACTAGTTTCCTAGGACCCATACCTTTCTACGGTCACATAGTAGGGCAGTGTTTGGTTGTGTCTAGGACTTGTACCTTTCTACGGTTGCCTTGATGAAAAAATCGATTTTCCAAGACCCGTACCTTTCTACGGTCGCCTGAATGGGAAAATTGCTTTTCCAAGACCCGTACCTTTCTACGGTCGCCAGTTATAGCAATAAATGTTGTCTAGGACCCGTACCTTTCTACGGTCGCCTAAACGGGGATTCACTTTCCAAGATCCGTACCTATTTATGGTCGCCTGAATAAGGAATCATTTTCCAGGACTCGTACCTTTTTACGGTCGCCTGAACTGAGGTAATTGCTTTTCACAGGACCCGAACCTTTCTTCGGTCGCCTAACGCTGCAACATAGATTATCTGACCAAGACCTGCACCTTTCTTCGGTCGCCTTAATCAGACTGAATCTGGAGAAAAATCTTTGGGGACAACTCCATCGAGTGTCGATTAAAAGGGACCCTGGGCTATGAAAGCACGCCAGGTCAGTATAAATGGACATCAGGCTACGAAAGCACGCCGAGTCGATAAAGAGAGATTTTGGGCTATGAAAGCACACCGGGTTAATAAAGAGGGGGACTCTGGGCTACGAAAGCACGCCAGGTCGATATAACTAGACAGCTTGACCAAGTCAAGTGTCGATGCATTTGAGAGAGAATACCTGCACAATGACAAGTATTTTAGAGTATGATAGAGATATACTTATCTGGTGATATCTCTGATTATTGGGGACATGTCTTTTGAAATTTAGATATCCTATGGAGGTCTTTTACCTCATGGTGGAGGTTTCTCATCTCCTAATATCATGAAACATTCTGAAAGGAACTTGAATTACCCGTCAGACATGATTTAGAGCAAAAACTGATATGCATTCATCAAAGAGATAGACATTCTGAGTTACTCTAGAATGCACATTTCAAAATTTAATAAATTTTTCATTAACTCAGTCGAGGTTCATGCATAATGACCTTTGCATCACCCAAATTTCCACTGGAGAGAATTTTCATTCAAGACAATCTTCACTCATAACATGGATTTCCTAAGAATACCAAATGAGAGACCTTCAGTTAGAAAGGACTTTCACTCACTCTCATTTAGAGGTTATTTTATGAGAATCACTCCATTTCACTATCATCATACCAACAAGGGTCCGAGTATTCTCGCAAGCGGTACAACCTTACCAATTTGAGAGGTCTTTAATAGGGACTGTAATGTGGGCTCGGTCAACGGCTTAACAAAGGGACTCTTTGAGTCAAGGCTATTGAAAGAACAACTCTTTAATCATCTCCGGGTTTACAAGTCAAGAACCCTGCAAAATGAGAAAGAAATAATCTTGCTTGTACTTTTTCGAGCAATGCTTATAAACATATGAACTCCCATGTTAATTCAAGTGCCCTAATAATAAGAGACTTTGCAATGGACTAGGTTCATGGCTTGTTAGGCTCAAAGATGTGTAGGGGTCAATGTTGATGATCATCTAGGCATTGCCACCAGTTTTCCTCCCTATCGTCGAAGATTTTCTTCACATCACAACTCTATTGATTGCAACATCTCAATATTTGAGTTTTTTTTTTTTTTGGGTACCACCTTGTTGGGGATACGACTCACTTCATCAAGTTTTTGATTTTTTTTCTTTGGGCATTGGCCTTGCTTTTACCAGGCACACTACTTTTTTCATGCCCCATTTTTTTCACTTTTTTTTTTGGACAAAATCTCCATTTTTATCAGCATTGTAAATCATGCTACTTTAGTGGTTTGATTTTTCTTGCCTTGCCCCAGTGTGAGGGATGATCACCAACTGAGTTTAAAAGAAATGAAATTGCAAGCTCAAGTGGGCTATGCAAAGGATATAAGTATGTAGGATAGAGAAAGAAATGCTCTTCGTCATCCTAAGGCACTTAAATTTCCATATGAATTCAATGTAATAGCACGACTTGAAAATTGATGCAAGTGAAAGCAAGAAAATTTCAATCCATTTTCTTCACTTTATGGTGCTATCTTACCCTCCAATTTGCCCCATTGTGGGGTGGTTCTTGACAGGGATAAAAAAAAAGTCTTCACAAGTGTATAAGGCTCAAAAGGGTTAAGCAATGGATCACCTATAGTGTTTGGGATAGAGAAATAAACTGCCCCTCATCATTTCGGTTATCATACCTTTTGTGAGAGAACTCTTTACCTTGTAGATATGGAACTTCCTACACTCATCTCACAAGTGTATAAGTAGGGGACTATGCATAGGATAAGGCTTGCCTTTCATCATACTAACACATCTCATTCAACATTCTTAAGCATTGATGTCACTCCATTAAATTGTCTATCTTGAGAAATCTCCACATGAAATTGGTGAGCTAAATCAATATGAAAATTTTCTTTTCAAAAGAGTCCAGCAACTTTAAGCATAAAAAGCATTTGTGACTTCAAAACAAACAATTTACTACACTCAAACATGATTTCAAGCATTCATTCAAGGAATTGTCCCACAAAGGAATTGTCTTAACAATGGATGTCTTTGGATTGTCTTTATCAATCAAAAGTGAAAATTTGCTTTTTGTTTTGATGAATACTCCGTTCTTGCTTTTGCCCCTGCACAAGAGAACGTGCATGAATAGGATACTATGCAACTCAAAGTAAATTCAAATTGCACAACCATTTTGGCTTGGACCGAGATTTTGTCTCAGTCATGTCACTACTAGAATCTGTAGTACTCCAATTCTTCATCTGCAAGGAAAAGAACAAAAGTGTCAATTCCGAAATTAATTATATTCATGAACGCAATGTATCCATTTTATTCAAGACGGATGATCTTCTTTTAACTTGTTTCATCATTTTCTCATGGAAATGAGAAACTTTATTTGGCTTTCGAGAATGACATCTCACACAAATTGTAATGAGATGTGTCACACATCACACTTTGGAATCTAGATGATCTTCTTTTGACTTGCCCTTGGTTTCTTATTGATGTGCAAGGAAATCGCTCAGGACAAGTAAGAGGATAAGCAGTGCTTAATGTCTTCTTTACTCTTGGGAAATGTCATCAAGATCAGCTAGGAAATGATCCATTGCCCCACGCCTATTTTCCTTCGGATTTATGTTCCCGAATCAATGGGCCTGCTATCACTAGAAATTGACGCGTTATTTTCAAACGTCTCTCTGTTATGCTCTGAGACATGAAGTAAATGAGTTAGAAAAACAAACAAGGGTAATCTAATGCATGCTTTTGGAAATGGCTTCAAAAATGATTTTTTTTCTTTTTGAGGAATATTTTGGACGAGGAAGCATGAAGAAGCCCAGTCCTCATAATTTCTCCATGGATGATATTTTCTTTTCATTGTTGGATATCGTCATCGGGCTGGTTTGGCATTATCCCATCATGTCCTCAAAACAAAACTTGTAATTTTATTGATATTCATTAATCAGATTACATTTATTGGAATGAAAAATGTTATATTCAAGCACTAATGCAAAACAGGAGAAATTTTACCAATCTCTAAAAAGCAATAAGAATTCCCACGCAGGGGAAGGTGCAACTAAACATGCCCCTAATTGAATAAGGAAAGCGAACTACTTAGGATCATGAATCATGTGTGCTTAAGTTCTTCACCCTCCTTGATCTTGTGATGCAAATCCTCTAGGTCAAAGATTATTCCTTCTAGATATATCACTAGTCTCTTCATAGTGGCATCAAATTCAACCATCTCAGGAAAATAGGACAGTTCAAAAGTCCTCTTAGCTCTCTTCTTCGAGTCGTAGTTTCTTATTGAAGATAGAGTACCTATATCATCACGGCCATTTTGCTTGACGAAACAAGCCACAGTAGCAGACAATTCATCGACTTGACTTTGGAGGTACGCAATTCGTTTATTTATATTGTCGATGATACGGTCCAGCACCTCGTTTTGATCCGCCATTTTAGCCCTTGGCCGTGTACGGATGGGTGAGCGAGATCGCTCCATAAAGGAAATAAACGGGAACATGTAAGCATGAGATGTAAATGAAGAGTCAATCCATGACAATGATCTAATGGATTTATTTATTTTTTTTTCATTTTTTTATTCATGAAAAGTCTATGCAAGAAGGGAATTTCCTAAAAAAAATGGATATCCTAGTAAAACCAAATTTTCTTGACATGACGTAAAAAGAAATTCTCCAAAGTTTTTTTTTTTTCTTTTTTTTTTAAATGCATCATTCCCTAGCACTTTTTCATTTCATTTCCAATCAATGATTGACCTAAATTGTCATGGACCAACCCAAGAATATGACAAAATAAATTGCATGGTATAGGGAAAGAACACTTACTTCACCAAGGAGAATTAATGGCAATCACATAGACATGCGCATGGTAAGTGGCTCGATTTCTAATCTATAAGGCTTATCAAGGTGGAGCCACAAGGATGATCAGACTAGCCACGAGCTTGTGGATTATGTCGGGTCCTCATGACTCCGGCTTAGTCAAAGAGCCGACCCGGGTCGCGAGCATGTGGACCGAGGTGGGTACTCTTGACACCATGAAAGAAACTTCGGGATTGAGATGGGCGACTCGTACCGCAAGCATGCGATCGGAGTGGTATCCATCTCAACACCATCCTAAATGATCCTATGCGGCCCAGGTCTAGCGGCGGATTGTGTGTGCAATAGTGTAACACTAGATGCAGGGCATGCACAGCAATTTAAATCAAACAACATTTCAATAGCTTGAATTTAAAACATTCATCCCCAACTCCAACCTGCAAGACAAAGGTTAGCAAAGACTACTCCCCTTATATCTCCCCATCTGCAAAAACATTTAACACCTTAAATGTTAAGGACGTACTGGAATCCTTGTTGCCAAACAAAAACATTTTTTCAAAAAGAAAATTGGCCTAAGTCCACTAAGAGTTTCAACTCAAGTCCCCAGCGGAGTCGCCAAGTTGTCGCGACCCATTTTTTCAGGTGTGAACCACCTAGAGTTTTGGCTAATGGATTGTTAAGCCTAAACTTAACTCGGGCTCTCCCAAGCCCATACCAATTCACGACTTTCAGTTCAAGTTCTTAACATGCAATTGATTTTATCTAGGAGTCGCCACTAATCAATTTTTGGTGGGTCGATTAGAAACCCAAGTAAAATAACGGGAGATTTACTTTACTCCTACGAACCAAAGATTTGGGTACGGGGACTTGATTACGCTAAATTTCTCTAACGCCCTTTCGGTACCTTTCTTTTTATTTTGAAAAATGTTTGGCAAGCAGTTTGGATTGATTTTAATTTCTAACATGTGAGGTGACCATGCAGGTGCGCATACCACCAATTTAACACTCAAGAAAGCAAATGAATAAATTGCAAGACTTACCTCATAGCAACGAAAGCATCTGCGTTGTTAGATCAGAATTCACATCAACAACCCTAGATATGATTTCTAATTAACACGCAATTTCTTTTTTTTCTTTTTCGTTTTCACTTAATTAATGAGAATCATGCTTCATGCAATGCGTGCCACTAATTTAACATGAAATAATATGACATGGCAACATGACTTAGCTATATGACCTAAGCGATATGACATAAATAAGCATGTAGTCTATCCTGAAGCATGAGATGGATTTATTCTAAAAAATAATTTTTTTGTATTTTCCATGAGATTCGAAATTAAAGAGATGCAACACTTAAATATGCAATCTAAATTAATCTAATGACCTAATTCTAATGACGGGCAATTTCTAATTAAATGCATCTAACAAAAATCACTAAATGACGTGCATTGTATGAAACTAATTCTATATGACATGCACATGATTTTTATTTTCCTAATAAGCATGCAATCTATTTAGGAGAAATTATCTAAACCTATAATATGCATTCTTAACATGCAATGACGTGCAAAGAATGCCTTAATTCTACATGACATATGCATAATGACTCTTTTTTTTTTGTGCTTTTCCTTTTTTCCCTTTTTTCTAAATTTCGAAATTAATAATTGCCAAATAATTAAACATGCAATCCAAGTTTTAAAGAAAACTAGCAACCTAAATTAATTGATTTGATTTTTTTTTTTTTTTAAAAAATTCGAAATAAAATATCTATTATGAGCATGCAAACCCTAAAACTACATTTTTTGATTTTTTTTAAAAGAAAACTAATTTAAGTAACACCACAGCAAATCAAGCCATATCCATACCCAAATCGACGAACCATATCTCGGGCATGAGATCGGGTTGGCCAATTTCACATAAATCACGAATCGGATCTCGAGCGGGAGATCGGATTGGCAATTTTTTTTAAGTAATCGCGAGTCGGATTTCGAGCTTGAAAATCGAACTGACAATCACTAATTCCAAGGCAATTTCATATCATGGAATTTCAATTTCACATTAAAGGAATAATTACACTAAAAACATAAAATAAAATAGCAAAAATAATTTTAAAAAAATAACATAAAGAAAATACCTAAATTTTCTTTTGCTTTTCTCTTTCTTTTCTTTTCTTTTTTTTTTTCTGAAAAAAAAAAAAAAGATAAATCTGGTGGCAGTCCGCGAGGGGAGATCTCCGGCTAGGGTTCCGGCGAGGGCACCGGGGAGCGCGCGCAACGGCGGCACGGCAAAGAATAAGAGCTTCGGGAATCGCGCGGCGGCGTCGCGGGTCCGGCTGGGTGCGGCGTCGCAAGCGAGGACTCTGAGCGCGGGATGAAGCAAGGTGAAGATGGCGTCGGGGCGGCGAGGCAGCAGGGAGCGTCACGGGCGGCACGGCGAGATCGGCGAGCAGTGTCGCGGGCAGAGCAGGAGATTCGGATCTCCTGGCGTCGGTCACGAGCGGGACGGAGAGCAACCCCTAGGTTGTCAGGTCGTTGGATCTGTGGCGTCGGGTCATGGATCTACAGGCGGAGCGGCTTCACGGGCGTCTGGGTCATGGATCTGCAGGCGGAGCGGCTTCACGGGCGTCTGCGTTGTTGCAGCGTCAGATGGTGGCGCGGTGCGTTGCGATGAGCGTCTAGATCTGACGTGGCAGCAGCGCTGGTGTGGCGGCGACGCGATATCAGTGCGGCGATGATGAACGGGAACAAGCGAAGCACGGTGGTGGGCAGATCTTGGCCTTTGGACAGCAGCTGCAGCACGAGCTTACGGGCGATGGAGCGACGGTGGCAGGGCAGCAAGGGCGTCGTTGCCGCGGCGGCGAGCAGTGGACGATAGTTGCGGTGGGCTTCGGTTCCAGGCGGCGTCGGTATGGCGAGGCGGCGGCGTCCGGCGAGACGAACGATGATGTCGCGCAGTGGAGGAGGAGCTGGCGAATAGCTGCAGATGCGGGCGGCGAGTGGTGAGGGAGATGATGAACAGTACCGCTTGTACCTTCTTTCTACTTTATGCTTTTTTTTCACTTTTGACTTTTTCACCGAAGGAAAAGGCTCAAAAACCCTAAAACCCCTCAAAAACGAAGAAAACAATTTTCCCCTTTGCCTTCAATTGTTTTTACTGAGAAGCCAAGAGAAAGAACCCCAGTGTGGCCGTGTATTTCTTGTGTGGCCTCCTTCTCAAACCCTACGCATTTTATCTATTTATAGGCCGCGAGTTAGGGTTTTAATTTTTCCAAATCCATATCCACGAAAATTTCTTTTTCCAAATGTAATATTTGCTTTTGATACGATTTAAGATTGCAAGAGGATTCTTTTAAAATTTGAAATCTCGCATAAATCAATCCGTAAAATCTTTCCGAGGATATGGGCTTGGGCCAATTTACTCCCTTTGTGGGCTTAGTCCAATTCACTAATTTAATATTCTGAACCATCAATTTGAACCCCTTTGTCACTGGCCCAATGTAAATGCAAATTAAAATAAATGCACCTAAAACTATATGCTATGCAATTAATTAATTTTTCAAAAATAAAATTAACCCCTAATTTTTTAATGCAATAAATGATTAAGCGGGTCGCCAAAATTTAGGTGTCAACAGTATTCTATGATTGGTTTTATTGAAGAAAAAATTGTGTGATTTTTTGTAATTCCTGAGTTGAGGTTTGATTTTATACGTGTGATTGATTTGATATCTTAGTGATAATTCATATTTTTTTATCTAATTTTGTGCTCTCTAATTTTGTCATATTTTGTAAAGTGGAAATTTTTTTTATGAGATATTAATTTATTATGCAAGATATTTTTTCTTAGATACTCAAGAATTTTATTCTCTCTGATTTTATCGTGCTTTAACTAAGTGAGAGTTTCTTTTTCAAGAAATTATTGTGCCTAATGTTCTTTCCTTAAATACTTTGTTATGATGAGTTTGGAAATAATAAGTGATTATTTATGAAGATTTCATATTTTTCTCTAACGTCAAGGATGGATCCAAATTCATGGATACCATAAAAAAAAATAAGTTTATTACAATAAATTCTATATGGAAAGGATGATCGCAAATCTACGCAAATTTTGGTGCAATCTTAAAAGTATCTCATGCAAAGATTGGGAATGATCATTTTTAATCAATAGTATATTTCAAACATATGTCTTGGGTAAGAGATTAATTTTTTTTTTTTTTATCATCCCACCTTGCAAATTTCTAATTGATCTTATGAAGATTCTAGATGATTCCCTATGAACTATATATGATTTATATTGCAAATATCTCTTGTCATAAATATAAGGCATTTCATTTTTTTTTTCATTGATTTGGCACGTGATAGAAAGATCTACTTTCTTTTTGCAAAATGTATCAATAATACAATCTTGAGATTTATGCTCAAGCAAATCCATTTGATCGTGAAAGATATTATTGCATATTTATGGATACTCTTGCTATATTATTAGAAGATGTCTTATATCTAGCAAGTTTGATCCGCAAATTGGAGGAAGGTATTATGCGATTTTTTTATTTTTTATTTTGCAAAGATTGTTATATATTGTACAAGAATTTGCAACTAGCAAAAGCATCTTCCATATGGATTTTCAAAAGCTTGATCCGAAAATTGTGGAGATTTTGTACTATTTTCTGGAGGCTAAAAAATTCTCTCCCTTGTGCAAAGTTCTCGGAAATTATTGAGTAAGTCCCTAATGTGTTTTATGAAAGGTTGAGTAGCTCTGAATTTAAATATTTAATAATCTTATATATGCTATTCAATTTATTTATTTGAAGAAAGTGCATTTTATATTACGTGGATATTATTACGGCTTACTTATGCAAAAAGTTCGTTAAGTTTATGCAAGTTGAATTCGAGACGAGCTTGATTGAAGAAAATAAATTTTTGTCTCAAATTTTGAAAAGCAAATTATCATTGTGGATGTTGTTGCTACAAAGGAAATAATGAAAAATATTATGTTTAACGTGCACAAGCCAAAATTAGTGCTATTCGCAAATATTGTCATGATGTGAGGGGGAGAAAGTGAATCTTAAAAAAAGGAAATAATCATGATCACCTCAAAAAGGCAACAAATTGAGGGGGAGCATTGATCAATTATGGAAAAATATTTTTGAATTGATTATGATCTTGGTTATTATGGAATGAAGGAAAAGGTAAATGTGTCAGAACTTGTTAAGTTCTACAAAATTCAATTAGTGCATCTTTTATTACTTTTTATCATTAATAAATCTCTTATTTACATTATTATTTTATCATGACAAAAAGGGTAAGTGAATTTTATAATGCATCCTTAATTTTTATTGGATATTTGCTGATATATATGATTGAAGTGAGCTATATTACATATCTTTTATATTTGACTTTCTTTCTAAAAGCTGATTTTTTGGAAATTGTGTTTCATGCAAGATATATTTGTTATCGCTTTATATTCTCTATGTTATAATGTTTCCATTGTTAAAAATTTAAGATTATGACAAAAAGGGGGAGAGAATATAAATATGCATATGTGTTGATAGTAGTTATTGAGCTGTGATTATCTTTCCATACATAATTATGGTCAATCTATTTGTTATTTTTTGCAATCTTTTGATTCGAATTACATTTTTTGAATGTGCTTCAGATTGTCCTGATTTATTATTATCTTTAAAAACATGTTTACACTTCTGCATATTCATAGATTGTTTTGTCATCATAAAAAAAGAGAGATTGTTAGAGAAATCTCTTATGATATTTTGAGGATGACAAAATCAAAGGCTACTACCGTGTTTAATGGTTAAGTAATAGATTATGCAGATGATAGAACATGTAAATGATATTGTCGAAATCTATACTTGAAAGAATCAGAAGATAGACTCTATACTGAAACTGAACTTATTCAAATTGTATCTAGACCTTAAGGCTAAATATGTTCAGAAGTAGAATATGTTCATACTTACATCAAGATTGTAAAATCTATTTCAAATGAAAGACTCTCAGACTTTACATCTAGAATAAGACACAAGTCCAGAACGTGGCAAGGTCCAAAACGAGACACTAGTTAAAAACGTAAGAGATTCAGAACGAAGTATGTTCGGAACGAGACAACTTGACAAAACGTAACATAAGCCCTAAACATATAATGGCTAGTGATCTGATTTGGATTCTACATCAAGATAGATTTGATTGACTTAATCTAATTGATTGATAATTTGATATTGAAGATAAGAACTTTCTAAACGAAGAAGCTCTATTTGTGGAAACCAAGATTCCGTTTGTATGGGCGATCAGAATCAATTTGAGATTCTGCATCTATCACTCAACGGCTATTAAATTTTCTTGATATAGATCTATCCAATGGATATATTGGAAGATGATCCTCTAGATACTATCCAACGGCTAGTTTGAAAGTGGAGGAGTATTTAAGGAGACCAATGACTGATGAGCAAGTAAGAGACGGAGCGTAGAATCTATAATTCTAAAGTTTGAGTGAACTTCGATTATACACTTGTCTTTCATGAGCTTAAACATTTGTGATCGTGAGAAAAATATCAAAAGAATGACTTAGTGAGATGTTGCGATCTACCATTGAGTTTTTGCACTCAAAGTTGTAATATCTTGTTGATCATTTAGTGGAGTACAACTAGAAGACTGTTAGCATAGGAGAGTGGACATAGGCTTGATCTAAGCCGAACCACTATAAATTTATTGATTGCTAATTGTTATTTTAATGATTGTGTACCCATATGATCATCTTGAGTGCAAGTGAATTGATCTAAAATTAATCCAAGCTGCTTGATAAAATTTCTTTATAAAATGAACAAGATTAGGTACTGAAAGGGCACTAACTAGTTAATTAGTGTAATCAAATCTCCTGCTCGAGATTCTCTAGTTGCGTAGAAAGTGAGGTACACTTCTATGCCTCACTTGGTTTCTAACCGACCCCAATAAGCTAGTGGCGATGCCTTATTACAAAATTCTTACGAACACCACCGCCTGCGGTGGCCCAGTTGGATAAGGCTCCCATGATCCTTTGCGAGGAGGAGAGGAGTTCGAATCCCGCTGGCTGCACGGGATCTTAAGCGCGACGTCGGGGTGGTGGGTTCTCAGGTAGCGTCGCCCCTGGGTTTGCCCACCAGCTGTCGGCTTACGGGGTTCCCTGGGTCATAAAAAAAAAAAAAAAATCTTATGAACACCCCAACATTGCGCCGGGTATGGGTTTGGGAGAGCCCTTGCCAAATTTTGGGCTGTGAGCCTATCTTTAGGTAATACCCCAAAACCTATTCATTCCCCCTGAGGGATAGGTTGCGACAGTTTGGCGACTCCACTGGAGTTTAGTTTTATACATTAGAGGACTTAGGCCGAAATTGATCTTGTTCAAAAAATATTTTTGTTTGGCAGAAAGTATTTAAGGTATGCCGTAACGTGTCAGGTATTAAATGTTCATGCAAAATGAGAGGCATAAGGGGAAGTAATTGCTAACTCTTGTTTTGTAAGGGGTGTAGGAATGAATGGTTTATTTATGTATGAAGTGTTTCTTGCTTATAAATTGTCATGCCTACATTTGCTGCATTGCACTACACCATGGCACACACTACTTGCTGCTAGACCTGGGCTATATAGGATCACTTAGGATGGTGTTGAAGTGGATATCACTCTGACTACAACCATGTAGTACAAGTCGCCCATCTCAATCCCAGAATTTCCTTCATGATGTCAAAGGTCCATACCCTGGTCTACAACCACGCGACACAGGTCGGCCATTTGACAAAGCCGAAGTCATGTGTAACACGATCGAGCCGTGATCTTGTTGGTTCGGTCCGGTGATCCTATGGCTCCATTTTGGGCCGTTTAGAGTAGAAATCGAACCACTGCCCCATGTGCATGTCTATGTCATTAGCATTTCTACTCAATGAGTAGGATAAGCTTTTCGACCCCTTTTACTCGCAATTTATTTATTCGCTTTCCTTTTGGTTGGTCCATGACAAATTAGGTTGGTCATAACTTTGGTTGGCATATGATGGGGGTACCCGAGCTTTGCATCATTTGTGTCCCGAAAGTTGAGCTTCGTTTATGGTGGGATAGACTGGATCCAACTGGTCGTGACGGGGTACGATCTCATGTCGGACAACTACTTCCCCTATTGGAGATAGAGACTCATTATGGTATCGTGAGAGTGTTGGCGCATGTCTCGTGCCCCAAGACTTGCATGTTCATATTCAATGACCACGAGCTCACTCCAACTTTGGAAGAATTTAGTGTTGCCATTGGGAAACCCCTAGTGTCAAAGTTAGTTAGCCCACTTGTAGGGAGCCCACCTATAGGGACTCAGCACACATCGACCTTATCTGAGTTCCTTATAGTTAAAGGAGAGAATGCGAGAAAAGTTTTGAAAGCCAATCGTAAGACCTGCCTATTTTCATTCCTAAATGAGCTTTTTCAAAATGCTCAATCTTTCCAAAAGAATAAGATCTTCCTGTTAGCTTTCTTCGAGTGCATGATATTCCTATATTGTAGGAATGCTATTAACCCCTCCATGGCATGGTAGTTCGTGAGGTATGTATGGGAAAGGTTTTGTTAATGCCATATTGCTTGAAACTTTTATCTTCTTTACTCGTTTTAAAGAAAACAAAGACAAAGCATTCCATGCTCCTCCCGAGCTCCTACAAATTTGGTTTCTCTCTCATGTTAAAGGGTTTGGTAGCTTCATGGTCGTAAGCGACATTTATGACTTTAACCACCCTATCCTGAAGTTTAGAGATGGGAGAATGTTTACCTCAAATTATCATTATTCTGAGTGGTTAGTTTTCATGACTAACCCTAGACCTGAGGATTTCCAATGGCGTGCCAAGTGGCTCCGAGTCCATGAAGCGTGGTTCATGTGTGGGCTTACTGGGTCTATGCCTTTGCTGGGAATCACTGGAGTCACTGAATATTATCCAACCCAAGTTGCCCACCAGTTCCAAGAGGTTCAACAACTTCCACTAGTAATTCAAGAGGAATCGCTTAGGATAGACTTCCCCAATGGATGCCAGGATCATGAAGACTCTATCAGGCTGATCAAGTCAATGTGGGATATGTGCCATCCCTGGAAGCTGATGTGGCCTGAAGGAGAGTTGGAGGGACATGAGAAGACTTGATATGCCTCGATAAAGTATATCCTTAGGCACAAGATCCCGAAGAACCTACGCCCGAAGATTCCTAACATGCCATTGAAGATTACCCATCGAGCCTAGATCAAGCGCCTCAAAAGGGAGCTTGAGAAAGTTGAGGAGAATGGCTAGAAATTGACTCGAGTTAGTGAGGCGGCCATGAGTAGAAGCTGTCCCCATTAGTATAGATTGAGTCAAGTGCGATATGTAGTGGGCCCCTGCCCACACACGTTACTTCACTAAAAATGTTTAGGGAGTTTTGTCTCTTATCTTAATGTTGAGAATTAAGAATCATTTCTTTCCATTTTTAAAATAGTTTCGATATTTAGGGTTTCCCGCTTGTGTCTTTTCCCGCGTTATGTAACAACTTTCCTTTCAATGAAACGAATGAATTGGGACGGTTAGATCTTTCTCATGGACCGACCACTTGTTATTTCTTGTGCTTATATATGCTTGTTTTACCTTTATAGCAGGTACTAGACAATTGGTTGCATTTTGTTAATTGTCAACACAGCCAAATGGAGACCCCCGATTCACACTTGTGCAAAAGTCAGGATGGAGAACAAGGACACCAACACACTTATGGCCAAGATGGAGGTCTAATTGGCCCAACTTACCAGGATGATGCTTGAGATAAGCCAAAAGCTCAAAGAGCCCCCCGTCATAGCTGTCACCAGGATATCTACTCCTACGTCGTCAGGACACGCTCCCCATTGACGGGAGGCCCACACGTCACCGACCTCCTCGAAAAGGAAACTGCTGGAGAAGCTCCTTTTGTCATGCCAATTGTCGTCAACTTGGATCCTCCTCCGAAGGAAGAGCCAACACCCTGCCTAGATGAAGAGAGTGAAAAATGCTTGGAAAAGAAGGAGGAGTGACTGTGCACCTTGCAAGGATATGAGCTGAAAGGAGTTGATAAGCTATCCCCGTATACCAAGACGAACTTCCCCGAGACTTTCCAAGAGCCTGAATTCACGAGAAAGTATGACGGACCAAGATGCCCCAAGATTCACCTCAAGTACTACTTGAGGAAAATGGCTTGCTATGTTGACAACGTGCCTTTTCTCATTCACACGTTCCAAGATAGCTTAGAAGGCATTGCCTTGACATGTTTCATCACATTGGACATCGAAGAATTTACCAGTTAGGAAGACTTAGCCAATGAGTTCTTACAGCAATACAAGTTTAATACCGAGCTCGCCCCCACGAGGGAATAGTTGACCCACGTAGAAAAGAAAAGGAATTAGTCATTTAAAGCTTTTGCACAAAGGTGGAGAACCACGGCCTCGCAAGTGAAGCCAGCCTTGAATGAGAGGGAGATGAAGTAGCTTTTCCTGAAGACATTGCCCCATGAATACTTCCAAGGATTAGTGTACTAAGGATGCCAAATGTTTTCATAACTAGTAGATGTGGGTAAAGGAGTTGAGTGGGCAATTATCGAGGGAAAGATACCTACCGGAAGCACAAAGAAATTCCCGGCAATAAAAGATAAGGAAGCCACATTTGAAGTAGTGCTTGTGCAAGCGCCACTTCTCCCCAAGCCACCTGCAACACTCGCACACAAGCCTGTAGTGGTTCAAAGGAACCCATCACAGGCATATGACAAGGGCAAGAGGCTCATCCAAAGGGAATTTTCCCTGCTATTGCACTTGTTGTCAAAGTTGTGGCCCATGCTCCTCGAAAAGAGGATGGTTGTGAAGGAGGTACCTAGGGACAACATCACAAAGTTTGTTGAATTCGATGTGACCAAAACATGCGAGTACCACATGGGAGAAAGGGGGCATGACATAGATAATTGTTACATGCTGAAATACAAAGTCCAACAACTGCTAGATAAGGGCATCTCGGCATTCAGGGAAACTCAGCCTAACGTGCAGCGGAACCCTCTACCAAATCATGTAGATGGAGTGAGCTCAATCTTCGAGGATACGCGGGCGGGTCAACGGCCTATAGTGGTAAATGCGTTCAAGTTATATGAGTCCCTAATGCTGGCGGGATTCCATGATAGTGCCATCGTCATTCCATTCATCTTTTTGCAATCTTGCTTGTATCCCTTGAGTGAAGAAGGTTGTGCTTGATGTTTCAAAGATGCCGGCACTAAATGAGGAAGAAGTGATAGCTATGATAACCCCAATGGTGATTGAACTATCTGATGAGAAGCCAGTTAGTGATGTCAAGATGGAAATCAATGAGCCCATGGTGATCGACCTCATGGTCGAGGAGTTGTCGGTGATTGAAGTCACGGGAGGGAGCATAATGTCGGTCACAATTGAACTGCCACCCCAGGAGGAAGATGGAATGATAGTATTAGAGCACCCTCCCAAATGTGATCCCAAAGTAGTACATTGGAATTATGAGGCGAATGAGGTGGATGCAGTCACACAATCGGGCCGCTGTTATGCACTTGATAAAGGAGTCGAAAAGAAAGCTATGACCAAGGAAGAAGCGAAACAATTCCTGGCTATGGTGAAATCCAATGAATTCAATGTGGTGGACCAACTGCGGAAATTGCCGGCTTAGATCTCTCTCTTGGAGTTGTTCAAATCTTACAAGAAGCACAAAGGCGTCTTGCTAAAGGTCTTTATGCACATGCTAGAAACGATCGATGAAGCACAATTGGAAGAATTTGTTGGGGCCATTCTATTGAAAGATCAAATTTCCCTCATCGATGAGGATTTTCCCCTCAATGGTCCCAATCATACCAAGGCACTACATATCTCGGTAAAGCATGAGAACACTCTAGTCTGTAGAGTGTTGATCGATAACTGTTTTGCACTTAATATATGCCCATTGGCTACGTTCCATTGTCTTAGTATTGATCTTGGGAGAATCCGTACTGGCAAGTTGACTATGCGGGCTTTTGATGGGATGAAGAATGAGGTGATAAGGGAGATTGAACTTGAGCTACCGATTGGCCTTGTGCTTTTCCAAATCTTGTTCCAAGTGTTGGACATATCGAGTGCCTTTAATTTTCAGTTAGGGAGGCCATGGATCCACACAGCGGGCGCCGTTCCCTCTAGCCTTCATCAAAAGGTGTGATTTATGGTTGGCAACAGGCTTCAAACTGTTAATGGGGAATCTAATTTCAAGATCTACCACAAGACGGCCATCCCCTATGTGGAGCCTGAATGTACTAAGGAATCAAGCTTTTAGACCTTCGAGCTAGTATCCATGATTCATGTGCTTGCGGGTTCTTTCACAAAGGCCATTGAATTGTCTAAGCCGGCCATAGTGGTGGTAAAAATCATGCTAGCATGCGGGTATAACCCTAGAGAGGGTCTTGGACCGCATAACTAAGGCGTGCGAAAACCCATCAAAGTTCATAAAAGCTTGAAGAAAAGAGGCTCGAGATATGTTGAGGGACGAGGAGGCCATAACGAGCGAGGTGGCTATGGTAACTGAGGAAGCCATGGAAGGTAGAGAGGTCGAAGTGCCTATGGAGGCTGAAGTGAGTATGGAGACCAAGGTGGACACATCCCAAACCGAGGAGGACAGGGGCAGTTAGAAGCCTTTTGTGATGACCCTCAACCCTTAGGGTCCGCCACACCGTTCCTTGGTCCTTGCACTTGTTTCGTTGCGGAAGCATGTATCAAAACTCTATCATAATTTAAAACGACGCACACGAAATATAAACTAGGCACTTTTATCTATTTATATTTTCAAACGACTCCGGTCGGTACATTTAGGCCAAAAAGTCCCGAGTTCTAGCTAACCTAAAATTTATCCCGACCATCCTATAGTCTATTTACACGGTCATCTTGATATCACGTCATAGTGGTCCAAAAATGCTACCATCCTCCCCCAGGTCCTCCACCTACTCGACTCCACTTGAACCGTCATCATCATCCGCCAGAAGTAGAAGCAGCCCCACTATACGCCCATTAACCCGGGCATACTGGCGTCCATCGTCATAATCACCATGATCCGGATGAACGTAACGTCCGAAAAGTCGAGGTCTACTTGCTCCACCTGATCCCAACTAAGGTTAGTGGGAATGCCGTAGAACATGGAGGAAGATGCAAGCTAGAGTGGCATGATCACATCTCTGAAACATAATAATCCCACAAAGGGTGAGTACAACCACGCAGCAAATGAAAGCCTATTAGACCATATTACACATGTCTACCACTACTCAACCAACGATGTTTTAAACATGTAATATGGGGAGGTCGAAATAACACGAGTGACCTTGATTCTAAAGAAATACCACAAAATAACACACCAGGAGATAAATAGACATCTAGGACAATTCAAAAATTGATTTGACTTTGTTCTAACTACCGCCATCTTCTAGAGGGACCAGTGTTGCACCCCTCAGGCATCTCGTATCCCACCTGGCATCACGAGGACCTTCGGTTCCATATTTTAGTCCCCGGGCATCTAGAGCGTGTCGCATTACACCTACGGGCATCTCACACCTCACCTGGCATCGCGAGGACCTCTGGGGCTCAATCACAATCCTCAGGCATCCGAAGGGCATCATTTTCACGTCTTCCAAGCATCCCGACACTCGAGGCATTGTCGCCATGATGGACCAACGACATCAATATCAATTTCATCCATAGCGCAGCACCTACAAGTTTATAAATACCATGCCACGCGTCTAACCGAAACCACTATGGACGCACAAAACCGAAGTCAACCATCTAATCAGAGTTTGAACCTTTCTATATTCGACTAAATTCCGATGACTCACCTAAGGAATTCTAGCATCCGAACCCTATCAAAACACGTTGAATCACCATAACATTACAATACTCGCCTAGTTGGCCTCATACTCGAGCAAGACAATGGCAAAGCCGGACTGACTAGCAATGATTTGACTATAACATAAACTGATACAACCGTCCTACGATCACTTGGACTCACAGCTTCATGCCCAACTAACACCGACCATGCCAGCGGTCATCACACACACGACAAGGCAAGAAGCTTGACCATTCCCGTATCGCCTAAGCATTACACTCTTCAAACTCGAACAATACCGAACCCAGATCGAATTGCCTAATTGAGTTCAACCTACAAAAATCCGTACCATTTATCCGACGAGCAGCACTGTCCATCACCACCACACAAACCCATATTAGTGCCTTCCATGTCAACGGTTGTCACATGTATGCCCGTCATCTAATCCAGCCTCGATCGACATACAAACGAACCCAATTTAGAGTAGCCTGCAGTATTCGAACCCAAATTCTGGTCAATCCTAGATTGGACATGTGAGTAGGGCATCGTCACGCAATATAGAATAACATAACCGTCACTTGCCTCAAGACCTTGGAACGCGAGCAGAGGACGCAGCTGGTGGTGAGACGACGTGGCGGCGCTAAGGCGAGACGATAATACACCTGGTGTACGGCGATTGGTGGCTGGAGGCAAAGCATGAGTGGAGCGGTGGAATTCCTGGGTGAGGTTTTTGGCTGCAATTGAAGTAACTGTGGTCACCGAAGGCAGAAGAAGGAGCGGTAGTTCTTCTTCTGCTTTGTACTCTTCGCCAGTTGACTTTATGAGTCAACAAAATAAGAAATCTTGGTGGCAGCTCGTTGAATGGTGGCAGCGGAGGGAAGCCAGGTTTGTGTTTCTTTGGTTGACACTTCTGGTCAGCATGGCAACAAACGGAGGTTGGCTCACTGAGGAAGGGGAAGAACATAGCTACATAGTGGTTACGTCTCCCATCTACTGACTAGTGAAAAAGAAAGCGTGTATGAAGCTGTGGTGGTCAATGTTCCTTGTTTTTGCTGGGGACGGGTGGGAGTTGACGTGAGGGAAATGGTGGAAATATCCTGCACTTTTCTCTATCAATTTCACGTATGCATGGAGTCGAAAACAATTTGCATGAAAGGCTCACTTAGCAAGGTACAAATGCTGGTGAATGTTGTTCTCATTTGTGGCACTTCACGGAGAAAGTTTTTAATGAGGTGATAGGCTAGACGATGAATGAGTTATTTGAGATAGCTAGTATAAGCACCTAGAGGGGGTGAATAGGTGTATAATAATTTCTCGTGTTAAGTGAACAATACAAAATAAACAATAGAAAGAAGTTTTCCTTTCGTTAACGAACATGTTTTAAGATCAAAATAAAGCAGAGAGTAGGGAAGAAAAAATTGAACACAAGGTTTATAATGGTTCGGCTTATTCCAAGCCTACGTCCACTCTTCCGCATTAACAGCCCACCGGCTGGATTTCACTATGAACAAAAAGAGATGTTACAGCGAAGTTCTCCCTTGATTCCACAGTGTAGATATTCTACCACACTTCCTCAAGGTTTCTTACAATATAGACTCTCTTTTGCGTACAAGATTTTCGCTCAAATGTATTGACTAAGAACAAGGAACTTCAGACTTTGGAATTCTTCTATCGCGCACACACCCGTTGGCACTTACCAAAGGAATTCCTCCAATCTACCCGTTGGACGGAATCAATTAGGAAGATCATTCGAGCTATTAAAGGAACATGTCGATAGCCCATCAATCATGTTCACCCATACAATCGGGATCTCGGTTTCCATAAGTAGAACCTTCAAGAATACTTGGCCAATCATCGGATCCTTAATCTCCGAATCAATCATGATTAATTAAAGGATTCCATTATGTCATATCCAGCCAAGAGATCTTTTCCAGTCGATAAGGTCACATCCTTAATGAAACATCCAGTTCTGAATGGACCTTCTTCAACGGATTAGAAACTGTCAATGAGGATAGACTTTGAGTCTTGAGTCTGGTAGTCCGGAGGTCTTCAGATTTTAAATATCAGAGTCTACAAATCTTCAGACTAGACTGATGGAAACGTTTTGTCAGCTTCAAAACACTTCACGGAGATTTCTCCAACAATCTCCCCCTTTTTGATGGTGACAAAACTTTCCTCAGATTTGGATAACTTTGACTTGCAAAATATTACTCAAACAAATATGGATATCTTATAAAGATAAATGACTTAATGATAACACTAGAATCTACAATCATAGAAAATAGGTTAGTCTTGCATTTTAGTAAAGCCATTAATAAGATATCAATAATACTTAATATAAGCGATATAAGCAGTCAAATCCAAATCCCAAATTTAGTCCTCATCCAGACACAAAAGTCAAGTCATCAAACATCAAAACAATCCAAAACAATCAAAAGGTTTAAAAAGTCAAAGATTCAAATCTTGCATCTCTCCCCCTTTTTGTCAGCATAAAAAAGGTTGAGATGGAATAGAGTCAAGATTGCTTGGGAACACGAAAAAGCTGGAAATCTCCCATTGACTGGACAATGCCTTCCAGCTTTTTCAATTCCTCCTTCAATTGTGCAACATCCTCACCCTTAGCATTAGCCTGAATCTGAAGAGAAAGGGCTTGGATACGATCATTCAAGGAACCTAAAGAAGCTTGACCCGCATTTTGCAAATTCTGAACTTCGCATCCTAGAGCATATATCTGACCCCGCATTTCCAATAGAACATCCAAAATTCTGCGAAAATTTGCTGAATTATCGGTCTGCGTACTGGCTTCGGCACGATTTGATGGAGTAAAAGCAGACGATGGCAGATCAGCATAATCATGCAGATTTGGCGAAGAAACATCATGTCCTTCCTCAGGAAATTGAGAGGCATAAATGTCCTTTGGATCTGCTGGAGAGCAACTGACTCCCTCACTAGTAGCAAGATATAAGGACATTCCTCTTTTCTCATGATCTCCCCATGTTTCCATGCCTCCGGGTGGAGAAGAATGTTCCGCATGTTCTCCTTCTTCTTGATCTCTTTTCTCTTCTTCTTCTTTTTCATTTCTTTCCTTCTTAGCATCTCTTTCTTCTTCTTCTCTCTCCTCTGCTTTTTTCTCTTCTCTTTCTCTAGTCCTCTGTTCTGCATCTTTCTCTTGTCGTTCCGTAGATTCTGGAACAAAATGACTCAGGTTCTTCAATCCATAGCAAAAATGGTGATGTCTTCCTCATCATCTTCATCCTCAACGATGAGAGCTCTTCTTTTCTTGGATGGAGCAACCATGGGCTCCTTCCCTTTTCTTTTTGTTGCAGAAGAGATTTGATGAGTTTTGACAGGGGTCTTCTCCTTGAATTTCTCCAACGCCTTGCTTAGTTCCTTCAGACGCATTTTAGTCACCATTTTCATTCCTACCACCATATGATCACAAGATCGAGTACAGAGGATTCGTGGAGGCTGAATATTCAGATGTTTGAATAACTTCGTCACAATACCTGGATAAGGAAGTAGTCATTTATCCTTCACCACTGCTCTATACATGTGGAACATAACAGTGTAAGGAAGAGAAAACTTTTTCCCAGTGATGATGGCATACATCAGCTTTGCCTCTGAATTTGAAACATCAGTCTTTGAAGTAGATTTTGGTTTGAGGCAATTGATGACAATCTTGTGAAGCATAATGTTAAATGCGCTCATCCTTAAGTAGGAAATCTTTTCCTCTGTCCTTCTATCCTTAACAAGTTACAACGTAGCACGAGCAATTGAGACATTGATAGGTTGATATCTCCCTCTTTCAACCCCAATGACATCAGCCAACATATCTACATCCACCACATAGTCCTGATCTCAGACACTAAAAGAGAATTAATTCGAATCCAAGAAACTAAGATTTGAATAGAAATAAGCAGTGAGTTCAGCATAGGCTTCTGTAGAGTCAGAATAGAACTGTTCAAGTAGAAGAAGATTGAATTTTTCCCTCAAATTAACATTCATAGCATCGAGGAAATCAAAATCCACACTTCTAGGGTTTATCACCCCACGCTTCAACAACTTAGAGTAGAAATGCTTTTGTTCCTCCGAACGAAACAAGTCATTCCTTTTTCCCCGAATTTTTGCCGCAACACCCATTCTCGGTTGAAATTGACTGTAGAACTTACCATCATCATTCCCATCTGGCTAATTTAGCCCTCCAACACGCGGATCATTTGGGATATTGGCAAGGGTTTCTTTTGCCAACCCCGCAAGGGCAATTCCCAAACGCTCCATATTTCGCAAAAAGATGTACTCATTTCCATACCATTTGTCCTTAAGAAACTCATCGATATAGTTCAATGGAGTTCCACCTCTTTTCAAAGCACGATAAAGCTTGTAAATAAAAGATGGCTTTTGAATTCTTACAGGATCTGCGCCTTCGATGATTTCTTCATTTTCTTGATGACCAACATCCTATGGACTAGATAAGGCCCGATGTGCCTAAGGTGCTCAAGGTGCTCTTCGATGATTTATCCACAGGTACCCGAGGTGCTCTTTCTATCAACTCTACATCTGGCTAGGTCTGCATTTGAGTATCCAAGAAAAGTAAAATCTCCCTTTTTAGGATACCAAAGACCAAGACTTGAAGTTGAAGCAATGTATTTAATAATACGCTTTGCAGCACTTAAATGAGATTCTTTAGGATCAGCTTGAAATCTGGCACAAATGCAAACACTAAACAAATGTAGGTCTAAAAGCAGTAAGATAAAGAAGTGAGCCAATGATACTCATGTATAGCTTCTGATCGACTTTCTTTCCTCCTTCATCTTTGTCTATTTTCAAGGAATTTGACATTGGTATATCAACCTTTTTGCAATTATTCAGTCCAAACTTTTTGACAAGATCATTAGCATATTTTTCTTGATGAATAAAAGTTCCTTCCTTCAGTTGTTTCACTTGAAGCCCGAGAAAGAAGGTTAATTCACCCATCATGCTCATTTCAAATTCATCCTGCATAGTCTTAGAGAATTTCTTGCACAGACTTTTATTAGGGGATCCAAAAATAATATCATCGACATATATTTGAACAAGCACAAAACTTTTATTTTTTCTTTTGATAAACAGAGTAGTGTCTACTTTACCTTTTACAAAGCCGTTTTGAATCAAAAACTTACTCAACCTGTCGTACCAAGCTCGAGGTGCTTGTTTTAAACCATATAAGGCCTTTTTGAGTCTGAATAATGAGTCTGGTTTCCTTGGGTCTTCAAACCCAAGTGGTTGTTCCACATAGACTTCCTCATGGATAAATCCATTTAGGAAAGCACTTTTGACGTCCATTTGGAATAACCTGAAATTCTTATAACAAGCAAATGCAAGTAATAATCGAATTGCCTCTAACCTTGCTACTGGTGGTAAGTCTCGTCATAGTCTATCCCTTCTTCTTGCATATATCCCTTGGCCACGAGTCTTGCTTTGTTTCTTATGACCTTTCCTTTCTCGTCCATCTTGTTCCTGAAAACCCATTTAGCACCAATAATAGATTTACCTTTCGGTTTAGGCATTAACTCCCAGACATCATTAATGCTGAATTGCCTGAGTTCTTCTTGCATAGCTTCAATCCAGCTTTCATCAAACAAAGCGTCTTCTATGCTTTTGGGTTCTATTTAGAAATAAGAGCCACAGCACTAGACTCTTCTCGACTTTTGGATCTTGTGCAAATTCCTTCATTAATATCTCCAATAATAAGTTCTTTGGAATGACTAGACTTATGCTTCCAGTTGCTGGTTAATTTGTTAAGTTGACGATCACTTCCTTCACTTGAATCTTCAACAGTCATTTGTTGCTGGTCTTTCAAACTTGCCAACTCGATCATTTGCATTTTTCAATATAAAGCATTTGCATCCAAACACATGAAAATATGAAACAATAGGCTTATTTTCTTTGAATAACTCATAAGGGGTTTTTTCTAGAATAGGCCTTAGAAAAACTATATTGATAATATAACATGCTGTAGAAACTGCTTCAGCCCAAAAACGTGATGAGATATTGCTTTCTATTAAAAGAGTTCTAGCCATTTCTTGAAGTGATCTATTATTTCTTTCTACAACTCCGTTTTGCTCTGGAGTATATGGAGAGGAGAACAAGTGCTGAAAATCAGATTCATCACAAAATTTTGTAAAATCTTGATTTTCAAATTCACCTCCATGGTCTGTTCTTATACTTGAAATAACATACCCTTTTTCATTTTGAACCTTTTTAGCAAATTTTTCAAAGTAAGAGAAAGTTTCAGACTTACTTGTCAGGAAATATACCCAAGTAAATCGTGAGTAGTCATCCACAATTACTAGGCAATATTTCTTACCTCCAATGTTCTGTGTTCTGGTTGGTCCAAAGAGATCCATATGCAGAAGCTGCAGTACACGGTTAGTGGAAACTTGATTTATTGGTTTAAAGGAATTTCTTACCTGTTTTCCCAATATGCAAGGTGTACATAGATCAGACTTTTGGTATGAAAGATTGGGTAAACCACAAACAAGCTTCTTTGCTGAAATTTTACCTATCTACTTCATATTGATGTGCCCAAGCTTTCTGTGCCATAAGTTTGCTTCGTCTTGAATTGAAATTAGACATTGCGATTCATCTGGTTTTACATCTAAGAGGTAGATGTTTCCATGTCTTCGACCCATGAATGACTGAGTAGAATCTTTACTAATTCCTGAACATATTCCCTCTTGAAAGTTGATTTTGAAACCGGTATCACACAGTTGACTGATACTGAGTAGATTGTAGTTGAGTCCTTCAACTAAAGAAACATTGCTTATTGTGAGGCGTCCAATCTTTACAGTTCCAAATCCCACAATTCTTCATTTGCTATTTCCTCCAAATGAGACTTTTTCACCATTCACTTGAACAAGCTCTATAAAGCAATTTGAATCTCCTGTCATATGTCTTGAGCATCCACTATCCAGATACCATTTTACCTTTTTCTTGATAGTGACCTGCATTTAAAAATGAAACTCAAACTTTCTTTGGTACTCATATTTTCTTGGGTCCATTGGTGTTAGTATGATATGCGGTTTTTGCCCATACTTTCTTAACAGGTTTCCAAACCATAGGACATTCTTTTTCAAAATGATCTGCACTATTGCACTTTGAACATGTAAGAGGATTGCGACCTACTGGTTTTACAAAGATCCTTTGAAAATGATTTTTGTAAGCATCTCTTGTGGGTCTTTGCTTAATTCTTTCTTTCACTTTTGGAAAATCAATTAAAGGAATGGTTTCAGCAGTCATTCCCAAACCAGATTTGTTGAAATAAGGTCTTTGAAAAAAAGAATTTTTTTCCAGTTTCTCAGATCCTATAGAAAATCTTTTAGAAATATTTGAGATATCATTTTTCAAGAATACATTTTCTTTTGAAAGATTATCTTCACTTTCTCTAAGAGAAGAAACATTCATGTCTAAACATTTCACATTTTCTTTCAAAACATTTTCCTATTGTTTTAGAGCAGAATTTTCTCTTTTGAGTTCGGAAATATTTTTAAGAAAAGTCTTAAGACTAAAACACAATTCATCAATATATTTAGAAACCTTAATAGGGATTTTGAAGTTACTTACCTCAAATTCACGTTCTGAATCTGAGTTTGTCTCAGAGTTCGAATCTGAATCTGATTGTGTCATTAGACATATATTGGCATAATCATCATCACTTTCTTCATATTCTTTTCATATTCTGTATCACTCCAGGTTTTTGCTTTAAGAGCTTTTCGATACTTTTCAGCTTTTCCTTTCTTCTTCCTCAGAAGAGGACAGTTGGGTCTGATGTGTCCCTTTTTCTTACATTCAAAGCAGACTACATCTTTGTTTGGTTCATCATCCTCAACAGACTTAGTCTGTTGCTTTTGAAAACTCTATTTCTTTGGATTGAATCTTCTCCCTTTTTTGTTCAGCTTTTTGAATCTTCTTATCATGAGAGCAAGCTCCTCATCATCCATATCGTCTTCAGAATCTGTAACATCAGAATCATCATTGGATTTTAATGCAATGGATTTCTTACCTTTAGGATCTTCACCTTCATTGATTCGTTCCACTTCATAAGACTGAAGAGTCCCAACCAACTCATCAACATATAATGGCATGATTCTTTGGGTCTCTCTAATTGAGGTCTTTATGTGATTCCAATCCTTGGAGAGTCCACGCAGTAGCTTGTTTACCTTCACGGGATCAGAAATTGGTTGACCTTCATTTTGAAGGCTTTGTATTGACTGAGGAGAATGTTGATTTTGGTCCTTTTCACTCGATCGGTTCCTTCATAGGTAATATGTAATCTATCCCAGACTTCTTTTGCTGTAACACAATAAGATATTCTGTTATATTCAGTAGGTGACAAAGCACAGTATAAAGAATAAATTGCTTTTGCATCAAGAGCTTGTCTCTTGGTTATCTCTTCCTGAGTCATTTCACTAGACTCAACAATATCTTTTCCTCTCTCTGAGACTGGTGTAGCTTTAGGAATGATTTCTTTTTCTACAACGTCCAATTTCCAGAGGATCCTTTGATCTTAGAAACGCCTTCATCTTGTTTTTCCATATGTTGTAATCCTTTCCATCAAAGTAAGGCGGTCTGGTATTGCTTTGCCCTTCTACCAGCCCTGGAGCCAACATACTAGCCATGGATCTTTAACTCTGAAGTAAAACACTTCAAACAAAGTGAGTACACATGCTCTGATACCAATTGAGATAACTAGTATAAGCACCTAGAGGGGGGTGATTAGGTATATAATAATTTCTCGTGTTAAGTGAACAATACAAAATAAACAATAGAAAGAAGTTTTCCTTTCGTTAACGAAGACGTTTTAAGATCAAAGTAAAGCAGAGAGTAGGGAAGAGAAAATTGAACACAAGGTTTATAGTGGTTTGGCTTATTCTAAGCCTACATCCACTCTTTCGCACTGATAGCCCACCGGCTGGATTTCACTATGAACAAAAGAGATGTTACAGCGAAGTTCTCTCTTGATTCCACAGTGTAGATATTCTACCACACTTCCTCAAGGTTTCTTACAAATATAGACTCTCTTTTGCGTACAAGATTTTCTCTCAAATGAATTGACTAAGAACAAGGAACTTAGACTTTGGAATTCATCTATCGCGCACACACTCAAACAATTGAAACGTCTTCCTTATTTACTCCTTTATGCCATCATACCCGTTGGCACTTACCAAAGGAATTCCTCCAATCTACCCGTTGGACGGAATCAATTAGGAAGATCATTCGACCTATTAAAGGAACATGTCGATAGCCCATCAATTCTGTTCGCCCATACAATCAGGATCTCGGTTTCCATAAGTAAAACCTTCCAAGAATACTTCGCCAATCATCGATCCTTAATCTCCTAATCAATCATGATCAATTAAAGGATTCCATTATGTCATATCCAGCCAAGAGATCTTTTCCAGTCGATAAGCTCACATCCTTAATGAAACATCCAGTTCTGGATAGACCTTCTTCAACGGATTAGAAACTGTCAATGAGGATAGACTTTGAGTCTTGAGTCTGGCAGTCTGGAGGTCTTCAGACTTTAAATATCAAAGTCTGCAAATCTTCAGACTAGACTGATGGAAACATTTTGTCAGCTTCAAAACACTTCACGGAGATTTCTCCAACATTATCCAATGTGGCGGAGGTATGATGAGAGGTGGTGCCACAATAACGTGAGGATACGTCATGTCTCGGTATGATGATTGTGGTGATGAAATGGTGGCCACAAGTGGTGCCAACGACGTAATCCGACGACAAACTTGTCGATGCGGCACGGATCGTTACGTACCCAAGGCTCGACGAAGTTTGGATATCACACATTTTCCCCTGTTGCTATAAGAGACATAATATAACGTCTTTTTTCGAGATGACATATCGAGTCATCGAGCCGACATAATATAACGTCTTTCTCCGAGATGATATACCGAGTCATCGAGCCAATGTTCTTATTGTCCAATGGTTTTTCACTTTTTATCATGCCCGATAAAATAGCCGTGTGTGGGTACACAGTTGGGCTTAGCCAAAATACCATAATTTCACTTTTAATCCTCCCACTTCTTTCATCAGTCCAAAAATAGATTTTTGGCGCTGTAGACCGACTTCCAGTAATTTTTCAATTAATTACCAAAATTAATTAATTTAGGAATAAAATCCTAAAATCACAATTCACAATTATGCAAAATTAGCGCAAATTAAAGCTCAATTAAATAAACATATTACACCACAATAATCAGCATAAAATTCCGGTCCCCAGCTATCATGATCTAATTTCCATAAAATAATTAATTAATTAATTAATTATGGAAAATATTAAATAAATGCCAATAAATCCAACTTAGACCCGTAATGCCTAATTGGATGCGAAAAGGACTCGGAAAATTTCCGAGTCACTCTAGTTAAATACTAGAGCTTGTCTAGGCTCTAATTGCACTAACTAACGACCTAACATGCATCGATAATTAACTAATTTCACTAATCTAATATAATCTAACCACCTAATCCATCTTAACCTAAACTAATCAACCCTTAAGAACAATTAACCTACTAAGCGAGGATTAGTGATTTAAACTCACCTAATTAATGATCCGCTCAGATCAAAATGACGGGGACGTGATGGCGGCCAATAAATCCTGAAGCGGTGGCACCAACAAGCGCTCGGAATGGGTCAAAATCAGCCACACAAGCCCACGATGGGGCTGCTCTTGCTGTTCCAATTCTGCAGGGATGAAAACAACGATTGAACGGGTGTGACTCGGGGTGGTTTTGGCAGCCGAGGAACGCGGGAACGTGAGATGCTTCCGTTGAGTCGCGGATGAAGATGGCTTCACTAAGTCCGTGAGGGAGAAACACGGGCAGCTTCGAGGGAAATGAGGTAGAGAAAACGTGAGGGAACCGAAGGCGAAGGAGAAGTAGCCAAGGGGAAGGGACGTCGATGGTGCTACGTCGGCCAGAGAGAGAGAGAGAGGAAGGGGATAATGATGAGAAGAGATGCAAAAAGTCAAACAAAGAAAGGAAAAAGAAGACCAAATGGTGCAGGGCGCAAGAGAGAGAGAGGAAGAAATAGAGAGAGAGAGAGAGGGGGGCCATCTTTGACCAAAAGTCAAAGAAACCAAGGCATAATGAAGACCGCGGAAGGGGGGAAATGTCGGCCAAAAAGGGAAGGGTGGTTTGAAGTAAAAAAAAAATATTTAAACAAAGTTTATAAATCCTTAATTCAGCTCAACTTTAAACAACTTTGGTCACCCTAGGCCAATTCCTTAATCACGAATTTCCCTTGATTCCGAATTCCATTTCATTTTTCTCGGAATCCGATTTTTCAACAAACTTCTCCGGTTGAGGTTCGATTTGATGCGGAAAAAGCCCACGAAGTTTCCTTTTACCTATTTACTCACACTAGATGCCAAAAATCCCTTTAAATTGCCCAATCTGAATTTCCGTTCGTTTTTGAAACGATTTTCCGTAAAAATCCCGAACTCGCCGAAATTCCTCAAAAGGTGAGTCAACGTTTCTAGAATGACTCATGACACGGCAGAACTTTCAAATTCGGAAATCGAATTCAAATTCGTGGTTAATTTCAATCATACGTGATTTTAGCATAACCTAGCCTACCGAGGGGCTTTTAGGAATTTTTGGTGCAATTGACCCATGGTCAATTTTCTTCGAGCCACACGTACCTCTTTGACACATTGGCGACTCTCGGTAGTCATGAAAATTTCGAGGTTTCAAATATAGACATAGGGTGCCCAAAATTATAGAAAATCGGTCTAGTGCCGATCGACAAGAATTTTACAATTTAATGGAATCACCCACATTTAAGTACACATTTTAGTCGGAACGACATATCTCCAGTTTCTGGCCAATTTTTGATTGTGCCATAATGACCCTTGTAGACTAGCACGATCGAGCAATCGAATTCTCGCGTCTATTGCATTAGAATCCTTTAACGGCTTCACCTGATGGGTTAGTTATCTCATGAGTGGCCATCTCAGAGAAAAACACTATAGTCGCATTGACGAAAGGCCTAACTTATCCAATCGAAATTACAACCTGGAAATCAAGATGTCATAACTCTTCCCCTCTTCTAAAAATTTTGTCCTCGAAATTTAAACATTTACCAATCCTTGAACAAAAAGGTGGGGCTATTGTCGTCTCATCGAGTCTCACTTTCCCTGGTTGCTTCTTTAGTCCCATGGTATTGTCAACCTACTTTGACCATGGGAACCGGGCTTTCTATGTACGACACTATGTCGTCCACGTCTAATTCTTTCAAGATTTAGCACGTGGGTTGGGTCAAGCTCCTACATCCTCAACCTTGACACATGAAAGATATCATGCACTTGCGCCTATTTCAGCGGTAATGCGAGACGATACGTTAAGGTCCTGATTCTCTCTCTAGAATCTCAAAGGGACCTACATCCCTCGGCTTCAGTTTTCCCTCCTTGCTGAAGTGCAAGGCATCCCTCATTGCTGACACCTTCAAAAAGATGTACTCACCCATTTAGAACTCTAAAGGCCTTCGACACTCAACAATACAACTTTTCTAATAGCTTTGAGCGGTCCTTAATCTAATTCTTATCCCGGCAACTGCAATCACTAACCACTGAACTGATTCTGCACTTGTGATCTTTCTTTCCCTGATTTCATCTTAGCAATTGAAGTTCTACAAACTCTGCTTGTAGATTAGCTCGGTTGAGCAGTCATTTCCTAGTCGAATTCTCAAGTCTGATGCATTAAAATCCCTTAACGGCTTCACTTGATAAACTAGTTTTCTCGTGAGTGGCCAACTTAGAGAAATGAACTAGAAGCGCGTAGAAGAAATGCTCGACTCATTCAATTGAAAACAGAATTGGAAAATCAGAATGTCACAATTCTCAGATGACTCTCGTGATCCTCAACACTCCTTGAACACATCAAAATATCATTGATGAACATGATCATGAACTGATCTAGGTATTCCTTAAACACTTGGTTCATCAAATCCATAACATCGGCTGGAGTGTTTATCGGCCCATTGGCCTTACAGGTCTCTGGTAAAGACCATCTCGAGTACTAAACACTGAATTCAATAAGTCCTTCTTTCTGATCCTCAACTAATGATGCCTTGTTCCCAAGTTGGCTTTTGAAAGTATCGACACTTTTTGTAACTGGTCACACAATTTCATTGTTCTTTGACAATGAATACTTGCTTTTGATCGTCACCTAGTTGAGTTGGCGATAGTCGATGCCTAATTGCAATTAACCATCTTTCTTCCCAAATGAAACTAGTGCTCTCCAAGGTGTTGCACTGGTATGTACAAATCCCTTATCCAGTAATTCTCGCATTTGTACTATAAGTTCTTTTAACTCAAATAGCGACATCTGGTAAGAAGCCTTAAAGACTAGCTCTGTCCCAGGTGTTAATTCAATCGCAAATTATATCTCTTTCACTGACAATAGGCTAGACAATTCCTATGGCAGCACATCTATAAACTCTTGGACTACTGAGATATCCTCAATCTTCAGTTCTTTAATTTGTCTTGTTTATGATAATCGCCAAACCATCTTAGCAATTCCCATCTAACAAATGGGTTGTCTTAGGCGATGCAATTAATGAAATTAAGGGTCCTTCTTAACTCCCAATAAACTCGACACTTCCACATGCTAATAGACTAAGATGGGTTACTCCACGACAACGATTCATTACTACAAGATGTTCCTTGAGTCAAACCTTTTTACATGTGACATCAAAGTTACACATCAGCCAACCAGTCAAATACAACTCTAGTCAGCGGTTCTCCTTTCTTATAGCTTTAATACAACAAGTTGAAGTTCCACAAACTTAACCAAAACTCTGCTGCGCTACTTTGATAGAATTACCCCAAAAACATTCTCCCTTTGATTGGTGCATGGTTCAATTCAATTCCTGTCCCTTTCACCATCCTAGTGGTGTCCTATTTATGGTAACAGTGCTTGTGTTACTTGGAACTCATACTAACAGTCCCTCACCTGATGACCACGCTGGCCACATCTATAGTACGCTCCGGTCACACTGGGACACTGGGTTGATTCATACTTCCTTCTACTAACTTGGCATACATCTGGTGAGTCTCCTATCTCTTGTCAGTTGATAGCATGCACTCTTTCTGGTATCGGAGTGTGGCATCCCAAAATTCATAATGACCTCTAGTTACATTAAAGTCTATGAATAGGTGATGGAAGTACCATCAAGTTATTTTATGGCCATTTAATCCATAATTTGCAATAAAAATTATGGCCAAGCTTTGAATGGATAATTATCTGATAGGAAAGAAAATCCTATCATCGGCCATGTGTTTTATAAGTAGGAGTTTATTGAATTATGATTTAAAGATTTATGGCCAAGTGAAAATGATTTGAGTATTTATATAAATGGATAATTATTGTTGTTGGAAACGCATCCTATGTCCATGCGAGACCAAGGATTCTATTTGATGAGGAAATTATGTTTTTGGCCATGAATTTTATAAGTTGGATTTTATTAAACTATGTTGCTAAGTCTTTTGGCCATTTTATTATGCAATTTAGTATTTATATAAATGGGGATTTAAGGTAAATTATTAAAAGTAAAATGGACTTATTTAAGAAAATCTTGGGCCATTTAAGTTTGGGCCTTAGGCCCAAGTGAGATGGGCCTAAAGTGGGCCATAAGCCCGGCCCATTGTTGCATGGAGGGGTAGCCGCATGGCCTCCAAGTGTCTTCAACCAAGGAGACACTTGTCTCCTTCTTAGGGACAAGTGTCCCCCATGCAAAGAGGGGATACATGCAATATAAAAGGGAAGGAAAGGAGAGAGAATGGCTGGTTAGCCATTCGGCCAAGAGAGAAAGGGAGAGAGAGAGAGAACCATGCGAGAGAGAGAGAGGAAGAGGGTGCGGCCGAGAGAGGGAGGCCGAGAGAGGAAGGAGCCATCGCCGTCCGACCGCCGTGCTCGCCACCATGTGCCATCGTTTTCTTCGGTCTAGAGGCAAGTGGGAGTCCTTTAGCTTCTCTTGCATGCTTGTATGTTGTTTACATGTCGAATTTTTGGATGTTAGATGAGAAAAACCGAAGCATGGATGAGTTGTGTGTGAAGAGTGTGACTGTTCTTGCTCGGATCGTGTGAGTCAGTAACTTGTTTGAGCTTGCATGTGTGTTTGGAGTCCGATTTTGGCTTTGATTTCTTCATGAAAGTTGTAGCTAACAGCTTGTACTATAACATACTAAAATTTCGTAGAAAATTATGGAGATTTTAGGGGTTAAAGTCGCATCTTACGGACACCTCAGATCTGGAGAGTTTTTACTGACCTTTTGCTGGATTCATGGTTGTATGTTGGTTTTTCTTGAGAATCTCACTTCGATTTCTTCATAAAAGTTGTAGGGAACATCTTAAACTTCAACAGACTCAAATTTGAAGTGAAAAGAACAAGTATAGCTTGGTAAATCGACTAGATCTTGATGACGATGATTATGGTGATGTATTCCGAGACACCCGAGACTTAAAGGACTAAAATGAGGACTATACTCTGGTTATTTGACCTAGATCTCTTTATGAAACTTGTAAAGGACACCTTGACACATAACATATCCAAATTTCAGAGGAAACGAAAGAGAATAGATGGGTAAAATCTTAATATTTCGGAGATGGAGGCACTGGACGATGCGGTAATAGATCAAGAAGCTTCGTGAGGTTGGATAAAATAATCTATAAGGAATCTGGTTTGGAGTGCTTCATGAAAGTTGTACGAAAATGTCTTGGATATAATCCAGTAAAAGTTTATAATTTTTGGAGGCCATATGGATATTTTAATTGAATTTATTCGGAAACCGTGCATTCTGGTTTCATCCGAGAAGCATAGGATGTTTTGGGAAAATTATGAGATTTTGTAAAAAAAAATTCAATTTGGCCATGAATTTTGCAAGTAATTATCATCCTATGGGTTTGTTTAATAATTTCTTGAATTTTGATCATTTTGGGAATTTATAGTTATAAAAAAAAAAAATAATAATAATAATAATAATAATAATAATAATAATAATAATAATAATAATAATAATAAAATAAATGAATAAATAAATAAAATGGATTATTTCATTGGCCATATATTCCATTAACTCATGTTGCATGTGTGTTAAAGTCTTGATATGTGTATGGCATTGAATTGAGATGTGAATGTGATAAAGTCTTGGTAAGTATGTGACATTGAATTGAGATGCATATGTGATAAAGTCTTGGCATATGTATGGCATTGAATCAATGCATGTGTGAATGTCATGCCTAGTATGATTTGTTTGATATCATGCCATGTGCCATGTTAAAATGAGATTAAAATACTGGTAAACATGGATGATGGTAAATGAGGAGATGGTTGTGATGGCGGATGATGCCCGGAATGTATAGAGATACATTGCCGAGATTCCCCAGGAGTGTCGGGATGCCCGGTGGTATACGGTACGTAATTCCAGGGGAGGCCTGGTGGTATGTCGGTACAAAATTCCGGAAGCCCTGTCGGAGTCTTTGCCCGAAGGGAATGCCTCGCGATGCCAGGATTGGGGTGCGAGATGCCTGGCTAGAAGGGTAAAGGCCGGAAGCCCTGTCGGAGTTTTCTGCCCGAAGGAAATGCCTCGTGATACTAGTTGGGATGCGAGATGCCCGGAATGTGGGGGGCCGGATGCCCGGTGGCCTGGGAGGCTGAATGCCGGAAGCCTCGGAGGTCTTTGCCCGAGGGGATGATGAAATTGATGATTTGAGGAATGGGTGATGTGGTGATCAAATTGAAAGCTAAAAGTGGAAATTAAACCATGAGATGATATGGATGATGATATGCATGATGATGATGATGATGATGATGATATGCATGATGATATGCATGACGATGACGATGATGATATGTGATGTGAAATAATGATGATCACCCATGATATGATATGCATGATGATGATGATGATGATGATGATATGCATGATGATATGCATGATAATGATGATGATGATATGTGATGTAATGATGATCACCCATGATATGACATGTGTCATGTGATAATGTCATGATGATGATGATATGCGTGATGGAATGATGTCATGATGATGATGACATGTATAATACGATGATGATACACATATATGTGTTATAAATTGATATGATGATGCATGATAGTATGCGCATGGCTTCAAGGTAAGTAACGCCTGCAATGCATGTATGATTTGCCTGAGGCATTGAGTTGTTATTGGATTTCCCTATCTGCTGAGTGGTTGTACTCACCCCTTTTGGGGACCAACATTTCATATTAGTAGATGGTTTGAACGGTTGGATATGACCGTGAGGAGAAGGATAGCAAAGGAGGGAACCTTTGGATGCCGACACTAGTTGATGGACCTTAAGCATATGATTGTGGGAGGAGATGTCGGTCATCTTTTGAAGTGTAGCCGAGTATAGAAAACTATGACATTTTGATGTACTGACTAAAGATGTCCATCTGCTTTATGTAAATAAACATGTTCTGCTTTAACTTATATAAGATGTTTAGTAGGTGTGCATAGTTTTCAGAATATAGGGAATGGAGTTGTTGGATGTGCTTCCGCATATAAATTGCGCAAGGGACCGATCGAAAAAAGAAAAAAAAAAGTAAACCCCTAAGTTGTATGGACCCGCTGCACTTGAAATGGTATCGGAGTGATATGTTAATAAGAAAAGTAAATGGTAAGCAACTGTGGCGACCCTAATCGGATCGGGGGCCGTCGAGGGGTGGCACACGGAGGCCTATTCCAAAAACCCTGTGGTGTGTTCTACGGCGCACTCCCACTGATGTTATCTTATCGACGGTGATGGCACTTGTGATCCTATCGGTGGTGACGGCAACTGCTACTATGGCCCCATCGATCTTCTGGAATAGTCTCTTGTCAAGTGACCCTGTTGGTCACAGTCAAAACAACCACCCGTCCTAAAATGGCACGAGGTTGATTCATGTTGTCTTCCACGACACATTGCATCTTGATTCGATGCTAACTTGTCTATCCCATCCCTCCTAATGGGCGGAATAGAATACCTTTTTTCCAGTCATAGGCTCCTTTCCAAACTAATTTCCATCTCTGTCTGACTAAACCTTGCCCAGATGTGGTAGCTTGTTCCCCGATCCCTTTCACCATCCTAGTGGCATCCTATCTACTATAACAGTGCTTGTGTTCCATTGGATTCATACAGATAGTCCCTCACCTGATGACCACGTTGGCCATATCTATAGTATGCTCCGGTCACACTAGGACACTAGGTTGATTCATGCGTGCTTCTACTAACTTGGCATACATCTGGTGAGTCTCCTATCTCTTGTCAGTTGACAGTATGCACTCTTTTTGTTACCAGAGGCCTGTTCCAAAAACCCTATGGTGTGTTTTACGGCGCAGTCCCATTGATCTTATCTTATCGACGGTGATGGCACTTGCGATCCTATCAGTGGTGACGACAATTGCTGCCGTGGTCCCATCGACCTTTTGGAACAGTCGCTTGTCAAGTGACCTTGTCGGTCACAGTCAAAACAACCACCTATCCTAAAGTGGCACGACGCCGATTCATGTTGTCTTCCACGACACACTGCATCTTGATTCGATGCTGACTTGTCTATCTCACCTCTCTTGATGGGCAGAATAGAATACCTTTTTCCAGTCATAAGCTCCTTTCCAAACCAATTTCCATCTCTATTTGACTAAACCTTGCCCATATGTGGTAGCTTGTTCCTTGATCGCAATTTATGGTTGGACCTCGGCAAGTGTGGCAACAACAACAACTATGACAATGGCAGAGGTAGTAACAGTGACAATAGCAGCAGCTCGGTCCTGAACTTATTGGCTCAATAAGTTCCCAAGGAACACTAGCGCCTGAATGATCCCATCGAAGCTAGGATAACTCAGTGCTACTACACCAGCACCAATCTGTGGCGGTACTCTTACACTCAAGCTGGCCTTAGCCGATGCTCTGCCACAACTACCTCGGGCATCGATCCTTGTAGGCGTTCTTTCCCGAGTTCCAGAGGCTACTGTACTTTTGCCCCGATCCTCTGAGCACGGGCCCATCCCTCTTTGGTCGATTAAATACCGATGTCCCAGGACGCATCGCCGACCCATTCATTTTAATGCACATGTGTGTTGACACCTAAATTTTTGTGATCCAATCATTTATTTATTGCATAGAAATTTAGGGATTAATTTTATCCCTGAAAAGATAATTAATTGCATAGCATATAATTTTAGATGCATTTATTTATTATTATTGCATTTGCATTGGACCAGTAACGAATGGGTTCGAATTGAAGGTTCTAAGCTTTAACTTAGCAGGCCGGACTAAGCCCACGAAGCTAGCAAATTGGTCGAAGCCCATTTTTTCAATGATAAAAAATTATCTCGTGAAAACATAGGGATTTGAAATTTTTCCCGAATATGATGGAATTTTTTGGATAGGGCGGATGTGACAAAAAATATTGCATTCGGAAAAGCAAATATTGTGTTTAGAAAAGATATCTATGGATATGGATTTGGAAAAATTAAAACCCTAATCCTTGGCCAATAAATAGGTTGTTCGTGTAGGGTTTCAGAGAGGTCACACATTGAATATACTGCTGCATAAAAAGAGTTCTATTTTTCGGGGTTTTTTCTCTCGATTTCTAGGTCAAAAGTTCAAGACAAAAGAGAAAAATTTCCTTCTTTTGATTTTAGGGTTTTTGTGTTCTTCGTTTCTTTTGGGGGGGGCTCTCTTTTCGATCACTTGGTAGGGGGAAGAAATTGGCAAACTGCTGGTGAGTTTTCATGGGGGGCTTCATTAAAGGAAAGTAGGAGAGAGGGTCTTTCACGAAAACAACAAAAGAGAGGCAACACCTTTGAGAGTCGAAAAGATATTTCTCTTTTCTGAGTCAACAACACACACTCAAAACATCAGGGGACTCAGACCAAAAAAGACAAGTAGATACAAAAAAGTCAAAGAGGAAAAAGAGATTAAAAAAAAACAGGAGCCTTCTTCTTCCCTTGGTGCTTGGCCTCTACTTTAATGAAGAATTCGACTTGCTGCTGTTGGCCTGTCGTGACTTGAGCCTAGCTATGATGACTCCTTACCCCGTCATGCCTAGACTAGCCACAAAGCCGTTGTTTTTGCCGTGACCTGTCCGTGGCTAGCAAATCGCTACTGCACTTACCATGGCTATCGATTGAGTCTTTCCTATTCCGTAAAGCTAAACCAACGATTTGCTCAAATCCAAGAGGTTTTGTCCCTGACGGGTCTGCACTGAACGTCTACCGAGCTCCTCCATTGCTGGGAAGTTTTTTTTTTTTTTTTTTTCGCAGGTTTTTGATTCATTGGGACGATTCTCTCGTCCCTTGGATTTTGCCGCACAACAACATGAAAGATTTACCATACTAGCCTCGTTCTTTGTCCTCGATCACCATTGCTCCTTAGCATCCCAGTGAGTTCTAGAGCCCATTGCCGTTGATGTTCTAGCCCGTTTCATCGGGAACGACCGTGGCATAATAAGTATGACCGAGACCACCGCCAGGCACATCAACCACAGATCGCCATCACGATCCACCGCTAGTCGCCATCTACCACCCTGTTGCTCACCAATTACGATCCCAGTCCGATTACGCAAAGTCCAAATTTGGAAATCAATATTCGGATTGGGTAAAAATTTCCTTTTATTTGATTTCTAAATATTTCGTTTCCTTATTTGAAATATCCATTGATGCACATGATGGAAATTCCTGATACGCTATGATATCCATAAATTCGAGGAGCCTTCTAAATTAGGAATTGGCAATCCGATTTCGTTCCCAAAATCCGACTCGCAATTGCACAAAAAAAAATCGCCAATCGATCTCACGCTCGAGATTCAATTCGTGGTTTATTTAAAATTGACCAACCCGATCTAATGCGCGAGATATGGTTCGTTAATTTTTGGATATCAATCTTATCTTGCTCTGATGTGCCATCGTGTGATTCGAATCAATTTTTTTTTCGGAAAAGAAAATCCAAAAAAATTGAGTTACATTAGGTTTATCATTTTAGGGTCATTTTACAGAATTTATTTATCTCGAATCTTTGAAAAAATAAAAATCAAAAAAATTCATTCATTTAGGATGTTAGTTTTTTTTTTAAATTTGAATTGCACGTTTAATCATTTGGCAATTTTAATTTCGAATTTCATAAAAAAGAAAAAGAAAAACTAAAATTATGGCATTCTTTAATCATTGCATGTTATGATAAGATTGCATGTTTATTTTTTTTATTTTTAATTATTTGTAAGTTTAGGTAATTTCCATAGATAGATTGCATCTTAGGTTAGGGATTAACAAGTTAAGATAACATTCAAGTTTAAATTACGGTTTAGCCTAACCTAACCTTTAGTGTGAGTTGGATGATATCTTAATTTTGATAGATAATTTTCACAACTTTTCTAATTTTGAATTTCATGGAAAATACCAAAAAAATTGTCTTAGAATAAATCAATTTCATTCTTTAGGATAGATTGCATGCTTATGTTTTATTTATGTCATATAGTTTAGGTCATATTGCCATGTCATATCATTTCATGTTAGATTAGTAACAGTGCATTGCATAAAGCATGATTCTCATTAAATAAGTGAAAACAAAAAAGTAATTGCGAGTTAATTAGAATCATATCTAGGACTATCGATGTGAATTCTAATATAACATTGCGGATGCTTTCGTTGCTATGAGGTAAGTCCTGCATTTTTTTTATTTGCTTCTTGAGTGTTAAATTGGTGGTTTACGCACCTGTATAATCACTTCACATGTTAGGGAAATAGATTTAAAATCAATGTAAACTGCCTACCAAACATTTTTTTCAAAATAAAAGAAAAAAGTACTGAAATGGCATTAGAGCAATCTAGCGTAATCAAGTCCTCGGACTCATAAGTCTCTGGTTTATAGAAGTAAAATAATTTTCCTATTATTTTACTTAGGCGTCTAATCGACCTACCGTAAATTGATTAATGGCAACTCACTTTTGCATGCAAAATATTTGAATATAAAGTTGCGAATTGGTATGGGCATGGGAGAGCCCGAGCTAAGCTAGACTTGGTAGTTCATTAGCCTGATTTTAGGTGGTGCACTCGAAATTTAGGTCACAACAGCTTGGCGACTCCGCTGGGGACTTGAGTTGAAACTTTTAGTGGACTTATGCCAATTTTCTTTTTTGAAAAATGTTTTTGTTTGGCAGCGAGGATCCCAAGTACGTCCCTTACATTTAAGGTGTTAAATGTTCTTGCAAATGGGGAGATATAAGGGGAGTAGTGTGGCATCCCAAAATTCAAAGTCAAGCCATAAGGTGTGTTAAAGTCTCTAATTAGGTGATAAAATTTCCCATGGCTTATGCTTTAGCCATTAGTCTTTTTAAATGGATGATTTGTGCATGTGCTTGTGAGAATTTAAATTTTATAGATTAATAATCTATGCTTGGCCATGTACTTTATAAACTAAATTTCAATAAATAAAATGTCATAAGACTTTGGCCATGTTGAAAATTAAAATTTAAAAATATTTATAGAAGAAATTCAAAAAAAAAAAAAAGAGGAAAAGTCAATTTTTAGGTTGGGCCTTAGGCCCATTGGCCTAAGCTTTTATTGGGCCAAGTTAACCAACCCAATGGAGGCCCAAGAAGGAGTGGTTGACCAGCCCAAAAAGCCCAAGCCCAAATTCAAAAGTCCATAAGACAAGTGGCACAAGACTCTCATGTATTGGCTTAGGGAAGAAGGCCATGCATTGGCCATGGTTAAGGCAAGTAATGATTATCAATGATGAGAGTTTGGGGGTATAAAAGGGAAGAGAGAGAGAAGGTGGCCGGTTTTACCTCACTCACCCAAAGAAGAGAGAGAGAGAGAGAGAGAGAGAGGAGCGGCCGAGAGAGAGAGGAGGAGGAACTGCCATCCGTCCGCCGTGTGCCGCTGTGTTCGCCGCCTTACGCCGTCGACCGACCGGTCTAGAGGCAAGTGGGAGTCCTCTAGCTTCTCTTGCATGCTTGTATGTTGTTTGCATGTTAAATTTTTGGGTGTTTAAGTGAGAAAAACCGAGGAATGGTTGGCTTATTCTTAAATCGCATGACTGTTCTTGCTCGGACCATGTGAGTCAGAAACTTGTTTGAGCTTACATGTGTGTTTAGAGTCCGATTTTGGCTCCGATTTCTTCATGAAAGTTGCAGCTAACATCTTGAACTACAACATACTAAAATTTCGTGGAAAATGATGGATATTTGAGGGGTTAAAGTCTCATCCTATGGAGACCTCAAATCTGGAAAGTTTTTACTGACCTTTTGCTGGATTCGTGGTTGCATGTTGGTTTGTGTTGAAAATTTCTCTTCGATTTCTTCATGAAAGTTGTAGGGGATATCTTAAAATACAACATACTCAGATTTTAAGTGAAATGAACAAGTATAGCTTAGTAAATCGACTAGATCTTGAAGATGGAAATTCTGATGATGTATTCCGAGACACCCGAGATTTCAAGGATCTAAATGATGACTATATTCTGATTATTTGACTTAGATCTCTTCATGAAACTGGTAAAGGACATCTTGATGTATAACATATCCAAATTTCAGAGAAAACGAAAGAGAATAGGTAGGTGAAATCTCAATATTTCGGAGATGTGTACACTGGACGTTTTCGGTAATGGATCCAAAAGATTCATGAGACTGTATAAAATAATATAAAAATAATTTGGCTTGGATTTCTTCATGAAAGTTGTACGAAAATGTCTTGGCTATAATCTAGTAAAATTTCATAATTTTTGGAGGCCATATGGATATTTTAATGGAATTTCTTCAGAAACCGTGCATTCTGGTTTCATCCGAGAATCATAGGATGTTTTGTGAAAATTGTGAGATTTTGTAAAAAATTCAATTTGGCCATGAATTTTGCATGTAATCCTATTGGTTTGTAATTGCTTGAATTTTTATAATTTTGGAGTTTATAGATATTAAAAAAATAATAATAAATAAAATAAAATAAAATAGATTATTTTATTGGCCATAGATTCCATTTAATTTATTTATGTGGCATGTGTGATAAAGTCTTGGTATATATATGACATTGAATTGAGATGCATGTGTGAATCCTATGCCAAGTATGACTTGTGTGATGTCACGCCATATGCCATGTTAAATTGAGACCAAAATATTGGTAAACATGGATGATGGTAAATAAGGAGATAGTTGTGGTGGAGGATGATGGCCGGAATGTATAGAGATACATTGCCGGATTTCCCTGGGAGATTCAGGATGCTAGGAATGTCGGGGGCCGGAAGCCCTATCGGAGGTTTTTTCCTGAAGGGAATACCTCGCGATGCCAGGATATGGGGTGCGGGATGCCCGGCCAGGGAGTGTAAATGCCGGAAGTCCTGTCGGAGGTTTCTACCCGAAGGGAATGCCTTGTGATGCTAGTTGAGATGCGAGATGCCTGGAATGTGGGGGGTCGGATGCCCGGTGGCTTGGGATGGCTGAATGCCGGAAGCCTCGGAGGTCTTTGCCGAGGGGATGATGAAATTAATGATTTGAAGAATGGGTGATGTGGTGATCAAATTGAAAGATAAAGATGAAAATTTACCCATGGCATGATATGCATGATGATGATGATGATGATGATGATGATGATATGATGATATGGCATGATGATATGCATGATGATGATGATGGTGATGATGATATGCCATGATGATGATGACATGTGTGATGTGATGATGTCATGATGATGATGACATGTGTGATGTGATGATGTCATGATGACATGTATATGATTATGAGATTGACGCATGATAGTATGCGCATGGCTTCAAGGTAAGTAACGCTTGCAATGCATGTATGATTTGTATGATGCATTGAGTTGTTATTGGATTCCTTATCTGCTGAGTGGTTGTACTCACTCCTTTGGGCAGATTAGCAGTATGCCGCTTCCTACCATCGCGCGGGGTGCATTTTACAGGTTACGGTCCGACGTCGAGGTAGAGTGTGAGGAGTTCAGCTGTCCTTTTGAACATGGACTCACCTACATACGTGTGCATTGTTTTGTCATGTACGACGTAGGCCTGGCTAGGGGCCCGGTCGTTCAGGAGTTTGTTTCCATTCACGTTCGCCGCGATGGGGTGATGAGAGGGATGCTGCCGCCGCCACCGCCTGACGCACCGGACTGGGTGTGAGGCCCGAGCGTGACGAGTAGGGGTTGTTTTTTTTTTTTGGGGATAGTTAGCCGACACTTATGATGGGGGTTGTACACATGTGATGTAGAGGGTCGAGGGTTCTTTTTGGGATTTTAGGCTGGACATGGCAGAGTCCTAGCTTTTCCTTTTGATGTATCGACCCAAAAGAAGTCCCATCTTGAAAATATATGTAAATAAAGTGTCGTGGCTTGTCTATAAAATCATGGTGATTAGTGGTGTGTATTTGTATCATGTTTGGTAGGGGGAGAGATGGTGATATTTGCTTCCGCTAATGAGTCGTGCTAGGACCGCATTTAAAAAAAAAATGCCTGTGAATAACGACGCTTCTTCTAAGAGTAAGTATGAAAGGGAATTAAGGAGTAACATTGGTGCTTGTGGCAACCGTCGAAGGGTTCGGGGTGCTACAAGTAGTCTTTACTAACCCTTGTCTTGTAAGTTGGAGTTGGGGATGAATGTTTTAAATTCAAGTTATTGAAGTGTTGTTTGATCTAAAATATTGTGCATGCCTTGCATTTAGCACTGTACTATTACACACACAACCTGCCGCCGGACTTGGGCTGGATAGAATCATCTAGGATGGTATTGAGATGGATACCACTCTGACCGCATGCCTACGGTACGAGTCACCCATCTCAATCCCAAAGTTTTTTATTTTTTTTTTCGGTGTCAATAGTACCCACCTCGGTTCACATGCTTGCAACCTAGGTCGGCTCTTTGACGAAGCTGGAGTCATGGTAACCCGACTTAGTCCGCACACCCGTGACTAGTCTGATCATCCTTGTGGCTTCACTTTGTTAAGCCAGTCTAGAGTAGAAATTGAGCCTCACATCTCATGTGCATGTCTATGTGATTGCCATTGATTTTCCTTGGTGAAGTAAGTCTTCTACCCTTATACTATGCAATTTACTTACTTTGTCATACTTTTGGTCCGTCCATGACAATTTATGTTAGCTTTTGATCTAATTCATTCGTCCATTATGAATGAAATGAGGAAATTGTCATGCAATGAATCATTTGCAAAAAAACTTTGGAGAATTTGTTTTCAATTTATGTATAGGAAATTTGGTCTTGTTAGGGTGTCTATCTTTATTTTCCTAGTCCATTTTTAGGAAATGCCCTTCTTGTACGAACTTTTCATGAATAAATGAAGAAAAATGGAAAAATCGATTAGGTCACTGTCATGGATTGACTTTCTATTTACACCTCATGTTTACATGTTCCCGTTCATTTGAATTAGGTGATTATGGAGCGATCTCGCTCACCCATCCTTTCATGATTAAGAGCTAAAATGACGGATCAAAAAGAGCTTATCTCGTCAAGCAAAAGTCCTGCAATGACATAAGTGCTTTATCTTCAGTGAGAAATTGCAACTCCAAGAACAGAGCCATGAAGACTTTTTGAACCATCTCATTTTCTTGAGGTAGCTGAATTTGATGCCACCATGAAGAGACTAGTGACATATCTAGAGGAAAGAATATCTTACTTGAAGGGTTCGTATCACAAGATCAAGGAGGGTGAAGAATTCGAGTATGCATGATTCATGATCCTAAGTAATTCGATTTCCTCATTTAATTAGGGGCATACACCTTCCCCTGCATGGGAATTTTTATCTCTTTTTAGGGATTGATTTCAATTTCTTCTATGCTTGAACAACATATTCCAAGAAATGTAATTCGATTGTTGAATATCAAGTTTTGTTTTGAGGACATGATGGGGTACACCAAACCAATATGGTGTCGATATCCAACAATGAAAAGAAAAATCCAATGAGAATTCTAAGGCCTGGGCTTCATCATGCTTTCTCGTGTCAAAACGTTTTAATAAAAAAAAAAATGCTTTTCCAATTGCTTTTCAAAAGTTTTTCTAAAAAAAAAAAGTCAAAAAAAATTTTGAAAAAAAAATTCAAAAAAGAAAATACCTTGTTTGTCTTTTTGATCCATCTACTTTTTGTTTCAGGGACAGCCTTATAGCATGCAAAGGTGTGGAAATGTTGCCAATTCTAGATTCTAGGGACAAGTTTGCTCCAAATTACAGTGGCCCATATGTGGTGAAGAAGGTTCTTTCCGAAGGTGCTTTGATCTTGACAAAAATGGATGGCCGTGAGTTTTCCACTCTAGTTAATTCTGATACTGTCAAAAAGTATTACATATGATAGAATTTGCCATGTCATGCTTTGAATTCAAGCATTTCTATAATGAATAAATTGCCTCAATGAGTTGCAAATTCAATGGCCCAAATTTGTTACAAATCTTGCATGTTTTCCTTGATGAATTGTATGAGATAAATTGAATGTGTCAAATGGGATATCTTGGAATGACAAAAGGCAAACCTTATTCCATACACTATTTCATACACTAATCATTGGTAAGTTGTGTGGAAAAATTCCATGCCCACAAGGAAAAGGGTGATCTCGCAAAGGGTACGTCAACCGATGTGATGAGAGACAGTTTCTTCTTCTACCGACATATACCCATTGTTTAGCCCTTTGAGCCTACACACATGAAGATCTTTTTAAATTATCCCTGTCAAGGATCATCCCATACTGGGACAAGATTTGAAGTGAATGATAAGAATTTTCTTACTTACACTTGCATCAATCTTCGAGTATTGCTTTTGCATTGTAACTTGTACGATAATTGAAATGCCTTAGGATGACAAAGAGCAATTCTTTCTCTATCATATACACTTCTATCCATTGCATAGCCCATTTGAGCCTATGAATTCGTTTCACATTAAACCCAGTTGATGATTATCCCCCACACCGGGGCAAGGCAAGTAAAAACAAACAAACAAACCATTCAAGAAGCATGGTTTTACAATGCTAATGAAAAATGAAAGCTATGCTAAAGAAAGTAAGAGCAAAAAATTAAGGGGCTTGAAAAAGTAGTGTGCTTGGTAAAAGCAAGGCCAATGCCCAAAAAGAAAAAAATCAAACACTTGATGTAGTGAGTCATATCCCCAACAAGGTGGTACTAAAAACTCAAATGCTATTGCAATAAGTGGAGTTGTGATATAAAGAAAATATTTGACGGTGGAGAAAAATTGGTGGAAATGTCAAGATGATCACCAACGTTGATCCCTTAAACACTTTTTGAGCCTAATAATCCTTTCGTTTCTCAACCCATGAACCAAGCCCGAGTTACGTCCCTTGCAAAGTTTCTTCAGATTATGACACTTGAATTAACATAAAAAGTTCATATGTTTGAGAGCATCGCTTGAAGAAGTGCGAGTAAGATAATTTCTGCCTCATTTTGTATGTTTCTTAACATGTAAACCCCAAGGCAACTGTGAAATGTCATTTTTTAATAGCCTCGACTCAAAGAGTCTCCTTTGTTAAGCCATTGACCAAGCCCACATTATAGTCCTTGTTAAAGATCTCTCAGATTGGTAAGTCCGTACCACTTGCGAGATTGCCTAGACCCTTGTTTGGCATGACAATGGTGAGATAGAATGATTGTCAAAATCCTACATCAAATGTCAGGATAAAATGGCCATTTTAATGAGGATGAGTGAAAAGTCCTTTCAAATCGAAAGATCCCTCATTTGACACATCCATGACACTCATGTGTTTAGATTGGAATATTCTTCTTAAATCTTTCCTAATGGAAATTAGGTTATGTAAGATTGATAGAAATCATCACGCATGAACCTCACTTGCATTAATGCATGTTTGTGACTACAATTGCATGTATATCTCTATCGATACCTTAAATACTTGTTATTGCACTAACTCTCGACTAGATCAAGCTGTCCCCCAGAGATTTTTCTCTTTCAGGCGACCTTAGAATGGTACGGGTCCTGGACATGTAACACAAATTATCTTGAATCACTCTACCCTCCTTGAAGGTAAGATATTCCAGGTAGGTTCCTTTGACATCCCAGTCTAGATCTGGATGTCTTGATTATTTTTGTTGAGCAATTCACTCTGGATGTGAATGTTTCTCGACCTTTCTCGTTATACCGTAATCTGGATCTAGGTATATTGAGTTCAAAAATATTGACATCTCAGTCTAGATCTGGATGTCTTGATTATTTTTGTTGAACATTTCACTCGGGATGTGAATGTTTCTCGACCTTTCTCGTTATACCTTAGTCTGGATCTAGGTATATCGAGTTCAAAAATCTTGACATCTCAGTCTGGATCTGGATGTCTTAATTCCTTTTGTTGAATATTTCACTCTGAATGTTAATGTTTCTCGACTTTTCTTGTTATACCTTAGTCTGGATCTAGGTATATCGAGTTCAAATATCTTGACATCTTAGTCTAGATCTGGATGTCTTAATTCTTTTCATCTAAACATTTCACTCTAAATGTGAATGTTTTTTTTATTTTTCTCGTTATACCTTAGTCTGGATCTAGGTATTTCAAGTTAAAAAATCTTGACATCTCAGTCTGGATTTGGATGTCTTAATTCTTTTGTTGAACATTTCACTTTGGATGTGAATGTTTTTCTCAGTCTGGATGTCTTAATTTATTACCTATTAGACTCTTCAAGGAACCTGAGTGAAGACTGGGTACTTGTGGAGTAAATGAGGATTTATCATGTACCTCAAGATACTCTATCGCACTAATTGGTAAGTAACTATAGGTACATTCTTTCCTTTCACATCATCCATTATTATGCATCATATAAATTGCATTTTAAAATAGGAATCATTTTCCAACAAAAAAAAAAATCAACTAGAGACCGGAGATATGTCGATTTGATTGAGATGTATAGTTAAACGTGGGTGATTTCACTAAATTGCAAAATTCTCGTCGATTGGCACTAGATTGATTTTCTGTCATTTTTGGTACCTTGTGTTTGTATTTAAAACCTCGAGATTTTCACGACCACCGAGAGTCGCTAATGTGTCGAAGAGGTATGTGTGACTTGAAAAAAATCGACCACGGGTCAATTGCACCAAAAATTCCTAAAAGCCACCCGATAGGCTAGGTCATGCTAAAATCGCATCTGATTGAAATTAACCGCGAATTTGAATTCGGATTTCAGAATTTGAAAGTTCTAGCATGTCATGAGTCATTCTAGAAATGTTGACTCACCTTTTGAGGAATTTTCGTGAGTTCGAGATTTTTATGGAAAATCGTTTCGAACGTTTCGGAAAATGAACGGAAATTTGGATGGGCCAATTTGAGGGAATTTTTGGCATCTAGTGTGAGTAAATAGGTGAAAGGAAATTTCGTGGGCTTTTTCCACATCAACTCTTAAGAACAATTAATCTACTAAGTAAGGATTAGTGTGTTAAACTCACCTGATTAATGATCCACTTGGATCAAAACGATGGGGACGCAACGGCGGCCGATAAATCCTAAAGTGGCGGCACCAACAAGGGCCCCGAACGGGCCGAAATCGGCCGCACAAGCCCACGGCGGGGCTGTTCTTAATGTTCTAATTCTGCACGGATGAAAACAGCGGTTGAACGAGCGTAGCTCGGGGTGGTTTTGGCGGCTGAGGAACGTGGAAACGGTGAGCTGCTTCAATTGAGTCACGGATGATGATGGCTCCGCTGAGTTCGTGTAGGAGAAACACGAGCAGCTTCAAAGGGAAATGAGGTAGAGAAAACTTGAGGAGATTGAAGGCAAAGGAGAAGCAGCCAAGGCGGAAGGGACGTCGATGGTGTTGTGTCAGCCACAGAGAGAGAGAGAGAGAGAGAGAGAGAGAGAGAGAGAGAGAGAGAGAGAGGAAGGGGATAAGGTTGAGAAGAGATGCAAAAATTCGAACAAAGACAAGAAAAAGAAGACCAAATGACACAGGGGTTGTTGGCTAGGAAGAAAGGGCACACGTGAGAGAGAGAGAGAGAGAGAGAGAGAGAGAGAGAGAGAGAGAAGGGAAACGTGCAGATTTGAGAGGGGGCCATCTTTGACCAAAGGTCAAAGAAACCAAGGCACAATGAAGATCGCGAAAAGGGGGAAACGTCGGCCAAAAAGGGAGGGGTGGTTTGAAGTAAAATAATCTTTAAACAAAGTTTATAAATCCTTAATTAAGCTCAACTTTAAACAAATTTGTTAATTGGTCACCCTAGGGCCAATTTCTTCACCAACTTGAACAATTGAAGTCGAAAAAAAGACCAAGATGAGACGGTCCCTCTATCTCACAAATTTCCCTCAATTCGGAATTCTATTTCATTTTTCTTAGAATCCGAATTTTGAACAAACTTTTCTGCTTGAGGTCCGATTTGATGTGGAAAAAGCCCATGAAATTTCCTTTCACCTATTTACTCACACTAGATGCCAAAAATTCCCTCAAATTGGCCTATCTGAATTTCCGTTCATTTTCCGAAATGTTTGAAACAATTTTCTGTAAATCAAATTCAAATTCGCGATTAATTTCATCCATACGTGATTTTAGCATGACCTAGCCTATTGGGTTGCTTTTAGGAATCTTTGGTGTAATTGAGTTGTGGTCAATTTTCTTCAAGTCACATGTACCTCTTCCACATATTGGCGACTCTCGGTGGTCGTGAAAATCTCGAGGTTTCAAATACGAACGACAGGTACCCAAAATAACAGAAAATCGATCTAGTGCCGATCGACAAAAATTTGGCAATTTAGTGGAATCACCAACATTTAACTACACATCTCAATCGAATCGACATATCTTCGGTCTCTGGTTGATTTTTAATTGTGCCATAATGACCCTTGCATGTGCATGGTCAAAATTTAGGTCTCAATTTATCTTTGAAGACAACCTCTATGAGCTCACCTTCAAAGAGGGGCAGTTGTTGATACCTACATTTTAGAAATCCAGTCATTTATTTATTGCAAAGAAATTTAGGGATTAATTTTATCCCAGAATGTGGCACCCCCTCGACACTGCCCCCGATCCGCTAGGGTCGCCACAGGTACTTATCACTTATGTCCATAAGACCTGGGGGGCTACATATTTTTTTTTTTCCATTTTTTTCTTTTGATCGGTCCCAGCACAGCTCATTAACGGGAGCATAAACGAGTCTCACCATCCCTTACTCCAAAAACAATAATGCAATTGCACACCAACTATTCACCATATATAAAACGATAAAGCCGAGTCACTTTTATTTACATTTTCACGATGGACGTCTCGGGTCGGTATAAGAAAAGAAGGCCAAAGCTTTTAACTATGCTCGGCTAACTCAAAAGAACACGACCTTACGTTAGACATATACACCCATCCATCAGCAAGCGTCGGCTATCCCAAAAAGTATCGGCTCCCACCAGTCGTACGTGCCATCAAACCCAACTCGGTGCATCGGGCGGCGGCGGCGGCAGCATCCCTAGCATCACTCCACCACGCTTGATATGAACCGACAAAAACTCCTAGATAACCGGGCCATCAGTAAGACCCACATCGTACATCACTAAGACACGGACTCAGACATACCCCAGACCAAGTATACTATCACAGGAATGCTCCGTGCACTCCACCTCAACATCCGATGGCAATCTATAATAAGTACCATGCGCGACCGGTAGCAAGGGCATCTTTTTAATCTGAAATGTTTATCCCCAAAGGGGTGAGTACAACCACTCAGCAGTAAAGATCCACCAAACTACACAATGCGTCAAACAGAACAATCAAGGTATCATGAATAAAACACATATTATTCATGCATTCAAGCATACCTCACCTTATAGCCATGCATATATCATCATGCAACATGCATATACCACCATGCACTTATACATGTATCATCAAGCAACCGAGCATATATCACCACACAATGTGCATATACCACCATGCACTTGTACTTATATAATCAAGCAGCCATGCATATATCACCATGCAACGTGCATATACCACCATGCACTTCATGCTTGCATTCCCATGAGGTTCATACCATGCCATATGCACACATCCACGTGCATGATTCAATTCTCGATCTGTATCTTTCAATTAGATCACATCATTTTTCTTCCCAGGGACCAGTGTTTGCATCCCACAATTTATCGCTCACACCCTACTTGGCATCGCGAGGGCCTTCGGCACACACCTCCGGGCATCTGGCACACACACTCCAGGCATCTCGTACCCCAACTAGCATCACGGGGTATCCCCCCGGCACACACCTCCAAGGCTTCCAGCATACACACTCCGGGCATCCAGCACCCACACTCTGGGCATCCCAACACTTATATTCACACATGTATATCTATTTCAACATTGCATTTGATGCAACAATATCAAAGGTCTCAACCAGCTTTTGATGTCATATAACATGCCATATGTCACCACATATGTAGCATAATCAACCACTCAAGACATTATATCACATGGAGCAATTTCATTTATTTTTGAAAATACAGCAAAATTTCGGATAAAAACAGATTGCACTCCTTTGATCATAAATCTTGAAAAATTAGTAAACAGCCTTAATAAATTCTAAAAATTTGACATGTTATATATAAGATCTAGAGGAAAATATTCCATGAAGAACACCATATAAAAAGAACATCATACAATTCGGTACAGTCCACACATCAGTCTTTATAATTTCGGAATATTGCCATACACAGTTTCATTCACAAATTCAGTAAAAATCTTAAATCCACTCTAAAAATTCTGAAATTTTTGTATGTTCTAGAAAAACTTCAGAAGTAAATATTTCAGGAAGAACTCAAAATCAGATTTGTGATAGATTAAAAACTATAATCACCGTAGCTGTCTCTAACCCTCGGCAACAATTTCCAGATCTAACTATTTCGGATAAAAATCGTTTCACCAACCTAAACTCATCCATTTCCTCTAAAATTTTATTATGTTACTCCTTAACATGTCATCTTCAAGTTTCATTCAGAACACAAGATCAGATTTCAATCGGAGAATTTTATAAAATTCACAAAATCACACTAGGTCAGCAGTACGATTTCTAGATCTAACTTCTTCAAAGGAAAATATTTTCACCAGTCTATACTTGTTAATTTCATCTGAAATTTTGATATGTTACTCTACAATAAGTCCTTTACAACTTTCATCAATAAGTGGAAGTCAAATTCCCACTAGAACATCGCATGCAACTCAAGAAATGAACAAAGGTCGGACTGTTTTTCCAGAAACAGAACACTAGGCTAGAACACAACTCTCGTAGCTTCGAGATTTCACACTTCATCACATCCGAAATTTACCATTTTCTACACACACATCACAGCAAGCAAAGGATAGATTGATAAAATCTACTTGCCTCTAATCCGAGCACAACTCAGCAAGCAAAGATAGCGAGGCAAGGCAGGACTCGGCGGCTCGACGGCGGTGACGAACAGTGGCGAACGGCCTCCCTCTTCCCCTTCTTCTCTCACTTGCTTGCTCTCCCTCTCTCGATTTCACTCTCTCTCTCAATCTGCTCACTCTCCCTCTCTCTTGCTCTCGTGTGACGCCCCCCCTTGCTCAATCCACCCCTTCTTCTTTTCTTCCCCCTCATGATTAGCATGTGATCATCACAAAACATGCAAGGGGACACTTGGATAATCCCCCTTGCCACTTGGTAATTGCCATGCAAGAGGATGGGCCTCTCTTGGCCACCCCTCCTTCCGTCGACAGCCCTATGGGCTTCATGGGCCGGGCCTTAGCCAATCGAAGGGTGGGGGATTGTGGGCTGGGTTTTTGGGCCAGCTTGGCCTAAGAATTTCGGCCCACTCTCCTTTAAAAGATCTAACTTAAATTTCCCACTTATAAAAATGCTTAATTGCATTTTAGTTGGCCATAAAATTTTGTAACACAAATTAATAAAATCCAACTTATAAAACACACGGCCAAGAATAAAATTCTCATTATCAAATTATCCTATAGCACCAACTTTGATAACCCAGGAACAGAAGATATCTTTCCATTCAAGTGTTTGGCCTTAATCTATTACAATTCTTCGTTCTAGTGGCCACAACATACTTCTATGACACAACCATTCACTTTTCCATAGGTCGTAATGCCTCTAGGAATTGCCTTGAAATTTTGGGATGCCACACGGAAAAAATAATTAATTACATAGCATATAATTTTAGATGCATTTATTTATATTATTGCATTTGCATTGGACCGATAATGAATGGGTTCAAATTGATGGTTCTAAGCCCACGAAGCGAGCAAATTGGCCAAAGCCCTTTTTTTCAATGATTGAAAATTATGCCGTGAAATAATAGGGGTTTGAAATTTTTCCCGGATAGGGCTGATGTGACAAAAAATATTTTGTTTGGAAAAGCAACTATTACGTTTGGAAAAGAAATTTGCGGATATGGATTTGGAAAAATTAAAACCCTAATCATTGGCCTATAAATCGGTTGTTTGCATAGGGTTTCAGAGAGGTCACACATTGAATATACGGCTGCACAAGAGGAGTTCTATTTTTCGGGGTTTTTCTCTCGGTTTCTAGGTCAAAAATTCAAGACAAAAGAGAAAAATTTCCTTCTTTCGTTTTTAGGGTTTTTGTGGGACTTTTGTTCGTTTCTTTTGGGGGGCTCTCTTTTCGATCGCTTGGTAGGGGTAAGAAATTGGCAAACTGCTGGTGAGTTTTCATGGGGGGCTTCATTAAAGGAAAGTAAGAGAGAGGGTCGTTCACGAAAACAACAAAAGAGAGGCAACACCTTTGAGAGTCGAAAAGAGATTTCTCTTTTCTAAGTCAACAACACACACTCAGAACATCAGGGGACTCAAACTAGAAAAGACAAGGGGATACATAAAAGTCAAAGAGGAAGAAGTGATTAAAAAAGGAGCCTTCTTCTTCCCTTGGTGCTTGGCCACTACTTCAATGAAGAATTCGACCCGCCGTTGTTGGCCCGTTGTGACTTGAGCCCAGCTATGATGACTCGCTGCCCTGTCATGCCTGGACTAACCACAAAGTTGCTGTTTTTGCCGTGACTTGTCTGTGGCCAACAAATCGCTACCGCATTTGCCATGGCTATCGATCGAGTCTCTCCAATTCCGTAAAGCTAAACCAATGATTTGCTGAGATCCAAGAGGTTTTGTCCTTGACGGGTCTGCACTGAATGTCTACTGAGCTCCTCCATCGCGTCGAAAGTTTTTTTTATTTTCATAGGTTTTTAATTCATTGGGACGATTCCCTCGTCCCTTGGATTTTGCCACACAACAACACGAAAGATTTCCCATACTAGCCTGGTTCTTCGTCCTCAATCACTGTTGCTCCTCAGCATCCCAGCGAGTTTTAGAGCCCACTACCGTTGACGTCGTGGCCCGTTTCATCGGGAATGACCGTGGCGCAATAAGTACCACTGAGACCACCACTAGGCACATCAACCACGGATCGCCACCACAATCCACTGCTAGTCGCCATCTACCACCTTGCTGCTCGCCGATTACGATCCCGATCCGATTGCGCAAAGTCCAAATTTGGAAATCAATATTCGAATTAGGTAAAAATTTCATTTTATTTGATTTCTGAATATTCCGATTCCTTATTTGAAATATCCGTTGATGCACATGATGGAAATTCTTGATACGCTATGTGTTGGAATTCAAGTCGGCGGAAGACGACTTACCTAATTCCAATGCGCAAACATCAAATGGCCTTGGAACGAACGTTGAATTGCAAATAAATCATGAACAACACTACCTCACGTTAGTCTGGATGCAATCACAAGGAAAACACCCGATTTCCACAGCGTAAATGCCGATCGTTCTTGCAAAAGTGAAATGAAATTCCTTTTTCTTCTTTGATGGAAATGGAGAGAAAATTTGGTGCGAATGAATTGCCAACCATTCCAACGGTTGTGTTTGGGAGGTTTTTTATACGTCTCCATGACACCCCTACAAATGGTGTCCTTCCATCGTACCGTATCAAGTCCAATTGCACCCCATCATGGACGTACTAGCTAACTAGCTAAAGTACAACATCTCCCACTCAGACATGATGGGCTTGATAACTTTCTATCAAGAATATAAGGCATTCAACATTCATCAATTTTACAAAACAATTCATACTGGCAAATAAGCCGTGTGACCAATGAGTACACCTGCACTTGGGAGCTCAAATTATGCACTTGTTAGGGATGACATAATGGCTACAACCCCAAAAAGAAATAAATAATGGATGTCTCACAGTGCCCCAGACATATTTTGTTACATCAGTCCAAGTATACCTATCCCTTAAAGGCTATACTTGACTATTCTTAAAACATCATGTATTTACAATTACATCCACAACCACATAGGATGATGTAATTGGTTGACCAATAAATACATGTGATAGATGTAAAATAACAATAGTCATCCTTCGCACTCATGTCTCTCTCAATTTCAGAACAACTGCTTTTCTAGACACGTCTCATAGGCCATATCCATTCATGACCGCCCGTAACATGCTAAAGTAGCAACATTGATCTTTCACTTTGAGAACATAGTTAGAAGAAACATAGGGCACAAAATTAAGGTAAAATACAAATTACCTCAAGGGCTTACACGATGAGTAAATAGGGATAATTTTACTCATCTTCCCTTATTGGTCGTACAATGCACATGTAGTATGAATTACATGCTATAGTGGATTACTCTTTCTATAAGAGCGTATGTCAATCATCAAATATATCCACCATACAGATCTTAGCCTAAACATAGTCACGTACTTCTCACGTACTCATGTTTAGCCGGAGTGCTATATCAGCTCGCTTTCTATAGCGCCCAATTAAGCACTCGCATCCGGCATCTTTTAGGCATACATGATTGTGGGACTATCATGTTTGGTCTTATTATAAACAAATCACAGACCTCATCTTGACTCCAATCAAGGCGACATATTTTATGTACCAAACTTGCTCTTCAGCATTTATTTGTACATAACGTCTCATCTCAACATGCTAATTACAGCACTTGAGCCGATTGCTCGTGTGAGTGAACCAATCATTGCTTGTTGACATACTTTTCAATAATATATGTGTGTTTGTGCTAGTCTCATTGTGGATTTGTACTTATTGATAACATATCAAATCATTAATAAACAAACAAGTACAATACATCTGTCCACAAATACATAAACCAATGATCCTCTACAATAATAGATATCACATTCTATGCAATCCTAGTGACATCCTATGAGTCAAGAACATGTCTCTAGGAATAGCCTTCGTAAATGGATCAGCAACCATTCTATTGGTTGAAATGTATTGCAAGATCACTTCTTTTTGCACTATAATATCTCCGATAAAGTTATTTTTTATGTCAATGTGCTTTGTCCTTCCATGATACTTGGGATTTTTCACATAGGCAATGGCTGCTTGACTATTGCAATAGACTGTCACCGGTCTTGGAACTTCAGTGAGAGTGGCTAAATTTTCCAATAAACGTTTTAGCCATATTGCTTCTTGCACTGCAGCAGAACACGCAATAAATTCTGCCTTCATCGTAGATAAGGCCGTGCATGTCTGTTTCTTACTATTCCAAGAAATCGCATCTCCATTGAGCAAGAATGCATATCCAGAAGTTGATTTATGCTCATCTAGGTCTCCACCCCAATCGGCATCTGAATAGCCTAATATGCGTAAATCATTCCCTTGGTAACAAAGTCGATAGTCCATGGTGCCCTTCAAGTATCTCAGGATCCTCTTCACTGCTTTCCAGTGTGCTTGACCAAGGTTTGATTGATATCGGCTCACTAATCCCACGACATAGCATATGTCGGGTCTAGTATACATCATAGCATACATCAAACTTCCGACCGCACTAGCATAAGGAACAGTTTCCATCACATTGATTTCTTTTGGAGTCTTAGGACACATCTCAGTACTTAGGCCTTCACCTTGCATGACAGGGGTATCAATGGGATTACAATGCTGCATATTGAAACGCTCAAGAATCTTCATAATATAAGACTTTTGTGATAAAGTAAGGAGTTTCCTCGATCGATCTCTTTCGATCTTAACTCCTAATATATAAGCAACTTCTCCCATGTCCTTCATCTCAAAATTGGAGGACAACCATTCTTTTATGGTGATAACCAAAACCTTGTCATTTCCAGCCAACAGAATATCGTCCACATAAAGTGATATAATCACAAATTTATGTTTAGACCGCTTGACATATACATAGTGATATTCGTCGATCATGGTGAAACCAAAATTTATTATTGCTCGATGAAAACGAAGATACCACTGTCTAGATGATTGCTTAAGGCCATATATTGAGCGATGAAGCTTGCAAACTTTATGCTTTTGACCTTTAGCTATGAAACCTATTGGTTGTTTCATATAGATTTCCTCATTTAATTCTCCATTGAGAAATGCCGTCTTTACATCCATTTGATGTAATTCAAGATCCAAATGTGCAACAATGGTTAGAATAAGGTGTATTGAGGCAAACCTTACAACTGGTGAAAAAGTTTCCTCATAGTCTATACCCTCTTGTTGAGTATAACCTTTTGCCACAAGGCGAGCTTTATATTTTTCAATGGATCCATCCGCCCTTTGCTTAATCTTGAAGACCCATTTGTTTCCAATGGCCTTACGATTGGGTGGTAGATCAACCAAGTCCCAGACATGGTTTGCCCTCATTGACTCCATCTCATCTTCCAAAGCTTTTCTCCATTCTTTCTTATCAGAGGACGATAGAGCCTCTTGAACAGTCTTAGGCTCGGCATCGTCTTTTTGAGCAATCATAAATACTTCCCCTTCAATCTCAAAACGATGACGGGGAATACTTTTACGATTACTTTTATGCAATTGAATTTCTCTTGAATTCAATTCATCAAGCGATGCAACACTCCCACTAGGTCTTGTATGTTGAGGTAAATTTTCATTTCCCTCTACAACATCAATGGGTGTGTTATCAGGATCTTCCATCTCATATAATTGGAAGTCCTTATCAATCTCACCTCTATTAGGAAAATTGTTCTCCAAGAACGTGACATCTCGTGACTCCATTTCGATCACACTTCCATCAGCTTGTTCACCTATGAACACGTACCCTTTGGAGTATTAAGAATATCTTATAAAGATACATTTCTTCCCTATAGGACCTAATTTGTCATGTTTGTGGGAAGAATCATGTACATAAGCTACACATCTCCATGGACGTAGACTACTCAAGTCTGGTTTTCTACCAATCCATAATTCATAAGGGGTGGAAGTGACCGATTTTGAGGGCACACGGTTAAGTATATAGGCAGCAGTCAATAACGCATCTCCCCAATAGGAGATAGGTAAATTTGCTTACGCCATCATAGACTTAACCATTTCCAATATGGTTCTATTCCTTCTCTTAGCTACCCCATTTTGTTGTGGAGTACCAGGAATAGTCAATTGTCGTACAATTCCCTTTTCATCACAAAGAGCCTTGAATTGCTCTAATAGATACTCACGTCCACGATCGGTTCTCAATGCCTTTATTTTTTTGTTTAACTGATTCTCTACCATTGCTATATATCATCTAAAGCAGTCTAATGCTTTTGACTTATGGGAGATCAAAAAGATATAACCGAAACATGTGAAATCATCTATGAAAGTGATGAAATATGAGGCTTCATGCCTCGCCCTCACATTCAAAGGACCACAAATGTCGGAATGTATGAGATGCAATGGAAATTCAGCTCTAGTCCCTTTACCAAATGGTTTTCTAGTTGTTTTTCCCACCAGACAATATTCATATATGGATAGACTAACATTAGTGAGTGACCCTAAAAGGCCTTCTCTAGCTAATCTTTGCATTCTTTGCAATCTAATGTGACATAATCTAGCATGCCAAGTACTTGCATCTATCTCAACGTTATCAGAAGACGCAATTAAAGAAAAACAACCATCAACATTAACATTGTACTGATCACAGTCAATGTCTAACACCATAAAACCATTCGATACATAACCTGAACCATAATAAACTGTTCCATACAAAATGTCAACACAATCACCATGGAAATTCAATACATAACCTAAGCTAAGAAGAACAACTACAGAGACTAAATTTCGTCGAATGTCTGGAGCATAAAAGACATCGTGCAGGAATAGGTTTTGACCACCACATAAGATTAATTTACGTGTGGTGATTCCCTTCACTTCAACTCTTGAGTCATTCCCAACATATATCCATCTTCTTACAGGCGGTATCCGACGATACTCCACAAATGCTTCTCGGTCTTTAGCTACATGGTCTATTGCTCCTGAGTCTATAGTCCACATTGGATGAGATTCAGAAAGTATTACAGTACTAGAAACAAAAGCATTACTCAAAGTAATAGAGTAATAGGGTACCTTTTTCGGCTTAGTGCATTCACGAGCAAAGTGACCCATCTTGCCACAATTGTGGCACTCCATCTTGGCTTTGTCCTTCTTCCCACCATGCTTCTTGCGTCGGAAGGTCTTAGCCCTCTTGGGTCCCTGATCAGTCATCTTCCCTTTGTTGTTGAACTGAAGATTCCTTTTGCGCTTGAAGCTCGAAGCCTTACGCAAACTCGATTTAGCAACATAAGCATGGGTAGAGGATCTTGCAGCCTTTAGACACTCATCCTCTAATTCCAAATGACGCGCAATATCATCAAAAGTGACGATGTTCTCATTATGCGTCATATTGATCTTCATATGCTCCCAATTATTAGGAAGAGACCTTATAACAGCTTGAACTTGCTGTTCATCAGTAAGGGAGTGACTTGCCGACTTCAGCTCACGAATCATGTTTGACATCTCTTGAAGATGCTACCTCATCGTTACATTTGGGCGCTTTCGAAATGTGTCAAACTTGATCGTGAGTCTCCTTAGCTTAGTGACAGATGTACCCCCAAACTTATCTTTCAAGGCAACCCACATAGCTTGAGTTTTGTCATAACTCTCAAACTCACACATAAGATCATCTTGCATACAGCTCAGCAACGTGATGCGAGCAATGCTATTTTTCTTTTTCCAAGCTTGATAGGCTTCTAGATCTCTCCTGTGTTGAGCTGAAGTTCCATGCTTAGGTTCATCCATAGTATGGTTGAGGGTTTCCAAAACCTCTTGCTCCTCAAGGATGTACTGAACCTTTCAATGCCAAATATCATAATTGTCACCGTTCAGCTTCTCACCCTTATTGAGGTCAGCCACAATGGTCTTGGATGCCAAAGTCATAATCAATTGCTATAACACATTGACATAATAAACGCAGAATCAATACTAGCACACTATACAGAATAACACACATATTTAATTTGCAGCAAAGACAAACTAAATTAATGATAATTCAACAAAAGACACAAAAGCAAAAGTTCACAATGTTCCCAATCAACTTCTATGTACAATTGTTCTATTATCATTAGTTAGTTTAATTTGCGCAAATTTTAAGTTCTAGGTGAGAACTCATTTCAATTCTACCAACCTACGAACTCCCACTAGGAAAAATAATTACATGACCATATGTAATTTCTACATTTTTCCTTAAAAAAAAAAAAATTGCATGATAATAACCAACATATAAACAACAATCATGCTTCAACTATAATTAAAATTGCAATTCAACATCAAATGGATTTCCTACCATTGTTCCAATTTTCTAGCAACTATAATATATTAAAATATATGCATCATATCATTGAACCAAGCTCTACACAGCATATATAACATCATTTGCACACAAGCTAGCTATTGTATTTCCTAAATCACAAGAAAATACAAGCCACAAATGAATAAACTGTATTAAACCCCAAAAATTACATGTACATAGGGTCTTCAAAGCATTTTCATACATTTATGAAATTCAAAAGTATAAAATAATTATACCACCGTGTAGAGGATACTCATACGAACCAAACACCACTAACCACGCTCCAATCGAAGCTCGCACGCGCCCCCACGCGCCAGCGAGCCAAACGGCTCCTGGCCGGTCCGACCGGTTTGACCGCTAGACCAGTTGACCGATCAACGGTCGGGACGAGTCGGGTCAATGAGTCGGATCTCGGGTCGGGTTGGTCGATGGTTAGGTCGATGGTAGGGTCGCTGGCCGGTGACCAGCCGGCCAACTGTCGCTGGCACTGACATCATCGATGACGTCATCCCGGCGGTTGCCGACCGTTGGGTGACGTCATGGTGACATCATCACGCGCCGGTTCGCAACGGGTGCACGTCGCACACGTGCCGGTTCGCCGATCGGCGCACGTCGCACACGTGTCGGTTCGCCGATCGGCGCGTGTGGCGGACGCGCTGGCTCTGCCAGCGCTTTAGGCATGTCGCTCCCCGGCGGCGCTCGACCCATCGTCGGACTCGTCTCGAAGAGCTCTTTCACCCTGTATATTCAAAAATTAATTTTGAAAATAAAATTATTTCGAAAAACAGCCAAAACCTCATGGATCATGCGACCCCGAACCCGTTCTTCGTTCCGGTTCAATTTCGATTTTTTTATATGGCAATTCCGACTATCAGAGATCCAAACGGTGTAGAATATAATCTCTTGATCTCAATATCAAATGGTAAATGAGAAAACTCAATGAAAAACAAGGCAGAAATCACGACCGAGCTTTAATACCAATGTTGGAATTGGAGTCGGCGGAAGATGACTTACCTAATTCCGATGCGCAAACAGCAAATGGTCCCAGAACGAACGTTGAATTGCGAATAAATCACGAACAACACTACCTCATGTTAGTCTGGATGCAATCACATGGAAAACATCCGATTTCCACGGTGTAAATGCCGATCGTTCCTGCAAAAGTGAAATGGAATTCCTTTTTCTTCTTTGATGGAAATGGAGAGAAAATTTGGTGCGAATGAATTGCCAATCATTCCAACGGTTGTGTTCAGGAGGTTTTTTATACGTCTCCATGACACACCTATAAATGGTGTCCTTCCATCGTACCGTATCAAGTCCAAATGGTGCGGTCCAGTCGCACCCCATCATGGACGTACTAGCTAAGTAGCTAAAGTACAACACTATGATATCCGTAAATTCGAGGAGCCTTTTAAATTAGGAATTGACAGTCCGATTTTCGGCCCCGAAATCGGACTTGCAATTGCACCAAAAAAATCGCCAATCCGATCTCACGCTCGAGATTTGATTTGCCGTTTATTTAAAATTGACCAACCCGATCTCATGCGCGAGATATGGTTCGTCAATTTTTGGATATCAATCTTATCTTGCTCTGATTTGTCATCGTGTGATTTGAATCAATTTTGTTTTCGGAAAAGAAAATCCAAAAAAATTGAGTTAGATTAGGTTTTTCATTTTAGGGTCATTTTACATAGGGAATTTATTTATCTCGAATCTTTGAAAAAAAAAATCCAAAAAATGCATTCATTTAGGATGTTAGTTTTTTTAAAATTTAAATTGTACATTTAATTATTTGACAATTTTAATTTCGAATTTCATAAAAAGAAAAAGAAAAAACTAAAATTATGGCATTCTTTACACGTCATTGCATGTTAGGATAAGATTGCATGTTTATTTTTTTTATTTTTAATTATTTGTAAGTTTAGGTAATTTTCCATAGATAGATTGCATCTTAGGTTAGGGATTAACAAGTTAAGATAACATTCAAGTTTAAATTAGGATTTAGCCTAACCTAATCCTTAATGTGAGTTGGATGATATCTTAATTTTGATAGTTAATTTTTGCAACTTTTCTTATTTCGTATTTCATGAAAAATTCCAAAAAAAATTGCCTTAGAATAAATCAATTTCATTCTTTAGGATAAACCGCATGCTTATATTTTATTGATGTTATATAGTTTAGGTCATATTGCCATGTCATATCATTTCATGTTAGATTCGCTATAGTGCATTGCATAAAGCATGATTCTCATTAAATAAGTGAAAACAAAAAAGTAATTGCGAGTTAATTAAAATTATATCTAGGACTGTCGATGTGAATTCTAATATAACATTGCAGATGCTTTCGTTGCTATGAGGTAAGTCCTATATTTTTTTTATTTGCTTTTGTGTGTGTTAAATTGGTGGTTTGCACAATTATATGATCACCTCACATATTAGGGAAATAGATTTAAATTTATCTAAGCTGCCTGCCAGACATTTTTTTTCAAAATAAAAGAAAAAGGTACCGAAAGGGCATTAGAGTAATCTAGCGTAATCAAGTCCCCGGACTCATAAATCTCTGGTTCATAGAAGTAAAATAATTCTCCTGTTTGCATGCTAAATATTTGAACCTAAAGTCGCGAATTGGTATGGGCATGGGAGAGCCCGAGCTAAGTTATACTTGGTAATCCATTAGCCTAACTTTAGGTGGTGCGCCTGAAATTTAGGTGGCGATAGCTCGGAAGCAGATAAATAATCCCTAGACAACAATTCAATGGGATAGAAAAGGAGAGCCAAATTTTTAAAACCACAGCAAGTCTTTTATAAACAAATGGGTTGATACACGAAAACTAGGCTGGTTACAAGAATGTCGGCTCATCAAAAAGGAATTGTTCTAAGACCCACAAGTCATACCTATTCACTACTTCTGATTCTTCCATCTTTTCAAACTTCGGGGTTTCATGCTCTCCACGATCCCCACTTAGGGACCTGAAAATCTTATCCCACAACGGGGTGAGATAACGTCTCAGCAAGTTCAACCCCTTAAGACCCAATTATGAAGAAAATATGCCCTAGGGGCTACCTAAGCACAAACATGCGTAACGGGATTTACCTTAGCCTTAGTCTCTCCCTGCAATTCAACACAATTCATAAACCCAACGAGTCACATCAATAAATCAAATTGCTCACTCAGATCAACTCATCGATCAATCGACATAATCAATTACATGTCAAATTAGACCATTCTTTGGTCATTCCAGTCAATACTATCTATTCTCCAAGATGACGTATCAATTCACCGAGCTGATAAAATATACTATTCATTCTCCAAGATGACATATCAAGTCACCGAGCCGGTATAATATAATGTCTTTCTCCAAGATGACATATTGAGTCATCGAGCCGACATAATATAACGTCTTTCTCCAAGACGACATACTGAGTCATCTAGCCAACGTTCTTATCATCCAATGATTTTTCACTTTTTATCATGCCCGATAAAATAGTCGTGTGTAGGTACATGGTCGGCCTTAGCCAAAATACCATAATTTCACTTTTAATCCTCCCACTTCTTTCATTAGTCCAAAAATAGATTTTTAGCGCTGTAGACCAATGCCTGATAATTTTCCAACAATTACCAAAATTAATTAATTTATGAATAAAATCATAAAATCACAATTCACAATCATGTAAAATTAGCGCAAATTAAAGCTCAATTAAATTAACATATTGCACCACAATAATCAACATAAAATTCCAATCACCAGCTATCCCGATCTAATTTTTGGAAAATATAAATAATTACATAAAACATTAAATAAATGCCAATAAATCCAACTTAGACCCGTAATGCCTAATTGGATGTCGAAATGGACTCGGAAAATTTTCGAGTCATTCTAGTTAAATACTAGAGTTAGTCTAGGCTCTAATTGCACTTACTAACAACCTAACATGCATTGATAATTAACCAATTTCACTAATCTAATCTAATATAACCACCTAATTCATCTTAACCTAAACTAATCAACCCTTAAGAACAATTAACCTAATAAGCGAGGATTAGTGTGTTAAACTCACCTGATTAATGATCCACTCGGATCAAAACGATGGGGACACAATGGCGGCCGAGAAATCTCTAAGCAGCGGCACCAACGGGGGCTCAGAACGGGCTGAAATCGGCCACACAAGCCCACGGCGGGGCTGCTCTTGTTGTTCCGATTCTGCAGTGATGAAAACAGCGGTTGAACGGGCGTGGCTTGGGGTGGTTTTGGCGGCTGAGGAACGCAAGAATGGTGGGCTGCTTCAATTGAGTCGCGAATCATGATGGCTTCGCTAAGTCCATGCAGGAGAAACACGGGCAACTTCAAGGGAAATGAGGTAGAGAAAACTCAAGGAAATTGAAGGCAAAGGAGAAGCAGCCAAGGGGGAAGGGACGTCGATGGTGCTGTGTCAGCTAGAGAGAAAAAGAGAGAGAGAGAGAGAGAGAAAGGGGATAAGGTTGAGAAGAGATGCAAAAATTCAAACAAAGAAAGGAAAAAGAAGACCAAATGATGCAGGGGCCGTCGGCTAGGAAGAAAAGGCACACGAGAGAGAGAGAGAGAGAGAGAGAGAGAGAGAGAGAGAGAGGAAGAAATAGAGAGAGAGAGAAAGGGGAAACGTGCGGATTTGAGAGGGGGCCATCTTTGACCAAAAGTCAAAGAAACCAAGGCACAATGAAGTTCGCAGAAGGGGGGAACCGTTGGCCAAAAAGGGAGGGGTGGTTTGAAGTAAAAAAATCTTTAAACAAAGTTTATAATTCCTTAATTCAGCTCAACTTTAAATAACTTTGTTAATTGATCACCCTAGGGCCAATTTCTTCACCAGCTTGAACAATTGAAGTCGAAAAGAAGACCAAGATGAGATGGTCCCTTTATCTCACAAATTTCCCTCAATTCGGAATTCTATTTCATTTTTCTTGGAATCTGATTTTTGAACAAACTTCTCCGCTTGAGGTCCGATTTGATATGGAAAAAGCCCACGAAATAGCCTTTCACCTATTTACTCACACTAGATGCCAAAAATCCCCTCAAATTGGCCCATCCAAATTTTTGTTCGTTTTCCAAAACGTTCGAAACGATTTTCCGTAAAAATCCCGAATTCTCCGAAAATTCCTCAAAATGTGAGTCAACGTTTCTAAAATGACTCATGACATGATAGAACTTTCAAATTCTGAAATCGAATTCAAATTCGTGGTTAATTTCAATCAGACATGATTTTAGCATGACCTAGCCTACTGGGTGGCTTTTAGGAATTTTTTGTGCAATTGACCTGTGGTTGATTTTCTTCAAGTCACACGTACCTCTTCGACACATTGGCGACTCTTGATGGTCATGAAAATCTCGAGATTTCAAATATGAACACAAGATACCAAAAATGACGGAAAATCGATCTAGTGCCGATCGACGAGAATTTTCAAATTTAGTGGAATCAGCCACGTTTAATTGCAAATCTCAATCGAATCGACCTATCTCCGGTCTTTGGTTGATTTTTAATTGTGCCATAATGACCCTTGCAAACTAGCATGGTCGAGTAGTCGATTCCTTGTCAAATTATCAAGTCTATTACAATAGAATCCCTCAACAGCTTCACCCGATAGGTCAGTTATCTCATGAGTGGCCATCTCAGAGAAAAACACTATAGTTGCGTTGACGAAAGGCCCAACTTATCCAATCGAAATCAAAACCTGAAAATCAGGATGTCACTGTGACACCCCGAACCCTTTGCAGGTCGTCACCAGCGCCGGTGTTACACTTGATTTCCTTTTCTATCTTGTACTTAAAACAAGCGTTGTTAATCACAGGCATTTTAAAAAAAAAAAAAAGGGTCCCAGCGCGACTCATAGCGGAAGCAAATTAAACATCTCCATCTCTCCCCTTACTAACCATGATATCAATACACACCAGCTAAACATCAGGATTTTATAAACGAACATCGACAATTTATTTACATATTCTTTTAGGATGGGACTCCTCCTTTCTCGGGTCGATACAAAACAAGAAAAGCGAGGACTCTGCCATGTCCTGCCTAAAATCTCAAAAAGAAACTATCAACCCTCTACATCAAGCGCACAACCCCCCATCAAAAGTGTCGATTATCTATATCAAAAGATTCAGCTCCTACTCATCGCGCGTGGGTCTCACACCCAACCCGGTGCATCAGGCGGTGGTGGCGGCAACATCCCTTGCATAGCTCCATCTCGACGAACGTGCACAGAAATGAACTCCTGAATGACAGGACCCCCAGCCAGGCCCACGTCATACATCACTAGACAACGTACTCGGATAAAAGTCAGTCCGGGAACAGAGGGACAGTCTATCTCAACACACTCGACCTCTACATCGGATGGTATCCCGTAAAATGTACCACGCGTGACGGCAGGTAGCGGCATACTTGCTAATCTGAAATGGTATCCCCAAAAGGGGTGAGTACAACCACTCAGCAGATAGGGAAATCCAATAACATCCGAATGCATCATGCATATCATCACACGTTGCAAGCATCACTTACCTTATAATCATGCGTATCATGCATCATCACATCATATATATCATCATCATCATGGCATATCATATATCATTATCATCATCATGCATCATCATGCATATATTATCATAGGTGATCATCATATCACATCACATGTCATCATCATCACGCATCATCATGTCATGAGTTAATTATCATCTTTATCTTTCAATTTTGATCACCACATCACCCATTTCTCAAATCATCAATCTCATCATCAACCCTTCGGGCAGAAACCTCCGACAGGGTTCCCGGCAAACTCAGCCATCCCATGGCCACCGGCTTCCGGCCCCCCACATTCCGGGCATCTCGCATCTCAACTAGCATCACGAGGCATTCCCTTCGGGCAGAAACCTCCGACAGGGCTTCCGGCCTTTACCCTTCTAGCCAGGCAACCCGCACCCAAATCTTGGCATCGCGAGGCATTCCCTTCGGGCAGAAACCTCCGTCGTGGCTTCCCCCCCCACCCACATTCCGGGCATCCTGAAACTCCCAGGGAATTCCGGCAATGCAACTTCGTACATTCCGGCCATCATCCTCCACCACAACCACTTCCTCATCCACATTGATCCTTTTATCTCAATTTAACATGGCAATTGGCATGGCATCAAACAAATCACACTTGCATTTCAATTCACATGTCATACACATGCCAAAGCTTTATCACATATGCATTTCAACTTAATACATGTACAAATACCTCATCACACAAGTGCCACACAAATGAAGTTGAATCCATGGCCAAATAAAAATCTATTTTATTATTATTTTATTATTTTATTTTTATTATTATTATTATTATTATTATTATTATTATTATTATTATTATTATTATTATTATTTATTTTTTTAATTCAATATCAATAATTTCCAAAATTATCGAAATTCAAGAAATTACTAAATCAACCCATAAGATGATAATCACTTGGAAAATTCAGCCAAATTGAAATTTTTACTTAATCTCACAATTTCTTCCAAAAAACTTCTGGAACCCTTACGAAATTTTACAGGGTGATAGCAAGACGTCCAGAATGCAAACATCTCACGAAACTTCTGGAACCCTTACCGCATCGTCCAGAATGCACATCTCCGAATTACTAAGATTTCACCCATCTATTCTCTTTCGTTTCTTCTGAAATTTGGATATGTTATGTATCAAGGTGTCCTTTACAAGTTTTATGCAGGGATCTAGGTCAAATAACCAAAGTAGGGTCACCATTTAAGTCCTTGAAGTCTCGGGTGTCTCGGTACACCTCACCAGAATCAATCATCTCCAAGATCTAGCCGATTTACTAGGCTACACTCGTTCATTTCTCTTCAAATTTGAGTATGTTGTATTTTAAGATGTTACCTACAACTTTGAAGAAGACAACAAAGTGAGATCTCCAACAGAAATCAACATGCAATCAAGAAATCAACAAGAGGTCAGTGAAAATTTTGCAGATCTAGATTGTCCGTACAATAGAACTTTTGACCCCCCAAGTCTCCATCATTTTCTACGAATTTTTAGTTGTCATAGTACAGGACGTTAGCTTCAACTTTCATGAAGACACCGAATCCAAAATCGGACTCCAAACACACATGCAAACTCGAACAAGCTACTGACTTCCACAACCCGAACGAGAACAGTCACACGGCTTAAAAACAACCATTCCTTACCTCGGTTTTTCGCACAAATCACACCTAAAATCGAACATGCAACCACCAAAAAAAAACATGCAAGAGAAGTTACGGACTCCACTTGCCTCTAGGGTGGACAATCGACGGCGTACGGCGGACGGACACAGCGGCAACGGCGACTCCTTCCTTCCTCCTCCTCTCGGTCGCTCCCTTTCTCTCGAACTCTCTCTCTCGCACACCTCTCTCGGCCGAATGAGCAAAGAACCGGCCATCTCTCTCTCCTCATCCCTTTTATATCCCCTTAATCCCATCATTTGCAATCATGAGATTGCCTACAAACCCACCAATGCATGCTCTTGCCCCTTGCCACTTGTCATTTTTATTTTTGAATTGGATTTGGGCTTGTTGGGCTTTGGAGTTGGGCCATCCGGCCACTCCTCTTGGGCTGGTCGAATTCCCTCTTGTGGGCTTCCATTTGGGCAGGCCATTCGGCCCACTAGGCTTAGGCCAAATGGGTCTAAGGCCCATTCCAATTTTAACCCTTTTTTTCTCTCTTTTTTTTTTGAATTCCTTTCTATAAATATTTCCAAATTCAAATTTCATCTTTGCCAAAGTCTTGGGACACTTTGTTTATTAAGATTTAAATTTATAAATCTCATGGCCAATTATTAATCTATAAATTTAAGTACACAAATCATCAAATTAAAAGACAAATTGGCTAAGGCATAAGCCAAAAGAAATTCTATCACCTAATTAGGAACTTCAACGCACCTTATGGCTTGTCATTAAATTTGGGATGCCACAACTCTCCCCTCCTTAGAGAATTTCGTCCTCGAAATTCAAGCACTACTCGCACCTTCTTGAAACAAAATGGGATACTTTTCCTTCATCTGATCGTCACTTTCCCATGTGGCTTCCTCCATGTCATGATGTCGCCATAACACCTTAACTAATGGGATCTTTTTAGTCCTAAGAATTTGCAATATCTGCACAGGCTCTTCAATTTACCTTACTTTCTCATCCATTTTGATGGCTTCATGATCGAGTATGTGACCAGGATCCAGCTGGTACTTCCTCAACATCGATACATGAAACACATCGTGCAGATTTCCTAACTTATGGGGTAACGCTAAACGATAAGCCACATCCCCTATCCTTTCAAGTATCTCAAAAGGTCCAACAAATCTAGGGCTTAACTTACCCTTCATCCCAAATCGAGATATTCCTTTCATTGGAGATACCTTAAGGAATACATGGTCTCCTACACTAAATTCCAAAGGCCTCCTACGTTTATCTGCGTAACCTTTCTGTCTACTCTGAGCTGTTCTAAGTCTTTCTCTGATAATATCGATAGCTTCAGTGGTAACTTGTACCAATTCAGGTCCTGTCAATTTCCTTTCACCTACTTCACTCCAACAGACAGGAGTCCTACATCTCCTTCCATATAATGCTTCATAAGGTGCCATGCCTATACTTTTCTGAAAACTATTATTATAGGCGAACTCTACCAAATGCAATCTTTCATCCCAATTTCCTTTGAAATCGATTGCACAAGCCCTTAACATATCCTCCAGTATCTGGATTACTTTTTCTGTTTGTCCATCAGTCTGGGGATGAAAAGCTGTACTAAACTGAAGCTTAGATCCTAATGCAATTTGAAGACTTTTCCAAAAATTCAAAGTAAACCTGGAATCTCGATCTGAAGTAATGGTCGCTGGAACACCATGTAAACATACCACTTGACTTACATACATGTCCGCATACTTATCCATTGGGTAGTCCATGCGAATCGCTAAGAAATGAGCCGATTTAGTCAATCGATCCACTATAACCCAAATTGAGTCATGACTCCTCGATGTCCTTGGCAATCCTTGCACAAAGTCCATCGTTATATGTTCCCATTTCCATTCAGGAATGTCTAATGGTCTCAAAAGTCCTGCGGGTTTACGATGCTCCGCTTTTACTTGCTGACATGTCAAACATTGAGAAACGTACTTAGCCGTATCTGCCTTCATACCATTCCACCAAAATTGCTGATGCAAATTTCTGTACATCTTTGTACTACCTGGGTGGATACTATAATTACTCTTATGTGCCTCCGACAGAATTTCCTTCCTTAATTCCTCATTGTCGGGAACACAAAGTCGTCCTTGACATCTTACTATTCCATCATCAGAGATCTGAAATTCTGATCTTTTCATTAAAGATACAACATCCTTCACTTTCAAAATCTCTGGGTTAGATTCTTGCAAAATTTTAATTTTCTGGATAATCTCTAGCTCAATCCTTAATGCACTAAGCATACCAGTGAGACAATCCACTTCCAATTTAAATTCGGAATTTGCCATAGATTCCAACAATTTCCATTCTGCCATCCTCAAACTAGCTATTTCTGCGGCCGACTTTTGACTAAGAGCATCTGCTACTCTATTCGATTTTCCTGGATGATATCTTATCTCACAGTCATAATCCTTCAACAACTCCATCCACCTCCTTTGTCTCATGTTCAACTCCTTTTGTGAGAACAGATACTTCAAACTCTTATGATCCGTCTAGATCTCAAACTTTTCCCCATACAAATAGTGTCTCCATATCTTCAAGGCAAACACTATAGCTGCTAGCTCTAAATCATGTGTCGGGTAATTTAGCTCATGAGGTTCCAATTGTCTGGATGCATAGGCTACAACCTTGCCATGCTGCATCAACACGTATCCTAGTCCTTTGTGCGATGCATCACTATACACTGTGAAACCATCAAGTCCAGTAGGTATAGTCAGAATTGGAGCTGAAGTCAACTTCCTTTTGAGCTCCTGAAAATTCCTTTCACATTCTCCATTCCATTCAAACTTCACATTCTTTCGGGTCAATTTAGTTAAAGGTCCTGCCAGTCTTGAAAATCCTTCAATGAATCTCTTATAATAACCAGCCAATCCTAAGAAACTTTGTATCTCAGTAGGTGTTGTCGGTCTCGGCCAATTTACTACCATTTCAACTTTTGCCGGGTCTACTGCAATTCCTTTTCCTGACACCACATGTCCTAAAAATATTATCCGATCCAACCAGAATTCACACTTACTAAACTTAGCATACAACTTATGCTCTCCTAGAGTCTGCAAAACTATTCTTAAATGTTGTTCACGCTCTTTAGGCCCTTTCGAATATACCAGAATATCATCAATAAACACAATCACAAACTGGTCTAAATAAGGCTGAAATATTCTATTCATCAAATCCATAAATGCAGCAGGGGCGTTAGTCAATCCAAATGGCATAAAAAGGAACTCATAGTGCCCATAACGAGTTCTAAACGCAGTCTTAGGAATGTCCTCCTTCTTAATTCTTAACTGATGATATCCCGACCTCAAATCAATCTTAGAGAAAACTGAACTTCCCTGGAGTTGGTCAAATAAATCATCAATTCTAGGCAAAGGATACTTATTCTTAATGGTCACCTGATTCAACTGCCTATAGTCAATACATAAGCGCATCGATCCATCTTTCTTTTTCACAAACAAGACCGGTGCACCCCAAGGTGAAGCACTTGGTCTAATGAATCCCTTATCAAGCAATTCTTGCAGTTGCACTTTCAACTCCTTCAATTCAACTAAGGCCATTCTATACAGGGCTTTTGATATTGGTCATATTCCAGGCATTAATTCAATTTCAAATTCAATCTCCTGCTCTGGCGACAATCCAGGCAATTCCTCAGAAAATACATCTTGAAATTCGTTAACTACACGAACTTCCTCAAGTCTAAGCTCCTCCTTTGCATAATCTCTAACTAGGGCTAGGTACCCTTGACATCCTTCGTCAAGTAACTTACAAGCTTCTATTGCCGAAATAAGCGCTACAGGATGATGGGTTTGACCTCCTAGAAATTCACAACTAGACTGATCAGGTAAAACAAATTGTACCACTCTTCTATAACAATCCATTCTAGCCCGATACTTACGAAGCCAGTCCATTCCTATAATAACGTCAAAATCATACATAGCCATTACAACCAAGTTTATTTCCATATCCTTTCCTCCCATTGATATCTTACAATTTCCACACACCAGTGTAGACAATACCATATCCTTTAAAGGCATGGAAACACAAAGAGGCGTCTCAAGAGGCATAACTTCTATTTTATTCAAACATCTATATCTTTCAGACACAAACGAATGCGTTGCACCCGTGTCAAACAATGCATATGCCTTTTCACCATTAATAAGAATCGTGCCTGAGATAACATTTTTGGAAGCTTCTGCTTCCTCCTGGGTAATCGCATACACCCTTCCTTGTGCAGGTGGATTTCCTTGCGAGTTTGACCTAATAGCACTCTGATATCCCTGTCGCACTGAGCCAACACTCACTTGCGACCTCTCTTGCGGGCAATTCCTCCTAAGATGACGTACTTGTCCACAGCCAAAACATTTCTGCTGTCCAGTACAAGGTCCTAGGTCATGTCTCCCATTACACCTTTGACAAACACCATGCTGATAGGGTGCTTTCCCTATATTCAGACCACTCCTTGCCCCTCCAAAATTCCCAAAATTACCCTTCTTCTTCACATTCCAGGTCTGACCTTGACCAAAATAAGGTCTCTTCCCTTTTCTCACATCACTAAAATTCAATGGTTTCTTAAATTTCGACCGCTCTCTCAATAGCTCCTGCTCCACTAACTGCGCCCTTTCATAAATCTCACTATAATCTCTTATGTTCAAAGGCACCAACTGCTTTCTAATGTCAGTCCTCAACCCTTTCAGGAATCTCTTAGCCTTCTCTTCCTGATCCTCAATCAATTTAGGAGCATATCTAGACAATTCAGAAAATCTAGCCTCATACTGATCTACAGTCAACCCCTTTTGTTCTAGCTGAACAAATTCAGTAATCTTCCTATCCTTAGCACAGTCAGAAAAATGCTTCCTATTAAAAGCTCTAACAAACTCTTCCCAGCTCACATCAGTACCTGGTGGAAAGATTATGTCCTTCGAAGCTCTCCACCAAAACTTCGCATTTCCCTCAAATTGGTACTCTGCTAAAACTATTTTCTCAGCATTAGTGTAGTCCAACAGTCGGAAAATTCGTTCCATCCCGTCAATCCATTGCTCTGCCTCCTCAGGACTTCCCATTCCATTAAACTTAAGTGGCTTCAGCTTCAAAAACTGCTCCACTAGTCCTTGAGTATGGTGTTCGTCCGGGCTGTTCGCGCCTTTGCCTCTCCATCGATTTCCAATATTGGCTAATGCCTGCAGGATATCTTCCATTCGGGGTTCAGCCCTTGCAGTAGAGGCTTCAGCCCTCGATGGATGAGCACTTCCAGCTCGCACCATAACTTTCATGCAATTTCTAAGCATTGCCTCAGGAATAATCTGAGACTCACTGCCTCCACTCAAAGCAATTACTATCACTACATAAGTAACATATACATGTTACTGGCACCTAAAGGCAATCCAAAATAAACTACTAGGGATCTACAAGTGAATTCTCATCACCCGTTATTCAATTATTTCGTTTTACATCCTATGGTGTGTATTGTCATCATGTTCCTCAATTTCCAAATGAGGCTCCCTATCACTCCACCTATAACCATTCGCTCTGATACCAAAAAGGGCGGCTGTGACACCCCGAACCCTTCACAGGTCGTCACCAGCGCCGGTGTAACACTTGATTTCCTTTTCTATCTTGTACTTAAACCAAGCGTCGTTAATCACAGGCATTTTTTTTTTAAAAGTGGTCCTAGCGCGACTCATAGCGGAAGGAAATTAAACATCTCCATCTCTCCCCTTACTAACCATGATACCAATACACACCAGCTAAACATCAGGATTTTATAAACGAGCATCGACACTTTATTTACATATTCTTTTTGGATGGGACTCCTCCTTTCTTGGGTCGATACAAAACAAGAAAAGCGAGGACTCTGCCATGTCCTGCCTAAAATCTCAAAAAGAAACTATCAACCCTCTACATCAAGCGCACAACCCCCCATCAAAAGTGTCGATTATCTACATCAAAAAATTCAGCTCCTACTCATCACGCGTGGGTCTCACACCCAACCCGGTGCATCAGGCGGTGGCGGCGGCAACATCCCTCGCATAGCTCCATCTCGACGAACGTGCACAGAAATGAACTCTTGAATGACAGGACCCCCAGCCAGGCCCACGTCATACATCACTAGACAACGTACTCAGATAAAAGTCAATCCGGGAACAGAGGGACAGTCTATCTCAACACACTCGACCTCTACATCGGATGGTATCCCGTAAAATGTACCACGCGTGACGGCAGGTAACGGCATACTTGCTAATCTGAAATCTTATCCCCAAAAGGGGTCAATACAACCACTCAGCAAATAGGGAAATCCAATAACATCCTAATGCATCATGCATATCATCACACGTTGCAAGCATCACTTACCTTATAATCATGCGTATCATGCATCATCACATCATATATATCATCATCATCATGGCATATCATATATCATTATCATCATCATGCATTTCATCATGCATATATTATCATAGGTGATCATCATATCACATCACATGTCATCATCATCATGCATCATCATGCATATATTATCATAGGTGATCATCATATCACATCACATGTCATCATCATCATGCATCATCATGTCATGAGTTAATTATCATCTTTATCTTTCAATTTTGATCACCACATCACCCATTTCTCAAATCATCAATCTCATCATCAACCCTTTGGGCATAAACCTCCGACAGGGTTCCCGGCAAGCTCAGCCATCCCATGGCCACAGGGTTTCCGGCCCCCCACATTCCGGGCATCTCGCATCTCAACTAGCATCACAAGGCATTCCCTTCGGGCAGAAACCTCCGACAGGGCTTCCGGCCTTTACCCTTCTAGCCAGGCATCCCGCACCCAAATCCTGGCATCGCGAGTGTGGCACCCCTTGCCGCCCCCGATCCGCTAGAGTCACCACAGTTCGCTTTTCCTTTTTCTTTCCCAAATAACAAGTCACTCTGATACCATTTTTAGTTGCAGCGGGTCCATACACCTTGGGGGTTTACATTTTTTTTTTTTATCGATAGGTCCCTTGCGCAATTTATATAACGGAAGCATATCCAACAATTCCCTTCCCTACATTCAGAAAACGATGCACACCTACTAAATATTTATAAGTAAAAGCCGTACACCTTTTATTTACTTAAACCAGATGGACATTGTTCATCGGTACATCAAAATGCCGTAGTCTTCTATATTCGGCTACACTCCCAAAAGATGACCGACATTTCCTCCAACAGTCATACACTTAAAGTCCATCGATCAGTGTCGGCGTCCAAAAGCTCCTTCCCTTGCTATCCTCCTCCTCACGGTTATATCCAACCGTTCAAACCATCTACTAATCTGAAATGTTGGTCCCCAAAAGGGGTGAGTACAACCACTCAGCAGGTAAAGGAATCCAATAACCACTCAATGCATCATACAAGTCATACATGCATTGCAGGCATCACTTACCTTGAAGCCATGCACATACTATCATGCATCATCACATCAATTTATAACACATACATATGTATCATCATCGTATCACACATGTCATCATCATCATGACATCATTACATTACACGTGTCATCATCATCATGGCATCATCACATTACACATGTCATATCACATATCATCATCATTATCATCACCATGCATATCATCATGCATATCATCATCATCATATGTCATCATCATAATCATCATCATGGCATCATTATATCATACATGTCATAATCATCATCATGGCATCAAACTGAGGTTTTCAAAAGCATTCAACGACAACAGCAAGCTTTGAAATAATATGTCATTTCCCTGTCAAAACGTTTTCAAATCACCGATGTGGAAAATCCTTTGAGTTCTCGAAAATCCCACTTTATGATACCAAATAATGCAAAACAGGGATTTCAAAGACACAACAATATAACAATAATAGTCTTTGAAAATAAGGTAAATCTCATATCGTTGAAACCAATTCACAAAATCAAAGCATGATACCAATTCCGTAAAATCCATGATCACGTTTAAATTTCAAATGTTTTTCGGAATTCACATGTAAAGCCTTGAGTTGCACTTGCATCACTGCGCGAAATAAAATACTTTATCAAAACCCTTAGTAAAATTTAAATCGGTACGTTGGCAAATTCCAATCTCAATCCCAACTCCGATGGGTTGGAATGTTTTCTATAAGAAGTTCAGAATTCTTTGTTCGGTGTCACAGTACTCATAAATTTTGATGAAATTCAAGAGATTTTCTAAAACAGCTCACAATCAAAATCTGCTTTTCGATTGAGGTTCAAAACTTGGAATGTACATGTGATAATTTTCTCCAAAAACCATAAGCATTTCTTGAAGTATTGAAAATCATAGTTCAGCGAGTCGATAATATTGGTCCCATCGTAAAGATTTTTCAAACTAAAAACTTTGAAATACCAAAATCCTTAGCCTTTCTTGAAATACCGAAATCAATGCATCGGCGAGTCATCAAACTCAATCCCAACCTTAAGATTTTCAAAGTAATTTACATGCAAAATCTTAGAGCTTTGAAAACATCCAAACTCAAGTATTTCCAATCTAACACACCATTTAGCCGAATCACTTCTATACCTTAGTCACCATCAATTCAAGCCTGGAACCATCAAAATCAACACCACCAATAACTCATTTGGTTCAGTCCAACAAAGACATTCACTATGCATCCACCGCAACATAGATTCAAGCCTAAAATATAGCATCATTCCTTCAATTCAAATATCTATAGTCCACCAAGGCTCATTCAATTCAAAGATCGACAATCCACCAAAATAAAACTTGTCTAGTTTCCACCGAATATATCTCATCTCTCATCCTAAATGATCATTACTTAGACTAATCACTCATCAAATCCACAATATGAACTTTCACCATTTCACCTTGGAAAGACTATAACCACAAATGATCATGTTCACTAATTCCACCAAACCTTTTCAAACTGAGATCATCACCTAAAATTAAAAGTTGATCATTGTCAATTAAACCTATTATTCCAATATATAAACCACAAATAATTTCATGTCTCATATGACCACTCAAACTCATGACTTCCAATATCAATCTATACATACTAAATACCTCCATGTAACACATCAAGACTTCCAATGAAATCCTTAAATAGGAAGTCACTACTTAGCTCAAATGATCATAACCTAATCCTCAAATTTATAATTCACTTCTTAAGCCTTGCTTGCAACACCACGCTTAGATGCTACGCATGTCCTTTAGTATATATCAGGGTATCATCAAATGAAGACAATCACATTTTATCCAAATAAGGCTTAATTATCTTATTCATTAAATCCATGAATGCAGCTAAGGCATTCGTCAATCCAAATAGCATAACTAGGAACTCATAGTATCCATAGCGAGTCCTAAATGCAATCTTAGAAATGTCTTCCTTCTTAATCCTTAATCGATATCTTGATCGCAAGTTAATTAAAAACCAAACTTCCTTGCAGTTGGTCGAATACGTCATCAATTACATGATTCAATTGCCTATTATCAAAGCACAACTGCATCAACCATCCTTCTTTCTCACAACAAGAGTTCTACAAGCTTAACCATGCTTCAGCTGCGCCACTCTGATAAAATTATCCCAGAAACACTACCTTTCCAGTTCAGTTCATAGTTCGGTTCACTCCTGTCCCCTTTTGCCATTCTAGAAGCCTGCCAGGAGCCGCTCCTTGTTCAGGTCCTCTGACCTCGGCATCCACTCCCCACCCTCATCAAACCGGGACATTACAGGTACACCAGCTTTCGCCTGGTTCGAACCCAAACTACACATCTACTGAAGGGTCTCGTTTCAATAGGGATTAACTTACAGAGTTATTATCCATTTTGGCTTATCCCACTCTTAGCCTCACGATTTTATCTTTAGCACACGGACAAGTACTATCTCAGGAGATCATTCATCCTAGTCCATTGCTTACGGAGCTAGTCCATTCCTATGATGACATCAAAGTCATACATAACTTTTATTATCAAGTCCATTTCCAGATCTCATTCCCCTAGGGTTATGTCACACATCTTACATACTAACGTAGATAACAACATATCTTTCAGCGATGTAGAAATACGAAGAGGCATATCTAGAGATTTGTTCCTACTCCTCACAATCATCTATATTTTTCGGACACAAATGAATGCATGTCACTCACATCAAATAACGCATATACCTTCTTATCCCCCCTATCGAAATGATACCTGAGATAACACTTTTGGAAGCTCCTGCTTCCTCTTGAGTGACCGTATACACCCTTCCTTGTGGTGGTGGCCTTTATGGATTCCTTGGTGGATTTGGTTCAATAGCACTTTGTTGTACCTGTCGCACCGAGCTAATATTCGGCTGCAACCTCTTTTGTGGACAATCTTTCTTAAAGTGACCTCTCTGCCCACAACCAAAACATTTCAATCGATCATTACAGGGTCCTGGTCCATGTTGTCCACCACATCTCTGACAAATGTTACCTTGGTAGGGTACTCTTCCTAGAATCGGGCCACTCCTGACCTTTCTAGAATTCCCAAAATTATTCCTCTTATTAGATTTCCAGGGCTGACCTTGATCAGGATAAGGTCTCTTACCCCTTCGAACATCATTAAAGGTCATTTGCCTCTTAGGTTCTAGTTGCTCTCTTACTAACTCTTGCTCCACCAACTGTGCCCTCTCATAAATCTCATTATAATCCCTTATATTCAAAGGCACCAGTTGTTTTCTAATATCAGTCCTTAATCCTTTCAGAAATCTCTTAGCCTTTTCCTCTCGATCCTCAATCAACCTAGGAGCATACCTAGACAATTCAGAAATTTTGCCTCATACTGGTCTACTGTTAGCTCCCTTTGTTCTAACTGAACAAATTCAGTGATCTTTCTGTCCTTGGCACAATCAGAGAAATGCTTCCTATTGAAAGCCCTAACAAACTCATCCCAGTTCACATTAGTACCTGGTGGAAAGATCGTATCCTTCGAGGCTCTCCACCAAAACTTTGCATTTCCCTCCAGCTGGTACTCTGCTAAAACTATTCTCTCAGCATCACTGCAGTCCAACAACCGGAAAATTCGTTCCATTCCATCGATCCATTGTTCCGCCTCCTCAGGACTTCCCATCCCACTAAACTTAAGTGGTTTCAACTTTAGGAATTGTTCCACCAGTCCCTGAGGGCGACGTTCCACTTCGGGTTGTTGCTGCACTTGCCTTTCCATCAAATTTCCAATATTGGCCAATGCTTGCAGGATATCTTCCATTCGGGGTTCAGCCCTTGCAACAAAGGCTTCAGCCCTCGATGGATGAGCACTTCCAGCTTGCACCATGACTCTCCTGCAATTTCCAAGCATTGCCTCAGGAATAATCTGAGACTCACTATCTCCATTCAGAGCGACTACTACTACTACTACATAAGTAACATATACACGTTACTGATACCTAAAGACAACTCAAAACTAATTACTAGGGATCTATGAGTGAATACTCATCACCCGTTATTCAATTATTTCGTTTTATATCTTATGGTGTGCATCTTTCTATCCTCATTTCCATCTGAGGCTCCTTATCACTCCAAATAATCCATAGCTCTGATACCAAAACAGGCTGTGGCACCCCTTGACGGCCCCCGATCCGCTAGAGTCACCACAGTTCGCTTTTCCTTTTTCTTTCCCAAATAACAAGTCACTCTGATACCATTTTTAGTTGCAGCGGGTCCATACAACTTGGGGGTTTACATTATTTTTTTTATCGATAGGTCCCTTGCGCAATTTATATAACGGAAGCATATCCAACAATTCCCTTTCCTACATTTAGAAAACGATGCACACCTACTAAATATTTATAAGTAAAAGCCGTACACCTTTTATTTACTTAAACCAGATGGACATTGTTCATCGGTACATCAAAATGCCGTAGTCTTCTATATTCGGCTACACTCCCAAAAGATGACCGACATTTCCTCCAACAGTCATACACTTAAAGTCCATCGATCGATTGTCGCCCAAAAGCTCCTTCCCTTGCTATCCTCCTCCTCACGGTTATATCCAACCGTTCAAACCATCTACTAATCTGAAATGTTGGTCCCCAAAAGGGGTGAGTACAACCATTTCGGCAGTAAAGGAATCCAATAACCACTCAATGCATCATACAAGTCATACATGCATTGGTGCATCACTTACCTTGAAGCCATGCACATACTATCATGCATCATCACATCAATTTATAACACATACATATGTATCATCATCGATCACACATGTCATCATCATCATGACATCATTACATTACAAGTGTCATCATCATCATGGCATCATCACATTACACATGTCATATCATATATCATCATCATTATCATCACCATGCATATCATCATGCATATCATCATCATCATATGTCATCATCATAATCATCATCATATGTCATCATCATAATCATCATCATGGCATCATTATATCATACATGTCATATCATATATCATCATCATTATCATCACCATGCATATCATCATGCATATCATCATCATCATATGTAATCATCATAATCATCATCATATGTCATCATCATAATCATCATCATGGCATCATTATATCATACATGTCATTCTTATCATGACATCATCACATCGCTTATTATCATCATCATCATGCATATCATCATGCATATCATGCCATGGGTGATCACCATATCACATCACATATCATCACCATCATCATGCATATCATCATGCATATCATGCCATGAGTGATCACCATATCACATCACATATCATCACCAACATCATGCATATCATCATGTATATCATCATGCATATCATACCATATCATGCCGTGAGTTAATTTTCATCTTTATCTTTAAATTTGATCACCACATCACCCTTCCTCGATTCATCCATTTTAGATTTCACCCATCAAATCTCTTTCGTTTCCTCTGAAATTTGAGTATGTTATGTACCAATGTGTCCTTTACAAGTTTCATGAAGGGATCTAGGTCAAATAAGCCGATTATGGTCACCATTTTAGTCCATGAAGTTTCGGGTGTCTCGGTATATTTCGCCAGAACCATCGTTTCAAAGATCTAACCGATTCACCAAGTTATACTTGTTCTTTTTGCCTCATATTCGAGTATGTTGTAGCTTAAGTGTTTCCTACAACTTTCAAGAAGACAACAAAGTGAGATCTCCAACAGAAATCAACATGCAAACAAGAAATCGACAAGAGGTCAGTGAAAATTTCGTAGATCTAAGTCTCCGTATAAGAGAACTTTTGACCCCTCAAATGTTCATCGTTTTCTACGAATTTTTAGTATGTCATAGTACAAGACGTTAGCTTCAACTTTCATGAAGACACCGAAGCCAAAATCGCTCTCCAAATACACATGCAAACTCGAACAAGCCACTGACTTCAACAAACCGAACGAGAACAGTCACACGGTTTGCAAAATATCAACTCTTACCTCGGTTTTTCGCACAAATCACACCTATAATCTAACATGCAAACACCACAACAAACATGCAAAGGAAGTTATGGACTCCACTTGCCTTAAAGATGAGCTAGCAACGACGAACGGCAACGATCGGACGGCGAACGAACAGCGCACCCCTTCCGGCTCCGCCTCCTTCCCTCTCGGCTTCTCTCCCTTTCTCTCAAACTCTCTCTCTTTTCTCACCCTCTCTTTGGACGAAATGGAGCAAGTAGCCGGCCATTTCTCTCTCCTAACCCCTTTTATATCCCCTTAATCCCATCATTTGTAATCATTGCTTTGCCTATAATCCCACCAATGCATGCTTTTGTCCCTTGCCACTTGGCATTTTTATTTTTGAATTGATTTGGGCTTGGGCTTAGGCCCATCCGGCCATTCCCCCTTGGGCTGGTCGAGCTCCCTCTTGGCTTCCATTTGGGCCGGCCATTTGGCCCACTAGGCTTAAACCAATGGGTCCAAGGCCCATTCCAAAAATAACCCTATTTTCTCCCTTTTTTTTTTAATTCCTTTCTATAAATATTTCTAAATTCAAATTTCATCTTGGCCAAAGTCTTGGAACATTTTGTTCATTGAAATTTAAATCATATGGCCAAGCATAGATCATTAATCTTATTAAATTTAAATTTCCACAATCACAAGCACAAATCATCAAATTAAAAGACTAATGGCTAAAACATAAGCCATGGAAATTCTATCACCTAATTAACACACCTTATGGCTTGGCTTTGAATTTCTGGGATGCCACAGCGAGGCATTCCCTTCGGGCAGAAACCTCCGACAGGGCTTCCGGCCCCCCCACATTCCGGGCATCCTGAAACTCCTAGGGAATTCCGGCAATGTAACTCCGTACATTCCGGCCATCATCCTCCACCACAACCACTTCCTCATCCACATTTATCCTTTTATCTCAATTTAACATGGCAATTGGCATGGCATCAAACAAATCACACTTGCATTTCAATTCACATGTCATACACATGCCAAAGCTTTATCACATATGCATTTCAACTTAATACATGTGCAAAGACCTCATCACACAAGTGCCACACAAATGAAGTTGAATCCATGGCCAAATAAAAATCTATTTTATTATTATTTTATTATTTTATTATTATTATTATTATTATTATTATTATTATTATTTTTTAATTCAATATCAATAATTTCCAAAATTATCGAAATTCAAGAAATTACTAAATCAACCCATAAGATGATAATCACTTGGAAAATTCATGGCCAAATTGAAATTTTTACTTAATCTCACAATTTCTTCCAAAAACATCCTAAAATTCTCGGATTTAAACCCAATGCACAGTTTCCGAATAAATTCAATTAAAATATCCATTCGGTCTCCAAAAATTACGAAATTTTATAGGGTGATAGCCAAGACATTTTCATACCCTTTTCATGTAGAACTCCAAGTCAAATTCCTTATAGATTATTTTATACAGCCTCACGAAACTTCTGGAACCCTTACCGCATCGTCCAGAATGCACATCTTCGAATTACTAAGATTTCACCAATCTATTCTCTTTTGTTTCTTCTGAAATTTGGTTATGTTATGTATCAAGGTGTCCTTTACAAGTTTTATGAAGATATCTAGGTCAAATAACCAAATTAGGGTCACCATTTAAGTCCTTGAAATCTCGGGTGGCTCGGTACACCTCACCAGAATCAATCGTCTCCAAGATCTAGCCGATTTACTAGGCTACACTCGTTCATTTCTCTTCAAATTTGAGTATGTTGTAGTTTAAGATGTTACCTACAACTTTCAAGCAGACAACAAAGTGAGATCTCCAACAGAAATCAACATGCAATCAAGAAATCAACAAGAGGTCAGTGAAAATTTCGCAGATCTAAAGTCTCCGTACAATAGAACTTTTGACCCCTCAAATCTCCATCGTTTTCTACGAATTTTTAGTATGTCATAGTACAGGACGTTAGCTTCAACTTTCGTGAAGGTACCGAAGCCAAAATCGGACTCCAAGCACACATGAAAACTCGAACAAGCTACTGACTTCCACAACCCGAACGAGAACAGTCACACGGCTTAAAAACAACCATTCCTTACCTCGGTTTTTCCCACAAATCACACCTAAAATCGAACATGCAACTACCAAAACAAACATGCAAGAGAAGTTACGGACTCCACTTGCCTCTAGGGTGGACAATCGACGGCATACAGCGGACAGACACGGCGGCGACGGCGACTCCTTCCTTCGTCCTCCTCTCGGTCGCTCCCTTTCTCTCGAACTCTCTCTCTCGGACACCTCTCTCGGCCGAATGAGCAAAGAGCCGGCCATCTCTCTCTCCTCATCCCTTTTATATCCCCTTAATCCCATCATTTGCAATCATGAGATTGCCTACAAACCCACCAATGCATGCTCTTGCCCCTTGCCACTTGTCATTTTTATTTTTGTATTGGATTTGGGCTTGTTGGGCTTTGGAGTTGGGCCATCCGGCCACTCCTCTTGGGCTGGTCGAATTCCCTCTTGTGGGCTTCCATTTGGGCCGGCCATTCGGCCCACTAGGCTTAGGCCAAATGGGTCTAAGGCCCATTCCAATTTTAACCCTCTTTTTTTTTTTTTTTTTTTTTTGAATTCCTTTCTATAAATATTTCCAAATTCAAATTTCATCTTGGCCAAAGTCTTGGGACACTTTGTTTATTAAGATTTAAATTTATAAATCTCATGGCCAATTATTAATCTATAAATTTAAATACACAAATCATCAAATTAAAAGACAAATTGGCTAAGGCATAAGCCAAAAGAAATTCTATCACCTAATTAGGAACTTCAACGCATCTTATGGCTTGTCATTAAATTTGGGATGCCACAGTCACAACAATACTTGGATCATCACATGTAATAATCATAGCACAATTCTCATTACTAGCAAAAAACACATACCTCTTAGCTCATCTTCTCAACTGTGTGGGCCTTTTTAAGAGTAGTTCAAGTGGTGTTTCGACTTCAAACTTAGTTATCAAAATCTACTATGTCATTCTCCCTGTCAAGCTCATTAGCTTTAGAATTTCAATTTTCTGTTTTAGCTTGTGTAACATATGTTTCTTCCTTCAAACTGAAATTCAACTCAATCGTCTATGGCTTTTCAAGAGCTTGTGGAACAATTTGATTTGTTGTAGGTTCTTTGAACACCACATTCCCACTGTAGATAATATCTTTAGAATTAGGATTCCACGGCTTATACATTTTGACATTTCATGTACCCAATGAAAATGCACTTCTCTAACTTGCTCTCAAGAATGTTCTTTTTCTCCTTTGGCAAGTGTACATATGCTTCGTAGCCAAATACTCTAACATGTGATATATCTAGCTTTTGCCCGAACAATGCCTCAAATGATGTATAATCCTTAAGGCTGATGTGGGGGACTTGTTCTTCAGATAACACGTAGTAACATACTCTTTACCTTCTCCATGAGGGACCGATTAAGCTTCTCTACCACCCCATTCTGCTTAGGTCAATAGGGCATTGTCGTTTTCCTTGCAATGCCACCAGTTGCACATAATTGATCAAATTTCGCTGAATAAATTCTCTTCCGCTATTAGTCCATAAAACTTTGATTTTTAAATCATATTAATTTTCCACCAAAACTTTGAAGTCTCGAAACTTTTTAAACACATTATTTTTCCTTAGCAAGAAATATGTCCTCACATATTTGGAATAATTATGAGTAAAAGAAACATAATACCTTCATTTTGCAGATGCTACAAGTATAGGACTGAAGACAATCACGTGGATCAGTTCCAGAATCCCTTTAGATCTCCTTCCTATGAATTCAAAAGATAACTAATTTTTTTTTCATGTAGACAATGTTCACAAAATCTTAAATCCGTAGAACAACTCGGGATTTCATCCACTGTCTTCTTTGAAGTAAGGGTCATCAGTCATTTCTCCTTGATATGACCCAATCTCCGATACTATAGCATTGAAAAATCTTCTTCCACTTTCTTTGAGATACAACTCTCACCACTATTCACTGTGCTTCTCAATAATTTCCACAGTTTTCCATACCGTTTGATTGTGGTGATCACCATAGATCCACATGTTCGTTTACATGAATACTTGTTGATGCTGAAAGTAATGACAACATTTGCTATAGTTCCCATAGAAATAAGATTCCTAGTTAGCCCGGGAATATCACATCCAGAAAATTCTTGATTGTCCCATCTTTCATCTTAAGCTTCATGTTTCTATGACCAATAATATCAAGCATCATGTCTTTCCCATTTGCTCATAACAATGAAAACCAAGCTCTATGTAGCGTCAGGTGGAAAAACACTCTAGTATCAATTATCCGTGCACTTTGGTCACCCTTCGAAGAATTGCAAACGAGATACATGTCTTTCCTGTTGCTATCATCATCATTCTTTGTACTAAGAGATGATGCCCCATTCACTTCTCTGGTCCTACACTTTTACTTCCGCAATTCTTCTTCAACTGTCCTAGTTTTTTGCACTTCTAGCACGTTATTTTTTATTATCAATCTCTATTTTTAGATCTTCCTCTAGACTTATCCCTACCATCAAATTTGGATTCGGATTGTTCATTGTTCCTTCCTTTTATGAAAAAAGCCTCATTTGTTGCACTATTAGAACTTGCTTTTCTCATCTCCTTGGATAACGAAGCAATTACGACACCCTTAAAAGATAATGCACTAACACTAGTGCCAATCGAAACAGTTATATGTTCCATGAATTCAGCAGTAAATACAATAAAATACATGCTTTATCTTCCTCATTCAAATTAACATCGATCGGTGCCAGTTGCTCACAGATAGTATTAAACTCGTTTAAGTGTGTAGAAAAAGAATTACATTTGCTCATCCAAAGGCTGTACAATCGCTTCTATAAAAACAACCTATTCTTGAGTGACTTGCTTTGATTAAGGCTTCCCTGCTTCTTCTAGAGATCCTTCGCCATCTTCTCAAAGTTCACATTCATCAAGACATTGACCGCACGACATAGCCAGCTCATGCTTCGCGCCCTCCAGTCAGTGATGTTCCACTCCTTCAATTTAGTGGACATAGAATCCTTCGACTCATCTGGTGATATCTGGAATTTTCATAATATTATTTACATGACATTGGGAATTTCAATCTCCAATAATAATATTCAGGCTATAAAGCTAAAAATTATTTAGTCTATACTTCGAGTTGACACTGTAAATCTGAATGCATCGTTGATCTTAGGTACCGAAAATATGGAGAAAATTTTTTCTGCTACCGTAATTATCCCAAGTCCATTGTGTTGGACTTAAATCTGAATTATATTATTATTGAGTTTTAAATTTACTAAATCAACCCTAGTCTTCTACCTGGATGGTAGTTTGACTATCAAACACTAACATCGAAGGTTCTTCCCACCATTTACCCTTTACCTCACAGTATCCACTTGTTTCTTCTGGTTTTCATTCCCCTGGTATCTACTAAATCGGACAAGGAATTCGCCATTTCCAAATGCCCATCTTCCTCACCTTAACCTCAGCAAATCTTGTCCACGGCACCCACTCGTATTCTCTTATTCCAATCCTCGGGTTTCTTCTGAATTGGTTATGGGATTCATCACCTTCGATTGCCCCCTTCCTCACCTCCCCTCTCTCAGCAACTCTTGCCCGCTTTTCTAACCATCCCCATTTCCATTCCACGTTTTTCTTCGTCCGCTGATTCATCTAAACCCCCAATTCACGAATTTTGCATGACGTCAATCGACCTTCTGGACATCCTGCTAATCATAATTATCTCCTTCAGTGTGCCCAGCTCCCATGCATGTAGACTTTCTTCCTGCCCCGACCTTTCTGTGTTCTGCCCTGGTGGGTGATGTAATGGACCCCCACGACCAAGAGAAAGATTCGTGACTTGCCGCCCTCTGCAACAGGTTGGGTCACCTCTAGCCCAAACACGAAATTGACGTTTAAGATGATATGCCGCCATGGGAAAAAATTGAAGAGTGCAAGCTGATATTAGTAGGTAAAATTCTCTCCAATCCCTCTATCAATTTCCAAGCATTTCAAAATACCTTGAAGCAAGCTTGGCGCGTAGAACACGTCGAGATCTCCCAATGTGAAGCTGGCCTCTATGTTGCTAAATTCAAGTCTGAAGGAGAGAAATAGAGGGTCTTCGATAGCGGTCCTTGGCTTTTCTCTAGTCACTTGGTAATTTTTAAGCCTTGGATACCAAATACGCCACTATATTGTTATGATTTCTCAACTTGTGCATTATGAGTACAAATCTTCGGTCTACCACTAGAATGGTGCTCTGATCATATGCTATGCAAAGTTGTTAAACGTGTTGGAAGAGTGCTTGAGGTCAAACTTGAAACAAAGGAGGGCACAACTTTTAGAGCTGGTAGAGCCAGGGTTGAAATCGACTTACGAGAGCCATTAAAAACAGGGCAATTGATTTGCATAGATAGGAAAACTATATGGCTCGATTTTCACTATGAACGGCTCTCACATTTCTGCTACTCCTGCAGCAGGCTAGGTCATTATGCTATGTATTGTTAGGATATTCCTTTTAACGGCGCAAAAATGGCAGGCAGAGAAAAGATGGCTTTTGGCTAATGGTTACATGCGGAGGTAAAGGAACATAGTCCATATTGGCTGACCTTTTATGAGGTAAAGGACAAATCTGACGAGACTGAAGAGGTGATTCCAGAAACTCCTCCCTCCACGACCCTTATGGCCACTGTGCTACCCCTTATTGATGTTATAGATACTGGAATTCTAAAGAGACCAGCAATGCCTCTCATTAACCCTACTGTGGCACCAATCCAGCAACATTGTCCTGATGGAATGACAACATGGAATTCATCTACAAGTGTGCTGACCCCTATACTTGCAAAGATGAAAGGTACCTCCTAGCAATGATATGGACACTAGAATTCTGAAGAGACCACCAATGCCTCTTATCAAACCTACTATCGAACCAATCCAGCAACACCATCATGACGGCATACTACCAAGGACTTCATCTTTAGGTGCGCTGATCTTTGTACCTGCAAAGATAGAGGGTATTCAGGATCAGGCAATAGGCATCCCATCACCCAAGAAGTTGAAGCATACAAGATTCTCTACCAAAGTAGGCATTGCCAAGAAAATTAAATGGTATAACCCATACGAGTCGCGCACTCGTATAACCGAGGGTCTAAATGAAACACAACTCTTGGAAACACCCATTTTTTTTGGCAAAATAGGCCAGCAAGTGAGCTATGGTGGCTAGCCCTAAAAAGCCACCAAGTGACAAATGAAGTTATTTAGTTGGAACTGTCAGGGTCTAGGCTCTCCCCTAACAGTTCAAGCCCTTAAGGCCCTAGTGGCCAAAGAAAAGCTCGACTTGGTTTTGTTATAGAGACTAAGAATCAAGAGGTAGTGCTAACACGACTTCAGCGATGTCTTAAATTCCAAATTCTCATGTGATTAACCCTATTGGCTTGACTGGAGGAATGGCCATGTTTTGGTAGGCTCATATTTCTCTACATGTGAATTGATCTACTTCGGAACTTTTTGATACGATATGTATGGATTCAAGGAGTGGTATACCTATGCGTTTGACACGTACCCATGCACCAGCGGTATTTCAACTTCGCCAACTGTTATGGACAGATCTTCGACAAATCGCCTACTCCAATTCTTTCCCCTGGGTTTGTGCTGGTGACTTTAATGAAATCATCTATCATTGGGAGAAAGTGGGGAAACGGTTAGCTGATTCTCATCGAATGCATTCCTTTAGAGAAGTTTTACATGACTGCTCACTGATGGATATGGATTGTAAGGGCTGTGCATTTACCTGGATGAATAATCGTGAGGGTGATGACTTTGTGAAAGAAAGGCTGGATAGGGTGCTATGTAATATGGATTGGTGGCTCACTTTCCCTGACGCTAAGGTTTTTGCATTTCCTATAGTGGGTTCTGATCATAGCCCTTTATGATTAACCACTGAAGCTATAATTGAAAAGACATAAGACCTTTATTTTCAAAGCTTTCTAGTTACAAGACCTGGAGTGCCGTGAGATCATTGCCAAGTCATGCACTTCAGCACCAGTAATAGGTTATGATCTGCCACACAAATTAAAGGTTGTATGTTTGGCTCTAGCTAATTGGAGTAACTTAAAGTTTTCCAAGGCCCATAATCAAATATCAGCTTTGCAACAACAATTCCAGCATATTATAAATCAGCCTCATAGCCACTATGATAAACAGACAATAACTAAATTGAATGCGGAGCTCCAAAAAGTATGGCAGCAAGAGGAACAGTATTGGGCGATGTGCTACATGATTAATTGGCTGAGGTGGGGAGACAAAAACACAAAATTTTTCAATGCAACTACCATTCAGCAGAGACAACATAATAGAATAAGAATGTTGCAGGATGACAATCAAAGATGGGTGAGAGACGATAGAATTTTGAAGGAGATGATGATGGATTTCTTTTCGAGCCTTTACAGATCAGTAGGACATCGCAACTATGGGCCCATTCTAGATCAATGCCTATGTGTTGTTACAACAGAAATGAACACTATGTTAACAGCTACGGTCACTCAAGAGGAGGTCCACAAAGCAACTTTCCAATTAGGGGCAACTAAAGACTCGAGACCAAATGGTTTGAATGGACTTTTTTATCAGACCCACTGGGATATACTATAGGATGAGCTTTTCCACTCAATGTAGAATTTCTTTCAATCAGGAGTGATGCCCATAGCTCTTAATAGGACCATTATTTCTCTGATCTTGAAAATACCACAACCAGAAAGTCTGGACCAATACCGCCCCATTAGTCTATGTAATTATGCTTATAAAATAATCTCCAAGGTGCTCGCCAATCGTCCGAAACCCTGGCTACATGATCTAATATCCATGGAATAAAGTGCCTTTGTGAGTGGCCGCTAAATCTAAGACAACATCTTAATCGTACAAGAGGTGCTTCATCAGCTAAAGATTAGGAAATGTAAGAGGAATTTTCAAGCGGTCCTAAAGATAGACATGCAAAACGCGTATGATCGGGTGGAGTCGGATTTCCTTAAAGATTATCTCCTCAGGTTAGGTTTCCATACTACTTGGGTACATTGGGTGATGCGGTGTATTACGACAATCTCTATCAGTGTCAAATTCAATGAAGAACAATCAAATTATTTCCATCCGACGCGAGGCCTTAGACTGGGAGATCCCCTATCTCCTTATTTGTTCATTCTGCTAGCAAATGTCTTGTCAACTCTTATACATCAAGTTCTTGACATGGGAAATATTAAGGGTATCTAGTTGAACAGGTGGTGTCCTATTCTTTCTCATTTGTTTTTCGCAGATGATGCCATATTTTTCTTTGATGGCAAACTCCAGGAATGTCAAAATCTTGCCAGTATACTGAATCAATACTGTTTAGCTACGGACAGGCTATTAATAGGAATAAATCGGGTATATTCTTCAATAAAGCTTGCCTTATTAGTCTATCGGAATACTTGGCAAGGGAATTTAGAATCCTTGTGCTAGACAGGATGGGTAAATATCTAGATATCCCGTCTGATTGGAGATGATCAAAACGAGACATGTTTGCCTGGATTCTGGGGAGAGTGAATGCAAAATTGGAAGGATGGAAAGAAACTCTTATATCAAAGGGCGGTAAGGAGATTCTAATTAAGATTGTTGTACAAGTGATCCCATAGTATGCCATGTCCATCTTTAAAATTCCAGTGTCACTCTGTAAATCCATTGAAAATAAGATTGCTCGATTTTGGTGGCAGAACGATTGTCGTAAGACAAGTATTCACTAGAAACAATGGGAAGTGCTAAACAATAGGAAGGACAAGGGAGGCCTCGGCTTTCGTGATCTCATTGTTTTCAATAAAGCAATGCTTGGCAAACAGGCCTGGCGCTTACTCCAACAACCTTTCTCATTGTGGAGCACACTCTTTAAAGGTCTTTATTTTCACTCACTGGATTTTAGATATGCGGATAAAGGTGCTCAACCATCTTGGGGTTGGCAAAGCCTACTATTAGGGCTGGATTCAATATTACCAAAACTTCAATGGTCGGTGGCAATGGGAAAAAGATCACTATCCGTGAACATAGATGGCTACCCAAAGGGATACTAGGTGGATTTGATGATAGAGATGAACTTGTGATGGTGGTTGACCTTCTAGAACCGGACTATAATACCAGGAATGTTACCCTACTACATCGGTATTTTGATGCTCAGACTACACAAGAAATCCTTAACATTCCGGTAAGATCTACTTATGTAGCTGTGGCATCCTGAAATTCTTTGCTAGCCTTTAGGGGTTCTCCAATTAATGTCTTGTATTGAAATCTATGGCCGAGTTTAAATGGATAGATCTTGGAAGAGAATGGCTTATCTCTGGCCATGTGCATCGTGAATTAGAATCCATAGGTTTGTAATTCTAAGTGTTTAGTTATTTAATTTTACCCTATAGTACTTTAGTTTAATAAGATTTAATTAGTATTTAAAAAGGAGATTAAAATTGATTTTAATTAGGTTGGGCCTTAGGCCCAATGGCTTGAGCTTTTGGAGGGCCAAATGGCCGGCCCATTGGAGCCAAGGAGGGGCTGCCGACCGGCCCATTTGCTGGCCCAAAGCCCAGCCTAGAATGAGGCCCATCTTTGCATGGAGAAGGCCATGTGTCTCTCTCAAATTGCCAAGTGTAGATCATGCATTGGCTTGTGGAGAGGCAAATAATCATTGCCAATGATGGAGTTTTGGGGAAATAAAAGGGAAAGAGAGAGAGAGTGTGGCCGGTTAGGGGCATTCGGCCAAGCGAAAGAGAGAGAGAGGGAGTTGTGAGAGAGAGGAACCAAGGAGGAGGAGGAGCTCGCCCGTCGCCGCCCCCACGCCATCCATCCGTCGCCGGTGTGCCGTCCATTTGCTGTCATCCGCTTGATCTTAGAGGCAAGTTAGGATCGATTTCCACTATTGCATGTGTGTCTTGCATGTGTGATTTGTTGGTGGTAGATCTCGGAGGTTAGGGTAGGCAAAACCGAAGCTAGAATGTGACTTGTTCTTGAAAATGCTTGCTGATTTCGTGTAAACCGCTCGACCCAGAAACTTGTGGAGGCTTGCATGCATGTTTCGAGTTGGATTTTGACTTTGATTCCTTCATGAAACTTGTAGCCAACATCTTAAAGTAAAACATACTAAAATTTGGGACAAAATGGTGGAGATTTAAAGGGTCAAACCCTCTTCCTACGAAGACACTAGATCTGGAACTACTTTGCTGACCTTTTGGTAGTTTTGTGGGTTGCATGTCGATTTTTACCAAGAATCTCTCTTCCACTTCTTCATGAAACTTGTATAGAATATCCTAAAGACTAACATACTCAAATTTGAAGTAAAATGAGCAAGTGTAGCCTAGTGAATCGACTTACTCTTGAAGACAGTAAATCTGGAAGCACGGTAATGGACACCCGAGAATTCTTGGACCCATATGGTGAAAATTCTTTGGAAATTTGACTTAGATCCCTTAATGAAAGTTGTAGGGGACCTCTTGACGTAAGACATTTCCAAATTTCAGAGGAAACGAAGAAGAATAAAGGGGTGAAAAGTCGATATTTCGGAGATGACTACACTGGACGTTTCGGTGCTAGAATCAGAAGCTTCGGATGACTATAGAAAATTATCTTGAATGAATCTGGCCTAGATGTCTGCATGAAAAATCTACTTTAGTGGCTTAACTATAACCTGGTAAAATTTCATAATTTTTGGAGGTCGTTCGGATATTTTAATCGAATTATTTCAAAAACTGCGCATTCTGTTTCATAATTAGCAGGATGCCGCTCCCTGCTATCACGTGGGGCGTATTTTACGGCCTTCCTTTGGATGTAGAGGTCGAGTGTGTGGAGATCGACTGTTTCACAATTCCTGGACTGACATTTATTCGAGTTCGCACCTTAGTGATGTATGACGTGGGCCTGGCTAAGGGCCTTGTCATTCAAGCGTTCATATCCGTCCATGTTCGTTGAGACAGAGTGATGCGTGGGATGTTGCCGCCGCCACCGCCTGATGCACCGGGATGGGTGTGAGGGCCTATGCTTGAGAAGTAGGAGCTGAAACTTTTTGGGATGATTAGCCGACACTAGTGATGGGGGATCTTGCACGATAGACGTAGTGGGTCGAGTGTTTCTTTTTAGGGTTATGGCCGAGTGTGGCTACATGTCCTGGCCTTTCTTTTGATGTACCGACCCAAGGAAACCCATCTTGGAAAATATGTAAATAAAGTGTCGTGTCTTTATCTTTTATTATGATGTTTAGTGGTGTGCAATTGTATCATGGTTGATGGAGGGAGAGATGGCGATATTATATTTTGCTTCCGCTAATGAGTCGCGTTGGGACCGTTTTCAAAAAAAAAAATGTCCATGATTTAAGACGCTTCTTCTAAGATATGTAACTAGTGTTCCATTAGGTGTAGCATTAGGTGCCTGTGTCGACCTATGGTGGTTCGGGGTGCCACAGCCGTCGTTTTTGGTATCAGAGCGATGGTTATGGATGGAGTGATAAGGAGCCTCATTTGGAAATTGAGGAACATGAAGACAATGCACACCATAGGATATAAAACGGAATAATTGAATAACAGGTGATGAGTATTCACTCGTAGATCCCAAGTAGTTAGTTTTGAGTTGTCCTTAGGTACCAGTAACATGTATATGTTACTTATGTAGTAGTAGTAGTAGTTGCTTTGAATAGAGACAGTGAGTCTCAGATTATTCCTAAGGCAATGCTTGGAAATTGCAGGAAAGTCATGGTGCGAGCTGGAAGTGCTCATCCATCGAGGGCTGAAGCGTCTGCTGCAAAGGCTGAACCCCGAATGGAAGACATCCTGCAGGCGTTGGCCAATATTGGAAACTGATGGAAAGGCAAGCGCAGCAACAACCTGGAGCAGAACATTGTACTCAAGGACTGGTGGAGCAGTTTTTGAAGCTGAAGCCACCTAAGTTCGATGGAATGGGAAGTCCTGAGGAGGCAGAACATTGGATTGATGGAATGGAGCAAATTTTCAGGTTGTTGGACTGCATTGCTGCTAAGAAAATAACTTTGACAGAGTACCAGCTGGAGGGAAATGCAAAGTTTTGGTGGACAGCATCGAGGGACACAATCTTCCCACCAGGTACTGAGGTTAACTGGGAAGAGTTTGTGAGAGCTTTTAATAGAAAACATTTTTTTGACTGTGCTAAGGATAGGAAAATTACTGAATTTGTTCAGTTAGAACAAAAGGAGCTAACTGTAGAGTAGTATGAGGCTAGATTTTATGAACTGTCTAGATATGCTCCTAGGCTAGTTGAGGATCAAGAAGAGAAAGCTAAGAGGTTTCTGAAAGGGTTGAGGACTGATATCATGAAACAACTAGTGCCTCTGAACATAGGGGATTATAATGAGATCTATGAAAGGGCACAATTGGTGGAGCGGGAGTTGGTAAGGGAACATTCGGAGGATAAGAAACCATTGTCCTTTGGTGATGTGAGAAGGGGTAAGAGACCCTATACAGGTCAAGGTTAGACTTGGGAATCTAAGAAGAAGGGAAATTTTGGGAACTTTGGAAGAGGCAAGGGTAGCCTGAATTTGGGAAGGACACCTTATCAAAATGCGGAGTGTCGAATGTGTAGTAGGGGACATGGCCCAGGACCTTGCATTGGACAACCAAAGTGCTATAGTTGTGGAAAAATAGGCCATATTAAGAGAAACTACCCTTAGGAAAGATCGCACGCGAGTATGGGCTTGGTGCAGCAGCCGCAGCGAAATGCTGTTAGGCCAAACTTACCAAGGAATCCCCAGAGGCCACCAGCACAAGGAAGAGTGTATGCGATCACCCAAGAGGAAGTGGAAGCTTCCAAAAATGTCATCTCCGGTACGATCCTTATAAATGATAAAAAGGCATATGCATTGTTTGATACGGGTGCTACGCATTCATTTGTGTCTGAAAGATATAGACAGTTGAATAAGATAGAAACTATGCCTCTTGAGACACCTCTTTGTGTTTCTACGCCTCTAAAGGATATGTTATTGTCTACGCTAGTGTGTGGAAATTGTAAAATAACAATAGGGGGGAAAGGATATGGAAATAGACCTAGTTGTAATGGCCATGTATGATTTTGATGTTATCATATAAATGGATTGGCTTTGTAAGTATCGTGCCCAAATGGATTGTTATAGGAAAGTAATCCAATTGACCTTACCTAATCAGTCTAGTTGTGAATTTCTGGGAGGTTAGACCCACCTACCTGTAGCACTTATTTCAGCAATAGAAGCTCATGCGTTACTTGACAAAGGATGTCAAGGGTACCTCGCCATGGTTAGAGACCATACTAAGGAAGAGCCTAAGATTGATGAAATTCGGGTAGTTAACGAATTTCAAGATGTATTCCCCGAGGAATTGCCCTGGATTACCGCTAGAGCGAGAGATTGAGTTTGAAATTGAATTTATGCCTGGAACAGGACCTATATCAAAAGCCCCATATAGGATGGCCTTAGTCGAATTGAAGGAATTGAAAGTGCAACTACAGGAGTTGCTTGACAAAGGATTCATTAGACCAAGTGCTTCACCTTGTGGTGCACCGGTCTTATTTGTGAAAAAGAAAGATGGATCGATGCGCTTGTGCATTGATTATAGGCAGCTGAACCAGGTGACCATTAAAAATAAGTATCCTTTGCCTAGAATTGATGACCTGTTTGACCAACTCCAGGGAAGTTCGATCTTCTCTAAGATTGACTTAAGGTCGGGATACTATCAACTGATAATTAAGAAATAGGACATTCCTAAGACTGCGTGCAAGACTCGTTATGGACACTACGAGTTCCTTGTTATGCCATTGGGATTGACTAACGCGACGGCTGCATTTATGGATCTAATGAATAGGGTATTTAAACCTTATTTAGACCAGTTTGTGATTGTCTTTATTGATGACATCCTGATATATTCGAGAGGACCTAAAGATCATGAGAGACACTTGAGGATAGTTTTGCAAACCCTGAGAGAGCATAAGCTATATGCAAGGTTTAGGGCATGTGGTATCAGGAGAAGGAATTGCAATAGACTCGGCTAAAGTTGAGATTGTAATAAATTGGCTGAGACCGATAACACCTACAGAAATACGAAGTTTCTTAGGACTGGTTGGTTATTATAGGAGGTTTATTGAAGGATTTTCACGACTGGTAGGTCCTTTAACTATGTTGACCCGAAAGAATGTGAAGTTTGAGTGGAATGGGGATTGCGAAAGGAGTTTCCAGGAGCTTAAAAGGAAATTGACCTTGGCTCCAATCCTGACTATACCAACTGGACTTGATGGTTTTACAATGTATAGTGATGCATCTCACAAAGGACTGTGATGTGTTTTGATGCAGCATGGCAAGGTCGTAGCCTATGCATCTAGACAATTAAAACCCCATGAGCTGAACTACCTAATGCATGATTTAGAGCTAGCAGCTATAGTGTTTGCCTTGAAGATATGGAGACACTATTTGTATGGGGAAAAGTTTGAAATTTATACGGACCATAAGAGTTTGAAGTTTCTGTTCTTACAAAAGGAATTGAACATGAGACAAAGGAGATGGATGGAGTTGTTAAAGGATTACGATTGTGAGATAAAATACCATCCAGGAAAGGCGAATAAGGTAGTGGATGCTCTTAGTCGTAAGTCGGCTATGGAGATGGCCGGTTTAAGAATGGCGGAATGGAGCTTGTTAAAGTCCGTTATAGACTCGAATTTAAATTGAAAGTAGATTGTATTACCGGTATGCTTAGTGCATTAAGGATTGAAACGGAAATTATTCAGAAAGTTAAAATCTTACAAGAGTCTGACCCGGAGATTTTGAAAATGAAAGACATTGTGTCTTTGGGAAAAAGACAAGAATTTCAAGTCTCTGATGATGGAATAGTAAGATGTCAAGGACGACTTTGTGTTCCCAACAACGAAGAATTAAAGAAGGAAATTCTATCGGAGGCACATAAGAGTAATTATAGTATCCATCCGGGTAGTACAAAAATGTACAGGAATTTACGTCAGCAGTTTTGGTGGAATGGTATGAAGGCAGATACGGCTAAGTACGTTTCTCAATGTTTGACGTGCCAGCAAGTAAAAGCGGAGCATAGTAAACCCACAGGACTCTTGAGACCCTTAGACATACCAGAATGGAAATGGGAGCATATAACGATGGACTTCATACAAGGATTACCAAGGACGTCAAGCAATCATGACTCTATTTGGGTTATAGTGGATCGTTTGGCTAAATTGGCTCATTTCCTAGTTGTTCGCATGGACTACCCAATGGACAAATATGCGGACATATATGTAAGTCAAGTGGTACGCTTACATGGTGTTCCACTAACGATTATCTCAGATCGGGATTCGAGATTCACTTGGAACTTTTGGCGAAGTCTTCAAATTGCATTAGGAACTAAACTTCAGTTTAGTATTGCTTTTCATCCCCAGACAGATGGACAAACAGAAAGAGTAATCTAGACATTAGAGGATATGTTAAGGGCTTGTGTAATTGATTTAAAAGGAAATTGGGATGAAAGATTGCATTTGGTGGAGTTTGCTTATAATAATAGTTTCCATAATAGTATAGGCATGGCTCCCTATGAAGCATTATATGGAAGGAGATGTAGGACTCTTGTCTATTGGAATGAAGTAGGTGAAAGGAAATTGACAGGACCTGAACTGGTACAAGTTACCACTGAGGCTGTTGAAATTATTAGAAAAAAACTTAAAACAGCTCAGAGTAGACAGAAAGACTACGTAGATAAGCGTAGAAGGCCTTTGGAATTTAGCGTGGGAGGTCATGTATTCCTTAAGGTATCTCCAATGAAAGGGATATCTCGATTTGGGATGAAGGGTAAGTTAAGCCCTAGATTTTTCGGACCTTTTGAAATACTTAAAAGGATAGGGGGAGCCGGAAGCTCAGCAAGTATTGTGCCGAGGGATACCTCGCGATGCCAGTTTAGGTGCGAGATGCCTGGCTAGAAGGGTATGGCCGGTTGCCCGGTGGCCTTAAATGGCTAAATGCCGGAGGGTCATCGTGATGCCTGTTGGGGTACGAGATGCCCGGAGAGTGGGGGTGCCGAATGACTGATTGTATCTTGGATACATGCGGGATGCAAACATTGGTCCAGGGAAAGAAAATTGTGGCCGTCCAAAATGAAATTGAAATTGAATTATGCATGATGATATATGCATGACATGATGATAAGGATTTATGCATGGCAATGATGATGGTACATGTGTTATGATGATGATGTTACATGCATGGATGCATGGTAAAGATGATGATACATGTGACATGATGATGGTAGGTTTATGATATGATGGTAATGATTATATGATGATGTATGTACATGAGGTATGATGACATGTGCATGATGCTAAGGTAAGTTGTGCATGGATGCCTTAATGACATGTGATGCTATGATTGTGATGATTGTGTGGCATGATGCATTGAGTGGTTTATTGGTCCTTTACCTGTTGAGTGGTTGTACTCACCCCTTCGGGGACCAACATTTTAGATTAGCAGGATGCCGCTCCCTGCTGTCACGCGGGGCATATTTTACGGCCTTCCTTCGGATGGAGAGGTCGAGTGTGTGGAGATCGACTGTCCCACAATTCCTGGACTGACATTTATTCGAGTTCGTGCCTTTGTGATGTACGACGTGGGCCTGGCTGAGGGCCCTGTCATTCAGGAATTCATATCCGTCCATGTTTGTCGAGACGGAGTGATGTGTGGAATGTTGCCGCCGCTACCGCCTAATGCATCGAGATGGGTGTGAGGGCCCGTGCGTGAGAAGTAGGAGAAGAAACTTTTTGGGATGATTAGCCGACACTAGTGATGGGGGATCTTGCACGATAGACATAGTGGGTCGAGTGTTTCTTTTTGGGATTATGGCCAAGTGTGGCTACATGTCCTGGCCTTTATTTTGATGTACCAACCCAAGGAAACCCATCTTGTAAAATATGTAAATAAAGTGTCGTGGCTTTATCTTTTATTTATAGCATTTAATTGCATTTATTTAATTAATTTTGGTAATTATTTATTTATCTTATATTTTTCGGAAATTAGACCGAGATAGTCGATGACCGGAATTTTGTGCTAATTGCAATGGTGTGTTCATTTATTTAATTAATATTGGTAATTATTTATGTATGTGTTCAATTTATCGAAGATTTTGTTATATGTAATTGGATGTTAATTTGTGCAAATGAGTGCCGATTGGATTGTTGGTAATTTATTTCAAAATTTGTGAATTTCAATATTTTTTCAGAAAATCCCGGGTGTCGGACTTGGACATCGAAAATGATTTTTCATACTATATAAAATAGTGGGATTTTAGAAAGGAAGTATATCGATTTTTCTGTTTGATCTGACCATGTACCCACACATGACTATTTTCACCGGGTGCTGTTAATATGAAGAAAATAGGCTAGGATCATTATTTTAATGGAGACATTTGAGTGCAATGCACGGTGTCCTGGGCCGAGATTGATTGGTCATGTGTTGGTTAAGAGAAGCTGTCTCAAGCTTTTAAGTTGACGTTACCTTATATGGGATACCCATTCAGTGGGACTCGGGTCGCAGTAGATTCTGGACGTATGCTCCTTCGAGAAAGCCATCTTTGAGAGACGTCACTGTGCTCAATAGTGGTGAGACAATGCTTGGCTATGGCAGTAGACCGCCGAACTTGGGAGTAGGCCGCACCCTTTAGGGGTGAAATTAACAATTAGAATGCATGGTTGGTTGAGTTAGTTGAGCCTGATTATGAGACAAAACTGTGTGGCATGGTATGGGATGTGTCATAACGGTTTGGCCTTATAATTGAGACCCTTGTGATTAATTATGTTGGTGAGGTGTTTCAATTGTTGTGTGCTGTGATTTTGTGCCTTGTGTGTATATGAACTATGCTAACGTGCAGGAGGGAACTAAGGTGAGGTGTGTTCTCTATATTGTGAAGCCAAGGCACCTTTAGGTGTATTTTTTTCCTAATAGGGGTTTAAGGGGTGAACTTGTTGAGACAATGTCTCGCCCCGTCGTGGGCTTAACTTTTAGGTCCTTAGATGATGTTGGTGGACGACTCGAAGCCCGAAGTCTGTGGAGGTGGAGTCTGAAGGATCGCCGTATATGTCCGGCTAGTTGTCGTAGGACAGTTTCTCTTAAGAGCCGATATTTTGTTGACTTTTGTCTAGACTCTTTTGTACCTAAATCTAGTTGTTTATAAAAGTTTGGCTTTGTGAAAGGTTGCCCTACCCTTCTATCTCATGCTGTTTCTTGTCAGGGCTTTATTGTTTTGCTTCCGCATGCATACTAAAACAAGTTGGGTTAGCGACAACACTTGGGAACATCGTATTTGTATCGACCATTGAGGGATAGGCGCACACTCGAGGATTGGGGCGTGACATCCTCCTTTAAGTGGTATCAGAGCAAGTTAGTGTTTGAGGTGATAAAGTGTGTTGGATCATGGGATAGTTAGTAGGAATGATCTATATCTTATGCTGATGCATATGAGTGATAGCTGTTTGGTAGCTTGTTTGTGGGGTCACTCAAATTCTAATCGAGTGTTGGAATTAGAAAACAAGTTTCTATACAGATCCTGTAGTATGAGTGACAAGGAACAGAGGGCTCGTAGAAAGAGAACCATCATATCGGTAACTCGGGGTAGGACACCGACAAGAGTCGGTACCAGAGGTTGTTGTGGTTGAGTGCCAACTTAGACTAGCGTTAGTGGAATGGCACCACCTCCTATTGGTGCTGGTGTAGCAGCACCTAGTGATCCGGTAACTGTTGGGATCATGGAGGCACTAAAGGCGATGAGAGATCTAATGGGGGTAGCAAGCTTAGAATCAAGTCGTTGCCATTGTTGCCGCCACTACAACTGCCGCTACTGCCATTGCTAATGCTACTATTGCTGCCGCTGCTGATGCCACTGCTGCCACACCTACTGCCGTACCTGCCGAGGTTCCACCTGGGAACGTGGTTGTTGTGACACCGATGCATAAGCTCGTGGAGCGATTTCTGAAGTTGAACCCACCAAAGTTTACTGGCGCAGGAGATCCTGAAGCTATAGCCCTATAGATTCAGGGTTTGGAGAAGAATTTTGCATTGCTGATGTGCACCAAGATAGAGAAGGTCGTCCTTGTAGCCTATCAACTGCAGGGAATTACAAGCACTTGGTGGATGACCATAAGAGGAATGGTATTCCCTGAAGGTGTGGTTCTAGTGTAGAACACCTTTGTCAAGGTCTTCAACAACAAACACTTTTCTTAGGCTACCAAAGAACTGAAGATGGCGGAATTCCAGGGCCTTTGCCAAGGTACGATGACAGTTGATCAGTAGGAAGCAAAGCTCACCGAACTGTCGTAGAATGCTCTCAGATTGATTGAGGATCTAGTAGACCAAGCTAGGAGATTCAAAGATGGACTCAGACTGAAATTGAGGAGTCCGCTAATACTACTCAACTTGAGGAACTACAATGACCTGTATGAACGGGTCCAAATGATAGAAAGAGACCAAAACGAACGAACCACCGCATTGGGTCACGGTTTGGTTCTAACCAGGATAAGAATCGGTTTGGGAAGAGACCGATGATTGGAGGAAGGTATCCTATCCCACCCAACAAGAATGGTGTGATAGGAAAGTCAGCGTCGAGCTAGTTTAGAGTGTGTCATTCCTACGGAGGACAACATGGATCAACCCTGTGTCCAGCTAGGACAGGTGCTTGTTTTGTATGTCGCCAGCAGGGTCACATAGCTAGAAACTATCATAGAAGATAGATGGGACCGCAGTTACCACCGCCACCACCGATGGGTTTGAACCGAGGAATGGCGCCACCAAATGCACCGTAGGGTGGTTTGAACCGACCTCCATCTCAAGGAATGACGTATGCCATCACGAGAGGACAGGCAAAGGATGCACCTAATGTCATCACAGGACCTGTTTCGTTGAACGACCATGCTACTTATGCTTTAGTTGACCCTGGAGCTACTTATTCATTTATAGTTGAGCAGTATGTTAAGTTGGTAGGATTAATTTTTGACTTGTTGGAGTCAGTGATTAGTATATCAACGTTAAAGGATAAGGTATTAATTACAATGGGTTATCCTGGTTGCATGTTAGCAATTGGTGAGTGAGAAGGGAAGATAGACTTGATAGTCCTAGCCATGTATGATTTCGATGTAATAATTGGCATGGATTGTCTCACTAAGCAACGAGCTAAGATGGACTGCTGTCGTAGAACGATTCAGTTTAACCTGTTAGCGGGTGAGAGCTTCGAGTTTATTAGAAGTCAAGGAGGACCCTCGATCACATCAATCTCATCGCTTGAAGCAACCCGTTTGTTAGATGGGGGTTGCTAAGGTTACCTGGCGACTGTCATGGATATGACAGTTGAGGAGTTGAAGATCGAGTACATCGGAGTGGTTGAAGAATTTCCAGATGTGTTTCCAAAGGACTTGCCAGGCTTGTTGCCAAAAAGGGGAATTGAGTTCGTGATTGAGTTAGCCCCTAGGATAGAGCCAATTTCTAAGGCTCCTTACTGGATGGTGTTAGCTGAGTTAAAAGAACTAAAGGTGTAGATGCAAGAGTTGTTGGATAAGGGATTCATACGTCTTAGTGCATCACCTTGGGGAGCACCAGTTCTGTTCGTGAAGAAAAAAGATGGTTCGTTGCATCTGTGCATCAACTATTTTCAACTTAATCAGGTGACAATCAAGAATAAGTATCCACTGCCGAGGATTGATGACTTGTTTGACCAATTGCAAGGAGCGTCGATATTTTCTAAGATAGACTTGAGGATAGGGTACCATCAGTTGAGTATCATAAATGAGGATATACCAAAGTCAACGTTTCGTACTCGATACGGCCATTATGAGTTCACTGTAATGCCATTTCGTTTGACTAACGCCCGGTTGCTTTTAGGGATTTGATGAACCGAGTGTTCAAAAAATACTTGGATCAGTTTGTGATCATGTTTATCGACGATATCCTGGTGTACTTGAGAAGCCCTGAGGAGCACGAAACACATTTGATGATGGTACTACAAACACTAAGGATTCACAAGCTGTATGCTAAGTTTAGCAAGTGCGAGTTTTGGTTGACTTGTGTTGCTTTCCAACGTCATGTGATTTAAGGCGAAGGAATCTCCGTGGACTCGACCAAGATTGAAGCAGTGATCAACTAGCCAAGACCGACTACAAAAACAGTGATCAGAAGTTTTCTGGGTTTAGCAGGGTATTACATAAGGTTTATGGAAGGGTTTTCAGCATTAGCTTCGTCGTTGATTCGCCTTTTGAAGAAGGAAGAAAAGTTCGTGTGGACGAACAAGTGCGAGCATAGTTTTCAAGAGCTTAAGTAGAAGCTAACTACTGCACTCGTGCTAACCATTCCATCTTGTCCTAGAGGATACAAGATCTAAAGTGATGCATCGTTCAAAGGACTGGGTTACGTTGCTGATGCAACATGGTAGGGTTATTGCATACGTGTCCCATCAGTTGAGACCTGACGAGCTAAATTACCCGATGCATGACTTAGAACTCGTAGCAATCATTTTCACTCTGAAGATTTAGAGACCTTATTTGTGTGGAGAAAGATTCAGATTTTCACAGACCACCAAAGTCTCAAGTATCTATTCTCTCAGAAGAGTTGAATATGAGACAGCGTTGCTAGATGGAACTCCTGAAGAACTACGATTGTGATATTCTATATCACCCTAGGAAGGCCAATAAGGTCATAAATGCGCTAAGTCAGAAGTCCTCCATAGTGCAAACGGTACTTAAGGAATGGATCTTACTCGAGATAGCTCGAGATTCGATTTTCAAATTTGAGGTAGGCCACCTTTTGAATCTTATGGCCACCCTTAGAATTGAGCTAGAAGTGCAGATCAGAATCAAGACACTTTAACCTACAAATCCGGATGTTCAAAAAATCTTGCAATAAGATGCATAAAAGAGAAAACCTGACTTTCTGATTTCTGAAGACGGAACACTAAGGTTCTGAGGACGATTGTGTGTACCTGACAATGCAAAGCTTGAAAAAGAGATTTTGTTAGAAGCTCATCGTAACAGTTACAGCATTCATCCTGGTAGCACGAAAATATATTAGATATTGTGTCAACACTATTGGTGGTCCGATATGAAGGTGGATATCGCTGAGCATGTTGCCAAATGTCTGATATGTCAGCAAGTGAAGGCACGACATTGTAAGCTGGGAGGACTTCTACAACCTCTCAAGATTCCCGAATGGAAATGAGAACATACCATAATGGATTTTGTAATAGGCTTACCAAGGAGTCAGAGAGGTAATGATTCCATTTGGGTAGTGGTCGACAAATTGACAAAGTCAACTCACTTCATTGCAATACGAAAGCATCTTGATTTGGACAGGCACGCAGATTTGTAGGTGCGTCAAATTGTTCGTTCGCATGGAGTGCTGGTAACGATTACATTAGATTAAGACCCAAGGTTCACAGCTACCTTTTGGAAAAGGCCGCCTTAGAAACGAAGTTGTAGTACAGTACGACATATCATCCTTAGACAAATGGCTAGTCGGAGAGGACAATTCAAACCCTCCAAGACATGCTACGAGTTTGCGTGTTGGATTTCAAGGGAAGTTGGGAGGAATAGCTTCATCTTATCGAGTTTGCTTACAACAACAGATACCAACAGAGCATTCATATGGCTCCTTTCGAAGCATTATATGGCAGAGCATGCGGAACGCCAGTGTGTTGGGATTAAGTCAGGGAAAGAAAGATCACAAGCCCGGAGTTGGTTTAGTAGTTAGTGGATGCAATTGCAGTCATTAGGGATAAACTAAAGACTACTTAGAGCCGCCAGAAAAGCTACGCAAATTAATGTCGGAGACCTTTCGAATTCCAAGTTGGTGATCATCTTTTTCTTAAGGTGTCACCAATAAGGGGTACTTCACGCTTTGGCAAGAAGTGAAAGCTGAGTCTGAGGTACATAGGTCCTTCTAAGATTCTAGAAAGAATCGGGATTCTAGCGTATCGTCTTACATTACCGTTGAAGCTAGCGTAAGTGCATGACGTCTTTCACGTGTCGATGTTAAGGAAGGATGAGCCTGACCCAACCCACGTGCTGAATTTTGAGGAATTAGATGTGGACGATAGAGTGTCGTATGTTGAAAGCCCGGCTCAAATTATGGATAAGAAAGAACAGGTTATGCATTCTAAGATGATCCCGTTGGTTAAAGTGGTCTGGCAACACCACCGCACAGAGGGAGCAACTTAGGAAAGTGAAGATTCAATGAGACGACTGCACCCCTACCATTTCATTTAAAGATTTGTATGGTTTAAATTTTGAGGATGAAATTTTTATAAGTGGGGAAGAGTTGTGACATCCTGAAATTTCAGTCCTATTTTCAATTGAATGAATCGGGCCTTTCATTGATGCGCCTATAGTGCTATTCCCTGAGCTGATCACTCATGAGATAACTAAACTATCTTGGAAGTCATTAAAGGATTTTAACACAATAAACTTGAGAATTCGACTAGGAATCGACTGCTTGACCATACTAATCTACAAGGGTCATTATGACACAATTTAAAAATTGATTAGAGACTAGAGATAGGTCGATTCGACATAGGTGTGTGATTAAGTGTGGGTGAGTCCACCTTATTACAAAATTCTCGTCCATCGGCACTAGACCAATTTCTATCGTTTTCGTTACCCTATGCCCGTAATTGAAATCTCGAGATTTTCACGACAATCGAGAAGTCGCCAATGTGTCGAAGATGTACATTGTGGCTTGAAAATAGTAGACCATGGGTCAATTGCACTAAAAATTCCTAAAAACTACTAAGTTATGTCATGTCACAATTTATTTTAGGAATGTCGACTCATCCTCCGAAGAATTTTCGGCGAGCTCTTGATTTTTTTCAAAAAATCAATTCGGACATTTCAAAGAAGGACGGAAATTCGGATTGGCCAAATTGAATGGATTTTTGGTCTCCTTAGCGAACTGTTTGGTGATCGGAACTTGCAGAAATTATGTGGGCTTCTTCCTTTGCAAAATTGGACATCAAATTGAGGAATTTGATAATGAAAGTGAAGCTCTAGAGAGTAAATTTCGAGCCTTGGATGGGGCTGCAACAATTAGCCCTCAACTTTGTTAATTTGTGGGATTTAGATGCATAAAAGTGATGGGGGAACAAAGAGGATTAACTTGAAGACTAAGGGGACCAAGCATTTATGAGTTTTAGATATTTTATTTGGCTTTTTGCTCCCCCTCATCCGTTCCCCCAATCTTTTTTGCACGTCATCTTCCCCCGATCCCCCTATCTATTCTGCATTCTATCATTTCTTTCTTCAAAGAAATCCATCTGCCTTGAAGACCACTGCTTCCCCACAAGGTCACCATCTCTACCATTTCTCCCACGTGCCCCATTTCCTCCTCTCAGCCACACGTCTCCCACCCGCACCATCATCCCATCTTCCCCTCTCTCTCTCTCTCTCATTGAGGCCTGCAGCCCACACCCTCACGATTCCAACCCATCATCCACCGAGACAGCCCACTTTTGTCTTCACCTCTTCACTTCCGCCAACTGCCAACTCCACCGTTCCCTCTTCATCCGCTCGGTCAACTACTAGCATCGACGCCCCATTAAATCCCTTGGCGTTGACTCCTCCAGCACATCCATCCACCATCTTCGGTCCACCATCAACCCTTGCCAGCGAAGTTAGCCTTCGTGTCTCCCTTGCAACTTCCTCGTGCGCCAGTTGCCAATGCCACCAATTCCCTTCCATCTATACTTCATCCGTTGCCATGTCCATCGCAAATCAGCCACGCAAGTTACTACCTACAACTCAGCCGAGCCAAGCTAAGTCCAACCCTTGGCCGTGACTTGTGGGGCCGTATTCAGCTTTAGTTTGTCTCCGTTAGCGTCACCGCTTCGGAGTTTATCACTCGTCTCCGCGTCACCATCGCCGTGGACTCACCGGCTCACAAATCCAGTGAGTTTACTTACTAAACCTTGCTAAAGAGGTTAATTATGCTTAGGGGGTGATTAGTTTAAGTTAATTAATGATTATGTGGTTAGTTAGATTAGATTAGTGATTTAATTATCCAATTGTGCATGTTAGGTTGTTAGATTAGATTAATTAAAGACTAGATATGTTGTATTAATTATCTAGATTGGTTCAGAAATTTTCTGGACTCGTCTCGGTATTTATTCAGGCTTTTTCGGCCTAAGTTCCTATTTATAGCATTTAATTGTATTTATTTAATTAATTTTGGTAATTATTTAATTATTTATTATTTTCTGGAAATTAAATCGGATAGCCGGTGACCCGAATTTCATGCTGATTGTAATGGTGTGTTCAATTTATGCAATTTCATGTTAATTTGTGCAAATTGAATGTTGATTGGATTTTTGGTAATTTATTCCAAAATTTGTGAATTTCAATATTTATTCAGAAAATCCTGGGTGTCGAATTTTGGCACCGAAAATGATTTTACATACTATATAAAAGAGTGGGATTTTAAAAAGGAAGTATATCAATTTTTCCGTTTGATCTGACTGTGTACTTACACACGACTATTTTCACCGGGTGCTTTTAATATGAAGAAAATAGGCTAGGATCACTATTTTAATGGAGGCATTTGAGTGCAATACACAGTGTCATGAGCTGAGATTGATTGGTCGTGTGTTGGTTAAGAGAACCTGTCTCTAGCTTTTAAGCTGGACGTTACCCTATATGGGATACCCACTCAGTGGGACTCAGGTCGCAGTAAATTCTGGACCTACGCTACTTTGGGAAAGCCCTCTTTGAGAGATGTCATTGTGCTTAATGGTGGTGAGACCATGCATAGCTACGCCAGTAGACCGTCAAACTTAGGAGTGGGCCATACCCTTGAGGGGTGAAATTAAAAATTGGAACGCATGGTTGGTTGAGTTAGCTGAGCCTGATCATGAGACAAATCTTTGTAGCATGGTATGCGACGTGTCATAATGATTTGGCCTTATAATTGGGACCCCTGTTATTAATTGTGTTGGTGAGGCATTTCAATTGTTGTGTACCGTAATTTTGTGCCTTGTGTGAATATGAACTGTGCTGTCGTGCAGGAGGGAACTGAGGTAAGGTAAGTTCTTTGTAATGTGTGGCTAGGCCACCCTTGGGTGTATTTTGTCTTCCTAATAGGGGTTTAGGGGGTGAACTTGCTGAGACAATGTCTTATTCCATCGTGGGCTTAACTTTTCAGGTCCTTAGATGTCGTTGGTTGAGGACTTGAAGCTCGGAGTCTATGGAGGTGGAGTCTAAAGGATCGGCATATGTGCCCGACTAGTTGTCATAGGACAATTTCTTTTGAGAGCCGATATTTTGTTGACTTTTGTCCGGACTCTTTTGTATCTAAACCCAGTTGTTTATAAGAGTTTGGCTTTGTGAAATGTTGCCCTACTTTTCTATCCCATATTGTTTGTTGTTAGGGGTTTATTGTTTGGCTTCTGCATGCGTACTAAAATGAATTGGGTTGGCGACAACACCTAGGAACGTTGCATTTATATCAACCATTGAGGGATGGGCGCACGCTCAAGGGTCGGGGCGTGACAAATATAATCGGGAAAAACTTCAAAAAGAAGTTTTTGGCTACTTTCAATTGGGAGTGTGAAAGGAAAGACATCATCTTTCAAGAGTTCGATGCGATTAAAGCTTCCAAGTTATGTTGGAGGTAAGTGAAAATTCTAGGCATTAAATATGACACCCCGAACCCTTCGCAGGTCGTCACCAGCGCCGGTGTTACACTTGATTTCCTTTCCTATCATGTACTTAAAACAATGCGTCGTTAATCACAGGCATTTTTTTTTATAAGCGGTCCCAGCGCAACTCATAGCGGAAGCAAATTAAACATCTCCATCTCTCCCCTTACTAACCATGATACCAATACACACCAGCTAAACATCAGGATTTTATAAACGAACATCGACACTTTATTTACATATTCTTTTAGGATGGGACTCCTCCTTTCTCGGGTCGATACAAAACAAGAAAAGCGAGGACTCTGCCATGTCAAGCGCCTAAAATCTCAAAAAAAAGAAACTATCAACCCTCTACATCAAGCGCACAACCCCCATCAAAAGTGTCGATTATCTACATCAAAAGATTCAGCTCCTACTCATCGCGCGTGGGTCTCACACCCAACCCTTACCTTGTAATCATGCATATCATGCATCATGGCATATCATATATCATTATCATCATCATGCATTTCATCATGTTTATCATACCATGGATGATCATCATGTCAAATCACACATCATCATCATGCGGTGGCCATCGGCGGCAACATCCCTCGCATAGCTCCATCTCATGCATCATCACATATATTATCATAGGTGATCATCATATCACATCACGTGCATCATGCATCAAATGAACTCTTTCGAATGACGGGACCCCAGCCAGGCCCACGTCATACATCACTAGACAACGTACTCGGATAAAAGTCAGTTCGGGAATAGAGGGACAGTCTATCTCAACACACTCGACCTCTACATCGGATTAATTTTTAGATTAATTTCTACAACCCTACAAAGACCTCAGCACAAGTGCCACACAAATGAAGTTGAACCGAAATTCAAGAAATTACTAAATCAACCATAAGATGATAATCACGTCGTCCAGAACACACATCTCCGAAATTTTTAGATTTCACCCATCTCTTCTCTTTCGTTTCCTATGAAATTTGAGTATGTTATGTACCAAGGTGTCCTTTACAATTTTTATGAAGAGATATAGGTCAAATAACCAAATTAGGGTCACCATTTAAGTCCTTGAAGTCTCGGGTGTCTCGGTACACCTCACCAGAATCAATCATCTCCAAGATCTAGCCGATTTACTAGGCTACACTATTTCATTTCTCTTCAAATTTGAGTATGTTGTAGTTTAAGATGTTACCTACAACTTTCAAGCAGACAACAAAGTGAGATCTCCAACAGAAATCAACATGCAATCAAGAAATCAACAAGAGGTCAGTGAAAATTTCGCAGATCTAAAGTCTCCGTACAATAGAACTTTTGACCCCTCAAATCTCCATAGTTTTCTACGAATTTTTAGTATGTCATAGTACAAGACGTTAACTTCAACTTTCATGAAGACACCGAAGCCAAAATCGGACTTCAAACACACATGCAAACTCGAACAAGCTACTGACTTCCACAACCCGAACGAGAACAGTCACACGGCTTAAAAACAACCATTCCTTACCTCGGTTTTTCGCACAAATCACACCTAAAATCGAACATGCAACCACCAAAACAAACATGCAAGAGAAGTTACGGACTCCACTTGCCTCTAGGGTGGACAATCGACGGCGTACGGCGGACGGACACGGCGGCGACGGCGACTCTTTCCTTCCTCCTCCTCTCGGTCGCTCCCTTTCTCTCGAACTCTCTCTCTCTCACACACCTCTCTCGGCCGAATGAGCAAAGAACCGGCCATCTCTCTCTCCTCATCCCTTTTATATCCCCTTAATCCCATCATTTGCAATCATGAGATTGCCTACAAACCCACCAATGCATGCTCTTGCCCCTTGCCACTTGTCATTTTTATTTTTGAATTGGATTTAGGCTTGTTGGGCTTTGGAGTTGGGCCATCTGGCCACTCCTCTTGGGCTGGTCAAATTCCCTCGTGTGGGCTTCCATTTGGGCCGGCCATTCGACCCACTAGGCTTAGGCCAAATGGGTCTAAGGCCCATTCCAATTTTAACCCTCTTTTTTTTTTTTTTTTTTTTTTTTTTGGAATTCCTTTCTATAAATATTTCCAAATTCAAATTTCATCTTGGCCAAAGTCTTGGGACACTTTGTTTATTAATATTTAAATTTATAAATCTCATGGCCAATTATTAATCTATAAATTTAAATACACAAATCATCAAATTAAAAGACAAATTGGCTAAGGCATAAGCCAAAAGAAATTCTATCACCTAATTAGGAACTTCAACGCACCTTATGGCTTGTCATTAAATTTGGGATGCCACATTAAATTATTTTAATCTATTAACATTTTTAGCTTTAGTCGATTAATATGTGTATCCTTCATTTTAGCTAAAACTGATGAGCATAGATAGTTTTAGTGTGCAATAATGGTGTGGAGTTGGTGATTGTTTGATTTATCTTATTGATTATGTACATGTTTAGAAGGTGTTTGATCGGTTTTCTTAAGGTGTGGTGACATTTTGTAAATGAAATGATGAATTTGAATTTGAAAGTGTTATGTTTGTGATTTTAGACTCAATCGTTGTGGGACCCCTTGAACGGCCCCCAATCCGCTGGGGTCGCCACAGATACCTTTGCTTTCTCTCTACCTGAAGGTCTATTACTCTGATACCATGATATTTTCAGGAAGTCCATGAGTGCTGGGGGTTTATAATTCTTACATTGGTCCCTATGTAGAATATAGCGGAAGTATATTCAACATCTCCCTATCCCATTTTCAAAAACGATGCACACTAACTACACATTTTTATAGGTAAAAGCCAGACACTTTTGTTTACATAAATCTTATGGACATCTTAATCGGTACATCAAAATACTAAGATTGTCCTAAACTCGGCTATTCTCAAAAGGTACTCGACTCTCTAACAACCATGTACATAGTCCCATCAGTCAATGTTGGCGGTCCAAAAAATGCTTCATCTGCTGACCATCACTTTCGGTCAGACCCAGTCCGGTCCATCAGTTGGCGGCGGCGGCAACGGCCCCAGCGTACTCCCATCATGGCGGACAAACACAGTCAAAAACTCCTGAATCACTGGGCCGGTGGGAGAACCAATGTCAAACATGATTAGTACCTGCACGCGAACAAGAACCAACCCTCATATCTCAAGATGATGGTGCTCCGAACACTCACACTGAAGGTCAACCGAAATACTATAAAATGTGCCGAGGGTGACTGGTAGCAAAGGGATATCTTCTAGTCTGAAATGTTAGTCCCCAAACAAGGTGAGTATAACTACTCAACAACAAAAGATCCATTAAACTATACTACGCATGCCATCACGATCTAGTTTTATGCAAGACAGACAAGACGGTTCATCAAGGAATGAGTATGCATCGACACCATAAAACTCTTTAATGTAATGACCAATGCAGTTCCAACAAACTAGATGCATCATGTTCAGTCACACAAGTTCCAATCATAGGGCCAAACTATTATGACACGTTCCATTCCATACCACACAATTTAGTCCCCTAACCAGACCACACTCACACTTAGTAGAACCATTATTTTTACCATTCAAAAGGGTTTATCCCCCATAGGACCAATGTTTGCGTCCTTCTGGGATTTCACACCTAACCTGGCGTCGCAAAAGCCTCCGGCATTCAGCCACTAGGCCACCGAGCATCCAGAGCATGTTTTGTTACACCTCTTAGGCATCTTGCACCCGACCTGGCATCACGAAGAATCTCCATGGTGCGCCATGAAAATGGTTACCCCTACCCTCCAGAATTACGTATTGACATACCTCTGGGCACTAAGGACCCCAAGCATCCACAAGGCATCGACTCATTCGATCCTCTGGGCCTCCCGACTCCCAGGCATCGTTGACCCAAAGGTCCAACGGCAACATTAACATCTTAATATCAAAAACACTTTTCAATGCAATGACAATATGTCCCATGAGTCTTCATCAAATCTCAATATTGAATGATATGCTGAATGCCAATATTTTAATGTCAATCCATATCTCAAAATGCATCCACCCTTAAGATAAATTAAGCAAATTCGGCACAAAACAATCAAAAAATCAGAATGCATAGTTTTAGCAAAAATTTTGGTATAACCCCTAAACGAACTCAGTTCAGATTTCTTTTATCCCATAATGAAATTCGGCAAAAAACATTGCATATTAAAAGAATTTTATGCCACTGTATTGATTCCGAAAAATTTTGATAAAAATATGTACCCTAGTTTATACAATTCCTCACAACTTCCATGAAGCAATCAGGATCAAATTCATATTGGAACTCTCCATAGAGATTTACAAAGTTGTAGAACTACACATGAATTGTACTGGGTAGAGTGAATTCAATAAGATTCCACACCCACACCGTGACCATCTCACTTCCACAAGTCTACCAAAAGTCGATATGTCAACCATAGATCAACAGGTTCGAAAATGCATATAGAAACCAAAGTAATTCCTCAATCTCATGGTTTCGCTTTACCTCAATCACCCAAAATTCAACATCCAACATTCAAAACTCAATTATTTCCAAGACTATTGCACTACACCAGACAATAAACTGTAACGCCCCGAGCGTCGGACGCACCATCATCCCGCCATGGTCATGAAAGTGCGACAACCCCAGGTAGTGTCGCCGACCCCAAATATTATTATTAATGCGCAAGCGGAACGTTCTAAGAAACCCTTACAAAACATATGGGATAGAACAGCAGGAAAGTCAATTCAATTCAAACAACGGACATTCATACATCATCATCAAACCAGGGTTTAAATACATCAACCGGATCCAGGGCCTATGCACCAAAAGTGGGTCAGAGTTTATGTGCATCAAAAGAGGGTTAGCCTACACAACATGGACCAAACCATCAAAAAGAAAGGACACAGTCCTAGGACTACTGGTCGTCCCCGTTCGTCGATCCCACGTCCTCAGGATCAGACACCCACGAGGCCGGGGGCGATGCGTTGATTACTCGACCATCAGGATGATCTGCCACACCTTCTCCCAAGATGGCGTTCATCACTGTCAATGGAATGTCCATGCTGTCCAGGGGGCCAATCCTAACACCATCTGCTCCGGTACGAAACCAAGCCCTAAACATATAAGGTACTCTACTCTCCACGCTAACCTCGACCAAAATGAAGGTCCTAACCAACTGATAAACCCAGGGACTCTTAGGATCAGGGGCACTCTCAGTCGTCTGGTCGATCACTGTCGGCAGGCCGCTTATCTCCGGGGGTCTCGCCATCTACGGTCCTGTAATATTTTTTCCCAAACTGGGATGAGACTTTGTCTCAGCAAGTTCACCCCTCCTAAACCCCTATTAGAAAGAAAATACGCCCCATAGTGGTCTAGCCACGTAGTACAGAAGACTTACCTTGCCTTCTAGCCTTCCTGCAGATTAGTACAATTCATAGCACTCAAGTGCAAATTATAATACACACGTGGACAATCGAAGCACAATCCAATCCATTTAATTTCAAATTCACGGCAAGCATTTCAATTCATCATTCATCTGCGCCACACAAGGGCATAGCCTACTCGCAGTTCGGCTATCTACTGACATAAAGCCAGGCATCGCCTCCCCCCTTGGAGCACGGCTTCATTAGTACATCGACGGCGTCCCCGAAGGAGCATGGGCCCAGAATCGACTACGACCCGCATCCACCACGTGGGCATCCCATATAGGGGAAATTCCCACTTAATAGTTCCAAACAAATTCTCACATTTATCATAACACTATTCATAATCAATTTAAAGCACGTCACACGTCATTCGCATAATTCAATTGCAACATTAACCTTTAAGAACTCAATTTCAATATCAATCCCGACAATTGGGATTTTCTAATTAAAATCCATATTTTTCTCAATCAACACTCAATTTGCATTAATCGTTCATCAATTTCAAATTCTAAGTATACAGCGATGATCGGCACGAAATTCTAAGCAATTAGGGCCAAAAATAATTTTTCGAGTTTTTTAAAATTTTTTTAATAATATTTTAATGATTTTTGGAATATGATTTATTATTAAAATAATCCAAAATACCGAAACATTTATTTAAATCCTAAATAAATCCCTTTAAGTCACATCAAGGTTTATTTTAAAATAAACCCACTTAACCCTTGATTTAAACATGCTTTACTTTAATTAAAACCACTTAATCTAATCCACATTTAAATAAACTAATCTAACAACCTAATCTCAATCAACCTAAACTAAACACACTTAAGACATGATTAACCCGCTAATCGGAGATTAGTGAGTTAAACTCACCGGAATCGCTTTCCGACGGGTCTCCGGCGAAGAGCACGACGACGCCGACGACAAACCTACACGGATCAACACCAAATGAGGACTAATAGGGGGCCAAAACAAGCTTGGAAGGAGCTGGTTCTTGCTGGTTTTTCCAGCACTAACCGAGCTTCGAAGGGCGGTGGACGGCGGCTGAACGGGCAGAGGAACGGCGGAGAAGGGCCGGCGGTAGCTCGAGCAAGAACCGGCGATGGCTTGGGCAGAGGAGCGGCGGTTGGTTCGGGCCGACGACGGCGCGGGACTCGCGGCTTGGAGCTGCGACGTCGAGGCTTCGCGGAGGAGACGGAGGCACGGCGGCTCGGCGCACGGGACGGCGAGCGGCCACGCACGAACAAGCGGCGACGGCGACTCTGGTGGCGACGAACGGCGACGAAGTGCGGGCGACGGGGGGGGCGGACGAGCTCGGCTGGTCGCTGGTTTCTCCTCCCTCCTTCTCTCTCTCTCTCCTCCAAGTTCAAAGGTTGAAGATGATGGGGACAAGGGGGAGGTGACATCCCACCTTTCCAAGACCTCATCCCCCCCCTCCACTTGTCCAAATTTCCTTCTCTTGGCCCAACTATCATGACATCACCCTATGTCATCTTCCACTATCTCATTTCCTCTACAACTTATTTCAATGGGTCCAATTTTACTTTCCACCAGGGTCCAAGTTCTTGCACATTCCTTCACTTCCATTTCCATAAATCCTCATTCAATTGAGTCCAAATTAAAGTCCACAAATTAATCCAATGTTCCTAATAAGCTTTGTGATGTACCATGCCTTCCAATTTCAGAATTCAATCACAATTTCACGGTTAATTTCCCTTTGGCACAATACTAGCGCATTCTAATCTACCGAGCAACGTTTACAAATTTTTGTGCATTTGACTTGCGGTTGATCATTTCAAGCCACAACTTTCGGTTGTCGGGGGAAATCTCAAGGTTTCAAATACAGGCACAGGGTACCCAATCGTTAGAAAAGTCGGCCCAGTGTTGGTCGGTAGGAATTGTGCGATCCGGTGGAATCACCCACACCTGATCACATGCCTCCGTCGAGCCAACCTATTTCCGATCTCTAATCGATTTTTATTTGTGCCGTAATGACCTTGCAGATTATCTCGGTCGAAAGGTCGCTTATTAATCAAATTCTCGAGTCTTATGCATTAGAATTTCATAACGGCTTCACCGAATAGACTAGATTTCACATGAGTGGCCAACTCAAGGAAATGGACTATATGCGTGCCAACGAAATGCCCGTCTAAATTTATTGAAATTAAAAATCGGAAAACCGGGCTGTCATAACTCTTCCCCTTTTATAAAAATTTCGTCCTCGAAATTTAAATCATTACACGTCTGAATTAAAAAGGTGAGGGTACAAGTCTCTCATCGAATCTTCGGTTTCCCAAGTCGCTCCTTCAGTGCCGTGGTGTTGCCATACCACTTTGACCAATGGAATAGTCTTGGTGCGTAGAACCTGCTCCTTGCGATCCACTATCTGAACCGGGCTTTCAACGTACGACACCCGGTCATCCACGTCTAATTCCTCAAAATTTAGGACGTGTGCCGGATCAGGTTCATACTTCCTCAACATCGATACGTGAAAGACGTCATGCACTTGTGCCAACCTCGGTGGTAGCGCAAGACGATACGCCAAAGTCCCTATTCTCTCTAAAATCTCAAAGGGACCTACATACCTCGAGCTCAGTTTTCCCTTTTTGCCAAAGCGGGAAGTACCTCTCATCGGTGACACCTTTAGAAAGACGTGCTCACCGACTTGGAACTCCAATGGCCTTCGACGCTTAGCGGCATAACTTTTCTGGCGGCTCTGAGCGGTCTTTAATCTGTTTCTAATAACTGCAACTGCCTCTTCTGACTGCTGGACCAACTCCGGACCGGTGATCTTTCTTTCCCCGACTTCATCCCAACAAACTGGCGTTCTGCATGCTCTGCCATACAATGCTTCAAAAGGGGCCATCTGAATACTCTGCTGGTAACTGTTGTTGTAAGCAAACTCGACCAGATGAAGCTGTTCCTCCCAGTTCCCTTTGAAGTCTAAGACGCAAGCTCGCAGCATGTCCTCGAGGGTCTGAATTGTCCTCTTAGACTGGCCATCAGTCTGCGGGTGATAGGTCGTACTATACTGCAGCTTCGTCCCTAGGGCGGATTGCAAACTCTTCCAGAAAGCGGCGGTGAACCTCGGGTCTCTGTCTGAAGTAATTGTAACCGGCACTCCATGTATACGGACTATCTGACGCACATACAGGTCTGCAAGTCTATCCAAGCTCAAGTCCCCTCGGACTGCAATGAAGTGAGCCGACTTAGTCAGTCTGTCGACTACTACCCAGATCGAATCGTTCCCTCTCTGGCTCCTCGGTAGTCCCGTCACGAAGTCCATCGTGATATGCTCCCATTTCCATTCTGGGACCTCGAGGGGTTGTAGAAGTCCTCCCGGTTTGCAATGTTGAGCTTTCACTTGCTGACACGTCAAACACTTGGCGAGATGTTTGGCGGTGTCCGCCTTCATGCCACACCACCAGAAGTGTTGACGTAGATTCTGATACATTTTGGTACTACCAGGATGAATGCTGTAACTGCTACGATGCGCTTCTGACAGAATTTCTTCTTTAAGCCCCACATCATTAGGTACAACTAATCGTCCTTAGAACCTCAATGTCCCATCTTCAGAAATCTGAAAGTCAGCCTTCCTTTCCGCTGCATCCTCTTGCAGGATCTTCTGAACATCTGGATCCGTCTGCTGAAGCGCTCTGATTCTGACCTGTACTTCTGGCTCAATTCTAAGGGTAGCCACAAGGTTCGAAAGGTGGCCTACCTCAAACTTGAAATCTGTATCTCGTGCTCTTTCAATTAGACCCCATTCCTTGAGTACCATCTGAGAAACTGAGGACTTCGTACTCAGTGCATCGGCGACTTTATTCGCCTTTCCCGGGTGATACAAAATCTCACAGTCATAATCCTTTAAGAGCTCCATCCACCGACGCTGTCTCATATTCAACTCCTTCTGAGAGAAGAGGTACTTGAGACTCTGATGATCAGTGAAGATCTGAAATCTTTCTCCGCACAAATAGTGCCTCCAAATCTTTAGGGCAAAGATGATTGCTGCAAGCTCCAAGTCATGCGTCGGATAATTCAACTCGTGAGGTCTCAACTGACGGGACGCATATGCAACCACCCTTCCGTGTTGCATCAATACGTAACCCAATCCTTTAAATGATGCATCGCTATAGATCTCAAACCCTCCTGGACCAGATGGAATAGTGAGCACCGGTGCGGTGGTTAGTTTATGCTTAAGCTCTTGGAAACTACTCTCGCACTTATCCGTCCACACAAATTTTTCTTCTTTCTTCAGAAGTCTCGTCATCGGTGATGCTAACCTTGAAAACCCTTCTACAAACCGCCTGTAATATCCTGCTAAACCCAGAAAACTTTTGATCTCTGTCACTGTCGTCGGTCTCGGCCAGCTGATCACTGCCTCAATCTTTGCGGGGTCTGAGATTCCTTCTTCGGAGATGACGTGACCTAGGAAAGCTACACGAGTCAGCCAAAACTCGCACTTACTAAACTTGGCGTACAGCTCGTGATCTCTTAAAGTCTGAAGCACTATCCTTAAATGCTTTTCATGATTCTCAGTACTCCTTGAATACACCAGGATGTCGTCGATAAAAACAATTACAAACTGGTCCAAGTACTCTTTAAACACCCGATTCCTCAGATCCATGAAAGCGGCCGGGGCGTTTGTCAACCCAAACGGCATCACAGTAAACTCATAATGGCCGTATCGGGTGCGAAACGCCGACTTCAGTATGTCTTCCTTCTTAATTCTTAGCTGATGATACCCGTCCTCGAGTCGATCTTAGAAAATACCGCGCCCCTTGAAGCGATCAAACAAGTCATCGATCCTTGGTAATGGATACTGTTTTTAATTGTCACTGGTTGAGTTGACGATAATCGATGCACAAATGCAAGGAACCATCCTTCTTCTTTACGAACAGAACTGGCGCTCCCCAAGGTGATGCACTAGGGCGAATAAACCCTTTATCTAACAACTCTTGCATCTGCACCTTCAGTTCCTTAAGTTCTGACAAGGCCATCCGATAAGGGGCTTTAGAGATCGGTTCCGTCCCAGGGGCTAATTCGATCACAAATTCTATCTCTCTCTCGGGCGGCAAACCCGGCAACTCTTTCGGAAATACGTCTGGGAACTCTTGTACCACTGCAATATCTTCAATATTCGACTCCTCCACTGTCGTGTCTACGACAGTCGCTAAGTAACCTTGGTAACCCTTGCCTAGCAAGCAAGTTGCTTCGAGCGATGAAATTAAGGATACCGAGGGTCCTCCTCGATTCCCAATAAATTCGAAGCTCTCACCCCCTAACGGGTTAAACTGAATCGCTTTGCGATAACAGTCCATTTTAGCTCGTTGCTTGGTGAGCCAGTCCATACCAATTATCACATCAAAATCAAACATGGCTAGGACTATCAAGTCTATCCTCCCCTCTCGCTCACCAATCACTAACTTGTAACCAGGGCAACCCACTGTAGCTAACACTTTATCTTTCAACGGCGTAGATATGCTAATCACAGACTCCAACAACTCAGGAATTAATTCTACCATTTCAACATATCTTTCAGCTATAAATGAATGAGAAGCTCCAGGATCAAATAAAGCATAAGCAGGTTGGTCGTTCAGCAAGACCATACCTGTGATCACGTTAGGCGCATCCTCCGCCTGTCCTCTGGTGATCGCATAAGTCCTTCCCTGAGTTGGAGGTCGATTCAATCCACCCTGCGGCAAGATCTGTGGCGCGACACCTCTGTTCTGACCCAGCGGGGGCGGCGGCGGCAACTGACGCTGTCCCATTTGATTCCTGGGGCAATTCCTGGATATGTGACCCTGTTGGCCACACTCATAACAGGATCCTGTCCTAGTGGGGCACGGACCTGTACCGTGTCGTCTTCCATAGGAACGACACACTCCCCGATGGTTCGATGATGGCTTCCCTATCCCACCTTTCCTGTTAAGTGGAACAGGGTACTTCCTCCAGACATCAGCCTCTTCCCAAACCGATTACCTTCTCTGTTTGAATTAAACCGCGACCCAGATGAAGCAGCTCTCTCATTCTGGTCCTTCTCAATCAGCTGAGCCCGCTTATAAAGGTCCTTATACTCCTTCAGATCCAAGGGTACCACGAAGCTCCTCACCTCTGGCCGAAGCCCATCTCTAAACCTTCGAACTCGGTCTGCTGGTTTCTGAACCAACTCAGGGGCATACTGTGACAGCTCAGCGAACTTCGCTTCATACTGATCAACTGTCATCGTACCTTGACGAAGGCGCTGGAACTCCGCCATCTTCAACTCTCTAGCACAATCAGAAAAATACTTCTCATTGAAGGCCTCCAGAAACACACTCCACTCTGGAGCTACACCCTCGGGGAACATTATCCCTTTATTTGTCTTCCACCAGGTGGCTGCGATCCCCTCAAGCGATAGGTCACGTCGACTTTCTCCGCTTGAGCACGGAGCGGCTCAAAAGCATTCTCCGAGTTCAAGAACCCATAGTGCTGCAGCTTCGGGATCTCCCGCTCCCGTGAACGTTGGCGGATTCAACCTCAGAAAATGTTGCACCAATTTCTGTCTAGGCCTCCCAGCGGCCACATTCTCAGGTGGAATTTCCACAAGTTCCTCTTCTGGCTCGGGAACCGGTGCGGCGGCAGCTGCAGCGGCGGCATTAGCGGCGGCAGCAGCATTGGCGGCATTAGCAGCATTGGTGGCGGCGGCAATAGCAGCGGCTGAAGCGGCGGCCTGCTGGTCTAGTCTGTCTCCCATCATCTCAAGCATCTGCATGATTCCAACAAATCTCGGATCCTCAGGGACTGCTGCCTCCTCTGGGGGCGACACTGCACCACTGGCACTGGCCTCAGCCTGCGCTCTTCCCGGAGCACCTCGGGCACCGACTCTCATCGACGGCCCACCCCGAAACACGGGGCCTACTGCTCTCTTCCTAGCAGCTCTTGGCACTCGGTCACTCATGCTACAGGCTCAATATAGATGCCTATTTGCAAATTCCAATATAACATTAGAATTTAAGTGACCTCACACAAGCTAACAAATAACTAACAATCACTTGCATCATTATCATAAAAGCCTTTCCTACCAACTATCCCATGACTCCCACGCACCTTATCACTCCACACATGAACCATGCTCTGATACCACTTAAACGGGGATGTAACGCCCCGAGCGTCGGACGCGCCATCATCCCGCCATGGTCATGAAAGTGCGACAACCCCAGGTAGTGTCGCCGACCCCAAATATTATTATTAATGCACAAGCGGAACGTTCTAAGAAACCCTTACAAAACATATGGGATAGAACAGCAGGAAAGTCAATTCAATTCAAACAACGAACATTCATACATCATCATCAAACCAGGGTTTAAATACATCAACCGGATCCAGGGCCTATGCACCAAAAGTGGGTCAGAGTTTATGTGCATCAAAAGAGGGTTAGCCTACACAACATGGACCAGACCATCAAAAAGAAAGGACACAGTCCTAGGACTACTGGTCGTCCCCGTTCGTCGATCCCACGTCCTCAGGATCAGACACCCACGAGTCCGGGGGCGATGCGTTGATTACTCGACCATCGGAATGATCTGCCACACCTTCTCCCAAGATGGCGTTCATCACTGTCAATGGAATGTCCATGCTGTCCAGGGGGCCAATCCTAACACCATCTGCTCCGGTACGAAACCAAGCCCTAAACATATAAGGTACTCTACTCTCCACGCTAACCTCGACCAAAATGAAGGTCCTAACCAACTGATAAACCCAGGGACTTCCAGGATCAGGGGCACTCTCAGTCGTCTGGTCGATCACTGTCGACAGGCCGCTTATCTCCGGGGGTCTCGCCATCTACGGTCCTGTAATATTTTTCCCCAAACTGGGATGAGACTTTGTCTTAGCAAGTTCACCCCTCCTAAACCCCTATTAGAAAGAAAATACGCCCCATAGTGGTCTAGCCACGTAGTACAGAAGACTTACCTCGCCTTCTAGCCTTCCTGTAGATTAGTACAATTCATAGCACTCAAGTGCAAATTATAATATGCACGTGGACAATCGAAGCACAATCCAATCCATTTAATTTCAAATTCACGGCAAGCATTTCAATTCATCATTCATCTGCGCCACACAAGGGCATAGCCTACTCGCAGTTCGGCTATCTACTGACATAAAGCCAGGCATCGCCTCCCCCCTTGGAGCGCGGCTTCGTCAGTACATCGACGGCATCCCCGAAGGAGCATGGGCCCAGAATCGACTGTGACCCGCATCCACCACGTGGGCATCCCATATAGGGGAAATTCTCACTTAATAGTTCCAAACAATTTCTCACAATTATCATAACACCATTCATAATCAATTTAAAGCACGTCACACGTCATTCGCATAATTCAATTGCAACATTAACCTTTAAGAACTCAATTTCAATATCAATCCCGACAATTGGGATTTTCTAATTAAAATCCATATTTTTCTCAATCAACACTCAATTTGCATTAATCGTTCATCAATTTCAAATTCTAAGTATACAACGACGATCGGCACGAAATTCTAAGCAATTAGGGCCAAAAATAATTTTCGAGTTTTTTTAAAAAAATTTTTTAATAATATTTTAATGATTTTCGGAATATGATTTATTATTAAAATAATCCAAAATTCCGAAACATTTATTGAAATCCTAAATAAATCCCTTTAAGTCACATCAAGGTTTAGACAATAACATCATTACATTATATAGATTAATGGACTTTCACTTGCCTCTAATTCTTTAGCTCGACGGCAAGCAAAAACTCAGGGTTCATGGTCTCGGGCGCAACTCAATGGCGGCGAAGGCTAGTAGTGTCGATGGCGGTAGCTCCGTGGTCGGTAGAGGGCGACCCCCTCCTTCCTCACACCGTGCACCCTCTTGCTAAATCTCTCTTTCACTCGCCGCTGCTCAATCTCTCTCTCTGTTTGATTTTTCCATTCGATTTCTTCTCTCTCCTGCTCACGCTCATGAGCCATTTTGCTCTTTGATTCATTGATTAATTTGGTCAATGCATGCATGTTGTTCGGTGGCGTCCAAGACCGAAGACAGCAGGAGGGTGGCACGACAAGCAACGTGTCCTTCGATTGCCAGCTCTCTCCCCCCGCATGCACCGACGTGTCCAATGATGAGGGCTCCTTGGTCAACAAAGCTGAAGGAATTTTTTAGGAGTGTTGACCCCAAATTGTCGAGCAAATGGGGAGGAGTTTGGGGCGGCTTATACGTGGACGGTCTCCCCTCTCCATACATGCATAAATTTTGCCAAGCATGGCCAAATTTTCCTTCTTTCAGCTCTAAAAGAATCAATTAATCAAAGTCCAAATTTCCTTCTCATTGCATATACACTTTTGTGGTATAATTGTGTTGTCATCAAAATAAATTTGCATGGCTCAATAGGTTTGAATGTGATACTAATGATGACGAATTCCGATAACAATCTCATCAATCCACGATGTATCTTTATTTTTCCAAGGTCAGCAAAATGCGGATGCCACAATTCTCCCCTCCTTAGAAAATTTCGTCCTCGAAATTGGACGTCACTCAAGTCCCTATAAATAGATGAGGGTACCTTTCCCTCATTTCCTTCTCACTTTCCCATGTGGCCTCTTCCATATCATGATGTCGCAATAATATCTTAACTAGTGGAATTTTCTTTGCCCGAAGAACTTGTTCCTTTTGATCTAGTACTTGTATCGGCTCTTCCAGGTACTTCATTTTCTCATCCACTTTGATGGCTTCATGATTGAGTATGTGTCCAGGTTCAGGCTAATACCTTCTCAACATCGATGCTGGAACACATTGTGCAAATTTTCCAACTTAGGGGGTAACGCTAGCCGATAAGCTACGTCTCATATTCTTTCAAGTATTTCAAAAGGTCTAACAAATCTAGGGCTCAACTTACCCTTTATTCTGAATCGTGATATTCCTTTCATCGGGGATACTTTAAGGAATACATGATCTCCTACATTAAATTCCAACGGACTTCTACGCTTATATGCATATTCTTTTTGTTGGCTTTGGGCTGTTTTAAGTCTTTTCCCGATGATCTCAACAGCCTTTGTAGTAATTTGTACCAGCTCAGGTCCTGTCAACTTTCTTTTGCCTACTTCATTCCAATAGACAGGGCTCCTACATCTCCTTCCATACAATGCTTCATAGGGAGCCATGCCTATAGTTTTATGAAAACTATTGTTATAGGCAAATTCCACTAAATGCAATATTTTATTCCAGTTTCCTTTAAAATCAATCACAGAGGCTCTTAACATGTCCTCTAATATCTGAATCACTCTTTTTGTCTGTCCATCCGTCTATGGGTGAAAATCGGTACTAAATTGAAGCTTAGTCCCTAATGCGGTTTGAAGACTTCGCCAAAAGTTTAAAGTAAATCTTGAATCTCGATCGGAAGTGATAGTCATAGGAACACCATATAAGTGTACTACTTGGCTTACATATATCTCAGCATATTTATCCATCGGATAGTCTATACGGACTGTTAGGAAATGGGCAAACTTACTCATGCGATCCACTATCACCCAAATAGAGTCGTGACCACTTGATGTCCTTGGTAATCCTTGCACAAATCCATTGTTACATGATCCCATTTCCACTCTGGTATGTCTAATAGTCTCAATAGTCCTGCGGGTTTGCGGTGTTCCACTTTCACTTGCTAGCATGTTAAACATTGAGAGACATGCTTAGCTATATCAATTTTTCATGCCATTCCACCAATACTGTTAGCGTAAATTTATGTACATCTTTGTACTACCCGGATGAATACTATAGCTACTCCTATGTGCTTCTGATAGGATTTCTCTTTTCACTTCTTCATTGTCAGGAACACAGAGTCGTCATTGACATCTTACCACTCCATCCTCAGAGACTTGAAATTCTGGTCTTTTTCCTAAAGACACTCCATTTTGCACTTTCACAATTTCCAGGTCAGATTCTTGCAGAATTCTAATTTTCTTGATAATTTTCGGTTCAATTCTTATTGCAGTAAGCATACCAGTAAGGTGATCTACTTCTTGTAGAATCTGCTACTGACTTTAACAGGTTCCATTTTGTTATTCTCATATTGGCCATATCCATAGCCGAATTACGACTAAGAGCGTCTGCCACCTTATTTGCATTTCCTGGATGGTACCGTATTTCACAATCATAATCCTTTAACAACTCCATCCACCTCCTCTGTCTCATGTTCAGTTCCTTTTGTGAAAACAAATATTTTAAACTCTTAGATCTGTATAGATTTCAAATTTCTCTCCATATAGATAATGCCTCCATATTTTTAAAGTGAAAATTATAGTTGCCATTTCTAAGTCATGGGTTGGGTAGTTTAATTCATGGGGCTTCAACTGTCTAGATGCATAGGCTATGACCTTGCCATGCTACATCATAACGCATCCCAGTCCTTTGTGTGACGCATCACTATATACTGTGAATACACCAGATCCATATGGTATAGTTAAAATTGGAGCCGTAGTCAATTTCCTTTTAACTTCTTGAAAGCTCTTTTCACATTCTCCTTTCCATTCAAATCTTACGTTCTTCCTAGTCAATTTTGTCAATGGCCCTGCAAGTCGTGAGAATCCTTCAATAAACCTCCTATAATAACTGCTAGTCCTAAGAAACTCCGTATCTCAATTGGCGTTGTCGGTCTCGGCCAATTGGCGTTGTCGGTCTCGGCCAATTTACTACCATCTCAACTTTTGTTGGGTCTACTGCAATTCCTTCTCTTGACACCACGTGTCCCAAAAATATTATCTGGTCCAGCCAAAATTCACACTTACTAAATTTGGCATATAACTTATGGTCTCTAAGGATTTGAAACACTATCTACAGGTGTCGCTCATGCTCTTCAGGTCCTTTAGAATATATCAGGATATCATCAATGAAGACAATCACGAATTGATCCAAATAAGGTTTAAATATCCTATTCATCAGATCCATGAATGCAGCTGGAGCATTTGTCAATCCAAATGGCATAACTAGGAACTCATACTGTCCATAGCGAGTCCTAAATGCGGTCTTAGGAATGTCTTCCTTCTTAATCCTTAGTTGGTGATATCCTGACCTCAAGGCAATTTTAGAAAAGATTGAACTTCCTTGCAGTTGGTCAAATAAAACATCAATTTTGGGCAAGGGATATTTATTCTTAATAGTTACCTAATTCATTTGCCTATAGTCAATACATAAACGCATTGACCCATCCTTATTTTTCACAAATAATATCGGTGCACCCCACGAAGAAGCACTTGGCCTAATAAATCCTTTATCGAGCAACTCTTGTAGTTGCACCTTCAACTCTTTCAATTCCATTAAGGCCATCATATACGGGGCTTTCGATATCGGTCCTGTTCCAGGCATTAGTTCAATCTCGAACTCAATTTCTCATTCCGGTGGTAACCCTGGTAGTTCCTTAGGAAATACATCCTGAAATTCCCTAACCATTCGAATTTCATCAAGCTTAGCTTCTTCCTTCGTATAATCCTTTACTACTGCCAAGTATCCTTGACATCCTTCGTCAAGTAGTGCACGAGCTTCTATCACTGAAATAAGAGCTATAGAGGGGTTTGTCTGACCTCCGAAAAATTCAAAACTAGATCGGTCGGGTAAAACAAACTGGATCACTTTCCTATAGCAATCCATCTTAGCTTAATACTTATGGAGCTAGTCCATTGAGATGATAACATCAAAGTCATACATGGCCATCACGACTAGGTCTATCTCCATATCCCATCCCCCTATAGTTATCTTACATTTTTCACATACCAACGTAGACAATACCACATTCTTTAATGGCGTGGAAACATAAAGAGGAGTCTCAAGAGATGTAGTTTCTATCTTACTCAACTGTCTATACCTTTCAGACATAAAAGAATGCGTAGCACCCGTATCAAACAACGCATATGCCATTTTACCATTTATAAAAATCGTACCTGAGATGACATTTTTGGAAGCTTCCGCTTCCTCTTGGGTGACCGCATACACCCTTCCTTGTGTTGGTGGCCTCTGTTGATTCCTTGGTAGATTTGGTCTAGCAGTATGTTGTTGCACCTGTCACGTTGAACTGACATTCTGCTGCGACCTCTCTTGTGGACAATCTTTTCTAAAGTGTCCTACTTGTCCACAACGATAACATTTTGGTGGACTATTACAAAATCCTGGCCCATATTGTCCACCACACCTCTGGCAAATGTTTCCCTATTAGAGTACTCTCCCTAGAACCGAGCCACTCCTCGTTTTTCCAAAATTCCCATAATTACTCTTCTTCTTAGATTCCTAAGGCTGTCCTTGACCAGAATAAGGTCTCTTACCCCTTCGAACATCACTAAAGGTTGATTGCCTCTTAGATTCTGATTGCTCTCTCACTAACTCTTACTCCACGAACTGTGCCCTTTCATAAATTTCATTATAATCCCTTATATTCAGAGGCACTAGCTATTTCCTAATATTAGTCTTTAATCCTTTCAGGAATCTCTTAGCCTTTTCCTCTTGATCCTCAATCAACCTAGGAGCATACCTAAACAATTCAAAAAAATTTGCTTCATACTAGTCTACTGTAAGCTCCCCTTGTTCCAACTGAACAAACTTTGTGATCTTCCTATATTTGACACAGTCAGAGAAATGCTTTCAATTGAAAGCCCTAACGAACTCATCCCAGTTTATATTAGTACCGGGTGGAAAGATTGTGTCTCTTGAAGCTCTCCACCAAAATTTTGCATTTCCCTCCAACTGGTACTCTACCAAGGTTATCTTTTCAACATCGCTATAGTTCAACAATCGGAAAATCTATTCCATTCCGTCAATCCAATGTTCCGCCTGCTCAGGACTTCCCATTCCATTAAACATAGGTGGTTTCAACTTCAAGAATTATTCCACCAGTCCTTTAGTACGACATTTTGCTCTGGGTTGTTGCTGAGCTTACCTTTCCATCAAATTTCCTATGTTGGCCAATGCCAGTAGGATATCTTCCATCTAGGGTTCAGCCCTAGAAGCAGAGGCTTCAGCCCTCGATGGATGAGAACTCCCAGTACGTACCATATCTTCCTACAGTGTACCAAGCATTCGCCTCAGGAATAATTTGTGGCTCAATGTCATTGGTCAGATAATACAATAAGGGTATTACTAAAGTCACATAAGTAACATAGAATGTTACTGGCACATAAAGGTAACTCGCAATAACTACTAGAGATTTACGAGTGAAAATCAATCACCCGTTATTCAAAGTTAGCCAACTACCCGTGGTTAGTATCCTATGGTGTGCATCATTCTATCCTCAATTCCATTAGAGGTACCTTATCACTCCAAGTAAACCTTTTGCTCTGATACCACCCACTGTGGCACCCCCTGAACGGCCCCTGATCCGCTAGGGTCACCATGGATACCTTAGCTTTCTCTCACTTGAAGGTGTATTACTTTTGTACCATGATATTTTCAAGAAGTCCATGAGTCCTGGGGGTTTGTAATTCTTACATTGGTCCCTATGCAGAATATAACAGAAGCATATTCAACATCTCCCTATGCCATATTAAAAAACGATGCACACTAACTATGCATTTTTATAGGTAAAAGCCAGACACTTTTATTTACATAAATCTGATGGACATCTTAGTCGGTACATCAAAATGCCAAGATTGTTCTAAACTCGGCTACTCTCAAAAGGTACTCGACTCTCTAACAACCATGTACATAGGCGCATTAGTCAGTGTTAGCGGTCCAAAAATGCTTCATCAGCTGACCATCACTCTCGGTCACACCAAGTCTAGTCCATCAGCTAGCGACGGCGGCAATGGTCCCAGCATACTCCCATCACGGTAGACGAACATAGTCGAAAACTCCTGAATCACTGGGCTGGTGGGAGAACCAATGTCAAACACGATCAGTACCCGCACTCGAATAAAAACCAACCCTCGTATCTCAGGATGATGGTGCTCCGAACACTCACACTAAAGGTCGATCGGAATACCATAAAATGTGCCGGGGGTGACTAATAGCAGAGGTATATCTTCTAGTCTGAAATGTTAGTCCCAAACGGGGTGAGTACAACCACTCAACAGCAAAAGATCCATTAAACTATACTATGCATTCCATCACGATCTAGTTTTATGCAAGATAAACAAGACAGTTCATCAAGGAATGAGTATGCATCGACACCATAAAACTCTTTAGTGTAATGACCAGTATAGTTCCAACAAACCAGATCCATCATGTTTAGTCACACAAGTCTCGAAGATAGGGCCAAACTGTTATGACACATCCCATTCCATGCCATACAATTTAGTCCCATGACCAGACCACACTCACACTTAGTAGAACCATCAATTTTACCATTCAAAAGGTTTTATCCCCCCAGAGGACCAATGTTTGATCCTTCTGAGATTTCGCACCCAACCTAGCATCGCGAAAGCCTTCGACATTTAGCCATTAGGCCACCGGGCATCCAAAGCGTGTTTCATTACACCTCTTAGGCATCTCGCACCCCACCGGCATCACGAGGAATCTCTGGGGCGCGCCATGAAAATGGTTATGCCTACCCTCCAGAACTACGTATCGACATACCACCGGGCATCCCGATGCTCCCAAGGAAAACCTCTAGGGCACTACGGACCCCAGGCATCCATAAGGCATCAACTCATTCGATCCTCCGGGCCTCCCGACTCCCGGGGCATCGTTGACCTAAAGGTCCAACGGCAACATTAACATCTTAATATCAAAAACACTTTTCAATGCAATGACAATATGTCCCATGAGTCTTCATCAAATCTCAATATTGAATGATATGCTGAATACCAATATCATCATGTCAATCCATAACTCAAAATGCATCCACCCTTGAGAGAAATTAAGCAAATTCAGCACAAAACAATCCAAAAATCAGAATGCATAGTTTTAGTAAAAATTTTGGTACAACCCCTAAACGAACTCAATTCAGATTTCTTTGATCCCAAAATGAAATTGGGCAGAAAGCATTGCATATTAAAAGAAGTTTATGCCACTGTATTGATTCCGAAAAATTCTGATAAAAATATATACCCTAGTTTATACAATTCCTCACAACTTCCATGAAGCAATCGAGATCAAATTCATATTGGAACTATCCATAGAGATTTACAAAGTGAATTTAGTAAGATCCCACACCCACATCGTGACCATCTCACTTCCACAAGTCTACCAAAAGTCGGTCTTTCAACCATAGATCAACAGGTTCGAAAATGCATATAGAAACCAAAGTAATTCCTCAATCTCATGGTTTCACTCTACCTCAATAAAAGTATAAATTGAATCATGCACTTATGATATGATGACATACGCATGGCTATATGATATGATGATGATGAGTGCATGGTTGTATGTGCACCTATGGCATGATGGTATATGTGTGACATGATGATGATAAGTGCATGGTTGTATGTGCACCTATGGCATGATGGTATATGTGTGACAAGATGATGATGAGTGCATGGTTGTATGTGTACCTATGGCATGGTAGATGTATGACATGATGGTGATGAGTACATGAGGACGTATGTACATATGGTATGATGACATATGCATGGCTGCAAGGTAAGTTATGCTTGGATGCATGAATGACATGTACTATGCTATGGTTGTATTGTGTGATGCATTTAGTGGTTTATTGGATCTTTTACCTGCTGAGTGGATGTACTCACCCCTTCGGGGACCAACATTTCATATTAGAAAGATGCCGCTCCCTACTATCATGCGAGGTACCTTCAATGGCCTCCCATTTGACGTGGAGGTAGAGTGTTCGGAGATTGATTGCGTTACCATTCCTGGTCTGACGTTTGTGCAAGTTCGCATGCTGGTCATGTACGATGTGGGCATGGCTGGGGGCCCGGTCATAAAGGAGTTTTTGTTGGTTCACGTCCGTCGAGATAGAGTGTTTAGGGGGATGTTGCTGCCACCACCGCCCGACGCGCCAAGATGGGTGTGATGGCCATGTGAGGAGTAGAGAGCTGACGTTTCTTTTTGGGGGTAGCTGACATTGATAGATGGAGGATGACACGTGATCGGTATAGGGGTCGAGATATCTTTTGGGTTGCGGCCAAGTGTAGTTAAAATTCTTGGCCTTTCTTTTTGGTTGTACCGACTCAAGAAATCCATCATGAAAATATATAAATAAAAATGTCTTGGCTTCATCTTTTCTTATGATGCTTAGTGGTGTGCGTTGCATTATGGTTATTGGAGGGAGAGATGGTGAGACTCAATTATGCTTCCGCTAATAAGTTGTGCTGGGACTGTTTTCAAAAAAAAAAAAAAAATGCCTATGAACTACAATGCTTCTACTAAGAGATGTAACTAGTGGAGTGATAGGTACCTGTGGCGACCTAAGGTGTTTTGGGGTGCCACATCCGCCCTTTTTGGTATTAGAGCAATGGTTATAGGTTGGAGTGATAAGGAGCCTCATTTGGAAATTGAGGAACATGATGACAATGCACACCATAGGATATTGACTGGAATAGTTGGGTAACTCTGAAGAACGGGTGATGAGTAATCACTCGTAGATCCCTAGTAGTTATTATGAATTGCTCTTAGGTACCAGTGACATGTTTATGTTACTTATGTAGTAGTAGTTGCTTTGAATGGAGACATTGAGTCACCGATATTTCCTGAGGCAAATGCTTGGAAACTGCAGGGAAATCATGGTACGAGCTGGAAGTGCTCATCCATCAAGGGCTAAAGCCTTTGCAGCAAGGGCTGAACCCCGGATGGAAGATATCCTGCAGGCATTGGCCAATATAGGAAATCTAATGGAAAGACAAGCGCAGCAACAACCCGGACCAGAACGCCATACTCAAGGACTAGTGGAGCAATTTCTGAAGCTGAAACCACCTAAGTTCACTAGAATGGGAAGTCCTGAGGAGGCGGAGCATTGGACTGATGGGATGGAACGAATTTTCCGGTTGTTGGACTGCAATGATGCTGAGAAAATAACTTTGGCAGAGTACCAGCTGGAGGGAAATGCAAAGTTTTGGTGGAGAGATTCGAAGGACATAATCTTTCCACCAGGTACTGATGTTAACTGGGAAGAGTTTGTGAGAGCTTTCAATAGAAAGCATTTTTCTAACTATGCTAAGGACAGGAAAGTTTCAAAATTTGTTCAATTAAAACAAAGGGAGCTGACAGTGGACCAATATGAGGCTAGATTTTCTGAATTATCTAGATATGCTCCTAGACTGATTGAGGATCAAGAAGAAAAGGCTAAGAGATTTCTGAAAGGGTTGAGAACTGATATCAGGAAACAACTAGTGGCTTTGAACATAAGGGATTACCATGAGATTCATGAAAGGGCACAGTTAGTGGAGCAGGAGCTGATGAGAGAGCAATTAGGGTTTAAGAAACAGCTGAACTTTAATGATGTAAGAAGGGGTAAGAGACCCTACCCTGGTCAAGGTCAGACTTGGAATGTGAAGAAAAAGAGCAATTTTGGAAATTTTGGGGGAGCAAGAACTGGCCTGAATATAGGGAAAGCACCCTATCAGCCTGATGTTTGTCAAAGGTGTAATGGGCGACATGGCCCAAGACCTTGCAATGGACGACTGAGATGTTTTGGTTGTGGACAAGTGGGCCACCTTAGGAGAAGTTGCCCACAAGAAAGGTCACAAATGAGTGTTGGCTCGGTGCGACAGGGACAACAAAGTGCTGTTAGGTCAAACTTACCAAGGAATCCTCAGAGGCCACTAGCACAAGGAAGGGTGTATGCGGTCACCAAGAGGAAGCGGAAGCTTCCATAAATGTTATCTCAGGTATGATCCTTATCAATGGTAAAAAGGCATATGCATTGTTTGATACGAGTGCTACACATTCATTTGTGTCTGAAAGATATAGGCGTTTGAGTAAAATAGAAGTTACGCCTCTTGAGATGCCTCTTTGTGTTTCTACGCCTTTAAAGAATATGGTATTGTCTAAGCTAGTGTGTGGGAATTGTAAGATATCAATGGGAAGAAAAGATATGGAAATAGACTTGGTCGTAATGGCTATGTATGATTTTGATGTTATCATAGGAATGGATTGGCTTCGTAAGTATTGGGCCAAAATGGATTGTTATAGAAAAGTGATCCAATTTGTCTTACTTAATCAGTCTAGTTGTGAATTTTTGGGAGGTCAGACCCACCTACCTATAGCACTTATTTCAGAAATAGAAGCTCGTGCGTTACTTGACAAGGGATGTCAAGGATACCTGGCCATGGTTAAAGATTATAATAGGGAAGAGCCTAAACTTGATGAAGTTCGAGTAGTTAATGAATTTCAAGATGTATTTCCTCCGGAGTTGCCTGGATTATCACCAGAATGAGAAATTGAGTTCAAAATTGAATTAATGCCTAGAACAAGACCAATATCTAAAGCCCCGTATAGAATGGCCTTAGTCGAGTTGAAGGAATTAAAGGTGCAACTACAAGAGTTGCTTAACAAAGGATTCATTAGGCCAAGTGCTTCACCTTGGGGTGCGCCAGTTTTGTTTGTGAAAAAGAAAGATGGGTTGATGCGCTTGTGCATTGACTATAGGCAACTGAATCAGGTGACTATAAAAAATAAATATCCTTTGCCTAGAATTGATGACCTATTTGACCAACTCCAAGGAAGTTCGGTCTTCTCTAAGATTGACTTAAGGTCGGGATACCATCAGCTAAGAATTAAGAAAGAGGACATTCCTAAGACTGCGTTTAGGACTCGTTATGGACATTATGAGTTCCTGGTCATGCCATTTGGATTGACAAATGCACCAACTGCATTTATGGATCTAATGAATAGGATATTTAAGTCTTATTTGGACTAGTTTGTGATTGTTTTTATTGATGATATCCTGATATATTCAAGAGGGCCTAAAGAGCATGAACATCATTTGATGATAGTTTTGCAAACCTTGAGAGATCATAAGCTGTATGCCAAATTTAGCAAGTGTGAATTATGTCTGGACCAGAAAATATTTTTAGGGCATGTGATATTAGGAGAAGGAATTGTAGTAGACCCGACAAAAGTTGAAATGGTAATAAATTGGCCAAGACCAACGACACCTACAGAAATATGGAGTTTCTTAGGACTGGCTGGCTACTATAGGAGGTTTATTGAAGGATTTTCACGATTGGCGGGTCCTTTAACAAAATTGACTCGAAAGAATGTGAAGTTTGAATTGAATGGGGAATGTGAAAGGAGTCTCCAGGAGCTTAAAAAAAAATTGACCTCGGCTCTAATCTTGACTATATTGACAGGATCGGATGGTTTTACAGTGTATAGTGATGCATCTCACAAGGGACTGGGATGTGTTTTGATGCAGCAATGCAAGGTCATAGCCTACGCGTCCAGACAATTAAAACCCCATGAACTGAATTACCCAACGCATGATTTAGAATTAGCAGCTATAGTGTTCGCTTTGAAGATATGGAGGCATTATTTATATCGGGAAAAGTTTGAAATTTATACGGATCATAAGAGCTTGAAGTATCTGTTCTCACAAAAGGAATTGAACATGAGACAAAGGAGGTGGATGGAGTTGTTAAAGGATTATGATTGTGAGATACGATACCATCCAGGGAAAGCAAATAAAGTAGCAGATGCTCTTAGTCGTAAGTCAGCTATGGAGATGGCCAGTTTAAGAATGGCAGAATGGAGTTTGTTAAAGTCCGTAGCAGACTCAGAGTTTAGATTGAAAATGGATTGTCTTACAAATATGCTTAGTGCATTAAGGATTGAACCTGAAATTATTCAGAAAGTTAAGATCTTACAAGAATCTGATCCAGAAATTTTAAAAGTAAAAGATGCAATGTCTTTAAGAAAAAGACCGGAATTTCAAGTCTCTGAAGATAGAGTGGTAAGATGTCAAGGACGACTTTGTGTTCCCAACAATGAAGAGGTAAAGAAGGAAATTTTGTCGGAGGCACATAGGAGTAATTACAATGTTCATCCAGGTAGTACAAAGATGTATAGGAACTTGCGTCAGCAATTTTGGTGGAATGGTATGAAAGCAAATACGGCTAAGCACGTTTCTCAATGTTTGACGTGCCAGCAATTAAAAGCGGAACATGGCAAACCCGCAGAACTCTTGAGACCGTTAGATATACTAGAATGGAAATGGGAACATATAACAATGGACTTTGTACAAGGATTGCCACTGACATCAAGTGGTCATGACTCTATCTGGGTAATAGTAGACCATTTAACTAAATCTGCTCATTTCCTAGCAATTCGCATAGATTACCCAATGGACAAATATGCGGATATATATGTAGGTTAAGTAGTACGCTTACATGGTATTCCAGTAACTATTACCTCATATTGGAATTCAAGATTTACTTCGAACTTTTGGCGAAGTCTTCAAATTGCCTTAGGAACTAAACTCCAATTTAGTGCTGCTTTTCTGTGGCATCCCATAAATTCAAAGCCGAGCCATAAGGTGTGTTAAAGTCTTTAATTAGGTGATAGAATTTCCATGGCCTATGTTTTAGCCATTAGTCTTTTAATTTGATGATTTGTGCTTGTGATTGTGGAATTTAAATTTAATAGATTAATAATCTATGCTTGGCCATATGATTTAAATTTCAATGAGCAAAAATATCCTAAGACTTTGGCCAAGATTAAAAATTGAAATTTAGAAATATTTATAGAAGGAATTTCAAAAAAAAAAAAAAAAGAAGAGAAAAAGAGGGTTAAAATTCGAATGGGCCTTGGACCCATTGGCCTAAAGCTTGGTGGGCCAAGCTAGTCGGCCCATTAAAGTCCAAGAAGAGGATTCGACCAGCCCAAGGGGAGTGGCTGGATGGGCCTAAGCCCAAGCCCAAATCAAATTCAAATTAAAACCCAATGAGACAAGTGGCAAATGGCAAGAGCATGCATTGGTGGGTTTGTAGGCAATCTCATGATTGCTAATCATGGGATTAGGGGAGTATAAAAGGGATGAGGAGAGAGAGAGTGGCCGGTTACTTGCTTCATTCGTCCAAAGAGAGGGTGAGAGAGAGAGAGAGAGAGAGAGAGAAAGGGAGAGACCGAGAGGGGAAGGAGGCGGAGCCGAGGGGTGCCGCCGTTCGTTCGTCGTCCGATCGCCGTGTCCCGCCGCCGTTCGTTGTCGTTTGTCCATCTTAGAGGCAAGTGGAGTCCTTAACTTCTCTTGCATGTTTGTTTTGTTGGTTGCATGTTCGATTTTAGGTGTGATTTGTGCGAAAAACCGAGGTAAGAGTTGGTTATTTTCAAACCGTGTGACTGTTCTTGTTCGGTTTGTGGGAGTCAGTAGCTTGTTTGAGCTTGCATGGGTGTTTGGAGTTCGATTTTGGCTTTGATTCCTTCATGAAAGTTGTAGCTAACGTCTTGTACTATAACATACTGAAATTTTGTGGAAAATTATGGAGATATGTGGGGTTAAAGTTCTATTATACGGAGACCCTAGATCTGTGAAGTTTCCACTGACCTCTTGTTAGATTTTTGTTTGCATGTTGATTACTGTTGAAGATTTGACTTTGATGTCTTCATGAAAGTTGTAGGTAACACCTTAAAATACAACATACTCAAATTTGAAGCAAAAATAACAAGAATATCTTGGTGAATCGGCTAGATCTTGGAAACAATGGTTCTGGTGAAGTATTCCGAGACACCCGAGACTTCATGGACTTAAATGGTGACCATAATTTGGTTATTTGACCTAGATCTCTTCATGAAACTTGTAAAGGACACCTTGGAACATAACATACTCAAATTTCAGAGGAAAAAAAAGAGAATAGATGGGTGAAATCTAAAAATTTCAGAGATGTGTGTTCTGGACGACGTGGTAGTGGTTCCAGAAGTTTCGTGGAGTTGTATAAATTAATCTAAAAAGAATTTGGCTTGGAGTTCTGCGTGAAAAGTGCACGAAAATGTGTTGGCTATCACCCTGTAAAATTTCGTAATTTTTGAAGGCCATATGAGTATTTTAATCGAATTTATTTGGAAACTGTGCAATTCTAGTCATTATCCGAATATCATGTGCTATTTTGTGGAAATTGTGAAATTATGAGAAATTCAATTTGGCCATGAACTTTGTATGAAATTGTGATCCTATTGATTTGTTTAGTGATTTTTTGAATATTATGATTTTGGGAAAATCATAGATATTAAATTTAATATTTATTTATGAAAATAAATAAATATAATAATAAAATAATAAAAAATAAAATAATAAAATAAAATAAAAATGGATTATTTTATTGGCCATGAATTCCATTGAATTTATTATGCATTGTTATATGACATTGGTGTATGTATGATCATAAATTGTAATGCATGTGTAAATCATATGTCATGTAATAATAAGATTTGAAAGGATGGTGAATGTGGAAAATGATATGTGAGTAAGAGGATGTGGTGGAGGATGGGGCCGGAATGCACAGAGATGTATTGCCAGAATTCCCTGGGAGATTCAGGATGCCCAGAATGTGGGGGGCCGGAAGCCCTTTCGGAGGTTTCTGCCCGAAGGGAATGCCTCGTGATGCTAGTTGAGATGCGAGATGCCTGGAATGTGGGGGGCCGGAAGCCCGGTGGCCATGGGATGGCTGGAATGCTGGGAACCTTGTCGGAGGTCTTTGCCCGAAGGGATGATGAAATTGATGATATGAGAAGTGGGTGATGTGGTGATCAAACTTAAAGATAAAAGATGAAAAATGAACCCATGATATATGATATGCATGATGATATGCATGATGATGATGATGATGATGATATGTGATGTGATATGATGATCACCCATGATATATGACATGCATGATGATATGCATGAAGATGGTGATAATGATGATGATATGTGATGTGATATGATGATCACCTATGATATGATATGGTATGCATGATGATATGCATGATGATGATGATGATATGTGATGTGATATGATGATCACCTATGATATGATATGATATGCATGATGATATGCATGATGATGATGATGATATGTGATGTGATATGATGATCACCTATGATATGATATGATATGCATGATGATATGCATGATGATGATGATGATGATGATATGTGATGTGATATGATGATGTATGATAGTGTGTGCCTGGCTTCAAGGTAAGTAATGCTTGCAATGCATGTGAAATTTGCATGATGCATTGAGTTGTTATTAGATTTCCCTATCTGCCAAGTGGTTGTACTCACCCCTTTTGGGGATAACATTTCAGATTAGCAAGTATGCCGCTACCTGCCGTCACGCGAGGTACATTTTATGGGATACCATCCGATGTAGAGGTCGAGTGTGTTGAGATAGACTGTCCCTCTGTTCCCGGACTGACTTTTATCCGAGTACGTTGTCTAGTGATGTATGACGTGGGCCTGGCTGGGGGTCCTGTTATTCAGGAGTTCATTTCTGTGCACGTTCGTCGGGATGGAGCAATGCGAGGGATGTTGCCGCCGCCACCGCCTGATGCATCGGGTTGGGTGTGAGACCCGCGCGCGATGAGTAGGAGCTGGATCTCTTTTTGATGTAGATAGTCGACACTTTCGATGGGGGTTCGTACTCATGTGATGTTGAGGGTCGAGAGTTTCTTTTTGAGGTTTTAGGCTGGACGTGGCTAAGTCCTAGCTTTTCCTTTTTGATGTACCGACCCAAAAGATATCCCATCTTGAAAAAAAAAAAAATAAATAAATATATATATATATATATGTAAGCAAAGTGTCGAAGTTGTTTATAAAATCCTGATGTTTAGCTGGTGTGTATTGGTATCATGGATTGGTAGGGGGATAGATGGTGATGTTTAATTTGCTTCCGCTAAGAGTCATGTTGGGACCGATCGTTTATAAAAAAAAATGCCTGTGATGAATGACGCTTGTTTTAAGTACAAGATAGGAAAAGGTAATAAAGTGTAACATCGGCGCTGGTGACAACCTGCGAAGGGTTCGGGGTGTCACATTTTCACCCTCAGACAGATGGATAAATAGAAAGAGTTATCCAGACATTAGAGGATATGTTAAGGGCTTGTGTGATTGACTTTAAGGGAAATTGGGATGAAAGATTGCATTTGGTGGAGTTTGCTTATAATAATAGTTTTCAGAAAAATATAGACATGGTTCCCTATAAAGCATTATATGGAAGGAGATGTAGGACTCCTATCTGTTGGAATGAAGTAGGTGAAAGGAAATTGACAAGACCTGAACTGGTACAAGTTACCACTGAAGTTGTCGAAATTATTAGGAAAAGATTTAAAATAGCTCAGAGTAGACAGAAAGACTACGCAGATAGGCATAGAAGGCCTTTGGAATTTAATGTGGGAGATCATGTATTTCTTAAGGTATCTCCAATGAAAGGAATATCTCAATTTGGAATGAAGGGTAAGTTAAGCCCTAGATCTGTCGAACCTTTTGAGATACTTGAAAGAATATGAGACGTAGCTTATCGTTTGGCGCTGCCTTCTAAGTTGGGAAATTTGCATGATGTGTTTCATGTATCGATGCTGAGAAAGTACCAGCTGGATCCTGGTCATATACTCGATCATGAAGCCATCAAAGTGGATGAGAAAGTGAGGTACATCAAAGAGCCTGTGCAAATATTGGATCGAAAAGAGCAAGTCCTTAGGACTAAGACAATCCCACTGGTTAAGGTATTATGGCGACATCATGATATGGAAGAAGCCACATGGGAAAGTGAAGAGCAAATGAAGGAAAAGTACCCCTATTTGTTTCAAAATGACATGAGTAATGTTTAATTTTGAGGACGAAATTCTCTAAGGAGGGGAGAATTGTGGCATCCCAAAATTCAAGTGTTATGTGGTTGGAAATGTATCTTGTGTTCATGGGTTATTAAAATTAGTATCATGGGATAATTTGATAAGAAGAATTTGTTCTTGGCTATGCACCTCATAGATTTGATTCTTATAGTTTAAGGATACAAGTTTTATGGCCATATGAAATTGTAAATTTGGAATTTATAAAAAAGGAATTAAAATGAATTGTTAATAGTAAACATGGGCTATTTAAGTTTGGACTTTAGGCCCAAGAGTATTGGACCTAAAGTGGGCCAAAAGGCCGGCCCATGAAGCCCATGAAGGGCTGCCATCGACCAAGGAGGCGGGGAGAAGCCAGCCTATCTTCAAGCCCATCATGTGCATGGGGTTTGCCAAGTGGCCAAAAGGGAGTTACACCCATTGGCCACCTTGGGCAGCTCCTAATCATTACAAATGATTGAATAAAAGGGAAATAGAGAGACGGGGAGTGACCAGTTTTGAGAGAGGGAGAGAGAGAAAGCTGTCGAGAGAGTGAGGGAACCGAGAGAGAGGAGGAAGAGGCCACGTGAGGAAGAAGCCGCTCATCCGTTGCTCGTAGCCGCCTATGCGTCCGTCGTTCGCCGCTGTTGTGGTCGCCGTAGCTCGATTTAGAGGCAAGTTAGATCCTTTGATCTATTCTTGCATATTTTTTCTAGAATGTGCTATTGAAGGGTGATGAATTTCGGATGTCTAGGGTGTGAAAAACCGAAGTTTTAAGGGGGTTGTTTTGAAGTTATAATCTGTTCTCGAGTAAACAGCCTGACCCAGAATGTTGTAGTGGCTTGCATGCGATGTTTGAGTTGGATTTTGGCTTTGAATTCTTCATTAAAGTTGTAGATAACATCTTATCGTATAACATACTAAAATTTCGGGCAAAATGGATGAGTTTTGAGGGGTCAAACCTTCCCTCTACGAAAATGTTAGATCTGAAGCTGTATTGTTGACCTCTTGGTGATTTTGTGTGTTGTATGTAACTTTTTACTGAAAATTTCACTTTGACCCCTTCACAAAAGTTGTATAGAACATCTTGAAGACTAACATACTCAAATTTGAGGTAAAACGAACAAGTATAGCCTAGTGAAACGATTTTTTTCTTTTGAGGACGTTAGATCTGGAAATGTTGCACTAAACTCCAGTGACTTCGTGGACTATAAAGTGACTTTCTTTTGAAAATCTCACCTTTATCCCTTAATGAAACTTGTAGTAGACCTCTTGAGTCAAAACATATAAAAAATTCAGAGGAATAGATGGAAGATAAGTAGGTGAAATCATGATTTTTGGAGACGGCTAAACCTGGAATGTTCGGTACTAGGAACAGGGGTTTCAACCATCCATAGTTAATTATCTAGGACGAATCTGGCCTTTATGTCTTCATGAAAAATATACTTTAGGATCTTTACTACCACATATTCAAATTTCATAATTTTTTAAGGTCATTAGAGTATTTAATCGGAAATATTTCAAAAACCAAGTAATCTGAGGCGTTCGGGTTTAGTCAGTTTCAATGCATGGGTCATATCATTTTTTATGAAGCTCTTTTGGCAAAGTGTTCTTCACGAAGTATCTTTCTGTATGTCTTCCCTGCAACATACTCAAATTTCATATTTTTATAAGTTCATTTGCCTATTTAACCAAAAATGTTTCAAAAACTGTGCAAGCTGTATTGATAGAATAGAAACGGTGTCATGCGTGATCTATAACAAATTGTATAAGGGTCTTTTGGTGCAATTTCCTTTATGAAATATCTGTCATTATGTCTTGACTATCACATGTTCGAATTTCATAATTTTTAAAGACCGTTTGGCTATTTAATGGAAATATTTTCTAAAACTGTACAAGCTGGATTGTGCAAATTTCAAATGCTGAAATTTATGACTATTCTGTTTTGGATGAGCCCTATTAATTATATTGATTGAGGTGATTGAATCTTGATGAGCATGTGTTGATATTTGGCATTGCATAAAGAATCAAATGCTGAATTTGACTTTGTTGCCATTACATCATGTGCCATGTTGATTGTGAGACATAAATTGGTGAATATGAATTATGATGAATTAGCAAACTATTGGAGGTGGGTTGATAATGCCCTAGGAGTGTCAGGATGCCCGGGATGGGGGGTGTCGGATGCCCGGTTGTATTGAGATACATGCCCGGATGTCCTCGGGAGTTTTGAGATGCCCGGAATGGTTGGGTGCCGGAAGCCTCGGAGGTTTGTGCCCAGGGAATGCCTCGTGATGCCAGTTGGGATGCGAGATGCCCGGAATGTGGGGGTGCCGGATGCCCGGTGGTGTGTGCCTGGATTGGGGTGCGAGTGATAAAATGTGGGATGCAATTACTAGTCCTGGGAAAGAAAGATGTGGTGATCAAATTGAAAGATAAAAGTAGAAATTGAATCATGCACATATGATATGATGACATACGCATGGTTGTATGATATGATGATGATGAGTGCATGGTTGTATGTGCACCTATGGCATGATGGTATATGTGTGACATGATGATGATGAGTGCATGGTTGTATGTGCACCTATGGCATGATGGTATATGTGTGACATGATGATGATGAGTATATGGTTGTATGTGCACCTATGGCATGGTAGATGTATGACATGATTGTGATGAGTACATGAGGATGTATGTACATATGGTATGATGACATATGCATGGCTGCAAGGTAAGTTATGCTTGGATGCATGAATGACATGTACTATGCTATGATTGTATTATGCGATGCATTGAGTGGTTTATTGGATCTTTTACCTGCTGAGTGGTTGTACTCACCCCTTCGGGGACCAACATTTTAGATTAGAAAGATGCCGCTCTCTACTGTCACGCGGGGTACCTTCTATGGCCTCCCATTTGACGTGGAGGTAGAGTGTTCGGAGATTGATTGCGTTACCATTCCTGCTCTGACGTTTGTGCAAGTTCGCGTGCTGGTCATGTACGATGTGGGCATGGCTGGGGGCCCGGTCATAAAGGAGGTTTTGTCGATTCACGTCCGCCGAGATGGAGTGTTTAGGGGGATGTTGCCGCGACCACCGCATGACGCGCCAGGATGGGTGTGATGGCCGTGTGAGGAGTAGAGAGCTAATGTTTCTTTTTGGGGGTAGTCGACACTGATAGATGGAGGATGACACGTAATCATTATAGGGTCGAGATATCTTTTGGGTTGCGACCAAGTGTAGTTAAAAGTCTTGGCCTTTCTTTTTGGTTGTACCGACCCGAGAAATCCATCATGAAAATATATAAATAAAAGTGTCTTGGCTTCATCTTTTCTTATGATGCTTAGTGGTGTGCATTGCATTATGGTTATTGGAGGGAGAGATGGTGAGACTCAATTATGCTTCCGCTAATAAGTTGCACTGGACCATTTTCAAAAAAAAAAAAGAAGCCTATGAACTACGATGCTTCTACTAAGAGATGTAACTAGTGGAGCGATAGGTACCTGTGGTGACCTAAGGTGTTTCGGGGTGCCATAATATTCATTCACTCGATTAGATTCATTCATTTATTAAGTTCAAATATATCCATTTCTTCAATCAAATTCATTCACTTATTGAATCTGGATATATCTATTTGTTTAATCAAATTCATTTCTTGAATATATTCGCTTATTAAATATATCACTTGTGTGAGTGTATCCACTTGTTCAATCAAATTCATTTTCTGAAAATGTGCACTCACAGAGTGTATTCACTTTTCAGAATCCCTTTAAATACCTACTTCTATCTAACTAAATGTAACCACTAGCTACACATACCTAGCATCTAAATATATCCAATCGTTGAATCTGATCACATGTTGCTTCTTACTTGTTTGTTTGACTAATGCATTTCATTAATTTGAGGAACATGCAATGAAGCAAGAGGATGGGTATATGCATTGAAATGAATGTAAATACTTATTTTTCATGACTTGCGTGTAGGGGTGTGCAAAGGAATCAAGAACTGCTAGGATCGCTCGAAACCAGATGGAGACCGATCAAGTTCCTGGTTCTAATAAATTGGAATTAGTGAGCCCCATTCCAATTCTTGGTTCCAAGCATGGAATTGTCCATCCACCCACCTAGATTGGACTGATTTGTATGTATATATCTATATGTATATATATGCATAAATGCTTTGAAATTGCAATGCCTATAGAAAGATCCTAGTAAAGTTTAGTTGGATCAACACATTTTCATTGTATTCAAATTAATTTTTTTAACAACAGTCTTCATCTAACAAGGCAATGGATTCACGCTCACCTTCCTAGTAATTGTAAGCAAATATAATTGCTCTCGCATAATGCCTCTTGCACAATGCCTCATCGTTGAACCTACTTTAGCCCTTATGATATCAACCTCTACAAGAATCAATAGATCCCTTAGTTGCCGGGTGAGTCTTAGTGAAGATCAAGTTGAGCGGTAGAATGAATAGTCACTTACCATCCATATTGCAGTCCAAATGAAACTAACAAGTTTTGCACCTATTACAAATGAAACTCACAAGTTAAGGTGTTTCTTGAGAGAGGCCTGTAGTAATCTCTCATGGAAGACATTGATCCCGTTTGTGGCCATTGAAACTACATGGGCCATACCCTTCTTACATTGGTGGATAGGGTCTATGCTAATCGAAAACGATTCCATGGACCCACCCGAGAACTGGACCAGTCGAGTTCCTTATTCCAATTTTTCAAAACTGGCCTTTAATGGGTGGTTCCTAGTCCTAAGGAGGGAACTACCCACCTAGACCATGCTTGCCCCTACTTGCATAAAAATAATATGCTTTTCATCACCAACAAACCAAGAGTGAATATGCTCAATGTGTTGAGATGCCCCATAGGTTAGAATGCCTCGGGAGTTAAGATGACCCATTGGTTGGGATGCCTCGGAGTTGAGATGCTTAGTATGTTGAGATGCTCAGGGAGCGTTCGAGAGGAAAAGTAACGAACCAAATGCATATGTATGTACATATATAAATGAATATAAGCACTCATGAACTATTTGGAGATTACCATGCATCAACTATGTTATGCCATCTTTGTGCAATGTTGTTATTAGATTCCATGGACATATCCTACTCAGAAAGGTAAATCATTTGCTCATGCACTTGTCATAATTGCTTGTTATGTATCTGTGTTGTTTTGTACCAAGTTAAGTGATAATAAGGTGATTTTTTTAACTTAAACCTAGAAATTTCATTTACTGGGATTAGGCTCACTCCCTATTTTTTAGACAAATAGGATAGACCTCCCACCACCTTTGTGTTTCAAAGTTCCTATGTATTATGAGGGTGTTTGTCATGCCCTAATCCTCAAGCGCGCACCAATCGCTCAATGGTCGATACAAACGCGACATTCCCAAGTGTCGTCGCCAACCCAATTTATTTTTAATGCACATGCGGAAGCGAAACAATAAACCCCTGACAATAAATAGCACGAGATAGCAATAACGGGACACAAGTTTTCACAAAACACCTTTTTATAAACAACTGGTTTAGGTACAAAAGAGTCTGGACAAAAATCAACAAAATATTGGCTCACAAAAGATACTGTTCTATGACAATTAGTAGGACACATACGCCGATCCTTCAGACTCCACTTCCATGGACTCCAAGCTTCAGGTCCTCCACCAACGCATTCTAAGGACCTAAAAAATTAAGCCCACGATGAGGTCAGACATTGTCTCAGCAAGTTCACCCCTTAAACCCCTATTAGAAAGGAAATACACTCAAGGGTGGCTTAGCCACACAATACAGAGAACTTACCTCACCTTAGTTCCTTCCTACACGTCAACACAGTTCATATATACAAATGGCATATAATCAAGGGACATAACAATTGAAATGCCTCACCAACACAATTAATTATAGGGGTCTCAATTATAAGGCCAAACCGTTATGACTCCTCTCATACCATGGCACACAGTTTTGTCTCATAATCAAGCTCAGCTAACTTAACCAATCATGCGTTCCAATTGTTAATTTCATCCCCCAAGGGAACGGCCTACTCCTAAGTTCAGCAGTCTACTAGCGTAGCCAGGCATCGTCTCACCACTATTGGGCATGGCGACGTCTCTCAAAGACGGCTTTCCCGAAGGAGCGTAGGTCCAAAATCTACTGCGACCTGAGTCCCACTAAGTGGGTATCCAACGTAGGGTAATGTCCAGCTTAAAAGCTCGGGACGGGTTCTCTAAACCAACACACGATCAATCAATCTTGCCCCAGGACACCGTGCTTTGCACTCAACTATATCCATCAAAATAGTGATCCTAGCCTTTTTTCTTCATATTAAAAATAACTAGTAAAAATAATTGTTTGTGGGTACAGGGTCAAATCGAACAGAAAAACTAATATACTTCCTTTCTAAAATTCCACTATTTTATACAGTATGTAAAACCATTTTCAGTGTCAAAATCTGACCTCCGGGATTTTATGAATAAATATTGAAATTCAAAAATTTTGGAATAAATTACCAAAAATCCAATCAGCACTCAATTTGCACAAATTGACATCCAATTGCATAAACTAAAAATAACATTACAATCAGCACGAAATTCCGGTCATCGACTATCTCGATCTAATTTCCGAAAAATAATAAATAATTGAATAATTACCAAAATTAATTAAATAAATACAATTAAATGCTATAAATAGGTACATAGGCTGGAAAAGCATAAATAAATGTAGAGACGGGCCCAAAAAATTTCCAAACCAATCTAGATAATTAATACAACCTATCTAGTTGCTAATTAATCTAATCTAACAACCTAACATGCAAAATTGGATAATTAAATTACTAATCTATTCTAACTAACCATTTAATCTTTAATTAACTTAAACTAATCACTCGCTAAACATAATTAACCTCCTAAGCAAGGTTTAGTTAGTAAACTCGCTAAATTAGCGAGCCGGTGAGTCCATAGAGACGGCGGCCAAAACTTGGGCCTACGGCGATACCAATTGGGGCTTGGACCGGGCTGAAAACAAGCCCCGCAAGACCCACGGTTACTGCTGGGCTTGAAGGAGGTTGCTGGTCGAGGCTTGGCTCAGTTTGGTGGGCTGGTTTCGGTGGAGCGGGACGCTGGAACGGTGAATGGGTTGCTCGGTAGGGTTGCTAGGCTTGTGTTGGCTTCGAGTGGGCCGACCGTTGGAGAAAATGGGCATTGGGCTGACAAGTGCGGGCCGAAATGACGCTAATGGAGCTACTTCGGTGGAAACGCGGGCGCGAAACAGGAGTTGGGAATTCACGTGGGGGAGATTGATAAGCTGGCTTCGACGGGTGATAGGCTAGCTAAAGGGAGATGGACAAAGGAGGATCGGTGGGGTTGACTACTGACCGAAAGGGAAGGAGCTGCTTCAGCCATGTGGCAGCAGATGGTGGAGGACGATTGCTTGCTAGGTTGATTCGGTGAAGAGAGCCAAGAGAAGGTGGAGCAGGCGCTGGCAATTTGGTAAAGGCTGAGGAATGGAGGGCTTCAGTGGAGTGGCAGGATTCGGAGGGAACAAGTGATGGTGGGCTGCAGGAAAAAGAAGATTGAAGCTAAAGACTTTGGTGAAGGGGGACACTCGCGTGAAGAGAAGGAGACCGATAAAGGCATGCCCGAGAAGCCAAGGAAAAGGGGGAGGAAAGTCAACACATTTATCTGCTCACTTGAATGCTTGGTCCCCTAATATTTTCTAGCAAGAAATTTCCACAATTAATCAATTTTTGATGCCAAATGTTGCAGCCCCATCCTAGGCTCCGAATTTCCTCTAATAGAACTTCAATTTCTTCACCAAATTCCCCAATTTGATGTCCAATTTTGATGAAGAAGAAGCATACACAATTTCCACAAGTTCCCATCACAAAATAGCTCACTAAGGAGGCCAAAAATCCCTTCAATTTGGCCTATTCGAATTTCTATTCTTTTCCGAATTGTCAAAATTGAATTTCTATAAAAAAAACCCGAAATCGCAGAAAATTCTTCGGAGGATGAGTCGACGTTCCTAAAATAAATTGTGACATGACATAACTTTCAAATTTTGAAATCGAGTTCAAATTCACAATTAATTTCAATTTGACGCAATTTTAGCGTAACCTAACCTACCAGTTAACTTTTAGGAATTTTTAATGCAATTGACCCGTGGTCGATTATTTTCGAGTTACATTATACATCTTCAACTCATAGGCAACTCTCGGTTGTCGTATGAGTCTCGAGGTTTCAAATATAGACATAGGATACGGAAACGACAGAAAAATCTGTCTATTGTCGTTCGATGAGAATTTTGGTAATTAGGTGGAATCACCCACACACTAATCACATATCTCAATCGAATTGACCTATCTCCGGTCTCTGAATAATTTTGACAGTGCCGTATTGACCCTTGCAGATTAGCATGATCGAGCAGTCAATTCTTGGTCGAATTCTCAAATTTATCGCGTTTAGATTCCTTAACGGCTTTACCTGATATGCTAGTTATCCCGTGAGTGGCCAACTCCAGAAAAATAACTTAGGTGCGATGATGAAAAGCTCAACTTAGTCAATCGAAAATAGATCCTAAAATTCAAGATGTCACAGTATTTACGAGAGTGTGTTTGTACCTAAATTTGAAGTAGTATATACCAAGCGTAATTGACCCATGTGGGTTGACATGGGCTTCATAGGGTGGATTCCTTATTGATTTGTCGCTTAGTACTTGGACCTAAACGGCGAGTTGGTTGGCCTATTGAGGAGTTTTGACATTGATGATAATGGTGATGCAATGGAGGGCGAAGTCATTGATCCCTGTTGTCATGGCTCGATCCTCAAGCATGCATACATCCTGGCTTGGTCAATATAATAGCGATGTCCTAGGATGCATCGCCGACCCATTCATTTTAACGCACATGTGGAAGCAATTAATAAATCCCCAAACAACAAGAAGATGGGATAGAAAAGTATGGCCAATTTTTCTCAAAATACCCTTTTATAAACACGCGGGTTTATACACAGAATCCTACAAAAAGGGATCATCTATCAACTAAAAGAGAATTGTCCTATGACTAACTAGTCAGACAAGATCGCCGATTCTTCGGGCTTCACCTTCTAAACTACGGGCCTCGAGGCCTCCACCACTGTCAACTAGGGACCCGAAAATATTATCCCACAACGGGGTGAGACTATGTCTCGGGAAGTTCAATCTCCTAAGACCCGACCAGGAAGAAAATATGCCCAAAGGGCTGCTAAGCACAATCACGAGTCAAAGGGCTTACCTTGGCCTCAGTTTCTTCCTACAAGTCAATTCAATAAACAATCATCGAATCACATCAATCAAGAATTCAGATCAAATCAACAATCAATCGACTCATTCGATTACAAGTCAACGAGACCATTCCCTAGTCATCTCAATAAATACTATCTATAAGTTCGATTATAATGCAAGATTGCTTACTTTAAGCCGATAATAGATAGTATAGCTCGCCAAAAGCTACCTCAGTTAGTGAGATAATATACTCTATTTATATGCTCCCTAGAAGCTACCTCAAATACTGATATAGTATATTATATATGCTCACCAGAAGTTGCTAGCCATACTTTCATAGTATGCTGAAAATTATATATGCTTACCAGAAGCTGGCAGCCATACTTTCAAAGTATGCTGAAAGCTATATATGCTTACCTGAAGCTGCCAGCCATACTTTTATAGTATGCTGAAAATTATATATGTGCTCACCAGAAGTTGCCAGCCATACTGTTGTAGTATACTAATAATGATAATGCTCACCAGAAACTGCCAGCCATACTCTCATAGTATGTTGAAAATTGATCATTTAATCAAATCACCATTTTTATCCTTCCCGATAAATACATTTGTGTGTGGGTACACGGTTAACTTTTGCCAAAAATATAATATTTTCACTTTTGAAAATTCCACTAATTTCAGTAGTTCATAAACTGATTTTTGGCACTGTAAACTGTCGCCCGGTGATTTTCCAATTAATTACTTAAATTAAATAAATTTAGGAATAAATTCCCACAATCACAAATGACACACAATCAGCACAAATTAGAACTCAATTAAATAAACATATCACACCATTGCGATCAGCATAAAATTCTGGTCACCGACTATTCTAATCCAATTTTCGAAAATTAATTAATTAATGAATTAATTACGAAAATTAATAAATAAATACCGAAAATGCGACTTAGGCGCAAAAAAACCTAATTGGAAGTTGAGACAAGCCCGGAAAATTTCCGAACTACTCTAGATAAATTCTAGAGATTGTCTAGGCTCTAACTACACTACTCTAACCATCTAACATGCATCGATAATTAACTAATTTATAAACCATTCTAATTATCCATTAAACCAAGCTTTGTCTAAACTAATCAACCTTTAAACGTCATTAACTTACAAAGTGAGGATTAGCGAGTTAAACTTACTTGTTTATCGAAATGCTCGGTTCAAATGAACAGGGATGCAACCGGGCTCAATCTTCTCCAAAGTGGCGATGGCTTTCGAGCATGAATCAGGCCCAAAAATTAGCTTGCAAAGCCTCACGGTTTCTGCTCGGATTCCTCGATTGAAGGGCTGCTTCGAGCGGCTGATTTCATGCGGGACGCTGGGCTTGATCACGAATGGGGCTTCTCATGGACGAAGGAGAAAGGCGAGATGGTAGCGAGGGCTTTGGTGATGTGAAGCAGCCGGCATGGAAATGGGAAGGCTTCGGAAAAAATGAAAAACGTAGGGAGATGAGACCGAGTGGCTTGCAACGTGCGGAAAAGGGAGAGAGGAGAGAGAAACCAAGGAAAAAATAAAAAGAAAGCGTAGCTGGCAAGAGAGATGAGTGGGATGTCAACTATAGAGAGAAGATAAGAGGGAAACTCAACAAAAGTCAAAGAAGAGGAGGAAATAAGGTGGCGCACGGCAAGCTGTCGGTTTTAAGGGGGGAGATCGCGTGAGAGAGAGAGAGAGAGAGAGAGAGAGAGAGAGAGAGAGAGAGAGAGAGAGAGATGTGGGTGTGGCAGCCCTCGATGGCCCCCAAACCGTTAGGGTCGCCACTATTCGCTTACCTTTCTCATTGCACTTGACCTGATAATGTAATACTCTGATACCAAGGAATTTAATTATAATTAATGAATCCCAAGGGTTTACATCTTTTAGATCGGTCCCTGCGCAATTTATATGGCGGAAGCACATCCATTAACTCCCTTCCCTATATTCAGAAAACGATGCACACCAACTAAACACATTTATAGGTAATAAGCCGAACACTTTCATTTACTTAAACCAGATGGACATCATTCATCGGTACATCAAAATGCCATAGTCTTCGGTACTCGGCTATACTTCAAAAGATGACTGACATCTCCACCAACAGTCGTATACTCAAGGTCCATCGATCAGTGTCAGCATCCAAAAGTTCATTCATTTGCTATCCTCCTCCTCACGGTCATATCCAACCACTTGATCCATCTACCGGTGGTAGTGGTAGTAGAGGTATCTTATCTAGTCTGAAATGTTATTCCCCAAACGGGGTGAGTACAACCACTCAGCAGTAAAGAACCACCAAACTACACAATGCGTCAAACAGAACAATCAAATTATCATGAATAAAACACATAACATTCATGCATTTGAGCATACCTCACCTTACAGCCATGCATATAACACCATACAATATGCATATACCACCATGCACTTGTACTTATATCATCAAGCAGTCATGGATATATTACCATGCAACATGCATATACCACCATGCACTCATATCATCCATGCTATCAAGCATACATCACCATGCAATCGTGCATATATTACCATGCAGTCATGCATATCTTGCCATGCCATCGTGCATATATCACCATGATTCGTATCATCCATGCTATCAAGCATACATCACCCTGAGATCCATTCAAGCCTTCATGATCGCATTCTCAATGTCAAATAGCATCAATTTATTTTCATAAGCAGATCACGCATCATGCCATATGCATACACCCATGCACATGATTTACTTTCAATTCTTATCTTTCACGAGGATCTCATCAGTTTTTTTCTTTCCAAGGATCAATGTTTGCATCCCTCATTTATCGCTCGCATCCAACCTGGCATCACAAGGAACCTCCGGCACACACCTCCAAGCATCTCGTACCTCAACTAGCATCACGAGGAAGCCCCCTGGAACACACCTCCAGGGCTTCCGGGATTACGTATCGACATACCACCAGGCATTCCCCTTGGAATTACGTACTGTATACCATCGGGCATCTCGAAACTCCCGAGGACATCCGACTCACACCTCCGGGAATCTGGCATACACACTCCGAGCATCCCGACACTCCCGGGACATCATTGGCTCACACCTCCAACGGTCTCGTTATTATCTCAATTTACATTCACACATGCATTTCAATTTCCACATGGCATTTGATGCATCAATATCAAGTTTCAACCAGCTTTCAACATCATATAACATGCCATATGTCACCACATATGCAGCATAATCAACCACTCAAGGCATCATATCACGTGGAGCAAATTTCATTTATTTTTGAAAATATAATGTAATTTCGGATAAAACAGATTGCGCTCCTTTGGTCATAATTCTTAAAAAAATTAGTAGACAGCCTTATTAAATTCTAAAAATTTAGCATGTTATATACAAGATCTGGAGGAAAATATTTCGTGAAGAACACCAAATCAAAAGAGCATCACACAAATCGGTACCATTCACACACCACAGTCCTTAAAATTTCGGAATATTGCCATACACAGTTTTGTTCACAAACTCGGTAAAAATCCTAACTCAACTCCAAAAATTCTGAAATTTTTATATGTTATAGAAAAGGTCCAGAGGTAAATATCTCATGAAGAAATTGAAACCCAAATCCTTCGAGATTAATAGATATAGATGATTAATTTCCCCTGTTCTCAGTGTCATCTTTTCCCAGGATATCATCTTTCAAAAGAAACTCATTTCACCGACCTACATTTGTTAATTTCCTCTAAATTTTTGATATTTTCTACCTCAAGAAGTACACTACAACTTTCATTAAGAGATCAAAGTGATATTTTCACAAGAAAGTTACTTTACAGACCACGAAATCTCTAAAGGTCAGCACAACGAATTCCAGATCTAACTTCTCCAAAGAAAATTCATTTCACTAACCAATAATTGTTCGGTTTGCCTCAAATTTTAGTATGTTGTTCCTCAAGATGTTCTCTACAACTTTCATCAAGAGATCGAAACAAGATTCCAACTAAAAAGTGCATGCAGCACACAATCTCACGGATGGTCGGACTGGTGTTTCCAGAAACAGCATGCATGGCCAACGAATCTCTCTCCAAAGCTCCGAAATTTCATCCCATCTACCACAACCAAGACTTACCATCTACTACACATAAACACAGCAATGCAAAGGGTAGGTTTTAGGACTTCACTTGCCTCAAATCCAAAGAAAACACAGCAAGAACGACGACAGCAGCTCGGCACGGGCGGAAGACAGTCCTCCTCTTCCCCCTCATGGCCCGTATAATATTACAACATTAATCAAGGGTAGTTCGATCCGTAGGGTACACGGCCAAGTATAGAAAATTTCTTATCAATCCATCTTCTAGTACAACCTCGGTCTCACATGAGCGTATGATACATTTCCAATAAAACAATGGTCCATTCAATGCTCAGCCTATGCTTAATTGTAGCTCATTGATCTAATGACTATAATATAGTCCAATAGTACTTCCATCACCTAGTCGTGGACCGTTGTGTATCTAGGGGTCGTCATGCAAATTTTAGGATGCCACAATTCTCCCCTCCTTAGAGAATTTCGTCCTCGAAATTAGACATTGCCTATGTCTCCTCAAACAAGTGAGGGTACATTTCCCTCATTTCATTTTCACTTTCCCATGTGGCTTCCTTCACATCACGATGTTGCCATAATATCTTAACCAATAGAATTTTCTTGGTCCTGAGAACTTGCTCCTTTCGATCCAGCACTTGCATAGGCTCTTCCATTTTGATGGCTTCATGATCGACTATGTGACTAGGATCCGGCTGATACTTCCTCTAAAGTCAAGTGTAGTTAAAAGTCTTGTCTTTCTTTTTGGTTGTACCGACCCGAGAAAATCCATCATGAAAATATATAAATAAAAGTGGTTCGGCCTTATCTTTTCATATGATATGTAGTTGATGTGTATTGCATCATGGTTATTGGAGGGGAGATGGTGAGACTCAATTGTGCTTCCGCTAATAAGTTGCGCTGGGACCGTTTTAAAAAAAAAAATGCCTAAGGACCTCGGTCCTTCTTCAGATCCCTTTTTTTTTTTTTTTTTTTTTATATAAAAGACAAGTAACGGATATCTTCTGAGAGAAAGTGATTGGCAAGATGTGGCGACCCTAACGGATTGGGGGGCATCGAGGGGTGCTACACGGACCTCCTTCTTCTTCCTTTCGCACGCTCGCTCTCCCTTTCTCGGTTTCACTCTCTCTCTCTCTCTCTCGGACTCACCCTCTCTCTCTTCGGATAGTAACCCCCCTTAATCTGCTCACTCTCCCTCTTCCTTCTTCCCCCTCATCATTAGCCATCATTTCATTTTGCTTGGCTTGCTACACTTCGCTAATAGGAAGGAACACTTGGCAAATTGTCATGCAAAATGGGCTCTATCCGGTGGCCTTGGGGCTAGCTTGGTCGACGGCCCAATGGGGCTTCGTGGGCCTAGCTTTGGGCTGGGCTTGAATGGATGAAATGTGGGTGATCGTGGGCTGGGTTTTTGGGCCGGCTTGGCCTAAGAATTTCGGCCCACTTCCCCTTTAATAATCTATTAATATTTTCCACTTAAATAAATACCTAACTTGCAAAAATAATATGGCCATAAAACTTGTAGTCAAAAATCCATAAATTCCAATTTATAACACACATGGCCAATGATAGAATTTTCTTTCCTATCATATAATTATCCATTAAAAGCTTGGCCATAAATCTTATTGCAAATTATGGATTAAATGGCTACAATTCAACTTAAGGGTAATTCCATCACCTATTCATAGGCCTTAATGTATCTGGAGGTTGCCATAAATTTTGGGATGCCACATGCACCGTCCCAGCTTGTTGCCTCGGCCCGTGCCAATGTCCCTCAGGTCTGGCCGAGCCTAGTGGGAGTCCCTACCACCGCCGTGAGCCGTTGCCATCGCTCGCCCGAGCTGCTAAGGCCCCCGCTGGTCCACCACCAGCCATGCCTCGCTGAATCAACCTCAGTTCCGTCATTTCCAACCCCAAACAGAAGCAAAACCATGTGGGTTTCTAGCCGTTGTCGGACCCATTTTGGAGGTTTTCCTGGCCCCAAAAGCTAGGCCTACTTTGGAGAGAATCGAGCCCTGTCGTGTCCCCGTCGAATTGAACCGATCGGATTGCCGAACAAGTAAGTTTAACTCACTAATCCTCGCTTAGTAGGTTAATGATGCTTAAGGGTTGATTAGATTAAGTTAATCATAAATTAGGTGGTTAGTTAGATTAGATTAGCGAATTTAATTATCTACCGATGCATGTTATGTGGATAGTTATTGCAATTAGGGCCTACATGAGCTCTAGTATTTATCTAGATTGATTCGGAAATTTTCTAGGTTCATCTTGGCATCCAATTAGGCTTTTCCTGGCCTAAGTCTCATTATTGGCATTTATTTAATATTTTCGTAATTAATTAATTAATTATTTATTTTTCAAAAATTAGATCGGGATAGTCGATGACAAGAATTTTATGCTGATTACTGTGGTATGATCTGTTTATTTAGTTGAGCCCAAATTTGCGTTGAATTGGTGTGATTGTGATTTTAGGATTTTATTCCAAAAAATAACTGAGCATCGGTTTACAACACAAAAAAATATTTTGATGGATCATATAAAATGGTGGGATTTATGGAAAGGAAATTATTGTATTTTAGTTAAGGCCGATCATGTACCCACACATGACTATTTTTATCGGGTATCTTTAATACAAAGAAATTAGGCCAAGATATTATGAGATTGAGGAATTTAATTGCAAAGTGCAATATCATTGGCCGTGGTTGAATAGTCATGGCATGTTATGGGCTGAATTAATTAAACCGTCAAAGTATGGTTGTGCCCATTGGGCCGTGATTCACTACCAAAGAATTAGCAGTGCCCGAGTTAGGTTGAGATTTATAGTTGAAGTGAGTAATGAAATTGACCATGTGAAGGTCCTGTTGACATGAAATCGACTAAGTCAATTGATTAATGATTCGATCTGGTTGAATAATTGTTTGAATTATAATGTTTGACATGAAGCAATTGAGGCTAATGTAACTCCTATATATCATGCTTGTGCCTAGACAGCCCTTAGGGCGTATTTGCTTCCTAGTCGAGTCTTAGGGGGTTGAACTTGCTAAGATATCGTCTCACCCCGTTGTGGGATAACATTTCAAGTCCCTAAATGGCAGCCCCTCCAAACCCTCCTGAATATTTTGAGCAACCTAAGAAGTTCACGAAACAGGGTTATCACATTTCGATACACCACCACCCCGAAGGACTCGAGTAGGTGCTAATAAAGTCCACAGTCTGGGTTGATGTGGGTGAACCCAAAAAGGTGCCCCATCAATGCAGAGCGTAGTATTGCCATTATCACAATGGATGAAGGGAGGGTCCTATACCGGAATCTAATATACCGCTATATGCGTTGGAGGTTGCATTCGGGAAAGGTACGGCTAACCCCAAGGATGGCTCGGTGGTGGATGCAAAGGATCCCAAACTTGCTGATCCTAACTTTCCAGTGTACTCAGCAGTAGGCTCTAGCTAGAGCGTAGAAGAAAGAGAGATCATGGAGGATACTGACTTGGAGGAGATTTGAAACCCCACCCCTGCTTGCAAACTTTGTTTTTAAACTGGCCGGTGCAGAACCTGACTTTTGTTAGTAATACTGTAATATATACATTATGGTGTGCAATGTATATAAAGGTGGTTGTGATTTTCAGGTTTCAAAAATATGGCCCTACTTTTCTATTGTATTGTTTTATTGTCTTGGGATTTTATATCTGCTTCTACATGTGTATTAATATGAATGGGTCGACGATACATCCGGGACATCACTAATTAATTGACCAAGCCGGGATGGGCGCACGCTTGAGGATCGGGTCGTGACAGGGGGCATACAAATTTCACATTATTTCCTCTCAATTGAACTTCAAATGCTTCTTGAATCACTCCAACTTGGCTCTTAAAAATTCAATTATCAACTCCTCGATTAGATTGGTATTTTTCATCACCAATTGAACCTACTTTCATTCCAATTCCACAAACAAAAATGGTCTTCTGAATTTTCTGGACAAAAACGACCCTACCTCGACTTTTTCACAAAAAGTCTCGGTTTGCAGAAAAATCTTCAGAGGCTGAGTCGATGTTCCTAAAATGACTTGTGACATGACAGAACATTCAATTTTTGAAATCGGATTCAAATTCGCGGTTAATTTCAATTTGGCGCGATTTTAGCATGACCTAGGCTACCAAGTAGATTTCATAAATTTTTAGTGCAAATAACCCGTGGTCGATTTTCTTCGAGCCACAATGAACCTCTTTGACACACAAGCGACTCTCGGTTATTGTAAAAATCTCAAGGTTTCAAATACGAACACGAGGTACCAAAACGATAGAAAAATCAGTTTAATGCCGGTCAATTAGAATTTTCCAATTTAGTGGAATCACCCACGTTTAGCCAATCACCTCAGTCGAACCGACCTATCCCTGATCTCTAATTGATTTTTTTTTTAACTCTATCGTAATGACCTCTGTTGATGAGCATGATCAAGTAGCCGATTTCTGGTCGAACTCTCAAGTCTAATGCATTAAAATTCTTTAATGGCTTCCGCGGATTATCTAGTTATCTCACAAGTGATCAACTCTGAGAATAGCATATAGGCACGTTGATGAAAGACCCGATTAATTTAATTCAAAGCAGAATTGAAAAATCCAGGATGTCACAATAGCCTTCGTTGTCGCCGCCGCGTCCGTGTCTCTAGTCTACTTAACAGGTGAGTTTAGCTCTTAATCTTTCGATTAATGACTAAACTTGCTTAAGGTTTGTTTAGTTAGACTTAATTCTAGTTTAGGAGATTTAATTAAGTTGTATTAGTCCTAAGATAGGTGGTTAGATGGATGGATTAGATTAGTTTAGCTTAATCTCGCTTTATTTGCTTAATGATGCTTATGTGCTTAATTAAGTATGCTTAGCTTTAATTGATTGATTGTTTGCTTTAATTAATGTTTTGCTTAATTTATGAATTTGATTTATTACTTATTTAATTCTGAAAATTTATTGTTCACATGACACTATTCACGCAGTACTGTTCACAAAGTACTACTCACGCACACTATTCACATTCATTGTTCATCCAGAATGCGAAAAGTTTTCTAAATTCATGTGTGTTAATCCTATGAAGTGGATGTATGTATAAATGCTTGGGCATCCGCATGAATCGTGTGGTTTTCACAAAAAGGGGAAAAGGGTTTGTCCGAGGGACATTGGAAATAGACTGCCTTTAGGAGAAAATGATGTGAAATTTATATATGCAAGTATTGTGCAGGGCGAGATGCGAATAGATTGTGAGTAGGTAAAAGGCTGAGTGCTACATGATAGCGAGACTTCGTATGAGTCACCTCTAGTCCCTTATACTATTACTTGTTGTAATCAAGGGCTAAGTGTTACATGGCGACTTGAGTCGCATGGGAACTACCTCTAGAGCCTTGCAGTATTGTCATGCATAGTAAAGGGTTAAGTACTACATGATATCGAAAATCGTGTGACTCACCTCTAGTCCCTTATACTATTGCTATTTGTTGTCAAGGGCTAAGTACTACATGATACCAAAACTCGTGTGAGTCACCTCTAGTGCCTTGTACAATTGCTATATGTGGTTAAGGGCTAAGTGCTACACGATAGCGTGACTTCGTGGGGGCCACCTCTAGTGCTTTGAGTTTGTTTATTGAGTTTGGTATTGAGAGTGAATATCGAGTGTGGATTGAACCACCGATATAAATTACCTGCGCCTTATTGTGGGGTAAAATTGTGTGGTACGGTATGAGATGTATCATATTGATTTTACCTTATAATCAAGACCCGTGTGATCGATCGATGCGTGATAGGTGACACATTAATGAGCAAGAGCATGTGAGAATCATGGCATCATTGGTTTTGACTATGCATGAGTTGAGCACATTGTTTATGGTACGCACGCTTAAATCGATATCATGCAGGGTATGGCATACTAGGTAAGATTGCATGCGAAGCGACTATTTGATTGTTGGTTGTTAGTCGTTGCTTTGATTATGGGATGGTTATGGAGTGATACCCCAAGTTGAGTTGGTGTACTAATCAGGGTTTAGGGGGTGAACTTCTTGAGACATTATCTCACCCCGTTGTGGGCTTATCTTTTCAGGTCCCTAGTGTGAAGAACTCGGAGCTTGAGGCAGAAGGGTCAGGAGCATGGACGACTTATATTTTCATCCTCGCCCGATTTGCAGTCTACCTAAACATAACATTAAATGATGTTCCTTCACCGCAGTCTCTAATAAACCTATTAGATGGCCTAGCTTCTTGATTACTAATTTCAATTGGATTTTGCTATCATGTGAATCCTCAACCATAGCGGCTAGTTTGTTGACCCAACGAACTTCACCAAATGTTTGTGGTTGCCACAACACCAATGACCTGATATCTACAACTGCGATATAAACATCGCGGTAAGCTAATCTTTAGGTCTATCGATACTAATTATAAAAACTATTTCTAAACTTGTTGCATACTTCCATCTACCAATCGCACCATGGATATTGCGTAGTCCTTTCTATAAAAAAAAACATTTGTGTACTAAAGTAAACATTATATTGAGGATAGTTTGGACATCATCACAATTACTTGGAGATGCTTTTCCATCAGGATTTTTTTTTTTTCCAATTGACTAAATATCTTTCATCAAAGGTTGATCTTTGACTATTATTAAATTTAGATTCAATGACAATTTGGACAGGAAAATGGCAATGTAACAACGATTTATGCTAGCTAAATCTACGAATTAGATAAATGCAACTACTTGAAATCAGTAAATTGATATATTTTTTGGTCAAATTAAATTGAAAATTACACACAATTGTGTTCATGGTTGTCAGAAGCCATTAAAATGATTCAACAAGGCTTATATAGCCTATTACCCAACATATTTGCTTCTAAGTGGTTACTATTCAAACTAGAAATTAAAAGGCAATACCCTTGATTTTTAGCCCCATGATTATGCTTTGTAACTACACCATGATCTGATCTATAAACGGTCATAACTCCATTGTCATCGATGGGCTCAATGTTAGGCTTCATGATTGCTTTCCACGATGGCATGTAAATCCTTTCGGGAACTATCGATATCTCTTTGATCGATGTCTTCACAGCTTTCAAGCCTTTCTTTAGTATTTAGTTAAGTTTACTAAGTATTAATCATCAACTAATCATCATGTATTGACAATAGCAGGCTTTCTCCTCCTGACTAACACCAAGCTTTATGTCAGCATCATGGCCATTAAAAAGGAATTATTGTGTCAACAATTATAGTCTGGAACACCCTTTTGCTACAATATCCTTATACATATTGGGATAATGAGACTCGTAGGAAGAAATACACCCCAAGTGCCAAAACTTGACACGGATGATAGACACATAAGTGTTAAAACTTTCAAAATGTACACTTAAGTATCACTTTTTTTGAAAATTGGACACTTAAGTGCGAACTTATGCGATGCTTATTGGAAATCCGACATGCCATTATTTTATTAATGAAATCGATCTATAAGGCCGTTGGAAATCTGTTGTGGCTTGCTGTTGACACTTAAGTGTTTCTTTTTTATTCGATTTTGGCATTTAAGTCTATATTTTAGAAGTTTTGGCACATAAGGTGTCCGTGCCTTGAGACCTGTGTATGGCATGCGCCGGACATGAGTGAATATAAAATTTTAATACCTCTGAATCGAATAAAAAGCAGCTCAAATTCTACGTGGACATGTGGTGTCGAGTAGCACATTTCTTTGGAGGATGCATCATCACTCCTCATAAAACTAAGAACAGTGCTCACACTATGGCTACTTCACGAAACTAATCTCGCGCTACCGTGTGGGCGATTGCTCTCATGCTCTATTTTAAAAATGGATAAATGAATTCAAAACTAAATATGCATGCAAAATATAACGCTTGAAAAGTTAAGTGCATGAACAATTAGAGAAGTGTAAATACACTAATGTACCTAATGGCCACATTAACTTCATCCATAAATAAAGGTTTTCACCTACACCGTATTAAGACATTCAAAGAAAATCGTTGTTTTTTTTTTTTCCTTTCCTTGTACGAAACTAAATTCATATATCTAGATATTCAAATGTTCCTTCTAGCTGTCTCCAACCCGTATAAATCTAAGCATATTTTAGAAAATGATATATTGATTAATAATCACCCTTATGTTAATAAATTTGAAAATGATTCTTTGTATGCACACATATAACTTTTGTTTCATGCCCTTATTTTATTATTTTTATTTTAACATGTAAGAAATGAGTAATTAAAAACATGCTTGTATGATGACTCGTAGGATTACAAAAAAAGGTGACATCGGAAACAAAGGATGTATTTGTGTAATTTAAAGATTTATCACACATATTGTAAGTACCGGGTAAAGATCATGATGGAAGTAGCGTGAGGGCCAAAGGATCACGATGGAAGATGGAAGAAGGCCGAGTTGAAGGATTGGGATGCGTGAAACATCTTGATGAAAGAAGCACGAGGACTAAAGGATCATGATGGAAATAGCATGAGCGGTGAAGAGCAACGAAATGACGTGCAGTCCTCACCTTTTCTTTTCCTTCTTCTTACCGTGATCATGATGGTAAGGAGCGTGAGGACTGAAGAGCAACGAATCTTTTAAGGAAAAGAAAACACATGGCCGGGTCCACACCATTCTTTTGACTTCTTCTTTCAGTGATGATGATGATTAATAAGCATGAGGCGTGTAAGACTGAACAACAAACAATATATAAGGGAAAGAAAAGAAGATAGAGAACAATTTTCTGTTAGTTTTAGACGCGTTTAGCGACTTGTCGAATAGTAATTGATTCTATTCTTTTATTCTCATAAGTAGATTTGGAACAAAAATTCATTTGGAAAACTTTTTTGTTCCCAAGAACCAATTTATTCCGGGAAATAGATTTGAAATGAAATCAATGAATTAAAAAAGAAAAAAAAAATGTTGCTTCTTTCTTCCTAAGAACAATTGCAAAATCAAGTCAACCCAAATTTCTTTTTTCTCTTCTCTTATTCTTTTCTTCTTGTCTTCTTCCTTCTCTCTTCTTCTTCCCCCACCGCCGCTCACTGCCGCCCAATCGCTGGTAATTGGTTAGGTGAGGTCGGGCAGGCTCGTTGGAGGCTTGCCCAGACACCGGTAAGGTGAGCCTTGTCAGTGGTTAGGGAAGCCTTGCCCAAGCCTCCCCCAGCCACCAATAAGCCACGCCTAACTAGGCGATGCTTGACCTCGCCTAAATCTAGTGAGGTCGAACTCACCTAGCTATCAATAGGGGTCAACCTTGCGAGGCCATCGCGAGGTCAGCATCTAAGTTGCACCAACACCAACACATGATACGCTATATGGCAAGCCTTTCTTTAGTATTTAGTTAAGTTTACTAAGTATTAATCATCAACTAATCATCATGTATTGACAATAGCAGGCTTTCTCATCCCAACTAACACTGAGCTTTATGTCGGCATCTTGGTCATTAAAAAGGAATTATTGTGACATCCCAATTTTCAACTCTGTTTTCTATTGAATAAATCAGACATTTCATCGACGCGCCTATAAGGCTGTTCTCAGAGTTGATCACTCTCGACATAACTAGATTATCTAAGGAAGCCGTTAATGAATTTTAATGCAATAGACTTGAGAATTCGACCAAGAATCGGCTTCTCGACCGTGCTCGTCTTTAGGGGCCATTACGGCATAGTATAAAATCGAATTGAGATCAAAGATAGGTCGATTCGATTGAGATGTGTGGCCAATCGTGAGTGACACCACTAAATTGGAAAATTCTCATCGATCGACACTGTACTGATTGTTCTATCGTTTTGGTACCTTGTTTTCATATTTGGATCCTCGAGATTTTCACGACATCCGAGGGTCACCAATGTGTTGAGTGCGTTCATTTTGGCTCGAAGAAAATTGACCATTAGTCATTTGCACTGAAAATTTTCTAAAACCTATCTAGTAGTTTAATTCACGCTAAAAATGCGCTTGAGTGAAATTAACTGTGAATTTAGGTCCAATTTCAGAAATTGAAGATTCTATCATGTCACAATAAATTCCATGAACATCGACTCGGTCTCAGAAGATTTTTCTGAAGCTCGAGACTTTTTGGAAAAAGTCATCCTATGGCTGTTTTTTTCCGGAAAATGCCAAGTATCATTTTTGGTCGCAAAATTGGGATGCAAGATGGATCCATGGGTTAGGAAAAATGCCGAGATGACTGATGTTAGGTTGATTGAATTTGTTGAGGTTAATTGAGATTGAATCAAGTGAGAATAAGAGTCCAACTGAGAGAAATGGCAAGCAAATTCATATGCCCCCTGGGCCTAGCCAAAATGGACAAATTCAAGGTTGCAAAGAGAGGCATTGGTGGCCTAATGGATGCCGAGGAAGGGCTAATGGCTGTGGTTGGTCAAGAGAGACAAGAGAAGAGAAGAAATGACCTTGGTGGAGCCCTTGTTCCCTCCCTCTCTTCCTCACAAGAAACCGGCCAGCTTTTGCTTTTCCATTCCCCTCCATTTCGCACACTAGTAGGCCAAGAGAAGCATCCGGAGTTGCTCAGCCATGCTGGACAGCCGCCCCTCCACGACACCACGCCACATGCCTCCGTAACCGCACGTGCTTGCCGTTGTGCAGCTGCTACTATGCCTCCCTTACGCCCTTGTTTTCACCTAACCGTGCATCCAGGAGGCCATTTGGCCAGCATAGGCTGCTATTCGGCCATAGTGGACCGCCATGCACCCTCACCTCAGCCATTGAAGCTCCGCCTAACCATTGCCAGCCTTCGCATGCCTCAATCGACCCCAGATCTGCCCTCAACTAGTAGCGAACAACAAGCAGGAAAGTGGGTTTCCAACACTATTCCGAGCCTATTTTAAGGTCAATCCTAACCTCGAAACTTAGGCCCGCTTTGGAGAGAAGTGACCCCCGCGACGTTCCCGTCGGTTTTTTCCGACCCGCGTGTTAAACAGGTGAGTTTAACTCACTAAACCTCGCTTAGTATGCTAATGATGTTTAAGGGTTGATTAGATTTAATTAAGTGTGATTAGGTGAATAGATTAGATTAGAGTAATTAAATTAGTGATTTACCAATGCATGTTATGTGGTTAGTTGTAGCCATTAGAGAATAGATAGGTTTTAATATTTATTGAACAAATCTTGAAATTTTTCAAAGTCCGTTTCTGCATCCAATTAGGCATTACAAGCCTAAATTGAATTTATTGCATTTAATTAATATTTTTCGTAATTATTTAATTATTTTTTTATTTTCTAGAAATTAGGCTGGGATAGTCGACAACCGAAATTTTATGCTGATTATTGTGGTGCAATCTGTTTATTTATTTGAGTGCTAAATTGTGCTGAATTGATTTTATTGTGATTTTGGAATTCATTCCTAAATTAGATAATTTTGGGTAATTAATTGGTAATTACCAGGTGTCGATTTATAGTGCCAAAAATATGTTTATGGGCTATTGAAGATGGTGGGATGTTTTTAAGCAAAAAGGGTCATGGTGACATGTGAGCAACCGAATCGATTGATCAATGAGTTGATCTGATGTTATGAATTGATTGATTGATGTGATATAAGGCATATGTGAATAATTTTGATTTGCATAATGGAATTGAGGCCAATGCAAGTCCTCTGACTCGTGTTGTGTTTATGTAGCCCTAAGGTGTATTGGCTTCTTAATTGAGTCTTAGGAGGGTAGAACTTGCTGAGACGTAGTTGCACCCCATTGTAGGATAACATTTCAGGTCCCTAGATGGTAGCACCTCCACCTCCTTATCCTTCCATGCATTTTGGCATTCCCAAAGAAATCACCGAGATATGATATCACTTCCCGATACACCCTCACCTAGAAGGTCTAGAGTATGTTTTGATGAAATCCACCGTCTAGGTTGATGTGGGTAGAGATGGCCTGGTGGCTCATGAGTATAGGTTGTGGTATCATCACTACCACGATGGGCAAATATAGGGTCCCGTACTAGAAGGTGGTGTACCTCTTTTCGTCTTAGAGGCAGCATTCGGAGAAGGGATTGCAGATCCCAAGGATAGAACGGTAATCGATGCCAAAGACCCTAAGCTCAAGAGCGACCCTAATACTCTCGTGTACTCAGTTGTGGACTCCACTAGAAGCGAAGAAAAAGGAGAGATTGTGGAGCAGGAGGAGGAATTAGAGGAGAAGCCTGTAGAGGAGGACCCTGAAGAGGAATCAAAGGAGGATCCAGAGTATGACTCGGATGAGGATTGAAAACCCCCACCTTGTTTTACAAACTCTTAGTTGTGATCTGATGTGTGATAAATCTGACTTGTTAATGGTATTGTAATATATACTATGAGTGTCACGCCCCGAACCTCGAGCGCGCGCGCATTTGTGGCACCCTTCGACAGCCCCCGATCCGATTAGGGTCGCCACAGTTCGCTTACCTTTCATTTTCCTTATTAACATATCACTTTGATACCATTTCTATTGTAGCGGGTCCATACAACCATTGGGGTTTACATTTTTCATTTTTCTTTTTTCTTTTTTTTTTGATAGGTCCCTTGCGTAATTCATATACAGAAGCACGTCTAACAAACTCCCTTCCTTATATTCAGAAAACGATGCACACCTACTAAACATCTTATATAAGTTAAAATCGAACACGTTTATTTACATAGAGCATATGGACATCTTTAGTCGGTACATCAAAATGCCGTAGTTTTCTATACTCGGCTACACTTCAATATATGACCGACAACTCCTCCCACAATCGTATGCTTAAGGTCCATCAACCAGTGTCGGCGTCCAAGGGTTCCCTCCTTTGCTATCCTTCCCCTCACGGTCATATCCAACCGTTCAAACCATCTATTAATCTGAAATGTTGGTCCCCAAAAGGGGTGAGTATAACCATTCAGCAGATAGGGAAATCCAATAACAACTCAATGCATCAGGCAAATCATACATGCATTGCAGGCGTTACTTACCTTGAAGCCATGCGCATACTATCATGCATCATCATATCAATTTATAACACATACATGTCATCATCATCATGACATCATTTCATCACACATGTCATCATTATCATGGCATCATTTCATCACACATGTCATCATCATCATGACATCATCACATTACACATGTCATATCATATATCATCATCATTATCACCACCATGCATATCATCATCATGCATATCATCATGCATATCATATCATGGGTGATCATCATTATTTCACATCACATATCATCATCATCATCATCATCATCATCATCATCATGCATATCATCATGCATATCATATCATGGGTGATCATCATTATTTCACATCACATATCATCATCATCATCATCATCATCATCATCATGCATATCATATCATGGGTGATCATCATTATTTCACATCACATATCATCATCATCATCATCATGCATATCATCATGCATATCATCTCATGGTTTAATTTCCACTTTTAGCTTTCAATTTGATCACCACATCACCCATTCTTCAAATCATCAATTTCATCATCCCCTCGGGCAAAGACCTCCGAGACTTATGGCATTCAGCCTCCTAGGCCACCGGGCATCCGGCCCCCCACATTCCAGGCATCTCGCATCCCAACTAGCATCACGAGGCATTCCCTTTGGGCAGAAACCTCCGACAGGGCTTCCGGCCTTTACCCTTCTAGCCAAGCATCTTGCACCCCAATCTTGGCATCGCGAGGTATTCCTTTCGGGCAAAGACCTCCGATAAGGCTTCCGGAATTATGTACCGACATACCACCAGGCCTCCCGTGGAATTACGTACTGTATACCACCGGGCATCCCGACACTCCCGGGGAATCTCGGCAATGTATCTCTATACATTTCGGGCATCATCCGCCATAACAACCATCTCCTCATTTACCATCATCCATGTTTACCAGTATTTTAATCTCATTTTAACATGGCACATGGCATGATATCAAACAAATCATACTAGGCATGACATTCACACATGCATTGATTCAATGTCATACATATGCCAAGACTTTATCACATATGCATCTCAATTCAATGTCATACACACATCAAGGCTTTATCACACATGCAACATGAATTAATGGAATCTATGGCCAATGAGATAATCCATTTCATTTATTTATTTATTATTATTATTATTTTTAATAACTATAAATTCCCAAAATTATCAAAATTCAAGAAATTATTAAACCAACCCATAGGATGATAATTACTTGCAAAATTCATGGCCAAATTGAATTTTTACAAAATCTCATAATTTTCCCAAAACATCCTATGCTTCTCGGATGAAACCAGAATGCATGGTTTTCGAATAAATTCAATTAAAATATCCATATGGCCTCCAAAAATTATAAAAATTTTACTGGATTATAGCCAAGAAATTTTCGTACAACTTTCATGAAGAACTCCAAGCCATATTACTTATAGATTATTTTATTCAACCTCACGAAGCTTCTGGATCCGTTACCGCATCGTCCAGTGCCTCCATCTCCGAAATATGAAGTTTTAACCTACTATTCCCTTTTGTTTTCTCTGAAATTTAGATATGTTATGCATCAAGGTGTCCTTTACAAGTTTCATGAAGAGATCTAGGTCAAATAACCAGAATATGGTCACCATTTAGGTCCTTGAAGTCTCGGGTGTCTCGGAATACATCACCAGAATCATCGTCTTCAAGATCTAGCCGATTTATTGGGCTATACATGTTCATTTCACTTAAAATTCGAGTATGTTGTAGTTTAAGATGTTTCCTACAACTTTCATGAAGAAATTGAAGTGAGATTCTCAACAAAAACCAACATGCAACCAGCAAGAGGTCAGTAAAAACTTTCCAGATCTGAGGTCTCCGTAAGATGCGACTTTAACCCCTTAAATCTCCATTATTTTCCACGAAATTTCAGTATCTTATAGTACAAGATGTTAGCTACAACTTTCATGAAAATATCGAAGCCAAAATCGGACTCCAAACACACATGCCAGCTCAAACAAGTTACTGACTCACACCATCCGAGCAAGAACTGTCACACGACTTAAGAATAAGCCAACCATACCTCGGTTTTTCTCACTTAAAACACTCAAAATCTAACATGCAAACAACATACAAGCATGCAAGAGAAGCTAGAGGACTCCCACTTGCCTCTAGACCACACGAACGGCGGCACAAGGCGGCGAGCACGGCGGTCGGATGGCGGTGGCTCCTTCCTCTCTCGGCCTCCCTCTCTCGGCCGCACCCTCTTCCTCTCTCTCTTGCACGGTTCTCTCTCTCTCCCTTTCTCTCTTGGCCGAATGGCTAACCAACCATTCTCTCTCCTTTCCTTCCCTTTTATATTGCATGCACTCTAGGTTTGCATGGGGGACACTTGTCCTTAAGAAGGAGACAAGTGTCTCCTTGGTTGAAGACACTTGGAGGCCATGCGGCTACCCCTCCATGCGACAATGGGCCGGGCTTATGGCCCACTTTAGGCCCATCTCACTTGGGCCTAAGGCCCAAACTTAAATGGCCCAAGATATTCTTAAATAAGTCCATTTTACTTTTAATAATTTACCTTAAATCCCCATTTATATAAATACTAAATTGCATAATAAAATGGCCAAAAGACTTAGCAACATAGTTTAATAAAATCCAACTTATAAAATTCATGGCCAAAAACATAATTTCCTCATCAAATAGAATCCTTGGTCTCACATGGACATAGGATGTGTTTCCAACAACAATAATTATCCATTTATATAAATACTCAAATCATTCTTATTCACTTGGCCATAAATCTTGAAATCATAATTCAATAAACTCCTACTTATAAAACACATGGCCGATGATAAGATTTTCTTTCCTAATTATCCATTAAAAGCTTGGCCATAAATCTTATTGCAAATTATGGATTAAATGGCCATAACTTGATGGTACTTCCATCACCTATTCATAGAATTTAATATAGCTAGAAGTAGGACAACCATATTCATATCAACTACACTTTCATAACACCGCAAGCTTATACAGAAGGTCTATCTCATAAAGAACTACTGAGCCACCTATGCTCTTGACCCTTCCGCCTTAAGCTCCGGGTTCTTCACACTAGGGACCTGAAAATGGTTATGCAATAACCAATGAGATATAAATCTTAGCGAGTTCTTCCATTAGTCCCCTGATTAGAACACCAACTCAACTCGGGGTATCTTTTCAGAACCACCCCACAAGCAAGCAAACAATCAACAATCAACAATCAGTTCGCATACAATCTTACTCGGTATGCCATACCCTACACGTTATATCTTAGCACAATACACGCAATGCACATGACCATTAGATGATGTAGTTCATCAATCACATGCGAGTCGCATCACAAGCGATCTCACCTAGCCATTGCCACATCATGCACATTGTCGATTCATGTGTATGTGCCATAAATAATGTGCTCATCTCATGCATGGCTGGAACCAACGATGCCATGATTCTCATGCGTTCTTGTACATCAGTGCACCACTCATCGTGCATCAATTCATCACACGCGTCCCAATTATAAGGTAAAACCGTTATGACACGTCCCATACCATGCCACACAATTTTACCCCATAATAAGGCGCAACGATCTCAATCAATCATGTGTTCTAATTGTTAATTAAGCCCTTCAAGGGCACCACTTACTTGTCAGTTTGGTGTCTTCTTAATTAAGCCCCTCAAGGGCACCACCTACTTGTCAATTCAGTGTTTTCTTAATTAAGCCCCTCAAAGGCACCACCTACTTGTCAGTTCGGTGTCTTTTGACTCAGCCAGCCTTCGTATCCCCCCATGGAGCACGGCGTCGTTTCTCAAAGATGGCTTTCCCGAAGGAGCGTAGGTCCAGAATCTACTACAACCCGAGTCCTACTCAATGGGTATCTCATATAGGGTAACGTCCGTTCGACTCAATCAAGGACGAGTTCTCTTAACCAATCAGATGTCAATTCAAACTCGGCCCGAGACACCTTGCATTTCACTCAATGTCATTCATTAAAATAGTGATCCCGACCTCTTTTTTTCATATTAAAATCATTCAAGAAATTAGTCACATGTGTGGGTACCCGTCAAATTCAAATCAGAAAGACCAATGCCACTCCTTTTTCAAACCTTACTATTTAATATAATACTCAAAATGTATTTTCGATGTCAAAACCCGACACCCGGTATTTTCTAATTAAAAACCAATTTTCCAATCACCACGCAATTGCACAAATCATCACTCAATTCATGCATATGCCCGTGCATTTATACATCCATTCACTTCATAAAATCAACACAATGAAATTAGACCATTTTTCGCTTCTGGATGAATAGTGTTTCATGAACAGTACTTGTGAATAGTGTTGCATGAACAATAAATTTCCATAATTTAATAAACTATAAATTAAATTCAGAAATCATTAAAAGCATTAATTAAAGCAACCATCACTTAATTAAAGCCAAGCATACTTAATTAACCACATAAACCGCATTAAGCATATAAAGCAAGATTAATCTAAACTAATCTAATCCATCCATCTAACCACCTATCTTAGGGCTAATAAAACTCAATTAAATTAGCTAAACTAGAATTAAATCTAATTGAACTAATCCTAAGCAAGTTTAGGCTCTAATCAAAGGATTAGGAGCTAAACTCACCCATTAAGTGGACCGGAGGCACCAACGTGGCGGCGACGACGATGGCTATGCACCGGGACCTCTACCATGACGATTTAAGGTGGTCCTACGCTCAGCACAACAACCACAGCCTCTGTCTCCCTTTGAAATTATGAAAAATAGCCCCGCCAGAGGAGAAAACAAGTTAAACGACTTGGCCGGAGCTCGGTGAGGGGGATGGGCAGCAACCCGCAACACCTGGGGATCAAGGGGGAGTGGCTGGTAGCTGGGCTAAGGTGAAAGAAGGGTCGAAATGGGAGAAAATGATCCGAAATCACGAACCAAGCGGCGGACTGGGTGGAACCAGGTGGTCCGGCTGCCAGTGGCTTGTCGCTGGATTTCGGGACAGACGGTGGCTTCATTCAGGATGAGGCTGGGCTCATTGGAATGGTTTGCCTATCCTAGTTGTGGTGGTGGGTGAAGTGTAGCCTTATTCTTACGAGAAGACCGCTTTTAATTAGGATCTTTGACGAAAGGTCAGCTAGAGCAAAACTGTTCCAAGGCGTTCGGATTGCCGCTGGCTTCTAGCCGGCCGACGGGTCAAATAGCGGCTCTGATTTAAAAACAGCTAAGTCCTCCTTCATGGTCTGGATCTCCTGAAGACAATGGTGTGTGGAATGAAGTTTGATTCATCCGGGAAGCCAACAATCAACTTGGATCTTTGGAGGAGCAAAAACTAGAAGAGAGGGAGAACAAGGGAGAGAGAGCTCGTCGGTTGGGAGGCCGAATAGGGGAGAGAGAGAGTGATGTGAGGGCTGGTGTCACACCTCTTTAAGGCCATTGAAGGCTTGCTTCAATTCCCCATGCATGACCTCATATTCTCTCTTTTCTCTAGCCTTTTTCTCCCCACAACTAGCAATATTTTGGTCAATTCACCTTGCACCAATTTACCAATCTAACCTTAGGCTGAAATTGATGGATGGGCCTAGGAATTGGGCTTGGCCATGAATAGAAGTGGGCTTACAAATTGATTGGGCTTAAAATAGCTAAGATTTAGCCCATGGGCTTAGAAGATGAATAGTTGGTTTAGGCCAAATGGGCTCATTTGCTTGTCTTAGGCCCATTTGGTGGCTGTCCCAACTTGGGCCTAAGGCCCACATTGGCTTGGCCTGGCCTATGTCTTCACGGGCTTGCTTTCTCAGTCTGAAAATCGCTTTTCCAATTGCTCGGCTTCATTAGCTCTGTCGACTGTTGAAGCAGCTTCATCTAATGTCTGTCCTAGATATTCCTGATAATTCGAAGCCCAATCTTTAGTTCTCATGCCATGTCAATTTCGCCTAATGCTATTTTTAGTACAACTCAGATTGACGGGCAGCTCCGAGGATTCCTGCGTGATCGACTCATGTCAAACCACATTCAAGATATCTCAACGGATGGACGTCCTTGACTGCATGAAATTACAGAGGATAGATTCTCATTTCAAAGTACACGATTATTGAGGATCGACATAAGGTCATTTGCGGGTTCAATAACAGTAAACGGAATCACCAGCCGTTCCATTATATTTTGTTCGCGAATCGACTTCTAGTCATCCTTAGAATAAGCATGCCTATCTATAGGATCGTCCTCACGCAAGTCTCATGGTCAAGTCATTTTCCCAGGTCAAGTTCTTTAGTCGTACGAGTTCTATCCTCATTAGCCTTTCCCCTCGAGGTCAGTATCTCAAGAGTGATCACTTCCGAGTGAGATCAACCAACAATACATTGACGAAATTCACATCCATTCATTACTCATAAGACTTGAATTTCAGGATGTCACAATGAGGTTTACTTTGTATAAAAGTGTTGTTGTGGTTTTTCAGGTTTGAAAACTATGACCCTAATTTCCTATCCCATTGTTTTTATTGTTTGGGATTTTTGATATGCTTCCGCATGTGTATTAAAAGGAATGGGTTGGTGATGTGACTGGGATGTCGCTATTAATCAACTAGGTAAAGGATTGGTGTGTACTTGAGGATTGGGGCGTGACATCCCTCTTTTTGTGGTATCAGAGCATGGTTGTTAGGGATTGGAGTGATAAGGTGCGATGGACCATGGGATAGTGGTAGAAAAGACTTTTTAATTCATGCTGGTGCATGGTTGTTAGTTGATTGATTAAATTGCTCGTTGTTTGGTTCACTCTGTTTCTAATTCGGTGTAGAATTAGGAACAGGCTTCACTAGATAAAGTTGAGCCATGAGTAACCAGGAACCAAGAACTCCTGCTAAGAGGACCAGTAGGGCTATAACTCGGGGTAGAGCACCGACCAAGGTCGGTCCTCGAGGAGGCCAAGGTCGAGCGCCAGCACAGGCTAGCGCTAGTGGCGTAGCACCACCTCCTGTTGGTGTGGGGATAACAACCCTAGGCGAGTAAGGTACAATTGGGATCAATCAAGCCTTGGATGCCATGAGAGAATTGATGTCATAGTAGGCCCAGGATCAAGCCGTTGCACTCACCACCGTCGTTGCAGCTGCCGTTCAATCCACCCCCACTGCTGCAGTTGCCGCCGTTGCTAAGGCCGCCCTTGCCACAGCACCTACTGTTGTACCTATAGTCATTCCTGTAGAAGGTCCGCCAGGAATCGTAGTCGCTGGGAGACCAATTCGCAAGCTAGTGGAACAATTTCTAAAACTAAACTCACCGAGGTTCACGGTTACTGGAGACCCCAAGACAGCCTCATTTTGGATACAAGATCTAGAGAAGGCCTTTGCACTTCTAAAGTGTATGGAGGTTGAGAAAGTGACCTCGGCAGTCTATCAATTGTAGGTAATGCAAACACCAAGTGGAAAGCAGTTAGAGAGATAGTGTTTCCAGAAGGAGTGATTCCGTTGTAGGATGCATTCCTCAGGGTGTTCAATGAGCATTATTTCTCAAGGAACGCCAAAGAATAGAAATTGCAAGAGTTTCAGCATCTTCGTCAAGGAACAATGACTGTTGACCGGTATGGGATCAAATTTGCAGAGCTATCTTAGTACGCTCCGAGATTGATTCAAGACCCTGAGGAAAAGGCTCGAAGGTTTAAAAATGGCCTTTGACAAGAGTTGAAGTAGCCGTTGGTACCTTTCAATCTAGGAGATTATCAAGAGATTTATCGTCGAGCACAGCTGCTCGAAAAAAGCTTGAATGACCAAGTTGCCTCATCTAGGATGAGGTTTAGCTTTCATAGAGAAGGAATCTATCAAGGGAAGAAGCCCATGACAGGAGGTAGATTCCAGGTATCGCCCAACAAGAAGGATGGAGTTGGCAAATCTAGGTCAAATAGGATTGAATTGTGTCACCTTGTGGAAGATGACATGGTGCGAATCAGTGCCCCCGAAGGACGGATGCCTATTTTGAATGTGGCCAGCGGGGTCATAGGGCCAGAGATTGTCCTAACAGGCCAAGAGGACAAGCGCAATTACCATCGCCGCCACCAATTGGATAAATCAGAGGGTATGCACCCCAAAACGTGCTATAGGGAGGACAGCTGAGACCTCTAGTTCAAGGCATAGTGTATGCCGACCTTTGTCCCGCCAGCCCTCGTTGCCGCCGCCGGTTGCCGACCACCACTGCCGACAGTTGCCTGCCGCTGCCGACAGTCGCCCGCCGTTGTCGCAGCTAGTCGCCGACCGTCGCTGCCGACAGTTGCCTGCCGTTGCCCCCGCCGATCATCGACCGCCATCACCAATTGCCGACCGCCAGTCCACCGTCGTTGAAAAGAAGAAATTTTGTGTTGTTATCAAATGGTTATTTTTGCTTAAAAACTCTTCTAGAAATAGAAATAGAAAAATCTATTTTTGTTCCAAAAACTATTTCTGGAATAGAATGGTTATCTTGTGCGCTCTAAGAGTTCATCAGTTGTATGCAAAGTTTAGTAAGTGATAGAGATTGAAGCCGTGATCAACTGGCCTAGATTGACTACAGTGATAGAGATAAGATGTTTTTGGGTTTGGCAAGTTATTACAGACGGTTTGTGGAAGGGTTCTCATCATTAGCGTCATCTTTGACAAGACTCCTAAAGAAAGAAGAAAAATTTGTATGGATAGACAAGTGCAAGCATGGTTTTCAAGAGCTTAAGAAAAAGCTGACTACCGCACCTATACTGATGATTCCATCTAGTCCTGGAGGATTCGAGATCTACAGTGATGTGTCATTTAGAAGGTTGGGTTGCGTACTGATGCAACAAGGTAAAGTTGTTGCATACACCTCTCGTTAGTTGAGACCTCATAAACAAAACTATCCGATACATGACTTTGAACTTGCAACAATTATTTTTCCTTGAAGATTCGGAGACATTATTTTTGCGGAGAAAAAATCCAGATCTTCATGGACCGTTAAAGTCTCAAATACCTATTCTCTCAGAAGGAGTTGAACATGAGACAGCGCCGATGGATGGAATTGCTGAAGGACTATGACTGTGATATCTTATATCACTCAGGAAAGGCGAACAAGGTCACCGACGCTTTAAGTCGAAAGTCTTCGATTGCTCATATATTGATTAAGGAGTGGAATTTAATCGAATGAGCTCGAGATTCGGTATTCAAATTTGAGATAGGCCATTTTTCAAATCTTATGGCCACCCTAGATGTTTAGATCAGAATTAAGTTATCCCAACCGATAGATCCAGATGTGCAAAAGATTCTACAAGAGGAAACTGAGAAGAGAAAGGCTGACTTTCGGATTTCTAATGAAGGAAGACTGAGGTTTCGAGGGCGTTTAGTTGTACGCGACAATGTAAAGCTTAGAGAGGATATTTTGATCTAAAGCACATCGTAGCAATTACAGCATTCGTCCTAGTAGCATCAAGATGTATCCGAATTTGCATCAACACTATTGGTGGTCAGGTATGAAGGCAGACATAACCATGCATATCGCCAAGTGTTTGACATGTCAATAGGTCAAAGCTCAGCATTGTAAGCCGGGAAGACTTCTGTAATCTCTCGAGTTCCCAGAATGGATATGGGAACATATCATGATGGATTTCGTGACCAGACTACCGATGAGTCAGAGAGGGAATGATTAGATTTGGGTGGTAGTTGACAGACTGACAAAGTCGACCCACTTCATCGCAGTTTGAAAAGACCTCAATTTGGATAGGCACGCAGACTTGTAAGTACGTCAAGTAGTTCGAATGCATAGAGTGCCGATTACGATAACTTTAGATCGAGACCTAAGATTTGCCGTCGCTTTTTGGAAGAGCTTGCAAAGTACTTTAGGTACCAAGCTGCAATATAGTACAACATATCATCCTCAAACGGATGGCCAGTTTGAGAGAACAATTTAGACCCTCAAGGACATGCTGAGAGCTCATGTACTAGACTTTAAGGGAAGTTGGGAAGATCAGTTTCACCTGGTGGAATTTGCCTACAACAATAGTTATTAGCAGAGCATCTAGATGGCTCCTTTTGAAGCGCTGTATGGCAAAGTGTGCAGAACATTAGTATGCTGAGATGAAGTTGGGGAAAGAAATATCATAGGCCCAGAGTTGGTCCAGCAGTCAGTGGATGCTGTGGCAGTAATCAAAGGTAGATTAAAGACCACTTAGAGCAGACATAAAAGTTACGTAGATAAGCACCGGAGGTCTTTGGAATTCCAAGTTGGTGATCAAGTTTTTCTAAAGGTGTCAACAATGAGGGGAACTTCGCACTTTGGAAAGAAAGGAAAACTGAGTCCGAGGTATGTAGGTCCGTTTGAGATTCATGAGAGAATCGGGAGCTTAGTGTATCGTCTTGCGTTGTCGCCAAGATTGGCACAAGTGCACGACCTCTTTCATGTGTCGATGTTAAGGAAGTATGAGGCTGACCCGACCCACGTGCTAAATTTTGAGGAATTGGACGTGGATGACCGTGTGTCATACGTTGAAAGCCCGATTAAGATAGTAGACAAAAAAGAGCAAGTTCTGCGTTCAAAGACCATCCCATTGGTCAAAGTGGTCTAGCAATACCACGGTACTGAAGGAGCAACATGGGAGATTGAAGAGTCGATGAGACATTTGCACCACCACTTTTTTGTGTAAAGTGTGTAAGGTTTAAATTTCGAGGATGAAATTATTATAAGAGGGGAAGAGTTGGGACATCCCAAATTTTCAACCCTGTTTTCTATTGAATAAATCGGGCATTTCATCGACGTGCCTATAGGGTTGTTCTTAGAGCTGATCACTCTTGAGATAATTAGACTATCCAAGGAAGCCATTCAGGAATTTTAATGCAATAGACTTGAGAATTCGACTTGGAATCGGTTTCTCGACCATACTCGTCTTTAGAGGCCATTAGGGCACAATATAAAATCAAATTGAGATCAAAGATAGGTCGATTCGACTAAGATGTGTGGCTAATCGTGGGTGACACAACTAAATTGAAAAATTCTTGTCGACTGGCACTAGACTAATTTTTCTATCGTTTTAGAACCCTGTGTTTGTATTTGGATCCTCAAGATTTTCACGACAACCGAGGGTCACCAACGTGTCGAGGGGGTTCATTGTGTCTCGAAGAAAATTGACCACGGGTCATTTGCACTAAAAAAATTTCATAAACCTATCCGGTAACATAGGTTACGCTAAAAACTCACCTAAGTGAAGTTAATCGTGAATTTAAGTCTGATTTCAAAAATCGAAGATTCTTTCATGTCACAATAAATTCTAGGAACATCGACTCAATCTTAGAAGATTTTTCTGAAACCTGAGACTTTTTTAGAAAAAGTCATCCTAGGTCCGTTTTTGTATGGGAAATGCCGAGGATTGTTTTTTGTCGCAAAATTGGGAAGCAAAATGGATACATGGGTGAGGAAAAATGCCGAGATGATCGATGTTAGGTTGATTGAATTTGTTGAGGTTGATTGGGATAGAGTCCAATTGAGAGAAATGGCATGCAAATTCGTATGCCCCCTGGGCCTAACCAAAATGGACAAATTTGAGGTTGCCAAGAGACGCATTGGTGGCCTAATGGAGGCCAAGGAAGGGCTAGTGGCTGTGGTTGGTCAAGGGAGACGAGAGAAGAGAAGAAATGACCTTGGTGGAGCCCTTGTTCCCTCCCTCTCTTCCTCACAAGAAACCGGCCAGCTTTTGCTTCTCCATTCCCCTCCATTTCGTAAACTAGTAGGCCAAGAGAAGCAATCGGAGTCCCTCAGCCATGTCGGACAGCTACCCCTCCACGCCACACGCCGCCGCGATCGCTGCACGTTCTCGCCACGTGCCATTGTTGCTCTACCACCCTCACGTCGTCGTCCCCACCTAGCCGTGTGTCCAGGAGGTCGTTTGGCTAGCAGAGGCCGCCGTTCAACCACTGTGGACCGGTGTGCGCCCTTGCCTTAGCCGTCATTGCTCTGCCTAGCTATTAACAACCTTCGGATGCCTCAATCGACCCTGGCACTACCCTCGACCAGCAGCGAATAGCGAGCAAGAAAGTGGGTTTCCAGCATTATTCCTAGCCCATTTTGAGGTCGATCCCAACCTGAAAACTTAGGCCCGCTTTCGAGAGAAGTGACCCTCGCGACGTTCCCATCGATTTGATCCGACCCGCACGTTAAACAAGTGAGTTTAACTCACTAAACCTCACTTAGTATGCTAATGATGCTTAGGGGTTGATTAGATTTAATTAAGTGTGATTAGGTGGATAGATTAGATTAGAGTAATTAAATTAGTGATTTACCGATGCATGTTAGGTAGTTAATTGTAGCCATTAGCGAATAGATAGGTTCTAGTATTTATTGAACGAATATTGGAATTTTTCTAGGTCCGTTTCGGCATCCAATTAGGCATTACGGGCCTAAATTGGATTTATTGCATTTAATTAATAATTTTCGTATTTATTTATTTATTTTCCGGAAATTAGGCTCAAATAGCCAACGACCGAAATTTTATGCTGATTATTGTGGTGCAATTTGTTTATTTATTAGAGTGCTAAATTGTGCTAAATAGATTTAATTGTGATTTTAGGAATTCACTCCTAAATTAGATAATTTTGGGTAATTAATTGGTAATTACCAGGCGTCAGTTTACAGCGCCAAAAATATGTTTACATGCTGTTGAAAATGGTGGGATGTTTTAAAACAAAAATATGATATTTTCGCTAAGGCCGTCCGTGTACCCACACATGATTATTTTATCGAGATATATGTTTGAGATGGTATACTATATTGACCTAAGGGCGATAAGGTAGCTTAGCAGAGAGTAGATTACCGGTATACTACATCAAGCTCCAGGGCGATATGGTAGCTTAGCAAAGACCAGTATGCCTTATCAGTTTAGATTGAGCATTGTCGGTATACTATATTCGCCTAAGGGTGATATGGCAACTTAGTAGAGAGTAGTATACCTGAACATCTCAGAATCGAGCTATACTATCTATTTATCAGCTTAGCAGTGAGCAGTCTTGATATTAGCGGACTTTATAGATAGTATGAGATGAGCCCACCGATAAAGGGGTAGTGATGACATGTAATTAACTGAATCGATTGATCAATGAGTTGATCGATGCTATGAATTGATTGATTTATAGGATGGAATTGAGGCCAAGATAAGTCCTTTAACTCGTGTTGTGCTTAGGCAGCCCTAAGGTGTATTGGCTTCCTAATCGAGTCTTAAGATGGTAGAACTTGCTGAGACGTAGTCTCACCTCGTTGTGGGACAACATTTCAGGTCCCTAGATGGTAGCACCTCCACCTCCTCATCCTCCCATGCATTTTGGCATTCCTGAAGAAATTACCTAGATAGGATATCACTTTCCAATACACACCCTCCCGGAAGGTCTAGAGTATGTTTCGGTGAAATCCACCGTCTAGGTTGATGTGGGTAGAGACGGCCTGATGCCTCATGAATATAGGTCCTGGTATTGTCACTACTACGATGGGTGATGAGAGGGTCCTGTACTGGAAGGTGATGTACCTTTGTTCGTCTTAGAGGTAGGATTCGGAGAAGGGACTACAGATCCCAAGGACAGAGCGGTAATCGATGCCAAAGACCCTAAGCTCTAGAGTGACCCTTAAACTCCCGTGTACTCAGTTGTGGACTCCACAAGAAGTGAAGAGGAAAGAGAGATTGTGGAGCAGAAGGAGGAATTAGAGGAGGAGCCTAAAGAGGAATCGGAGGAGGATCCATAGTATGACTTAGATGAGGATTGAAAACCCCACCCTGTTTTGCGAACTCTGAGCTGTGATTTGATGTGTGATAGATCTAACTTGTTAATAGTATTGTAATATATACTATGAGGTTTTCTTTGTATAAAACTGTGGTTGTGGTTTTTCAGGTTTGAAAAATATGACCCTAGTTTCCTATCTCATTGTTTTTATTGTTTGAGGATTTTGTATATGTTTTCGCATGTGTATTAAAAGGAATGGGTCGATGATGCATCCTCAGATGTCGCTATTAATCGACCAGGTAACGGATGTGTGCATGCCTGAGGATTGGGACATGATAATTATTGTGCCAACAATTATAGTCTGGAACACCCTTTTGCAACAATATCCTTATACATATTAGGATAATAAGACTTGTAGAAAGAAATACACCCCATGTACCAAAACTTGACACGGATGATAGACACATAAGTGCTAAAATTTTCAAAAGGTACACTTAAGTATCACTTCTTTTGAAAATTGACACTTAACTGCCAACTTATGCGATGCTTGTTGGAAATCTGACATGGCATTATTTTATTAATGAAATCGATCTATGAGGCCATTGGCAATCTGTCGTGGCTTGCTGTTGACACTTAAGTGTTTATTTTTTAATCGATTTTGGCATTTAAGGTTATATTTGAGAAGTTTTGGCACTTAAGGTGTCCGCACCTTGAGACCCGTGTATACCATGCACCGGACACAAGTGAATATAAAATTTTAGTACCTCCGAATCGAATAAAAGCAGCTCGAATTCTACATGGGCATGTGGTGTCGAGTAGCACATTTCTTTGGAGGATGCATCATCACTCCTCATAAAACTAAGAATAGTGCTCACACTATGGCTACTTCACGAAACTAATCTCGCGCTACCGCGTGGGCAATTGCTCTCATGCTCCGTTTTAAAAATAAATAAATGAATTCAAAACTAAATACGCATGCAAAATATAACGCTTGAAAAGTTAAGTGCATGAACAATTAGAGAAGTGTAAATACACCTAATGTACCCAATGGCCACATTAACTTTATCCATAAATCAAGGTTTGCACCTTCACCGTATTAAGACATTCAAAGAAAATCACTGTTTTTTTTTCTTTTTTTTTTTTCTTGTACGAAACTAAATTCATATATCTAGATATTCATATGTTCCTTCTAGCTGTCTCCAACCCGTATAAATCTAAGCATATTTTAGAAAATGATATATTGATTAATAATCACCCTTATGTTAATAAATTTGAAAATGATTCTTTGTATGCACACATATAACTTTTGTTTCATGCATTTACTTTCTTATTTTTATTTTAACAACATGTAAGAAACGAGTAATTAAAAACATGCTTGTATGATGACTCGTAGGATTACAAAAAAAGGTGACATCGGAAACAAAGGATGTATTTGTTTAATTTAAAGATTTATCACACATATTGTAAGTACCGGGTAAACATCATGATGGAAGTAGCGCGAGGGCCAAAGGATCACGATGGAAGATGGAAGAAGCCCGAGGTGAAGGATTGGGATGCGTGAAACATCTTGATGAAAGAAGCACGAGGACTAAAGGATCATGATGGAAATAGCATGAGCGGTGAAGAGCAACGAAATGACGTGCAGTCCTCACCTTTTCTTTTCCTTCTTCTTACCGTGATCATGATGGTAAGGAGCGCGAGGACTGAAGAGCAACGAATCTTTTAAGGAAAAGAAAACACATGGCCGGGTCCAGACCATTCTTTTGCCTTCTGCTTTCGGTGATAATGATGATTAATAAGCATGAGGCGTGTGGGACTGAACAACAAACAATATCTAAGGGAAAGAAAAGTAGATAGAGAACAATTTTCTGTTAGTTTTAGATGCGTTTAGCAACTTGTTGAATAGTAATTGATTCGATTCTTTTATTCTCGGAAGTAGATTTGGAATAAAAATCCATTTGGTAAACTTTTTGTTCCCAAGAACCAATTTATTCCGGGAAATAGATTTGAAACAAAATCAATGAGTAAAAAAAAAGTTGCTCCTTTAATCCTAGGAATAGTTCCAAAATCAAGTCAACCCAAATTTCTTTTTTCTCTTCTCTTATTCTTTTCTTCTTGTCTTCTTCCTTCTCTCTTCTGCTTCACCGCCACTGCTCGCCGCTGCCCATTGTTGGTAATTGGTTGGGTGAGGTCGGGAAGGCTTGTTGGAGGCTCGGCTAGACACCGGCGAGGTGAGCCCAGTGGTTAGGTGAGCCTCACCCAAGCCTCCCCCAGCCATCAATAAGCCTTGCCCAACTAGGCGATGCTTGACCTTGCCTAAATCTAATGAGGCCGAGCTCACCTAGCTGTCAATAGGGCTCAACCTTGTGAGGCCATCGCAAGGTAAGCATCTAAGTAGCACCAACACCGACACGTGATACACGATATGGCATGCCATTCTTTAGTATTTAGTTAAGTTTACTAAGAATTAATCATCAACTAATCATCATGTATTGACAATAGAAAGCTTTCTCCTCCTAACTAGCACTGAGCTTTATGTCGGCATCATGGCCATTAAAAAGGAATTATTGTGTCAACAATTATAGTTTGGAACACCTGTTTGCTATAATATCATTATACGTATTAGGATAATGAGACTTGTAGGAAGAAATACACCCCAAGTGCCAAAATTTGACATGGATGATAGACACATAAGTGGTAAAACTTTCAAAAGGTACACTTAAATATTACTTTGTTTGAAAATTGGACACTTAATTGCCAACTTATGCGGTGCTTGTTGGAAATCTGACATGGCATTATTTTATTAATGAAATCGATCTATGAGGCCGTTGGAAATCTATCGTGGCTTGCTGTTGACACTTAAGTGTTTATTTTTTATTCGATTTTGGCATTTAAGTTTATATTTTAGAAGTTTTTGCACTTAAGGTGTCTGCACCTTGAGACCCATATATGCCATGCACCGGACATGAGTGAATATAAAATTTTAGTACCTCCGAATCGAATAAAAAGCAGCTGAAATTCTATGTGGGCATGTGGTGTCGAGTAGCACATTTCTTTGGAGGATGCATCATCACTCCTCATAAAACTAAGAACAGTGCTCACACTATGGCTACTTCACGAAACTAATCTCGCGCTACCGCGTGGGCAATTGCTCTCATGCTCTGTTTTAAAAATAAATAAATGAATTCAAAACTAAATACGCATGCAAAATATAACGCTTGAAAAGTTAAGTGCATGAACAATTAGAGAAATGTAAATACACCTAATGGACCCAATGGCCACATTAACTTTATCCATAAATCAAGGTTTGCACCTTCTCCGTATTAAGACATTCAAAGAAAATCACTGTTTTTTTTTTTTTTTTCTTGTATGAAACTAAATTGATATATATCTAGATATTCATATGTTCCTTCTAGCTGTCTCCAACCCGTATAAATCTAAGCATATTTTAGAAGATGATATATTGATTAATAATCACCCTTATGTCAATAAATTTGAAAATGATTCTTTGTATGCACACATATAACTTTTGTTTCATGCCCTTATTTTATTATTTTTATTTTAACAACATGTAAGAAACGAGTAATTAAAAACATGCTCGTATGATGACTCGTAGGATTACGAAAACAGGTGACATCGGAAACAAAGGATGCATTTGTTTAGTTTAAAGATTTATCACACATATTGTACGTACCGGGTAAACATCATGATGGAAGTAGCGCGAGGGCCAAAGGATCACGATGGAAGATGGAAGAAGCCCGAGGTGAAGGATTGAGATGCGTGAAACATCTTGATGAAAGAAGCACGAGGACTAAAGGATCATGATGGAAATAGCATGAGCGGTGAAGAGCAACGAAATGACATGCAGCCTCACCTTTTCTTTTCCTTCTTCTTACCGTGATCATGATGGTAAGGAGCGCGAGGACTGAAGAGCAACGAATCTTTTAAGGAAAAGAAAACACATGGCCGGATCCACACCATTCTTTTGCCTTCTTTCGGTGATCATGATGATTAATGAGCATGAGGCGTGTGGGACTGAGCAACAAACAATATCTAAGGGAAAGAAAACTGGATGGAGAACAATTTTCTGTTAGTTTAAGACACGTTTAGCAACTCGTCGAATAGTAATTGTTTCTATTCTTTTATTCTCGGAAGTAGATTTGGAATAGAAATCCATTTGATAAACTTTTTGTTCCCAAGAACCAATTTATTCCGGGAAATAGATTTGAAATGAAATCAATGCATAAAAAAAAAAGTTGCTTCTTTATTCCTAAGAACAATTCCAAAATCAAGTCAACCCAAATTTCTTTTTTCGCTTCTCTTATTCTTTTCTTCTTGTCTTCTTCCTTCTCTCTTCTTCTTCCTCCGCCACCGCTCGCCGCCGCCCAATCGCTGGTAATTGGTTGTGTGAGGTCAAGTAGGCTCGTTGGAGGCTCGCCGAAACACCGGCGAGGTGAGCCTCGCCGGTGGTTAGGTGAGCCTCGCCCGAGCCTCCCCCAGCCACCAATAAGCCTTGCCCAACTAGGTGATGCTTGACCTCACCTAATTCTAGTGAGATCGAGCTCACCTAGCTGTCAGTAGGGCTTCACCTTGCGAGGCCATCGCGAGGTCAACATCTAAGTAGCACAAACACTGACACGTGATACGCAATATGGCACGCCAACATGTTGTTTCTTAAAAAGTAGATAATTTTGACATGTTTGAACACGCATATTGAATGTATATTTTTATATAAACATAATGAATTATCATTTTTATGATTGTTTCAATCAGTTTAATTTCATTCAAAATCACAAATAAATAAATAATAATAAAGCTTAGAATGAATTTACACTAAAAACATTAATCCATCATTTATGAATATCATTAATTGTTTTAATTTGACAAATTTAACTTTATTCTAACAATCCATAAAATTTGCAGAAAAATAAGCAATTCACATTCTAGAATGACATGTCAGACATGTTGGAAGAGAAGAGAAAAAACTTATGGGTGAATTATATATTACGAGAAGTGAGAGAAAAGAAAATAAGACTAGGTTTTTCTTCTTTCACCATTTATTATTTTTATTATTATTTTTTATTTTTTCACATATATACATTTGACCCATCATTTAATGAAATTTTTTAAAAATTGACCTAGTTTGTTGGAATCACATGTTGAAATTTTGACTTAAGTATCGGAGAGTATCAGAAAAGTTGACCGGGTGTTAGATTTTACAACACATGTTGATCGAGTGTTGGAAATTATGCAAGAGTGTTGGACACTTCGACAAGACATGAATGCTGTCGAAGAGTGTTAATACTTCCTAAGTTGGCATTGCCCGGCCAAAAATGAGGCCAACCTCATGGTGGCTTAGCAAGGTCGAGCTCTGCCGACAGCTAGGCGAGCTCAGCCTTGCTAGATCTGGGCAAGGCTCCTTGCCCAACCAAGGCTAGCTCGAGCCTTGCCCAATTGTTAGCAAGGCTCGGCTGACAACGCATGGCATCGCCGAGGGTTGGCGATGCTCCAACGAGGTCACCGCCCCTCGTTTGGCCAGTCGCTGATCATCCCAAAGTCAGTGATCGGCCAAAGCTTGAAGAAGAAGAGAAAGAAATTCAACAAGGAAAAGAAGAAAAAAAGAAAATAGTAATCAAATTATTTAAAAATTAAAAGAAAAATGGTTTGGATTATAAATTTTGAGGACAATGCCAAAAGCAATTCTATTTTGGAAATAGAAATTTTAGATAGTTATGAAATGCCTTCAAATGTTTATAGTATGTTTGGTAAGGCTCCTATGAACAAGTGTTTCTATTTTTTTTTGTTCCCCAGGATAGAAATAAAATAGAAACGCATTTTGTAATTTTTTTGTTCCTAAGAACAAATTTGTTTCTAAGAACAAATTCGGAATAGAAACAAGAAATAATAAAAGTTGTTTCTTTGTTTTTGAAAACAACTCAAGAAATAAGTTTTTCTTCCTTTCGTTTGTTCTTTTTCTTTTCTTCTTTCTCCCCTTAGCTGATCACCGGCTTTGGCAATGGCAACCGGCTGAACGAGGCCCATTGACCTTGTCGACCCTCGATGCAGTTGCCCGAGCTCATCGGCCATCGACGAGGCTCAACCTTGCCTAAGCATGACAAGGTCAGCGTCGCATAGGTGGGCGTGGCCGACCTCGTGGTGGCCGGGTGAGATGGAGCCTTGTCAATGGCCGACCGAGGTTCGGCCTCGCCAAATTTGGGCAAGATCACCTCGCCTAGCCACGACAAGGCTCGAAGGGACCTCGCTGGTGGTCAGCGAGGCTCCCCTAAGGTCGGCAAACTCGCTAACCCTCATCTACAAGGTAGAGAAAGGAGAATAAAAGGAAAAAAAAATGTAATAAAATTATTAATAAATTAAAAGAAATTTTAAGTCATAAAAATGTTTAGGATTGTACCGAACACAATTTTGTTATGGGAATAGAAATTTTATATAATTACCAAACACCTTAAAATGCTCAGAAACTATTTGCGGGAACATAAATAGAAAAAAGTGTTTCTAAACAAAAATTATTCCTAGGAATGGAAACGTTACGAAACTTACCCTAAGAAATTGTTTCCTACACTATAATAAAAAAGAATCATTAGAAATTGTTCCCGTGAACATAATGATTATTAAATACACATTTAATGATAGATGGCAACTTAGGAAAAGTTGCTTCCTAATTGGTAGATAAATGGCAACGTGGATTAAAACAAGAAGATGTTTATGGGATCTTCCTATTCTTGAGTTATATTGTGATTATGACGTGGGATCATTGGGTTTCATCAATCGATTCAAATGAAAGATATCAATTATGTAGGAAAGTTTTTGATTCAATGAACAAGTTGCTGATTTTATGGCTGTCGATAGGTTACCGAGACGTCAATAGGTTACCAAGACATCGATACACAAGTTTGTTGTCGATTCGAGACTACTAATAGACTATCTAACTATCAAAGGCTATTCTAGACAATCTCCTTTGTTATTAGGCGATCTTCTAAGATGTCTATTGGACTGCCCAAGAAGACGAACGAATTTAGAGTCTATTTTAATTATTTGCTCTCAAGTCAAGGGTCATTAGAAAGTCACGAGCGTGCTGTAGGCTACAAAGAGTCAAAGCTCAAGTCTCTAGGTATTTTTATGTGTTCTATAGTTTCTATGACTTTATAATGCTTTTCTAGTTCCAATGCCCGTAATTAATTAGGTAGTTTCTTATCTTCAATGTTTAGTCTATTTCCTACATAATAGTCTCTCTATATAATGAGGTGAATTATCAAATGTAAGATAATGAATTTTCAATATATGAAGATTTGAAATTTTCCTCTATGTGAGAAAATACTTTTGGAGAGTGGATTATTCTTGGTTTTTGTATCATTGGAAGCAAAACGTGCAACCCCAAGATCTCCATAACCGGAACAAGAGCATAGATGATTGAGTAGAAAGATGAATGCACCTATTTTGGAATCCACCGTTTTTGATGCGGAAGCAGAAAAGTGATGATCCACGCGTAAGTCATTCTCCTTTATTGCCCTCTATTTCACTGGCTCAATAAGATGGCCCCCTCACCCTTTAGCGCTAGGTTAATGCTCCTTTAGTGAGGATACATGTGAGAATTATGGTTAGAGAAGAAACTTGAGTACTATTTATAGAGTTTCTAACTAGGTCTCTCATTAGGGTCAGGCTCAACTCGACCTACACTAACCAGTCCCATATTAGATTAATTAAAAAACCTTTTATCTCACTTTAGACCAACCCCGTAAAAATAGTAACGTAAAACTGTAAATTACAATATCAATTAATGTAGTCCACATTAGGAAAAAACTCTTACAGTCTCCCACTTGGACTATATTAATTGAAATTGTACTGTATGTGCGAACCTCGAGCGAGCGCATATCCCTCGATGGTCGATAAAATTGCGACGTCCTAAGACGCGTCGCCGACCCATTCTTTTTATTGCACATGCAGAAGCGTATAAACAATCCTAGACAACACAGATATGGTATAAAAAACCAGGATACAATTTTCACAAAATACCTTTTCATAAACAAACTAGTTTATATACAATACTAGTCTATCAACGGGGCCTACTCAAAAAGAAGAGTCACTAAGCCATCTAGGCACAAGACTCCTCAACTGAGACCTCCGAGACCGCCAGGGATTCTAGGTCTTCCACGACACCATCTGGGGGATTAGCTAGCCCCCTCACCTGCAGCGGCATTAACCACAACGGCGGGAATATTGAAACCCTGTAGGGGACCTGAAATGTAAGCCCACGACGGGGTGAGACGATATCTCAGTGAGTTCATGTCCCAAACCCCAATTAGGAAGGAAATACGCCTATAGGTAGTCTAATCACACATCCTAGAAGACTCGCCTTGCCTCAGCTCCTTCCTCCACGTCAGTACAATTCATATCATAGATGCGTATAATAAATGCGCACATAAATTGGAACATTTCACTCAATCTCAATTAATCACAAGGATATCAATTATAAGTCCAAATCGTTATGACACATCCCATTCCGTGCCACATAATTTCGTCCCATAATCCAATGCGTCTAGTTCAATCAATCATGTGTTCAAATTGATTATTACCCGCACAGGCAGTTCTACCTGATGCACATCGGTCTTCTGGTGTAGCCAAGCATCGTCTCATCCCTTGAGCACGGCAATGTCCACCCGACGCACATCGGGGACGACATTCCCGAAGGAGCTTCGGTTTGGCCTCTATCGCGATCCGACATCCATTGTTAGGGGCATCGTCTACCCGACGCACATCGGGGACAGCTTCTCATAACCATCACACAATCATTCAATTCCGGCCAAGGACATTGTGCTTTGCACTGACATGCCTCAATTAAGATAATGTGCTTGGCCTAGTTTCTTCATATTAAAAACACCTGGTGAAAATAATCGTGTGTGGGTACACAATCAGATCGAACTAGAAAAATTGATACCATTCCTTTTAAAATCCCACTATTTGATATAGCATTTAAAAGTATTTTCAATGTCAAAACCCAACACTCACTATTGTCTAATTAAATACCAAAATTTATAAATTTATAAATAAATAATCAAAAATCACCATCACCACTCAATTGCACAGATTATCATTCAATTGCATAAACTAAGCACACCATTGCAATCAACACGAAATTCCAGCTACAGGCTACCTCGGTATAATTTTTGGAAAATATTAAATAATTAAATAAATAGCATAATTAATTAAATAAATACAAATTAATTAGATAAATGCATACTTAGGCCTAAAACACTAATTTAACTACCTAAACGGACTGAGAAAAATAATGCACCTATCTAATTAAATACTATAATCTAATTAACTCTTAACTAATCTAATCTAACCACCTACCTAACTAAGCAACTAAATCACTAATCAATCTAAACTAATCACCCAAGCCATACTTAAGCTAATCTAATTACACACTAAGCATAGTTAACCTCATAAGTAAGGTTTAGCAAGTAAAGTTACCGAATTAGCGGGCTGGTGAGTTCACAGCGATAGTGACGCGGAGGTGGGCGAGACACAAGCTTGGAGCAACGCCAAAGGAGGCCCCGACGAGCCCAAAAGAGGCCCACGAAGTTCACAGCTGGGCTGTGAGGTTCGATTCATTGCTTGGGTTGAAGGAGTTGGATTGAGCGGCTAGAATGGCTAGAAACGGGATAGGCGGGACGGCAGCGTGAGCAGGGCCTAACGGTAGGGCTTCGAACAGTTGGAATGGCGACGGAGGAGCTCGGGTGGAGTTCGACAGAGGGCTCAACAGCGGCCTGGCCGCACGCAAGAGGTGGGACAAAGGCTTGGATGCATGGCTCAGGCTCGCGGGCAGCAGCGAGTGGTGATGGCTCGGTGGGCGTGCATGGGCGGCTAGGGGTAGTTGATGGTGCGGGGGCTTGGCTTGCTAGTTTCTACTTACTTTCTCTAGATTTTCTGGTTTCAAAACAACATCAATGGAGGAATAGAAGCTGAGGAAGAGGAAGGAGAGAGCTGTAGCTTGAGGAGGGCCTAATATGCCACAAAAGTCTTCAACAAACAAATCACAACCATCATCACAAGCCTCCAAAGTCCATGGCTGTTATCCTCAGCAAGTTTCCTCCCTCAAGCTTCCTCCACAAGCCTCTCAAGTGGTCCAAAAGTTGCTACCCACTTTGGCCTACGAATTTGCCATATTCCCTCTTCAAATCAATGCCAATTCCACTTCAATTTAACCCAATTGATGCTAAAAAAATCCCACCAATGCATCAACATCAAATCCATGATGTTTCCTTGCCAAATAATCCAACTTGAAGGCTAAAAGTTCCTACAAAAACGGCCCCCAAAATTTCCCGGTCCAATTTTGGCAAACTTTGAATTTTCGCCAAAAACTCGGGTTTGTAGAAAAATCTTCAGAAGATGAATCGACATTCGTAAAATGAATCATGACATGACAAAACCTTCAATTTCTGAAATCGGATTTAATTTCGCGGTTAATTTCAGCTAGACATGATTTTAGCGTGACCTAAACTACCGAGTAGCTTTTAGGAATTTTTAACGCATTTGACCCGTGGTCGATTATTTTTGAGCCACATTGTACATCTTCAACTGATTGGCAACTCTCGGTTGTCGTGAAAATCTCGAGGTTTCAAATATGGTCACAGGGTACAGAAATGACAGGAAAATCAATTTAGTGCCGTTCGACAACAATTTTGCAATTAGGTGGAATCACCAACACTTTAATTACATACCTTAGTCAAATCGACCTATCTCCAATCTCTGATCGATTTTGACGATGCCGTATTGACCTTATAAATTAGCATGGTCTAGTAGTCGATTTCTGGTCAAATTCTCAAGTATGTTGCGTTTAAATTCCTTAACGGCTTCAAATGATAAATTAATTATCTCGTGAGTGATTACCTTTGAGAAAAAGACTATAGGCACGTCGATGAAAAGCTCAACTTATTCAATCGAAAATAGAATCAGAAAATCAAGCTGTCATAAAGGGAGTCGGCCTACCCAAGCAAATCCTAAGCAAGAGAATTACTTGTGATAGGAAGAACAAGAAATTTTGGCTATCTCAAGAGAAATACATCAAAAAGGTACTTCAAAATTCAACATGAACAAATGTAAACCAATAAGTACTTCACTTGTAGGCCATTTTAAGTTGAGTAATAATAAGTGTCCTTTGAGTGAAAAGGAGAATGAAGAAATGAAGAAAATTCCTTATGCATTGGTCGTAGGTAGTTTAATATATGCCATGATTTGTACAAGACCCGATATCACTCATGCAATTATTGTAGTGAGTAGGTTTCTCTCAAATCCAGGTAAAGAGTATTGGACTGCTGGATATTGAGATATATTAGAGGCACTTCTACATTTGCTTGTGTTATGGAAGTAGAAAGCCCGTGTGGCATCCGGGAATTTCAACCCGAAATATTGATTTTGAGGGAAACGATATTTGTCTTTGAATGGCCATAGGGACAATTTCATCATCGGCCACGATATTTTATCTCTTGGACTGAACCCCTTATGAAAATGTTAATTGATTATGAGAATGTTAATTGATTTCTATAAATAAAAATCAAAATCAAATGCCCTAAAGTGGTGTAGGAATTATGGGCTTATTATCGATATTTTTCTATGGGCTATTTAAATTGGACATAGGACGATTTGATAAAGAAGACTTTGTTCTTGACTATGCACTTTATAGATTCACTTTATAGATTTGATGGATTAATGTCACAAAGTCTTTTGGCCATTTTATTATGCAATTAGATATTTATTTAAATGAGGATTAAGATGTATTATAAAAAAATAAACTTGGGCCATTTAAGTTTGGACTTTAGGCCTAAAGTGGGCCAAGAGGCCCGGCCCATAAAGCCCATTGGGCTGTCGATGCATGGAGGGGGAAGGAGGAGCTGCATGGCTTCCTCCAAGTGTCTTCGACAAAGGAGACACTTGTCTCCCTCTTAGGGACAAGTGTCCCCCATGCAAAATGAGGGTGCATGCAAGTATTTAAGCAACCAAAAAGAGAGAGAGGGAGAGGGACTGGCTGGTTTTGAGAGAGAGAGAGAGAGAGAGAGAGAGAGAGAGAGAGAGAGAGAGAGTTGCGAGAGAGTGGGGAGCCGAGAGAGAGAGGGAGAAACCGAGCGAGGGAGAAGGTCCGCTAGCCGTCCGTCTGTCCGTTCGCCATCCGTGTGCTGCCGTCTGCTTTATCTTAGAGCCAAGTTAGGATCAATTTCTACTCTTGCATGTGTGTCTTGCATGTGTGGTTGAATTCTTGGGTGTTTAGAGGTAAGGAACCGAAGCTAGTGTGGCTTGTTCTTGAAAGATGCTTGCTGATTTCGTGTATACCGCCCGACCCAGAAAATTGTGGAGGCTTGCATGCATATTTTGAGTTGGATTTTGACTTATACTCCTTCATGAAATTTGTAGACAACATCTCACAATATAACATACTAAAATTTGGCACAAAATGGTTGAGATTTAAGGGGCAAAACCCTCTTCCTATGAAGACACTATATCTGGAACTGCTTTGCTGACCTTTTGGTAGTTTTGTGGATTGCATGTTGCTTTTTACCGAGCATTTCTCTTTGACTTCTTCATGAAACTTGTAGAGAACATCCTAAAGACTAACATCCTCAAATTTGAGGTAAAATGAGCAAGTGTAGCCTAGTGAATCGACTTTCTCTTGAAGACGGTAAATCTGGAAACACGGTACTGGACACCCAAGACTTCTTGGACCCATATGGTGACTATTCTTTGGAAATTTCGCTTAGATCCATTAATGAAAGTTGTAGGGGACCCCTTGAATCAAAACATATCCAAATTTCAGAGGAAACAAAGAAGGATAAGTGGGTGAAAACTTGACATTTCAGAGATAGATATACTGAACGTTTCGGTGCTAGAATCAGGAGCTTCGGACGTCTATAGAAAATGATCTAGAACGAATCTGGCCTAGATGTCTTAACTATAACCTGGTAAAATTTCATAATTTTGGAGGTCATTTGGTATTTTAATCGAATTATTTCAAAAACTGCGCAATCTGATTCTATCCGAAATTGCATGCTGTATTTGTGTGAGTTATATCTTCTTGTGTGGAACTCTTTTGGGCATGTGTTCTGCATGAAATTGTTATCTTATTATCTTGTCTATCACATGTCTAGATTTGATGATTTTTTATAATCATATGGATGTTTAATTTAAATGTTTTCAGAAAAGGTACAAGCTGGAATTTTGTAAACTTCAAAAAGGCATGATAAATGGACTATTCTAAATTGTATGGACTCCATGAATTGTATTGTTATGAATGATTGTGTCTTGCTGCATGTATGATGATGATTGGAGATGCATGTATGAATCAAAGGATGAAAATGATCTTGATTTCCATCACATCACATGACATGTTAAAATTGAACTATAATTGAAGATGTGAATTGAGATAAGTGAGAAAGCCGTCGGAGGTGTGAGCTGATGATGCCCGGGAGTGTCGGGATGCCTGGCTAGAAGGGTATGGCCGAATGCCCGGTGGCCTAGTGGCATAATTCCGGAGGGTCCTCGGGAGTTTCGAGATGCCCGGTGGTATACGGTATGTAATTCCAGAGGAGGGGGGAATCCTGGTGGTATGTCGGCACGTAATTCCGGAAGCCCTGGAGGTTTGTGCCAGGGGGATGCCTCGTGATGCTAGTTGAAATACGAGATGCCTGGCAGGTATTGTGCCGGATGCCCGGAGGTTTGTGCCGAATGATTCTCGTGTGGGGTGCGAGTGATGAATGTGGGATGCAAACATTGGCCTCGGGAAAGAGAAAGGTGGCGGTCCAAAATGAAAGAATGAAATTGGGGAATTGAAATTGAATTATGCATGATGGTATATGCATGACATAATGATGATATGTGCATGGATGCATGATAATGATGAGTGCATGTGACATGATGATGGTGAGTGCATGGATGTATGTGCACCTATGGCATGATGGTATATGTGACATGATGATGGTAAGTGCATGGACGTATGTGCACCTATGGTATGATGGTACATGTAATATGATAAAGGTAAGTAAAGTATCTGCACCTATGGCATGATGATACATGTAATATGATGATGGTAAGTGTATGGATATATGTGCATCTACGGCATGATGGTACATGTATTACATGATGGCGATGATTACATGAGGATGTGTGTACATGTGGTATGATGACATGTGCATGGTTTCAAGGTAAATTATGCATGGATGCTTGAATGACATGTGTTATGCTATGATTGTTATGACTGTATGTGTATGATGCATTGAGTGGTGTATTGGTCCTTTACCTGCCGAGTGGTTGTACTCACCCCTTTTGAGGAATAACATTTCAGACTAGATAAGATACCTTTGCTGCCATTGCTACTAGTAGATGGATCAAGTGGTTGGATATGACCGCGAGGAGGAGGATAGCAAAGGAAGGAACTTTTGGACACCGATATTGATCGATGGACTTTAAGTATACGACTGATGGAGGAGATGTCGGTCATCTTTTAAAGTATAGCCGAGTATGGAAGACTACGGCATTTTGATGTACCGATGAATGACGTCCATCTGATTTAAGTAAATAAAAGTGTTCGGCTTTTACATATAAATGTTTAGTTGGTGTGCATCATTTTCTGAATATAGAGAATGGAGTTGTTGGATATGCTTCCATTACATGAATTGCGCAAGGGACCGATCTAAAAGATGTAAACCCCTAGGTTGTATGGACCCGCTGCAATTGAAATAGTATCGGAGTGACATGTTATTAAGTCAAGCGAATGGTAATCGAATTGTGGTGACCCTAACGGTTCGGGGGTGCCATAGCCTGAGTTGAGTAATTACTCAAATGCATACTATGCCAGTGATGTTGATTCTCGAAAATCTACATTAGGTTTTATGATGATTTTGTAGGTGGAGCTATTTCATGGTAATCAATATAGCAAAAATGTATATTGTCTACAATGGAAACATAGTATATTGCTATTACTAAATGAGGTAAGGAACTCTTGTGGATGCAAGAATCCCAACAAGAGTTGGGCTTGAAGCAAGAAAAAATTGTTATATATTGCGATAGCATGAGCGCTATCTACCTTAGTAAGAATCCGATATTGCATTCAAGATCTAAGCATGTTGATATGAAATATCATTGGATTCGAGAGAAATTAGAAGAAAAGCTCTTCCTACTTGAAAAAGTCTCCACCGACAACAATGGATCTGATATGATGACCGAGGCATTGTCCATGGTGAAGCTTGACTCTTGTAGAAGAAAAGCGGGCATGATAGATCTTCTCACATTAAGTGAGGGGGAGATTGGTTGGCTACAACCACTTAATGTGGGGCCTAGCTAACACATGAAACAAAATAAAATAAAAAGAAGGAAATGTCATAAGGAAAGAAAAGAACAAAAAGAAAAGTAAGTGGCTACTTCATGCAAGAGAAAGGAGAGAGAAAAGTGCCCCTACCCAAGAACTCACCAAAAACAGGGGAGAAGAAGAGAAAAAAGGGGACTGCAACTTTGTGGTCCCGATTCAAAGGTCAAATGTTGACAAAATTGGCTCAAATATGAGTATGTTGTTTATGAGACTGAGGGCTACGAGTTGATTAGTTTCATTCGTTGAGAACCTCATCCGAATTCTCCAATTGTGATTAGGGTTTCTTGTTTTGAATTTATTTATTCACCTATGAGGTAAGACAATACGATTGTAATGTTGATGTTGAGCATCCAGTATGTGACTAGAGAAGATTACCTTTTGTATTCGGCTATTCTTAGTGATTAGTGGAAGTTTTGGGCGGTCTATGGTTTTTCTGCATTACGAAAATTGTAAATGGATTGGCATATCAAAGTCAATCAATTTATGCCCCAATGAATGTCAACAAACTTCTGCGAGGTCTCTCAAAAGATTGGAACCATGTTAAGACCTCATTCTGAGAGACTCAGAGGATTATACCACTTTTCGTTAATGAACTTATTGGCACTCCTCAATCCTACGAAGTGGAACAAATCATTGATGACAATCTCGTAGGTAAAAAGTCCATTGCACTTAAATCTAATAGTAATTATGATGATACAGACTCAGAAAATGACGTGAATGATGAAGAACTTGCTTTTATGAACAAGAAATTCAAAAGGCTGAGTAGAAAATGAAGCAAATTCAATGGAAGAAGACAATACATGTAGAATGGGCAAAAAGAATAATAAAAGAAGATGACGAGCAATGAAATATATGCTTGATGGCACATTCAGACTCAAACTCAAATTCGAAATCTAGAATCAGACTCGGAATCAAAATCTGACTCAAACACAGACTTAGAATCTAACAAGAAAATCGAGGTAAGTTATTCAAAAATTCCTATTAAAATTTCTAAGTATATAAATGAGCTTTGCTTAAACATCAAATCTTCTCTTAAAAGAATGTCCAAACAAAAAAGGAAAATTCATGACTTAGGCAACAGGATCTTTCTTGAAAAGAAAAGTTTGAAATTTTGCAAAAAGATTTTCTACAAACAAAAGAAAGTCGAGATTTATTTGTCAAAGAAAATGATTCTTTAAAGAAAGAATTTTCAAATATTTTAACCAAATTTTCAAAGGGTTCAAAAACATTAGAGCATATCCTTTCCATATAAATACCTTACTATAACAAGTCAAGACTTGGTTTCAATAAGAAAAGTGATTCTTTAATAAACTTTCCTAAAGTCAATGAGAGACCTAGACAAAGACCTCCTAGACTTGCGTATAAAAAGCATTTTTAATGGATCTTTACAAAACTTGTTGGTCAAAATGCCCTCAAGTGGTCAAATTGTGGAGACTCAAAACATTTTGAGAAAGAATGTCCTAAAATCTAGAGACCTATTAAAAAAGATTGGGTAAAAATAGCATACTCTACTAACTCTCATGGATCCAAGAAAATATGAGTAAAAAAAAATAAAAAAAAAGAGTTGTTTTTGCAGGAAATAAAGGAAAAGAAGAAAGAGAAATTGTTAAGAAAGGTATATATATTTTTAATTTCTCAATTTGGTTTGGGTTCACAATTTAAAAATTCTCATTATACTTGATATTCGATATATCATCTTTGTGCCTCAGTTGATTCGGATTTTATTGTGACACTATTCTATGATTGGTTTTTTTGAAGAAAAAATTGTGTAATTTTTTGTAATTACTGAGTTGAGGTTTGATTTAATACGTGTGATTGATTTGATATCTTAGCGATAATTCAGATTATCTTATCTAATTTTGTGCTCTCTAATTTTGTCATATTTTGCAAAGTGGAAATTTGTTTTATGAGATATTAATTTATTATGCAAGATATTCTTTCTCAGATACTCAAGAATTTTATTCTCTCTGATTTTATCGTGCTTTAACTAAGTGAGAGTTTCTTTTTCAAGATATTATTGTGCCTAATGTTCTTTCCTTAAATACTTTGTTACGATGAGTTTAGAAATAATATTTGATTATTTATGAAGATTTCATATTTTTCTCTAACGTCAAGGAAGGATCCAAATTCATGGATACCAGAAAAGAAATAAGTTTATTACAATAAATTCTATATGCAAAGGATGATTGCAAATCTACGCAAATTTTGGTGCAATCTGAAAAGTATCTCATGCAAAGATTGGGAATGATCATTTTTAATCAATAGTATATTTCAAACATATGTCTTAGGTAAGAGATTAATTTTTTTTTATCATCCCACCTTGCAAATTTCTACTTGATCTTATGAAGATTCTAGATGATTGCCTATGAACTATATATGATTTATATTACAAATATCTCTTGTCATAAATATAAGGCATTTCATTTTTTTTATTGATTTGGCACGTGATAAAAGATCTACTTTCTTTTTGCGAAATGTATCAATAATATATTCTTGAGATTTATGCTCAAGCAAATCGATTTAATCGTGAATGATATTATTGCATATTTATGGATACTCTAGCAAGTTTGATCCGTAAATTGGAGGAAGGTATTATGCAATTTTTTTATTTTTTTATTTTTGCAAAGATTGTTATATATTATACAAGAATTTACAACTAGCAAAAGCATCTTCCATATGGATTTTCGAAAGCTTGATCCGAAAATTGTGGAGATTTTGTACTATTTTCTGGAGGCTAAAAAATTCCCTCCCTTGTGCAAAGTTCTCGCAAATTATTGAGTAAGTCCCTAATGTGTTGTATGAAAGGTTGAGTAGCTCTAAATTTAAATATTTAATAATCTTATATATGCTATTCAATTTATTTATTTGAAGAAAGTGCATTTTATATTATGTGGATATTATTAGAGCTTACTTATGCAAAAAGTTCGTTAAGTTTATGCAAGTTGAATTCGAGACGAGCTTGATTGAAGAAAATAAATTTTTGCCTAGAATTTCAAAAAGCAAATTATCGTTGTGGATGTTGTTGCTACAAAGGAAATAATGAAAAATATTATGTTTAACGTGCACAAGCCGAAATTAGTGCTATTTGCAGATATTGTCATGATGTCAGGGGGAGAAAGTGAATCTTAAAAAAAGGGGAAATAATCATGATCACCTCAAAAAGGCAACAAATTGAGGGGGAGCATTGATCAATTATGGAAAAATATTTTTGAATTGATTATGATCTTGATTATTAATAAATCTCTTATTTACATTATTATTTTATTATGACAAAAAGGGTAAGTGAATTTTGTAATGCATCCTTAATTTTTATTGGATATTTGCTGATATATATGATCGAAGTGAGGTATATTACATATCTTTTATATTTGACTTTCTTTCTAAAAGCTGATTTTTTGGAAATTGTGTTTCATGCAAGATATATTTGTTATCGCTTTATATTCTCTACGTTATAACGTTTCCATTGTTAACAATTTAAGATTATGACAAAAAGGGGGAGAGAATATAAATATGCATATGTGTTGATATTAGTTATTGAGCTGTGATTATCTTTCCATATATAATTATGGTTAATCTATTTGTTATCTTTTGCAATCTTTTGATTCGAATTACATTTTTTGAATGTGCTTCAGATTGGCCTGATTTATTATTATTATCTTTAAAAGCATGTTTACACTTCTGCATATTCAGAGATTGTTTTGTTATCATAAAAAATGAGAGATTGTTAGGGAAATCTCTTATGATATTTTGAGGATGACAAAATCAAAGGCTACTACTGTGTTTAATGGTTAAGCAATAGATTATGCAGATGATAGAACATGTAAAGGATATTGTCGAAATCTATACTTGAAAGAATTAGAAGATTGACTCTATACTAAAACTGAACTTATTCAGATTGTATCCAGACCTTAAGGTTAAATATGCTCAAAAGTAGAATATGTTTATACTTACATCTAGATTGTAAAATCTATTTCAAATGAAAGACTCTCAGACTTTATATCTAGAATAAGACACAAGTCCAGAACATGGCAAGGTCCAAAACGAAGACACTAGTTCAAAACATAAGAGATTCAGAACGAAGTATGTTCCGTACGATACAACTTGACAAAACGTAACATAAGCCATAAACATATAATGGCTAGTGATCTGATTTGGATTCTACATCAAGATAGATTTGATTGACTTAATCTAATTGATTGACAATTTGATATTGAAGATAAGAACTTTCTAAACGAAGAAGCTCTATTTGTGGAAACCAAAATTCCGTTTGTATGGGCGATCAGAATCAATTTGAGAAGAAAAAAATAGAGCCGATGACCTGAATGTGACTAGCCAGGCCCTGGACGTCAGATTGTAATTAAAACATCAAGTTGGAGTCAAAATGCAATTTGCAAAATTTGAGGGACCAAATTTGCAAATTTTGAAAAATTATCCCCGAACCCTTAACTCATCATCTTGGCCCCTAATTGAGTTGAAATTGAACTTGGGTCAGGTATAATTAATCGAATCGGGCAAAAAGGACCAAATTGCATTGAATTGGGCATTCTCACGCAAGAAAATGGCAAACTTTGAGGAACTCTTTTGCAAAATTGGGTGGAGACAATTATGAAAAATAGTCAAGATCTTAAACTCATATACATTAGCTTGCTAATTGATAAAAAAAACACAGCCAAATTGATGGATTAAAGCACTAAAACCAACTACAAAATCTAGCTCACGGTTAAGTCTTAATTCGGACCTGCTGAGTAGGCATATTGGTGGCCCCACCATATCCCACTCAGCCACCCAATTAGCTGGATCTTTGCACGTGATGGAATACCATATTGAGTAGTGCAAGTGGACAAAAATTGGCCAGGGATAAGCTACTGAAAGCAAGGGAAAATTGCAACAAAATCCGCGCACTCAACAGCTGTAGAAGTTGAAAAAATTGGCTAAGTTAGAGAGTGGGTGAACCAACTTAGTTGGCAGGCTTGGTAAGGGGGCAAAAAGCCAACTAAGAGATTGATGAATTCAAGAGATAAGATCACTGAAGCAAGCTCTTTCAATGGATGAGAGAGAGGAGACGAGAAGGAGAGGAGAGAGCTCGGAATCGTTCCCCGAAGACACCATCAAAAGCAACTTCAGAAAGCAAAAAACCTAGAAATTCCAAATCAACCTAGGTAGAGAAAGTGGAATTTTCACAAACTTGCAGCCAACATTAGCCAAGACCTTTAACTAAAGAGTGAAACTTCACTCAGAGATATTTACAACGATAGGTCGTACATCCCAAATGGAGATCGGGAAAGCCTCCTAAAGCCCCCCGAAACAGTGCCCTCCTGGCGAACCAAGAAAGACCGAAAATTTTTCTAAGTGTTGAGCCTGGTTGGTCACGGGTGAAGGAAAGCGAGTTCTTTTGATAAAATTGAGAGACAAATGAGGAAAAGCTTGACTTGTACCCCAAACTAGAATACATATAATTTGGTTTAGTGTTAAGTTTTCCAACAAAAGAGGTCTTGAAGTCTAATTTTAGAGGTCAATGAAAACCTTCGTTGTTAGTTCTTTTTTCTGCAGATCTCATTTCCAGTTGAAGAAGCCAACTTCCATGGGTCCTCGAGGATAATTTCTCGGTTTCCTCGACCAAGAGCTACTTGCAAAAGAAACTAGGAAGAAAAGGTAAGAATCCTAGATGTATTTTTGGTCAATTTTGAACATGTTTCAATCATGAAAAATCAAGAGGAAAACCAATCCAGAAAACTGATTTTCGAGGCTAAAATTTTTTATTTGCTATACCCCATTTTCGTGCATTACTTGTCTTTGCGACTTTAATTAATGTTATATGGGAGTACAAATGATGCATATGTCAGCTTGGTTTGATCTTTAAATCCCCGTGTGAACTATGAGATTGTCAAAAACCAAACCTATCCACATTAGTTCATGGCTGGTCAGTGTGGACTTTGCATGTGTGCTTCTTGGAGAGGTTGTTTTGATGTGTTTGGTTGGTCATTCTCTATGATGTTTGTTGCATTTGAAAGCTCATGTTACCTACTTTCACTTGGATCAAATAATGTTTCCCTTACATCTCATATGTGATGAGTGTTAGGGCTTGAATATGGGCATGCAACATGTTTGCTTAACTTGGGTTCAAACCCAGATTTGTAAAATCAGCTCATACCCATATATTTGAGACCGATTTCAACTTAATTCTTTTGTGTCTTCAGCTATGATTTTTGTCTAATCTTGCTCCTTGCATGTGGTAGTATAATTTTGATACTTTAGTTCCGCTTGAGATTGCTTATGGGTTGATATTGAGGACCGCAAACATGGCTCGAGGAAGCTGGTTTGGGATGATTTTATGCACGCCAAGTGTTTGATGAAATGCACAAATGAAGTTTCGATCTTGAAATAGTCGATTTGAGCTCAATTATTATGATATTCATGTGCTGTGTTATTCTATGTTAACATAGATCCGTTTAAAGAATTATTATTAATATATTTATCAAAAAAAAATCTAAAGTTTCAAAAATATTTTTTAAAAATGTTAGATAGTATCAAATTAGATCATAAATGACATTTATGAGATTTTCCTAATTTTATAAAGTCGTCGTCCTAACTTGATGCTATTTTGATATTATGTAATCATTTTTGTAAATAATCTATTTTGCATAGGTTAAAATTAATTAGAGTAATTTCATGCATATTTAATTCCCATTTTGCACACGGGGGTCTTGTCATGAGGCGTGATAACGAGGCCACATAATATTATTTGCCCGACTTGTATCGGGTCTTTCTTTTCCACATTACTTTCAAGTCATTTCAATTTCTTGGATGTTATTTACCGCACCGCTTTTCGATAATTTAAGTGTAAATTTCTTTTCTAAATTATGTTAGGATTAGTCTAGAGATTTACAAAAAAAAAAAAAAAAAAAAAAACCTACAAAAACATTTGCATGGACACTTAGTGGTTTCATAAAGATTATAATTGGTAAACAATCTTTCAAGTTAGTGGTACCACAAGGGCGCTAATAGAAATATTGTCATAAACAAGTCCACGTTCCTAGAAATCTTTGGTTGCGTAGGAATCAAGACAACACTCTCGTGTCTCGATTGGTTTCTAGCCAACCCCAATAGGCTAGTGGCCACTGCTAGAAATATTTAGGTTGTTAAGAATTGAAATACGAAATCCAATGTTGCGCGAGGTATGGGCTTAGGAGAGCCCGCGCCTAATCCAGGGTCATTGGTCCGCCTCTTTAGGCAAATACCTATAAACCTTCTTCCTTTTCCCCCGAACAAAAAAAGAGAGGTCACGACACCGCTTCGTTTTCTCTACAGCCAAGCACGTCCGCAACACTCCACCAAAACTAGCCCACTCAAAGCCGTAAGTTCCAGCCAGCTTTGTTGGCTATTTTTGGCTCGGTCCGTGCTCCTATTGGCGTCGCCGCTTTGGAGTTTGTCGCCTGTCGTCGCATCACCATTGCCATAGACTCACCGGCCCACAAATCCGGTGAGTTCACCAACTAAACCCTGCTTATGGAGTTAATTACGCTTAGGGAGTGATTAGTTTAAGTTAAATAAGGATTAGGTGGTTAGTTAGATTATATTAGTGATTTAATTCTTCGATTTTATTTGTTAGGTTATTAGATGAGATTAATTATAGACTAGACAAGTTGTATTAATTATCTAAATTGGTTCAGAAATTTTTCGGGCCTGTTTCGGTGTTTAATTAGGCTTTTTCGGCCTAAGTTTACAATTATGGCATTTATTGGTATTTAATTAATTAATTTTGGTAATTATTTAATTATTTATTATTTTCCGAAAATTAGACTGAATAGTCGGTGATTGGAATTTCGTACTGATTTTGATGGTGTGATTGATTTATTTAATTGAATGCTAGATTGTACAAATTGAGTGTTGTTCATAATTTTGGGTAATTATCCTAAAAGTGAATAATTTTAGTAATTAATCAGAAATCATCGGCGGCATCAGTTTACAACGCAAAAAATGTTTTTAGACACTGTATAAATAGTAGGATTTTCAAAAATAAAGATATTATATTTTTGGCTCAGGCTGACTATGTACCCACACACGATTATTTTTATCGGGTACATTTTAACACGATGAAATTAGCCCAAGTTAGGTATTTAATTGAGGAATTGATGTGCAAAGCACAAGAACCTTGGCCTGTAGTAATTTATTGTAGTTTAGCTTTGGTGAGCAAGATTATAGCAACTTCGGTGATGTCGCGATTAAATTTTCGGGTGAACCACCTAGGGGTTGGCTAATGGATTACTAAGCTTAAACTTAGCTTGGGCTCTCTCAGTCCCATAGCAATTCGCGACTTAGGTTCAAGTTCTTAACATGTAAAAGATATTTAATCAAGAGTCGCCACTAACCTATTTTTTGTAGGTCGATTAGAAGCCCAAGTAAAGTAACAAGAGATTTACTTTACTCTTACGAACTAGAAATTACCTCCCTAAATGTGGATGCGCAAACCAACAATTTAACATCCAAGAAAGCAGTGAATAAATTGTAGGATTTACCTCATAGCATTGAAAGCATCTGCAATGTTAGATCGGAATTCACATCGATAGTCCTAGATATGATTTTTAATTAACACGCAAACATTCAATTTTTGTTTTCACTTTATTTAAAGAGAATCTAATTTATATGCAATGTTACTAATCTAACATGATATGGCATGGCAATCTAAATTAACCAAATGACATAATTCTAATGATAGACAATTTAAAATGAACCCAACAAAAATCACTAAATGCCGTGCATTTCATGAACCTAATTCTATATGACGTGCACATAAAAAAATGTGATCTATCCTCGAAATTGAAACTAATTTTTCCTAAGACAAATTTTATTTTTTCATGAAATTCGAAATTAAGAAAAATGCAAAAATTAACTATCTAGATTAAGATTCTATCCAGCTTATATTAAGGATCAGGTCAGAATAAATCCTAATTTAAACTAAGATATTATCTTAACCTAGTAGTCTCTAACCTAAGATGCAATTTATCTAAAAAAAAATCAATCTAAACTTAAAATGAAACATGCAATTTTATCATAATATGCAATGATGTACAAAGAATACATTAATTCTACAAGATAATGATTTTTTGTGTTTTTTTATAAAATTTGAAATTAAAATTGACACATAATTAGACGTGAAATTTAGATTAAAAAAAAACTAACCTCCTAAATGAATGCATTTTTTTATGGATTTTCTATCTAAAAATTCGAAATAAGATTACTATTCTAAATATGCAGGATAACCCTAAGACGATGAATATTCTAAGACGAACCTAATCCTGATTCAAATTTTTTTGATTTTTTTTTTTTTTTATGAGAACAAAATCGACTCAAATGACACGACGGTATATCCAACAAGATAAGATTGATATCCAAAAATTCGCATGACAGTGGAAGATGTTATGATTCATACCCGCACAAACAACATACTTCGAAAGAGGAGGTTGGGTGTTGATGTTAAATTTCAGAGTATCTTTACCATAGCAGCCCTCCCAATGGTACTTGCTCCCCATAGATGGCCTTCAGTTTCAAGTGTGCATTAAAAGTGTATGTATGAGTATCAATTGAACTAAAATCAGTTCGAATCAACAAAAACCGGAAAATTCAGACAAGTTCATGCCATTTGAGAGGTCTAAAAAGCATACAAAAGTGCTCTTTATTTTCTGAATTTTTTTGTACAAATAATTCAAAAAGTGAGGAACAAAGTCTGTGAAGACATGTGAAACAGATTCAGCATGCAAATTGACCTAAAAAATTCTAGAAAAAAAAAACACAGTAGAAAGTTATAACTCAACATCATAGAATAGGGCAAAATAGGTCAACCAAATTGAAAAGGAACCAATGGAAAAATTGCCCTAAGAAAATTACACAGCATAGAGAACACCATAAGGAGAAACTTTTGTGAAGAAAGTCTCCTAAAAAAGTTACGTGGGAATTCACAAAAATTCAAAAATGTGCAACACTGCGTCATATATGGGTTCATGATGTATTAACTGAGATTCAGCTTGGTAAACAAGCTCTAAAAAATGTAAAATTTCACCACAACAAAGAAAAAAGAGAGATAGATAAAGTTTGTTAAGGGCCTGACTTAAGTAAAAAAAAATCATACAAAAATAGAAAAAGTCTGACTGAAGAGGGGTTAAATACGTGTTTCGAATTTTACCTAAGTCAGATTTCCTACCTAACTTAGAAAAAAATGAAAAAGAGATCAAATGATAAGCAAATCACACGAAATCAACGGCATTGTAAAGATCTAGACGAATCCCAAGACTTCCTAAGGATCCAAATTCAATCATGGTCAATTTGATGATGATAAATTGATGTTCGTGTAGGCATGCAAATCAGCCATTTGCAAAACGAAACATAGGGCATGTTTAGTATCCTATAATGACCACTTAGACCACACATGAAAAGCTTTAAAGTTGCACAAAAGCGTTAAACTTGCGCATGGCATAAGGTTGAATTGACAATGATTTGTGTGACATCCTGAAATTTTAGTCCTCTTTTCAATTAAATGAATTGAGCCTTTCATCGATGTGCCTATAGTTCTTTTCTCTGAGTTGGCTACTCACGGGATAATAATCTATTAGGTGAAGCTAGAAAGGAATCTAAACGCAATAGACTTGAGAATTCGACCAGGAATCTAATCTGCATGGGTCATTACGACATAGTCAAAAATCGATCAGAGACTAGAGATAGGTCAATTTGATAGAGATATGTGATTAGTGTGTGGATGATTCCACCTGATTGCAAAATTTCTATTGAACGGCACTTGACTAATTTTTCTGTCATTTCTGTACCCTGTGTCCGTATTTGAAACCTTAAGATTTTCAAGACAACCGAGAGTCGCCAATGTGTCGAAAATGTACAATGTGGCTCGAAAATAATTGACTACGGGTCAATTGCACTAAAAGAACCTAAAAGCTACCCTATAGATTAGGTCACACTAAAATCACGTCAGATTGAAATTAATCGCGAATTTGAACCCGATTTCAGAAATTGAAAGTTCTGTAATGTCACAATTTATTTTAAGAATGTAAACTCATCCTTTGAAGAATTTTCGGCGAGCTTGGGATTTTTTTGGAAAATCGATTTGGACGATTTAGAAAAGAACAAAAATTTGGATGGGCCAAATTGAACGGATTTTTGACTTCCAAACCGAGCTACTTGGTGAAAGGAAATTGCAGAAATTGTGTGGGCTTTTTCTTCAACAAAATTGGTCACCAAATTGGAGAGATTGGGGATGAATTGAAGTCCAAATTAAGTAAATTCGGAGCTTGGATAGGGGCTGCAACATTGACACCAAAATTGGATTATTTGTTGGAAATTATAGGCAATAAAGTATTGGGGGACCATAGGATAAGCATGAAGACTTCTTAGACCTTGTATTAATGAGTTTGAGATATTTTTATTTGACTTGTTCCCCCCTCTCCTTGGTCTCTCGTTCGCACACCTCAGCCGGTTCCTTCCCCCCCTTTTTTGTGCAAGTCCAGCTGACATCTCTCTCTTTCATCCTTCTCTTCTCTGTGGCTCGACTAAGAACCAGCAGCTTTCCCCCATCTCCACTTCATTTTCCCTGCTCCACCAGCGTCGTTTCCCCTCTAACAGCAGCACCGCATCTCCGCATTTTCAACCCCACTAGTCAACCCCTCACCATCTGAGCCCCAACATTGACTCCTCTGCCATGCTCGAAGCTACTCCACTATTCCTTGTTCCCTATACCGTTAACCCCAGCAATGACGATCACATGCCAGCTCCATCATCCTTGCCTCTTACGAATTCAACCCAACCATCCATTGCAAACCTCTCACCCCATCAACAGCCCAAGTCCAGCGTCCACGAGCCCAGCAGCTGCGCCTCTTCGAGCTTCAGTAGCTGCAGCCTAGTCCATAACCTATCCCAGCAGTAACCGTGGGCCTTACAGGGCCGATTTTAGCTCAGTTTGAGCTCTATTGGTGCCACCGAAAGTTCAAGTTTCGGCCGCCGTTGCGCTGTTGTCGCGGTGAGTCGGTTTTTGCACCAAACCGGTGAGTTTATGCAGTAAACTCTACTTAGGATGTTAATGATGTTTAAGTGATGTTTATTTAAGTTAATTAGGGATTAGGTGGTTAGTTAGACTAGATTAGTGATTTAATTAGTTAATTATGCATGTTTGGTGGTTAGATTAGATTAATTATGGGCTAGATAGGATGTATTATTTATCTAGATAGGTTCAGAAATTTTCCGGATCCATTTCGGTATTTAATTAGGCATTTCCAGCATAAGTTAGTATTTTTAGTATTTAAATTGAATTATTTAATTAATTTTGATAATTATTTAATTATTAAATATTTTTGGAAATTAGACCGGGATAGTTGGTGACCGGAATTTCGTGCTGATTGCAATGGTGTGGTTAATTTCTGCAATTAAAAGTTAATTTATGAAAGTTGAGTGTTGATTGTAATTTTGGTCATTTATTCCAAAAATTGTGAAATTCGATATTTATTTAGATAATCCCGGGTGTCGGATTTTAACACCGAAAATGATTTTATATACTATTAAAAACAGTGGGATTCTAAATTAGAGGATATCAGTGTGGCATCCTAAAACTCCGTGGCGACCTCTAGATGCCTTACACCCTTTGGAAGGGTGATGGACACATCATTGATCTATGTTATGGTCTTTAGACCAAAGAAGTGCAATAGAATTAATGGCAGAGCACCTAATGGGTGAATATTTTGTTGAAAACATATTCTATGCCCATGTGAGATCCAGATTTATTTGATGAGGAAATTATGTTTTTGGCCATGAATTTTATAAGTTGGACTTTATTAATCTATGTTACAAAGCATTATAGCCATTTAAATTTGTAATTTAAGTACTTTGATTTAATAGGGACTTAGTTTTTTTTAATTAAAAAAAGGGGTTAATTTTGGATTTAATTAAGCTTGGGTCTTAGGCCCAAGAGTGTTGGGCCTAATATGGGCCAAAATGGCCGGCCCATAGAGCCCATGAGGGGCCGTCAACCGCACGAAGAAGCGGGGGAGAAACCGGTTTGCATGCCTCCCCCCATTTGTCCTAAGAAGATGGCCAAGTGTCAAGCCATGCAAAAACTAATGATGGCTAATGATGGAGGGAAGGAAAATTAGAGGGGAAAAGTGGCCGGTTTAAGCGAGAGAGAAGGAGAGAGAGAGGAGAGTTCGTCCAAGAGAGAGAGAGGACAGAAAGAGAAGGAAGAAAGGAAGAAAGGAAGAAAGGAAGAAGGGAAGAAGGAAGGAGGAAGGGCCGTGCATCGCCGTGTCTCGCCGTTGTGTTCGCCGTTCGCTCGGTCTAGAGGCAAGTGGGATCTCTTGATCTACTCTTGCATGATTTTTTTTAGTGTGTGTGATTGAATGGTGACAATTTCGGATGTATAAAATGTGAAAAATTGAAGTTTTAAGAGTTGTGCTCTGGCCTAGTGTACTGTTCTTGAGAAAAAAAGCTCGACCTTGGATCTTCTAGTGACTTGCATGTGACGTTCGAGTTGAAGTTTGGCTTCGACCTCTAAATGAAAGTTGTAAAGGACTTCTTGGTGTATAACATACTCAAATTTGGGACCACAAACAAGTATAAGTGGGAGAAATTGTTATTCTTTGGAAAGACTGGATCTAGAAATTTCGGTACTAGGAACAGGGGTTTTAACCGTCCATATTTAAATACCTAGGATGGATCTAACTTTGATGTCTTCATGAAGTATCTACCTTATGGTCTTGGCTATCACATAGTCGAATTTCATAGTTTTTGAAGGTCATTTGGGTATTTAATCGGAAATGTTTCTAAAACTGTGCAATCTAATGTGTTTTCGGACCTTGGAAGTTGCAATGCGTGGTCTATACCCTTTCTTTAATCAAAAATGTTTCAAAAACTGTGCAAGTTCGACTGTTAGAATGGTAGTGCTGTGATGCTTGGTCTATACTGAAATATATGGGGATCTTTTGGTGTAGAGTTCTTCATGAAATATATGCCTTTATGTCTTTACTATCACATGTTCTAATTTCATAATTTTTGAAGTTCATTTGGGTATTTAAGCGAAATATTTTCTGAAACTGTGCAAACAGAATTGTTCGAATTTCGAAATCTGCAATGCATGGACCGTACTCGATCTTGTAGAGTTCTGTTGCCATAATGTATTTACGAGATAACTACCTTTAGGTGTTGTTTATAATCTATCAAAATTTCATAATTTTTGGAGTACGTTTATGCATTAAATCGGAAGTATTTTCGGAATTGTGTATGATGCTTCATCCGAACATTCATATGTTTTCAGAAAAATAAAAGAACTTGTTTCATGTGATGTGATGTATTGTGTTGCATATATGATATCATATAGCTTGGTACATAATGTCAAAAGTTCAAATAGACCTTGTTGCCATCACATCATGTGCCATGTTGATATTGAGATACAAATGTGAATATGAATTATGATTAATGAGGATACCGTCGGAGGTGTGAGTTGACAATGCCCTGGGAGTGTCAAGATGCCCGGAATGTGGGGGTGTCGGATGCTCGGAGTGTGTGTGCCGGATGTCCTCGAGAGTTTCGAGATGCCCGGAATGTGGGGGTGCCGGAAGCCTCGGAGGTGTATGCCGGGGGAACCTCGTGATGCCAGTTGGGATACGAGATGCTTGGAATGTGGGGGTGCCGGATGCCCGGAGGTGTGTGCCGGAGGTTCCTCGCGATGCCAGGTTGGGTGCGAGCGATAAAATGTGGGATGTAATTACTGGTCCCGAGAAAGAAAAATGTGGTGACCCAATTGTAAGATAAAGAGGTGAAATTGAATCATGCATGGTATGGTGACATGTATGCACGACTGTATGATATAATAATTACCAGTGCATGGTGGTATGTGCACATAAGGCTTGGATATGCATGAATGCTTGATGATGAGTGCATGGTTGTATATGCACCTATGGCATGATGGTATATGCATGAATGCTTGATGATGAGTGCGTGATGGTGTGTGCACATATGGTATGATGACATATGCATGGCTGCAAGGTAAGTTATGCTTAGATGCATGAATGATATGTACTTTACTGTGATGTTATGATTGTTCTATTTGATGCATTGAGTAGTTTAATGGATCTTTTACCTGCTGAGTGGTTGTACTCACCCCTGTGGAGACCAACATTTCATATTAGAAAAATGTATTTCCCTCCGGTCACACGGGGAACCTTTTACGGCCTTCCATCTGACGTGGAGGTCGAGTGTATGGAGCTTGATAGTGCCACCATCCCTGGTTTGACGTTCATACGGGTTCGGGTGCTAGTGATGTATGATGTGGGCTTGGCTGGGGGGCCGGTCATCTAGGAGTTCTTGTCTATCCACGTCCGCCGTGACGGAGTGATGTGGGGGATGTTGCCCCGCCACCGCCCGATGCACCAAGATGGGTGTGTTGGCCCGCGTGAGGAGTGGGAGCTGACTTTTTTGGGATAGCCGACACTTATAGATGGAGGGTTATACATGATCGATGTAGGAGGGTCGAGATCTCTCTTTTGAGCTATAACCAAGTTTAGCTAAAAGTCTTGGCTTTTTGGTTGTACCGACCCAAGATGTCCATCTTAAAAATGTAAAGAAAAGTGGCTCGGCTTTATGTTTTCCTTCGATGTGTAATTGGTGTGCATTGTACCATCATTAAGAGAGTAGAGGGATGGTGAGACTCATCTTTAAATTTCGCTATGAGCTGCGTTAAACTCTTTTAAAAAAAAAAAAATGCCTGTGGACTTCGGTCCTTTTTTAAACCCCTTTATATTGAAGATATGTAACTGGTATTTATTTGGTCGAGCAATAGGTATATGTGGCGACCTGAGCTGTTTTGGGGGTGCCACAGCCGGTTTTGGTATCAGATCAAATGCTTGGAAACTGCATGAAAATCATGGTACGATATGGAAGTCATCATCCATCGAGGGCTGAAGCCTCTGTAGTAAGGACTGAACCCCGGATGGAAGATATCCTGCAGGCATTGGCCAATATAGGAAATCTGATGGAAAGACAAGCGCAGCAACAGCCCGAAGCAGAACTCCGTACTCAAGGACTGGTGGAGCAATTTTTGAAGTTGAAACCACCTAAGCTCAGTGGAATGGGAAGTCCTGAGGATGCGGAGCATTGGATTGATGGGATGGAACGGATTTTCCGGTTGTTGGATTGCAATGATGCTGAGAAAATAACTTTGGCAGAGTACTAGCTTGAGGGAAATGCAAAGTTTTGGTGGAGAGCTTCAAGGGACACAATCTTTCCACCAGATACTGATGTTAATTGGGACGAGTTTATCAGAGCTTTCAATAGAAAGCATTTTTCTAACTGTGCTAAGGACAAGAAAAATTTCAGAATTTGTTCAATTAGAACAAAAGGAGCTGACAGTGGACCAATATGAGGTAAGATTTTCTAAACTGTCTAGATATGCTCCTAGACTAATTGAGGACCAAGAAGAGAAAGCTAAGAGGTTTCTGAAAGGGTTGAGAATTTATATTAGGAAACAACTGGTGTCTTTGAATATAAGGGATTATCATGAGATTTATGAAAGGGCACAATTAGTGGAGCAAGAGCTAGTGAGATAGCGATTAGAGTTTAAGAGATAGTTGAACTTTAGTGATGTGAGAAGGGGTAAGAGACCCTATCCTAGTCAAGATCAAACTTGGAATACGAAGAAAAAGAGCAATTTTGGAAATTTTGGGAGAGCTAAAGATGGCTCGAATATGGGGAAAGCACCCTATCAGCCTGATGTTTGTCGAAGGTGTGATGGGAATCATGGCCCAGGACCTTGCAATGGACGACTGAGATGTTATGGTTGAGGACAAGTGGGTCACCTTAGGAGGAATTGCCCACAAGAAAGGTCGCAAATGAGTGTTGGCTCGGTGCGACAGGAACAACAGAGTGCTGTTAGACCAAACCTACCAAGGAATCCTCAGAGGCCACCAATACAAGGAAGGGTGTATGCGGTCACCCAAGAGGAAGCGGAAGCTTCCAAAAATGTTATCTCAGGTACGATCCTTATAAATGATAAAAAGGCATATGCATTGTTTGATACGGGTGCTACGCATTCATTTGTGTTCGAAAGATATAAACAGTTGAGTAAAATAGAAACTATCTCTTGAGACGCTTCTTTGTGTTTCTACGCCTTTAAAGAATACGATGTTGTCTACGCTGGTGTGTGGAAATTTTAAGATAACAATGGGAGGAAAGGATATGGAAATAGACTTGGTCGTAATGGTTATGTATGATTTTGATGTTATCATAGGAATGGATTAGCTTCATAAGTATTGGGCAAAATGGATTGTTATAGAAAAGTTATCCAATTTATTTTACCTGATCAGTCTAATTGTGAATTTTTGGGAGGTCAGACCAACCTATCTATAGCACTTATTTCATAAATAGAAGCCCATGCATTACTTGACAAAGGATGTCAAGGGTATTTGGCCATGGTTAAAGATTATACTAAGGAAGAGCCTAAGCTTGATGAAATTCGAGTGGTTAATGAATTTCAAGATGTATTTCCTGAGGAGTTGCCTGGGTTACCGCCGGAACAAGAAATTGAGTTTGAAATTGAATTAATGCCTAGAACATGACTAATATCAAAAGCCCCGTATAGGATGGCCTTAGTCAAGTTGAAGGAATTGAAGGTGCAACTACAAGAGTTGCTTGACAAAGGATTCATTAGGCCAAGTGCTTCACCTTGGGGTGCGCTAGTATTGTTTGTGAAAAAGAAAGATGGGTCGATGCACTTGTACATTGACTATAGGCAACTGAATCAAGTGACCATTAAAAATAAATATCCTTTACCTAGAATTGATGACCTATTTGACCAACTCCAGGGAAGTTCGGTTTTCTCTAAGATTGACTTAAGGTCGGAATACCATCAATTAAGGATTAAGAAAGAGGACATTCCTAAGACTGTGTTTAGGACTTGTTATGGACACTACGAGTTCCTTGTCATGCCATTTGGGTTGACAAATACATCAGCTGCATTTATGGATCTAATGAATAGGGTATTTAAGCCTTATTTAGACTAGTTTGTGATTGTTTTTATTGATGATATCCTGATATATTCAAGAGGGCCTAAAGAGCATGAACAACATTTGAGGATAGTTTTGCAAACTTTGAGAGATCATAAGCTATATGCCAAATTGAGCAAGTGTGAATTCTGGTTGGACTAGATAATATTTTTAGGGCACGTGGTATAGGAGGAGGAATTGTAGTGGACCCGACGAAAGTTGAGTTGGTCATAAATTGGCTGAGACCGACAACACCTACGGAAATACTAAGTTTCTTAGGACTGGCTGGTTATTATAGAAGGTTTATTAAAGGGTTTTCACGATTGGCAGATCCTTTAAGAAAATTGACTCGAAAGAACGCAAAGTTTGAATGGAATGGGGAATGCAAAAGGAGTTTCCAGGAGCTTAAAAGAAAATTGACCTCGGCTCCAATCCTGACTATACCAATTGGATCTGATGGCTTTACAGTGTATAGTGATGCATCTCACAAAGGACTGGGATGTGTTTTGATGCAGCATGGCAAGGTCATAGCGTATGCATCAAGACAATTGAAACCCCATGAACTAAACTACCCAACGCATGATTTAGAATTAGCAGCTATAGTGTTCGCTTTGAAGATATGGAGGCATTATTTATATGGGGAAAAGTTTGAGATTTATACAGATCATAAGAGCTTGAAATATCTATTCTCACAAAAGGAGTTGAACATGAGACAAAGGAGGTGGATGGAGTTGTTAAAGGATTATGATTGTGAGATACGATACCATCCAGGGAAAGCGAATAAGGTAGCGGATGCTCTTAGTCGTAAGTCAGCTATGGAGATGGCCAGTTTAAGAATGGCGAAATGGAGCTTGTTAAAGTCCGTAGCGGACTTAGAGTTTAAATTAAAAGTGGATTGTCTTACCGATATGCTTAGTGCATTAAAGATTGAACCTGAAATTATTCAGAAAGTTAAGATCTTGCAAGAGTCTGACCCGGAAATTATGAAAGTGAAAGATGAAGTGTCTTTAGGAAAAAGACCAAAATTTCAAGTCTCTGAAGATGGAGTGGTAAGATGCTAGGGATGACTCTGTGTTCCCGACAATGCAGAAGTAAGGAAGGAAATTCTGTCCGAGGCACAAAGGAGTAATTACAGTGTTCATCCGGGTAGTACAAAGATGTACATGAATTTGCGTCAGCAATTTTGGTGGAATGGTATGAAAGCATATACGGCTAAGCACGTTTCTCAATGTTTGATGTGCCAACAAGTAAAATCAGAACATCGCAAACATACAGGACTCTTGAGACTATTAGACATACCAGAATGGAAATTGGAGCATATAACAATGGACTTTGTACAAAGATTGCCAAGGACATCGAGTGGTCATGACTCTATCTGGATAATAGTGGACCGTTTGACTAAGTCTGCTCATTTCCCGGTAGTTTGCATAGACTACCCAATGGACAAATATGCGGATATATATGTAAGTCAAGTAGTATGCTTACATGGTGTTCTAGTAACTATTACCTCAGACCGGGACTCGAGATTTACTTCAAACTTTTGGCGGAGTCTTCAAATTACCTTAGGAACTAAACTCCAATTTAGTACTACTTTTCACCCTTAAACAGATGGACAAACAGAAAGAGTAATCCAAACATTAGAGGATATGTTAAGGGCTTGTGTGATTGACTTTAAAGGGAATTGGGATGAAAGATTGCATTTGGTGGAGTTTGCTTATAATAATAGTTTTCAAAAAAGTATAGGCATAGCTCCTATGAAGCATTATATAGAAGGAGATGTAGGACTCTTGTTTGTTGGAATGATGTAGGTGAAAAAAATTGACAGGACCTAAACTAGTACAAGTTACCACTGAAGTTGTCAAAATTATCAGGAAAAGACTTAAGACAGCTCGAGTAGACAGAAAGACTACGCAGATAGGAGTAGAAGGCCTTTGGAGTTTAATGTGGGAGATCATGTATTCCTTAAGTGTCTCCAATGAAAGGAATATATCGATTTGGAATAAAGGGTAAGCTGAGCCCTAGATTTGTTGGACCTTTTGAGATACTTGAAAGAATAGGAGATGTAGCTTATCGTTTGGCGCTGTCTCCTAAATTGGGAAATTTACATGATGTATTTCATGTGTTGATGCTGAGAAAGTACCAGCCGGATCCTGGTCACATACTCGATCATGAAGCCATCAAAGTAGATGAGCAAGTGAGGTACATCGAAGAGCCTGTGCAAGTACTGGATCGAAAGGAGCAAGTTCTTAGGACTAAGAAGATTCATTTGGTTAAGATATTATGACAACATCATGATGTGGAGGAAGCCACATGGGAGAGTGAAAACGAGATGAGGGAAAGGTACCCTCATTTGTTTGAGGAGACATAAGTAATGTCTAATTTTGAGGACAAAATTCTCTAAGGAGGGGAGAATTGTTGCATCCTAAAACACTGTGGCGACCTCTAGATGCCTTACACCCTTTGGAAGGGCGATGGACACATCATTGATCTATGTTATGGTCTTTAGACCAAAGAAGTGTAATAGAATTAATAGCCGAGCACCTAATGGGTGAATATTTTGTTGGAAACATGTTCTATGCCCATGTGAGATCCAGATTTATTTGCTGAGGAAATTATGTTTTTGGCCATGAATTTTATAAGTTGGACTCTATTAATCTATGTTACAAAGTATTATAGCCATTTAAATTTGTAATTTAAGTACTTTGATTTTATAGGGATTTAGTTAGTTTTTTTTTTAAAAAAGGGGTTAATTCTGGATTTAATTAAGCTTGGGTCTTAGGCCCAAGAGTGCTGGGCCTAAAGATGGGCCAAAATGGCCGGCCCATAGAGCCCATGAGGGGCCGTCGACCGCACAAAGAAGGGGGGAGAAACCGGTTTGCATGCCTCCCCCCATTTGTCCTAAGAAGATGGCCAAGTGTCAAGCCATGCAAAAAATAATGATGGCTAATGATGGAGGGAAGGAAAATTAGAGGGGAAAAGTGGCCGGTTTAAGCGAGAGAGAAGGAGAGAGAGAGGAGAGAAAGAGAAGGAAGAAAGGAAGAAAGGAAGAAGGGAAGAAGAAAGAGGGAAGGACCATGCATCGCCGTGTCTCGCCGTGTCTCGCCATTGTGTTCGCCATTCGCTCAGTCTAGAGGCAAGTGGGATCTCTTGATCTACTCTTGCATGCTGTGATTAGTGTGTGTGATTGAATGGTGACAATTTCGGATGTATAGAATGTGAAAAATTGAAGTTTTAAGAGTGGTGCTCTAGCCTAGTGTATCGTTCTTGAGAAAAACAGCTCGACCTTGGATGTTCTAGTGACTTGCATGTGATGTTTGAGTTGAATTTTGGCTTCAACCTCTGAATGAAAGTTGTAAAGGACTTCATGTAGTATAACATACTCAAATTTGGGACAAAACAAACAAGTATAAGTGGGTGAAATCGTTATACTTTGGAAAGACTGGATCTGGAAATTTCGGTACTACGAACAGGGGTTTTAACCGTCCATATTTAAATACCTAGGACGGATCTGACTTTGATGTCTGCATGAAATATCTATCTTATGGTCTTGGCTATCACATAGTCGAATTTCATAGTTTTTGAAGGTCATTTGGGTATTTAATCGGAAATGTTTCTAAAACTGTGCAATCTGATGTGTTCGGACCTTGTAAGTTGCAATGTGTGGTCTATACCCTTTCTTTAGAGATTCTTTTGGTAAAGTGTTCTGCAAAAAATACCCTTATTTATGTCTTGCCTACAACATATTCAAATTTTGTAATTTTTGAAGTTCATTTGCCTATTTAACCAAAAATGTTTCAAAAACTGTGCAAGTTGGACTGTTAGAATGGTAGTGCTGTGATGCATGGTCTATACTGAAATATATGGGGATATTTTGGTGTAGTGTTCTTCAGGAAATATTTACCTTTATGTCTTGACTATCATATTATCAAATTTCATAATTTTTAAATTTCATTTGTGTATTTAATCGAAATATTTTCTGAAACTGTGCAAACAGAATTGTTCGAATTTCGAAATCTGCAATGCATGGACCGTACTCAATCTTGTAGAGTTCTGTTGCCATAATGTATTTACGAGATAACTACCTTTAGGTGTTGTTTATAATCTATCAAAATTTCATAATTTTTGGAGTACGTTTATGCATTAAATCGGAAGTATTTTCAGAATTGTGTATGATGCTTCATCCGAACATTCATATGTTTTTAGAAAAATAAAAGAACTTGTTTCATGTGATGTGATGTATTGTGTTGCATATATGATATCATATAGCATGGTACATAATGTCAAAAGTTCAAATAGACCTTGTTGCCATCACATCATGTGCCATGTTGATATTGAGATACAAATGTGAATATGAATTATGATAAATGAGGATACCGTCAAAGATGTGACTCGACAATGCCCTAGGAATGTTAGGATGCCCGGAATGTTGGGGTGCCGGAGCCCGGAGTGTGTGTGCCGGATGTCCTCGGGAGTTTCAAGATGCCCGGAATGTGGGGGTGCCGGATGCCCTCGGGAGTTTCGAGATGCCCGGAATGTGGGGGTGCCGGATGCCCGGAGGTGTGTGCCGGAGGTTCCTCATGATGCTAGGTTGGGTGCAAGCGATAAAATGTGAGATGCAATTACTAGTCCCGGAAAGAAAAATGTGGTGACCCAATTGTAGGATAAAAAGTTGAAATTGAATCATGCATTGTATGGTGACATGTATGCACGGCTATATGATATAATATGTATAAGTGCATGGTGGAATGTGCACATAAGGCTTGGATATGCATGAATGCTTGATGATGAGTGCATGGTTGTATATGCACCTATGGCATGATGGTATATGCATGAATGCTTGATGATGAGTGCATGATTGTATATGTACCTATGGCATGATGGTATATGCATGAATGCTTGATGATGAGTGCGTGATGGTGTGTGCACATATGGTATGATGACATATGCATGGCTGCAAGGTAAGTTATGCTTGGATGCATGAATGATACGTACTCTACTATGATGTTATGATTGTTCCGTTTGATGCATTGAGTAATTTAATGGATCTTTTACCTGCTGAATGGTTGTACTCACCCCTTTGGGGACTAACATTCCATATTAGAAAGATGCCTCTCCCTCCGGTCACGCGAGGAACCTTTTACGACCTTCCATCTGACGTGGAGGTCGAGTGTATGGAGCTTGATAGTGCCACCATCCCTGGTTTGACGTTCATACGGGTTCGGGTGCTGGTGATGTATGATGTGGGCCTGGCTAGGGGCCGGTCATCCAGGAGTTCTTGTCTATCCACGTCCGCCGTGACAGAGTGATGCGGGGGATGTTGCTGCCGCTACCGCCCGATGCAACAGGATTGGTGTAATGGCCCGCGTGAGGAGTGGGAGCTGACGTTTTTTGGGATAGCCAACACTTGTAGATGGAGGGTTAAACATTATCGATGTAGGGGGTCGAGATCTCTCTTTTGAACTATAGCCAAGTTTAGCTAAAAGTCTTGGCTTTTTGGTTGTACCGACCCAAGATGTCCATCTTAAAAATGTAAATAAAAGTGGCTCGGCTTTATGTTTTTCTTCGATGTGTAGTTGTTGTGCATTGTTCCATCATTAAGAGAGTAGAGGGATGGTGAGACTCGTCTTTAAATTTCGCTATGAGCTGTGCTAAACTCTTGTAAAAAAAAAAATGCCTATGGACTTCGGTCCTTCTTTAAACCCCTTTATATCGAAGATATGTAACTGGTATTTATTTGGTGGAGCGATAGGTATCTGTGGCGACCTTAGCTATTTGGGGGTGCCACAATCAATTTTTTTTTTTGTTCGAATTGATTGTGTACCCACACACGACTATTTTACCGTGTATTTCTAATACAAAGAAAATAGACTAGGTTCACTATTTTAATTGAGGTATTTGAGTGCAATACATGATGTACTGGGACGAGATTGAATGGTCATGTATCGGTTAAGAGAACCTGTCCCAAGCTGCTAAGCTAGACGTTACCCCTATATGGGATGCCCTTGGACAATGAAAGCCGGTCGCAGTAGATTCTTCAACTATGCTCCTTCAAGAAAGCCGTCTAATAGAGACGTTGTTGTGCTCAATGGGGTGAGATGATGTCTGGCTACGCCAGAAGACCACTAAATAGAGAGTAGGCCGTGCTATGAGCCGATATCAAATTTAGGAACACATGATTAATTGAGTTGAATGTGTTGGGTTATGGGACAAAACTGTGTGGCATGGTATGTGACGTGTTACAACAGTTTGGTCCTATAATCGGGACCCTTGTGGTTGTTTGAGAAATGCATTATGGCGTTCTAATTGACTGAGTATGAATATTGCATGTTGTCTATGATATCAACTGTGTTGATCTGCAGGATGGACCTAAGACCAGGTAAGTCTCTATAGATGTGTGGTTGTATGGTTAGGATGCCTCTCGGCGTATTACCCTCCTAATCAGGGTTTCAAGCGTGACCTCACTGAGATTTATATATCACCCCATCGTGGGCTCAATTTTAAGGGTCATAGAGCAAAGAATCTAGAGTTGAAGTGAAGGAATTTGAAGTGTAGGTCAGATAGAACAACCTCTTATTGAGAACTAGTCGTTTGAAGTCTTTTGGTTGTAGACTTTTGTACATGACTCAGTTGGTTTATAAAAGTATGTTTTGTTTGTAAATTTGTTGTCCTGCTTTTCTATCTTGAGATGGTTACTGTCAGGGGATTTGTTATTTGCTTCCACATGTGCAATAAAATGAAAGGGTCAGCGACTTGTCCTGGGAAGTTGCATTTTTATTATCGACCACCGAGGGATGGGCACACGCTTGAGGATCGGAGCGTGACAATTTGGGTAAAACATTTAACATTGCAAAATGACTTATAACTAGGGATGACATATTCAATGAATTTCAATTGCTATTGGCCTAATTGATGTATGAATTTTGCATACCAAAAGAGGTTCAAGAATGACATGCCACATAGAAGCTTGTAATATGTATTTCAAATGTTGACAAAATAGACGCATATTATGAAATGCACTAATTGTAACAATACCTAAACACATCCGTGCATGCAATTGACATATCAAACGATGATTAAATCATGCGAGTCATGCTTTTTTAGAACACACACAACATGTATTATAAATCTCATTTGGGATGTGAAGTCAAAAAGATTCATCTACAACCTCAATTTCACATAAATGTAATTTGGACCTAGTGTAGGGCAAATAGACATAGGGTCATTTTTTTGATGATTTTGCCTAACTGAAACGTCTTCAAAATTTCTTGAAAAAATAAGTGTTATAAACAAGACAATTACATGCAAACTTTGTGAGAAAGTTTTTCCAAAATCCAATCATAAAATTCAGATTGAAAATAAACAAACTGAAAGTTGGAACAAAGCCACAACCACAAATCAACCTAAAGCTATTGGAGAATCAATAGATTTCGGAGGTGTTTTTCAATGACCATATGACATCCGTTTGGGGTGTGTGGCCTATCTAATCGAACCTTAGAAAGTCTATTTTCTATATCTAGAAGGGCTCAAGGTCAAAAAACCTCATCTACTATCTCATTTAAGCTAGAACAAAAAGTTACTCACAAAGACACGACATTGCAGATTAATGAAGATCAAGGTCAATCAATCCCAAGTTCATTTTCAATGAATATCAAAACATAGTATATTATCCAATAACATCATCAATCTCAAATCTAAGCATATTATGTAAATATAGAGTTGAATCCTAGCTTCAATTGGTTAAGCCGATCTTACATCATCGGATTCGAGATCAAGACGGTTTATCTTTGCGATTTTCCCTAAGTTTAAGTGCGATTGAATGAAGTCAATATCGCTCGAATGTAATTGGAGCTTGAGGGATTGGATCGAATCACCTAGTGGTTGGATCGGCACGTTGAACCGTTGGTTCAACCACTGGATAGAATCGGTCCAAAACTAGATCGGCCTTGATCATCGGCGAAGGATTGGTCGCTAGAGTGCTAATCTACTAGGCTCTAACCATTTGGAGGTCAAGAATAGGTTAGACACTTTATCAATAGTGGTTGGTCCACGTCTGGACCGCTACTAGCTATCGATCAATAAGTTGGAGGTCACCAATCCAACCGGCGGTTTAGTTGCCAATTCTGTTTGCCACAAGAGAAGGAGGCCGTTTCAAGGTGATTGGTGACACCGGTGGAGGTGATGATCACCAAGAGATCAAAGGGGAAGAGAGGACCGCAAGAAGACCAAGTAGCAATCAACAAGCCATCGACTTGAGGTCGGTGAGCGACGATTGAAGGACCAATGGGAGGCCAGGTTGAGAGAGAGAAAGGGCAAGAAGAGAGGAGAAAGAGATTCCTATTTTTATGAAAGAAAATAGCTTTGTAAATGAGCTCCCCCTTTGAATGTTTTGGGGAAATGCTTTTATACTATGGTCCAATCATCAAATCTTGACCGTTGATTTGATCCGACGGTAAAAATTTTGATTTAATGATCAAACTAAATTCATTAAGGGCCAATCCCACCTAGATTGTGTCCTATGACCCATCAGATGGCTTCGATTAGCAAAAATTAGGATTTGAAATGAGAAACGCAATTAGGGGTTAATTAGGGACAATATTGTAAATTCACAAAAGTTAGGGGACATTTTGCAAAATCTCTCAAATGTAAGGACATGGAGGTAAAAACACACGGTGAGGGACTGAGGACCAGTCGCTGGCGACCTAAAACCGGCTGACAAGGGGCTAAACTACCTTGCCTCATCAACAGCCGGTCAGACTAGTCGGATCGATGCACGCTAGTTCAATCGATTGCTAAGCAGTTCTTGAACGGTCCTGACTAGTTCTTGATCAAGTAGTCCTTATGGGCTCAAAATTTATGCAATTTGGTCTTTTGAGGACTAAATTGAAGAGAAAACTTGTCCAATTCGAGAAGAAATTATCTTATTTTAATCAAAGTAAGACAATCAAACATCGTAAATGTAATCTATGGGTCTTTTATTGACTTGATTGAATGATTATTGTGAAAAATAATGGACCTACGCCATGGGTACATATAATTGAACATTACATGCTAAAACGGACAATTTTGTAATTTCTCGCTTGAAATTGCAAATTAATTGAAATTGAATTCAATTAATGTTGCGATGAATCTATTCGATTGATCACCCATGCATAGGATAACCTATAACACTCAAATTGGCCTTGAATTGAAGTCACAAGACTTAGGTCAAAAATGATGCAATGGTCTAATATCAAAATTAGACCATGATTGGTAAAATTAAACCCTAATCTTGAATGTGTTAACTTGAATTTCCTTAATTGAAGCTCAACAGCTCGATTTTCCTATATTCAATAGAGAAAAATTCCTAAAATTGGGAAGTTCTTGAGTGAATTTCTCAAAATAGACCTCAAATTTGGAATTATCTCAAGAAAACGAATAAAATATAGATGTCCGTTTGCAACTCAAGAATGATTGATTTAGGCCCCCTAATTAGGGCTTTAAATGGTATCTCACCTTTCGACGTGACAATTCTTTAAATTGAATGAACGAATGGATTAAAAATAGTCTTTAGACCAAATGTCATAAATGGAAATACACCAAATTATGACTAAAACGAAGGTAATTTTATTTTTGGTCAAATTTTCAACCTAAAATCGAAAAATTCAAAAAATAGGGTTCTTAATTGAATTTTGCAAAAATTTTCAATACTAAAGTCAGATTGACACTAAAACAAAATGTTTTGAGGATTTTTAATTTGTTCAATTTTTTTGGTCAAAGGTTTGATCAAAAGTTAACCATTTAGTTGATTTTTCCTAAAAAGGTTGATTTTTGAGTCAAATCTTTAAAAAATTTTAAAATTGACGACTAAAGTGAAATCAAAGCCATTTGACATCATTTTGAGTAAAAAGCCAACTTTTGACTCGGGATTGACTTTTAGTCAAACGGTTGCCCAAAAACTAAACGTAAAAATTAATTGTTTGACTTCTTGGATTTTTTTTTTATAGAAATGAATAGGAAATTGCTTAAAAGTAATAATCCAAAAAAAAAAAAGAAGTGAAAAATGATGTTTTTTGGTCAAGAAACAGCCCCATTGCAATCAGAAACCTTAATCTCGATTTTTACCTTTTGTGACGTGTTGACTAAATATTAGGTGTTAGCATAGTGCTAAAGTAGTAAACATGCATTGTATTTAAATCAAACACCACTTCTATATAATACCCACAAACATTTCATTCATACATCCAAACAACACCTACAAAGCAAAAGGTTTTCAATCATGTCTAGGGGTGAGCATGGTCTAGATTGGGCCGGTCCACCCTTAACCCTAGGTCCAACCCGCATAGTACTGATCCTCAATTTTTGGGACCGAGGACCGACCCTATTGAGCTTGGGACCAAGGATCGGACCGAACCTAATAGGTTCGGTCCAGTTACAGGGTCAACCCGGGACCAACTGATAATTTTTTATTTCATTTTTTGTACTCCTTAAAAAGGCGATTGAGCACCGGATTGACCCAATGGGTTCAGTTCGGTTTCAAGGTCAACCCAAGACTAACCAATAATTTTTTATTTCATTTTTTGTACTCCTCAAAAGGGCAACCGAGGACTATACCGACCCAATGGGTTCGATGACGAGCAAGGTAAGCTAAGAAAGGCAAGCGGTGAAAGTCAAGTAGGTGTGCGTCGAACAGAATGAGCATCGAATGTCGAGCGAGGAACAACAAGCCAAGCGAGCAGCACGAGTGACCCAAAATAGGCAAGGTGAGTGTCGAGTGGCGAGTGGAGAAGTTGTTTTTTTCGATTTTAGCAAGTTGAAGATTACTAGAGAATGATGCCATATGGTGCCTTTTGAGGACTCCTCACAAAAACATTTTCCTCATTCGTAATATACGACTATTGATGTTGTAAAAGATATTAAAAACCTAAGTTATTAAAGAACAATGTAAAATTACTTGAACTCCTCACTAAAGAGCTATTTAATGTTGTTGACACCATTTATTTTAAGGTTTTCTCTATATAAAAAAAATTATAATATATATATATATATATATATATATATCTCAAGACCAAGAACCGACCCACGGTGCTATATATAGTTAGGGTTGGTTGCCGTAATGATCCTTATAGTTAGACCGACCCGAATTCTCAAGTCTATTCTCAAGACCAAGAACCGAATCACTAGTGCAATCCATCTCAACTTGTGGCTGTTAATCTGAAGAGTTGACATAGGCTTGAGAATAAAGTCAAACCACTATATATCGTTATGTGCCATTGTTTTACTCTTTTTACTCTCACAAGCACACACAATGATCATGAGTTTTGAAACCTCATTTTGACCCAATCTTTACTTTGCATTAGCTAATTTCCATTCAAGATTATCAAGTTTTATAAAACAACCTATTCACCCCCTCTAAGTTGTATTGTTAGCCCCCAACAGTTAACATAAGAGCCCTATTGCTCGTTATTTGAAGTGTATTTCTTCTAAGTATAAAGACCTTCTCTTATGGCTAACTTTGGTAGTTTCTTTACCAATGATGTTCAAACTTTTTTAACAAAGCACCTTACTTTTGATGGAAGCAACTATGGATACTAGGAACAAATAATGTAATTATACATTGAAGTTACAAATCTTGAAATGTGGAGTGTGGTTGAAAATGGTATGCCCCTACCAAGCCCATCTCCTGCTCGACAGAAAGCTCAAGTTGTAATAGCTCCTATTGATAACACTGGGGAATTTTGAAGAAGAGCTACTCTAAATGCCAAAGCTAAGCACTTGTTGTATTGTGCTTTGTCACCATCCGAGTTTAACAGACTTTCTTCTTGTGTTACAGCCAAGAAAATTTGGGATCGTCTAATACTAGCATTAAAAGGAACAGACGGGGTGAAAGAAACAAGGATGAACATTCTTCTTGGAAATTACAAGCTGTTCAAAATGAAGCTAGATGAAACAGTGACATAGATGTTCATTGGATGCATTGAGATAGTGAATGATCTTGCACATCAAGGAAAAACATTCATCGATGCTAAAAAAGTGAATGGACTTTTAAGAGCTTATTCCAAAGAATGGAGCATGGTGAAGACATCTCTACATGAGATAATGAGGATTCAACCAATCACAATGGATAAGCTGATAGAAAACATTTATGTTCTATGAAATTGAACACCTGAATGACGAAAGTAACTCAAAATGTAAGAAACCTATTGCATTTAAAGCTGATCATGATGATGCAGGTGAACAAATATCCTTAGAAGAAGAAGAAGATAGTGATGAAGACATGGCATTGTTAACAAAATGATTAAAAAACTTCATGAGAAAAAGGAGAAAACTATAAAGAAAAAAAGGCCAATAAAACTCTCGAATGTTAAAAACCTTACAGGAATAAGGAGAAATCCAAAGGTAAGGATATTGTTTGCTACAAGTGTAGGAAACTAGGTCTCATAAAGCCAAAATGCCCATCTCTCAAGAAAAAGAAAGGAAAATATGAAAAGATGAAGAAAAATTTAAAGGCTAAATCATGGAGTGACACCGAGTGTGAATCAAGTCATGAAGATGAAGCAAATCTTTGTCTAATGGCCAATTTGGATCATGATGAAGAAAATGAGGTAAATGATTATGAGCTAACTGATGAACAACTACAAGATTTTTTGAGAGAATGTTTGAAGAACACCAAAAAGCTTCAAAAAGAATCATCGCCCTTGTATTCATCTCTTCTAGGGTAAACGGCAAAACCCTGAGAGAATGCAAGTCCTCTGCTCCGTAAACTTCGCTGCCTGATAGTTTCTATTTTGAAAAAGGAAGTGCATAGTCTTACCATTGAAAACTTCACTGGCAAAGTCCTCATTGATGAATTGAAGAAGGAATATGATCTCAAAGTATGTGAAGTGAAACTCCTTTAAGTCAAGAATGAGAACTTCAGAGAAGAAATTTCAAACATCAGCACCAAGTTTTCACTAGGTTCAAAAACTTTGAAGCACATTCTCTCAATTCAAATCCCTCACCACAACAAATATGGTCTAGGACACGAGGCAAATGAAAATGAGAATATTACATTAGCAAAAGCCAAAGATAGATTGGAAAAAGAAAAAAAAAAAAAAAAAACCTCCCATATGTTTTTACCACTATCATTATAATGGACGCTTTATAAAATCTTCTGGCAAGCAATTTTCAGATTGCTTGATCTACAATGAATATAGTCAATTTCAAAATGGATTGTCGAAAAGAGTAGATGAAGCCCAAAAAGATTCACAGGATGTTTGATACTGAGTCAAAGCCTAACAAAAAGGGACCTAACTTTATTTGGGTACCAAAGAAAAGATGAGAGTAACTTTGACTGTAGGTGATCTTGAAGAAAAACAAGTGGTATATTGACAATGGGTGTTCTAGACATATGACTGGAGATAGCACCAAATTTATAAATCTCACTACCATCGATGGAGCAATAGGAACCTTTGGAGAAAAGGACAAAGGAAGAATCATTGGCAAAGAAAACATCATGTTAGAAAATCTTATCATTGAAAATGTTTTGCTATTCAAAGGGCTAAAGCAAAACCTCATAACTATTAGGCAACTTTGCAACAAAGGATACAAAATAAGGTTCGAAGAAAGGAAGTGCATTGGCACTAGCAAGGATAAATCCCAATCTTTCATTGGAAATAGGTATGGCAATATTTACTTATGGAATATCAATTTTGGAAAAGCTTATTGCTTAATACCTATTAAGAATGAATGTGAATTGTGGCAGAAGAAATTAGATCATATAAATGCTAAGCTAATTCACAAGATACCCTTAGAAGATCTTGTTCATCGTCTACTAGAGATCAACTATAGTGAATGTGACTCTTGCAATGCATGTACTATGAGAAATAGGTAAGAAGTTCTTTTAAATCTACAAAATTGATTGCTACTAATAGAACCTTACAGCTGTTACACATGGACCTATTTGGACCCATAAGAACCACCAGCTTAGGTGGAAGAAAATATTGTCTTGTAATTGTTGATTTACATGGGTAATACTTCTATCTCACAAGGACAAAGCATTCCATTCATTTGAGAAATTTGCTTGTCGAATTTAGAGTGAAAAAGAATACAACTTAACAACTATCAGGATTGATCATGGAAGAGAATTCAATAATCAAAGTTTTGTTGAAAACCTGTGAAGAAAATGGAGTGAAACGTAATTTCTCCATTGTCTACACCCATCGGCAAAATGGCATAGCTAACAGAGGAAATTGATCACTACAAGAAATGGCCAAAACCATGACGATCAAAAATGATGTTCCCACTTACTAATAGGCTAAAGCAGTCGGTATCACTAGTTATACACTAATTAGAGTATTGATGAGACCTTTGGTAGAAAAAGACTTCTTACGAAATCTTCAAAGAAAGAAAGCCTACATTGAAAAATTTGATGCAAGAGCAAGTGAAGGTATTTTTCTTGGATATTCTATTACTAACAAAACTTACCATGTGCAACGGTAAAGATTCAAAACTTACCGTGAGTTCAATAAAGATTCGTAGATAATAGAAGAATCCATCAACGTAAGATTCAGAGATGATAAAAATGGAGTGCAAGCTGATGACTGTATAAATGTCATGCAAATATCTGTACCAATCACAAACAAATAGCCTTTGCCTTAATCTTGAACAAATCCTTCAAACCAAAAGCAAACTCCCAAGGACTAGAGATTCAGGACAAAACACCCAAAGGAACAAATCACTGGAAAAGTAGATGAAGGAATTAAGACCATATCATCTCTCAAGAATATGCTAAACTCTCTAGCTCTAATATTTTAGCTAGAATTAAAAGAAACTGAAGAAGCATTCATCGATGAAAATGGGATTAAAGTCATGCAAGATGAGCTACATCAATTTAAGGTTAATGATGTTTGGGAAATGGTCACAAGACCCAATCAATTATTCAATCAGATCAAATATAATTCAAACAATTATTCAATTAGATCAAATTATCGATCAATCGACTCAATCAATTCCATGTAATCATGACCTTCCCTTGGTCGATATACTCAATACTATCTATAAGGTCCCATCAAATCAAGACTGCTCACCCAAAGGCCAAAGCTGAAGATAGATAATATAGCCTACCCAAAATTGATAATATAGTATACTACTTGCCTAAAACTGATATATTAGGGCCCCCAAGCCAATATAGTATACTAATAATACTCACCCAAAGCTGATAATATATTGCTCGCCCAAAGCTGATCAAAACATCATTTTTATCATACTCGATAAAAGATATCGTGTGTAGGTACACGGTGTGGCATCTCAGAAATTCAGAGCCAAGCCATAAGGTGTGTTAAAGTCTTTAATTAGGTGATAAAAATTTCCCTTGGCTTGTGCTTTAGTCATTAGTCTTTTTATTGAAATGATTTGTGCATATGATTTTGAAAATTTAAATTCAATAGATTAATAATCTATGCTTGGCCATAAGATTTATAAATTAAATTTCAATAACCAAGATGCCCTAAGACTTTGGCCAAGATGAAAATTGAAATTTCAAAATAATTATAGAAAGGAATTCAAAAAAAAAAAAAAAGGGAAAAAGGGGGTTAATTTTCGAATGGGCCTTGGACCCATTGGCCTAAGCTTGATGGGCCAAGCTAGTTGGCCCAAAGGGGGGAGTTCGACCGGCCCATTAGAGGCCCAAGGGAGGTGGCCGGATGGCCCAAGCCCAAGAAGCCCAATCAATTAAAAAAATTCAATTGGACAAGTGGCAAGGGGGAAGGCCATGCATTGGCCATGGTTGAGGCAATGTAATCATTAGCTCTAGGGGGAAATAAAAGGGAAGAGAGAGAGAGAGGAGTGGCCGGATTCTTTTGGCCGAGAGAGAGGGTGAGAGAGAGAGAGAAATCGTGAGAGAGAGGGGGTGACCGAGAGGGAGAGGAGGTGGAGCCGAGGAGGGAAGCCGCCGTCCGTCCGCCGTCCATTCGCCGTGTCCGTCCGCCGTCCGTTCGCCGTGTCCGTCCGCCCTACGTCGTCGTCGTCGTTCATCCTAGAGGCAAGTGGACTCCTCTAACTTCTCTTGCATGTTTGTATTGTGGATTGCATGTTAGATTTTAGGTGCTTCAAGTGCGAAAAACCGAGGTAAGGTTGGCTCGTTCTCAAGCCGTGTGACTGTTCTTGCTCGGGTTGTAGGAGTCAGTAACTTGTTTGAGATTGCATGTGTGTTTGGAGTCCGATTTTGGCTTCAATGTCTTCATGGAAGTTGTAGCGAACGTCTTGTACTATAACATACTGAAATTTCGTGGAAAATTATGGAGATATGAGGGGTTAAAGTTCTATTTTACGGAGACCCTAGATCTGTGAAGTTTTCACTGACCTCTTGTTGGATTCTTGTTTGCATGTTGATTTTTGTTGAAGATTTGACTTCGTTTATCTCATGAAAGTTGTAGGTAACACCTTAAAATAATAAATACTCAAATTTGAAGCGAAAAGAACAAATATAGCTTGGTAAATCGACTAGATCTTGGAGACGATGATTCTGGTGAAGTATTCCGAGACACCCGAGATTTCATGGACTTAAATGGTGACCATACTTTGGTTATTTGACCTAGATCTCTTCATGAAACTTGTAAAGGACACCTTGATACATAACATATCCAAATTTCAGAGGAAACGAAAGAGAATAGATAGGTAAAATCTTAATATTTTGGAGATGTGTATTCTGGACGATGCGGTAATGGTTCCAGAAGCTTCGTGAGGTTGTATAAAATAATCTAAAAAGAATCTGACTTGGAGTTCTTCATGAAAGATGCACGAAAATGTCTTGGCTATCACCGTGTAAAATTTCGTAATTTTTGGAGGTCGTATGGATATTTTAATCGAATTTATTTAGAAACTGTGCATTCTGGTTATTATCCGAATATCATGTGCTATTTTGTGGAAATTGTGAAATTCAATTTGGCCATGAATTTTGCATGAAATTTGTCACCTTATTGGTTTATTTAATGATTGTTTGAATATTATGATTTTGGGAAAATCATAGATATTGACTTTTAATATTTATTTATGGAAATAAATAAATATAATAATAAAATTAAATAATAATAATAATAATAAAAAAATAATAATAAAAAGTGATTATTTTATTGGCCATAAATTCCATTTAATTTATTAATAAATAATTATGCATTGTTACATGTATAATGAGACATTGGTATGTATGTATGATCATGAATTGTGATGTATGTGTGAATCATATGCCGTGTAATAATGAGATCAAAAGAATGATAAATATGGATAAGGATAAGTGAGTAAGTGGTTGTGGTGGAGGATGAGGCCGGAATGTACAGAGATGCATTGCCGGAATTCCCTGGGAGATTCAGGATGCCCGGAATGTGGGGGGCCGGAAGCCCTGTCGGAGGTTTTTGCCCAAAGGGAATGCCTCGCGATGCCAAGATGCGGGTGCGAGATGCCTGGCTAGAAGGGTAAAGGCCGGAAGCCCTGTCGGAGGTTTCTGCCCGAAGGGAATGCCTCGTGATGCTAGTTAAGATGCGAGATGCCCGGAATGTGGGGGGCCGAAAGCCTGGTGGCCTGGGAGGTTGAATGCCAGGGAATCTCGGAGGTCTTTGCCCGAGGGGATGATGAAATTGATGATTGAGAAATGGGTGATGTGGTGATCAAATTTAAAGATAAAGATAAAATTAAATCATGACATGATATGCATGATGATGATGATGATGATATGAGATGTGATCTGATGATCACCCATGATATTATGTGCATGATGATGATGATGATGATGATGATGATATGAGATGTGATATGATGATCACCCATGATATTATATGCATGATGATATGCGTGATGGTGACGATATGTGATGTGATATAATGATCATCCATGGTATGATATGCATGATAATGATAATGGTATATGGTATGCGATAATGAAGATGATGATGATGATATATGACATGCATGATGACATGTACGATATGCTGATGCCATGATGATGATGATGATATGATGATGCATGATAGTATGCGCATGGCTTCAAGGTAAGTTACGCTTGCAATGCATGTATGATATGCCTGATGCATTGAGTTGTTATTGGATTTCCCTATCTGCTGAGTGGTTGTACTCACCCCTTTTGGGGATAACATTTCAGATTAGTAGTATGCCGCTACCTGCCGTCTCGCGGGGGGTGTTTTATGTCTACCATCCGATGTAAAGGTGGAGTGTGCTGAGATAGACTGTCCCTCTGTTCCCGGACTGACTTTTATTCGAGTACGTTGTCTAGTGATGTACGACATAGGCCTGGCTGGGGGCCCTATCATTCAGGAGTTCATTTCTGTGCACGTTCGTCGGGATGGAGCGATGCGAGGGATGTTGCCGCCACCACCGCCTGATGCACCGGGTTAGGTGTGAGACCCGCGCGCAATGAGTAGGAGCTGGATCTTTTTGATGTAGATAGTCGACACTTTCGATGGGGGTTCGTACTCGTATGATATTGAGCGTCGAGAGTTTCTTTTTGAGGTTTTAGGCTGGACGTAGCTGAGTCCTAGCTTTTCCTTTTGTTGTACCGACCCGAAGGGAATCCCATCTTGTTATATATGTATGTAAGTAAAGTGTCGAAGCTTGGTTATAAAATCCTGATGTTTAGCTAGTGTGTATTGGTATCATGGATTGGTAGGGGGATAGATGGTGATGTTTAATTTGCTTCCGCTAATGAGACGCGCTGGGACCGCTTTGTTTTATATGTGTGTGTGTGTGTGTGTGTGTGTGTGTGTGTGTGTGTGTGTGTGTGTATAAATTACGACGCATCTTCTAAGGAAAAGGTAATAAGGAATAACATTGGCGCTAGTGACAACCTGCGAAGGGTTCGGGGTGTCATAGCCGCACTTCTTGGTATCAGAGCGAAAGGTTATAGGTGGAGTGATAAGGAGCCTCATTTGGAAATTGAGGAACATGATGACAATGCACACCATAGATGTAAAGCAAAATAATTGAATAACGGGTGATGAGTATTCACTCATAGATCCCTAGTAGTTTGTTTTGAGTTATTTTTAGGTACCAATAACATGTATATGTTACTTATGAAGTGATAGTAATTGCTTTGAGTGGAGGCAGTGAGTCTCAAATTATTCCTGAGGCAATGCTTGGAAATTGCAGGAAAGTCATGATGCGAGCTAGAAGTGCTCATCCATCGAGGGCTGAAGCCTCTGTTGCAAGGGCTGAACCCCGAATGGAAGACATCCTGCAGGCATTAGCCAATATTGGAAATCTGATGGAGAGGCAGGCTCAGCAACAGCCCGGAGCAGAACGCCGTACTCAAGGACTAGTGGAGCAGTTTTTAAAGCTGAAGCCACTTAAGTTCAATGTAATGGGAAGTCTTGAGGAGGCGGAGCAATGGATTGATGGAATGGAACGAATTTTCCGGCTGTTGGACTGCACTGATGCTGAGAAAATAGTTTTAGCAGAGTACCAGTTGGAGGGAAATGCGAAGTTTTGGTGGAGAGCTTCGAAGGACATAATCTTTCCACCAGATACTGATGTGAGCTGGGAGGAGTTTGTTAGAGGTTTCAATAGGAAGCATTTTTCTGATTGTGCTAAGGATAGGAAGATTACTGAATTTGTTCAGCTAGAACAAAAAGGATTGACAGTAGATCAGTATGAGGCTAGATTTTCTGAATTGCCTAGATATGCTCCTAGATTGATTGAGGATCAGGAAGAGAAGGCTAAGAGATTCTTGAAAGGGCTGAGGACTAACATTAGAAAGCAACTGGTGCCTTTGAACATAAGGGATTATAATGAGATTTATGAAAGGGCGCAGTTAGTGGAGCAGGAGTTGTTGAGGGAACGATCGGAGTTTAAGAAACCGTTGAATTTTAGTGATGTGAGAAGGGGTAAGAGACCTTATTCTGGTCAAGGTCAGACCTGGAATGTGAAGAAGAAGAGTAATTTTGGGAATTTTGGAGGGGCAAGGAGTGGTCTGAATATAGGGAAAGCACCCTATCAGCCTGGTATTTGTCAGAAGTGTAATGGGAGACATGGCCCAAGACCTTGTACTGGACAGCAGAAATGTTTTGGTTGTGGACAAGTAGGTCATCTTAGGAGGAATTGCCCACAAGAGAGGTCGCAAGTGAGTGTTGGCTCAGTGCGACAGGGATATCAGAGTGCTGTTAGGTCAAACTCATAAGGGAATCCTCAGAGACCGCATGCACAAGAAAGGGTGTATGCGATCACCCAGGAGGAAGCGTGTGGCATCCCAAAATTCAAGTCATCCTCAAGAGAAATTAAAGCCTATAATTAGGTAATGAAATTACCTATGGTCTATGTGTTAGCCATTAGTTTTCTTAAGGCTAGGTGTTATTGTACTTGTGTTTATGAATTTTGAATTTAGGACTATAGGATAAATTAATAATTTATGCTTGGCCATGTACTTTATAAATTAAATTTCAATGAACAAAATGTCCCAAAGACTTTGGCCAAGATGGAAATGGAAATTTAAAAATATTTATAGAAGGAATTCAAAAAAAAGGGAAAAAGGGGTTAATTTTCGAATGGGCCTTAAGCCCATTTGGCCTAAGCTTTTAATGGGCCAAGTTGGCCCAAGAAGGGAAATAGAGGCCCAAGGAGGAGTGGTCGGATGGCACATTTGCCCGCCCAATCCAAGCCCATCTTGCATGGATCTGACAAGTGGCAGGGGTTGTGCAAGGTGTGGCTGCTCCCCATTGGCCATCTTGGGTGGCCATCATGCTTTAAAAGCCAATAAAAGGGGAGAGAGAGAGAAAGGGAGCCGGAGTGGCATTCGGCCAAGAGAGGAGATGAGAGAGAGAGAGGGAGAGAGAGAGAGGAGGAGAAGGAACCATCGCCGCCGTCCGCTCGGTGTGCTGTTCGTGAGGTCTAGAGGCAAGTTGGGAATCCACTTTCTACTCTTGCACCAATGTTTTCGCATGAACTGTTTGGAGTCAGAAAGTTGTTTGAGCTTGCATGTGTGTTTAGAGTCCGATTTTGGTTTTGATTTCTTCATGAAAGTTGTAGCTAACCTCTTGTACTAAAACATACTAAAATTTCGTAGAAAATGATGGAGATTTGAGGGGTCAAACTCTCATCCTACGGAGATGCTAGATCTGGAATATTTTCGTATGAACTGTTTGAGTCAGAATGTTGTGAGAGCTTGCATGCATGTTTAGAGTTCGATTTTGGCTGTGATATCTTCATGAGAGTTGTATCTAACATATTGAACTACAACATACTTAAATTTTGTGGAAAATTATGGAGATATGAGGGGCTAAAGTTCTATTATACGGAGACCCTAGATCTGTGAAGTTTTCACTGACTTCTTGCTGGATTCTTGTTTGCATGTTGATTTTTGTTGAAGATTTGACTTTGATGTCTTCACAAAAGTTGTAGGTAACACCTTTAACTACAACATACTCAAATTTGAAGCAAAAAAAACAAGTATACCTTGGTGAATCGGCTACATCTTGGAAATGATGGTTCTGGTGAAGTATTCCGAGACACCCGAGACTTCATGGACTAAAATGGTGACCATAATCTGGTTATTTGGCATAGATCTCTTCATGAAACTTGTAAAGGACACCTTGGTACATAACATACTAAAATTTCAGAAGAAACGAAAGAGAATTGATGGATGAAAATTAAGAAATTCGGAGAAGTGTGTTCTGGACGACGCGGTCGTGGTTCCAGAAGCTTCGTAGGGTTGTAGAAATTAATCTAAAAAGAATTTGGCTTAGAGATCTTCATGAGAAATGCACGAAAATGTGTTGGCTATCACCCTGTAAAATTTGGTAATTTTTGAAGGCCATATGAGTATTTAATTCGAATTTATTTGGAACTGTGCAAGTCTGGCCATTATCCGAATATAAGGTGCTATTTTGTGGAAATTGTGAAATTATGAGAAATTCAATTTGGCCATGAATTTTCCAAGTGAAATTATGATCCTATTGATTTTTTTAGTGATTTTTGAATATTATGATTTTGGGAAAATCATAGATATTAAATTTAATATTTATTTATGAAAAGAAATAAAATAATAAAATAATAAATAATAATAAAATAATAAAATAATAAATAATAAAATAAAATAGATTTTTATTTGGCCATGGATTCAACTTCATTTGTGTGGCACTTGTGTGATGAGGTCTTTGTACATGTATTAAGTTGAAATGCATATGTGATTAAGCTTTGGCATGTGTATGACATGTGAATTGAAATGCAAGTGTGATTTGTTTGATGCCATGCCAATTGCCATGTTAAATTGAGATAAAAGGATAAATGTGGATGAAGAGGATGGTGGAGGATGATGTCTGGTGGCCGAGTGGCATAATTCCAAAGATTCCCGGGAGTGTCGGGATGCCGGTGGTATACGGTACGTAATTCCAGGGGAGGCCTGGTGGTATGTCGGTACATAATTCCGGAAGCCCCGTCGGAGGTCTTTGCCCGAAGGGAATGCCTCGCGATGCCAGGATTTGGGTGCGAGATGCCCGGCTAGAAGGGTAAAGGCCGGATGTCCGGTTGTATCTTGGATACATGCCCGGAGGTTCCTCGTGATGCTAGTTGGGATGCGAGATGCCCGGAATGTGGGGGGCCGGATGCCCGGTTGTATCTTGGATACATGCCGGAGGTTTTTCTCGCATGGGATGCGAGTGTAAAATATGAGATAAAATTGATGAATCGAGGAAGGGTGATGTGGTGATCAAATTTAAAGATAAAGATGAAAATTAACTCATGGCATGATATGGTATGATATGATGATATGCATGATGATATGATGATGGTGATGATATGTGATGTGATATGATGATCACCCATGGTATGATATGCATGATGATATGCATGATGATGGTGATGATATGTGATGTGATATGATGATCACCCATGGTATGATATGCATGATGATATGCATGATAATGATGATAATGTGTGATGTGATGATGTCATGATAAGGATGACATGTATGATATAATGATGCCATGATGATGATTATGATGATGACATATGAAATGATATGCATGATGATAAGGCATAATGATGCATGATAGTATTACGCATGGCTGCAAGGTAAGTTACGTCTACAATGCATGTATGATTTGTATGATGCATTGAGTGGTTATTGGATTCCTTTACCTGCTGAGTGGTTGTACTCACCCCTTTTGGGGACCAACATTTCAGATTAGTAGATGGTTTGAGCGGTTGGATATGACCGCGGGGAGAAGGATAGCAAATGAGGGAACCTTTGGACGCCGACACTGGTTGATGGACCTTAAGCATACGATTGTGGGAGGAGATGTCGGTCATCTTTTAAAGTATAGCCAAGTATAGAAACATTGGCATTTCGATGTACCGACTAAAGATGTCCATATGCTTTATGTAAATAAACGTGTCCGGCTTTAACTTATATAAGATGTTTAGTAGGTGTGCATCGATTTCTGAATGTAGGGAAGGGAATTGTTGGATATGTTTCCGTTATGTAAATTGCGCAAGGGACCGTTAATAAAAGATGTAAACCCCCATGGTTGTATGGACCCGCTGCAACTAAAAATGGTATCAGAGTGACTTGTTATTTGGGAAAGAAAAAGGAAAAGCGAACTGTGGTGACTCTAGCGGATCGGGGGCCGTCGAGGGGTGCCACATCCCTTTGTTGGTATCAGAGCTATGGTTTATTTGGAGTGATAAGGTGCCTCAGATGGAAATGAGGATAGAATGATGCACACCATAGGAAATAAAACGGAATAATTGAATAACGGGTGACGAGAATTCACTCGTAGATCCCTAGTAATTAATTTTGAGTTGTCTTTAGGTACCAGTAACATGTATATGTTACTTATGTAGTAGTAGTAGTTGCTTTGAATGGAGACAGTGAGTCTCAGATTATTCTTGAGGCAATGCTTGGAAATTGCAGGAAAGTCATGGTACGAGCTGGAAGTGCTCATCCATCGAGGGCTAAAGCCTCTGCTGCAAGGGCTGAACCCCGAATGGAAGATATCCTGCAAGCATTGGCCAATATTGGAAATCTGATGGAAAGGCAAGTGCAACAACAACCCGGAGTGGAACGTCGCCCTCATGGACTAGTGGAACAATTCCTAAAGTTGAAACCACTTAAGTTTAGTGGGATGGGAAGTCCTGAGGAGGCGGAACAATGGATCAATGGAATGGAACGAATTTTCCGGTTGTTGGACTGCAGTGATGCTGAGAGAATAGTTTTGCGAGTACCGGCTTGGAGGGAAATGCAAAGTTTTGGTGGAGAGCCTCGAAGGATACGATCTTTCCACCAGGTACCGATGTGAACTGGGATGAGTTTGTTAGGGCTTTCAATAGGAAGCATTTCTCTGATTGTGCCAAGGATAGAAAGATCACTGAATTTGTTCAGTTAGAACAAAAGGAGCTGACAGTAGACCAGTATGAGGCAAAATTTTCTGAATTGTCTAGGTATGCTCCTAGGTTGGTTGAGGATCGAGAGGAAAAGGCTAAGAGATTCCTGAAAGGATTAAGGACTGATATTAGGAAACAACTGGTGCCTTTGAATATAAGGGATTATAATGAGATTTATGAGAGGGCACAGTTGGTGGAGCAAGAGTTAGTAAGAGAGCAACTAGAACCTAAGAGGCAGATGACCTTTAATGATGTTCGAAGAGGTAAGAGACCTTATCCTAGTCAAGGTCAGACCTAGGAATCTAAGAAAAAAAGTAACTTTGGAAATTTTAGAAGAGCTTGGAATGGCCCGATTTTAGGAAGAGCACCCTACCAGGGTAATTTTTGTCAGAGATGTGGTGGACAACATGGACTAGGACCCTGTAATGATCGATTGAAATGTTTTGGATGTGGGCAGAGAGGTCACTTTAAGAAAGATTGTCCACAAGGAAGGTCGCAGCCGAATGTCAGCTCGGTGCGACAAGTACAACAAAGTACTATTGGACCAAATCTACCAAGGAATCCACAAAGGCCACCACCACAAGGAAGGGTGTATACGGTCACTCAAGAGGAAGCAAGAGCTTCCAAAAGTGTTATCTCAGGTATGATTTCGATAGAGGGATAAGAAGGCATATGTTATTTGATATAAGTGGCACGCATCCATTGTGTCTGAGAAAATATAAATGATTGTGAGTAGTAGGAACAAATCTCTAGATATGCCTCTTCGTATTTCTACATCGCTGAAAGATATGTTGTTATCTATGTTGGCATGTGAGATGAGTGAGATAACCCTAGGGGAATGAGATCTAGAAATGGACTTGATAGTGATAGTTATGTATGACTTTGATGTCATTGTAGGAATGGACTAGCTCCGTAAGCAATGGACTAGGATGAATGATCTCCTGAGATAGTACTTGCCCGTGTGCTAAGGATAAAACCGTGAGGCTAAGAATGGGATAAGCCAAAACGGATAATAACTCTATAAGTTAATCCCTATTGAAACAAGACCCTTTAGTAGATGTGTAGTTCGGGTTCGAACCAGGCAAAAGCTGGTGTACTTGTAACGTCCCGGTTTGATGAGGGCGGGGAGTGGACGCCGAGGTCAGAGGACCTGAACAAGGAGCGGCTCTTGGTAGACTTCTAGAATGGCAAAAGGGGACAGGAGTGAACCGAACTATGAATTGAACTGGAAAGGTAGTGTTTCTGGGATAATTTTGTCAGAGTAGCGCAGTGGAAGCATGGTTAAGCTTGTAGAACTCTTGCTTGTGAAAAAGAAAGATGGATCGATGCGCTTGTGTATTGATTATAGGCAACTGAATCAGGTGACCATTAAGTATAAGTACTCATTATCTAGAATTGATGACCTATTTGACCAACTGCAAGAAAGTTCGATCTTTTCTAAACCTAACTTGAGATCAGGATATCGACTAAGGATTGAGAAGGAAGACATTGCATCTAGGACTCGCTATGGATATTATGAGTTCCTAGTTATGCTATTTGGATTGACGAATGCCTTAGCTGCATTCATGGACCTAATGGATTGGATACTTAAGCCTTATTTGGATTAAATTGTGATTGTTTTCGTTTGATGATATCCTGGTATATTCTAAAGTACCTAAAGGACATGCGTAGCATCTAAGCGTAGTGCTGCAAGCAAGGCTTAAGAAGTGAATTATGAAGAGCGAGTTATGAATTTGAGGATTAAGTTATGATCATTTGAGCTAAGTAGCGACTTCCTATTTGAGGATTTCATTGGAAGTCATGAGTTTGAGTGGTCATATGAGATATGAAATTATTTGTGGTTTATATGTCGGAATAATAGGTTTGATCGATGGTAGTCAACTTTTAATTTTAGGTGATGATCTCAGTTTGAAAGGATTTGGTGGAATTAGTGGATATGATCAATTGTGGTTATAGTCTTTCCAAGATAAGATGGTGGAAGTTCAAGTTGTGGATTTGATGAAAGGTTAGTCTAAGTGATGATCATTTAGGATGAGATATGAGATATATTCGGTGGAAACTAGACAAGTTTTATTTTGGTGGATTGTCGATCTTTGAATTGAATGAGTCTTGGTGGACTATAGATATTTGAACCAAATGAATGGTATTATATTTTAGGCTTGAATTATGTTGCGGTGAATGCATAGTGAATGTCTTTGTTGGACTGAACCAAATGAGTTATTGGTGGTGTTGATTTTGATGGCTCTAGGCTTGAATTGGTGGTGACTAAGGTATAGGAATGATTCGGCTAAATGGTGTGTTAGATTGGAAATACTTGAGTTTGGATGTTTTCAAAGCTCTAAGATTTTATATGCAAACTACTTTGAAAATCTTAAGGTCGGAACTGAGTTTGATGACTCGCCAATGCGTTGATTTCGGTATTTCAAGAAAGGCTTAGGATTTTGGTATTTCAAAGTTTTTAGTTTCAAAAATCTTTACGACGGGACCAATATTATCGACTTGCGAACTATGAATTTCAATACTTCAAGAAATGCTTATGGTTTTTGGAGGAAATTATCACTGTACATTCCAAGTTTTGAACTTCAATTGAAAAGCAGATTTTGATTGTGAACTGTTTTAGAAAATCTCTTGAATTTCATCAAAATTTATGATACCGTGACATCGTACCCAAATGTTTTAAGAAATGTTTTCTATTAAAAAGATTTCTGAACTTTTTATAGAAAACATTCCAACCCATCGGAGTTGGGATTGAGAATGGAATTTTGCCAACGTATCGATTTAAATTTTACTAAGGGTTTTGATAAAGTATTTTATTTTGTGCCATGATGCAAGTAAGACTCAAGGCTTTACACGTGGATATCGAAAAGCATTTGAAATTTAAACGTGATCATGCATTCGAAAATCATGCTTTGATTTTGTGAATTGTTTCAACTATATGGGATTTACCTATTTTCAAAGACTAGTAATGTTATATTATTGTGTCTTTGAAATCCCTATTTTACATTATTTGATATCATAAAGTGGAATTTTCAAGAACTCAAAGGATTTTCCACATTGGTGATTTGAAAACGTTTTGACATGGAAATGACATATGATTTCAAAGCTTGCTGTTGTTGTTGAATGCTTTTGAAAACCTCAGTTTGTATTGTTTGATTTCATGAAGGAAGATTTTCAAGCATTCAAAAGAAATTTCAGATGTGGTTATTGTTTTAAAACTGTTTTTGGTGTTGAGATAAATTAAGATATGTTAAGAGCTTGCATCCTTAACTTTAGAGGAAGTATCAACCCGACCCTAGTTGCATACTCGATCATGAAGCCATCAAAATAGATGAGAAAGTGAGGTACATTGAAGAGCCTGTGCAAGTATTGGATCGAAAGGAACAAATTCTCAGGACCAAGAGAATTCCATTGGTTAAGATATTATGGCGATATCATGATGTGGAGGAAGCCACATGGGAGAGTGAAAATGAGATGAGGGAAAGGTACCCTCACTTATTTCAAGAGACATAGGGAATGTCTAATTTCGAGGACGAAATTCTCTAAGGAGGGGAGAATTGTGGCATCCCAAAATTCAAAGCCATCCTCATGAGAAATTAAAGTTCTATAATTAGGTGATAAAAATTACCATGGTTATGCTTTAGCCATTAGTTTTTTAATTAGATGATTTGTGCATATGTTTGTGAATTTTGAATTTAACTATTTGATAGATTAATAATTTATGCTTGGCCATGTACTTTATAAATTAAATTTCAATGAACAAAAATGTCCCAAGACTTTGGCCAAGATGAAAATGGAAATTTAAAAATATTTATAGAAGGAATTCAAAAAAAAAAAGGAAAAATGGGTTAATTTTCGAATGGGCCTTAAGCCCATTTGGCCTAAGATTTTAATGGGCCAAGTTGGCCGGCCCAATAGAGCCCAAAAGGAGTGGTCGACCAGCCCAAGGATTTGCCCGGATGGCCCAATCCAAGCCCAAAGCCCATCTTGCATGGCAAGACAAGTGGCAAGGTGAAGGCCATGCATTGGCCATCTTGGGTAGGCCAATGCAATATGAGCCAGGGGAAAAAAAGGGGAGAAAGAGAGAGGTGGCCGGTTTTGGCATTCGGCCAAGAGAGTGAGATGAGAGAGAGAGAGGGAGGCCGAGAGAGGAGGAGAAGGAGCCCGTCGCCGCCGTCCGCTCGTGCTGTTCGTGAGGTCTAGAGGCAAGTTGGGAATCCACTTTCTACTCTTGCACCAATGTTTTCGCATGAACTGTTTGGAGTCAGAAAATTGTTTGAGCTTGCATGTGTGTTTAGAGTCCGATTTTGGTTTCGATTTCTTCATGAAAGTTGTAGCTAACATCTTTTACTACAACATACTAAAATTTCGTGGAAAATGATGGATATTTGAGGGGTCAAACTCTCATCCTACGGAGATGCTAGATCTGGAATATTTTCGTATGAACTGTTTGAGTCAGAATGTTGTGAGAGCTTGCATGCATGTTTAGAGTTCTATTTTGGCTCTGATATCTTGATGATAGTTGTAGCTAACATCTTTAACTACAACATACTGAAATTTCGTGGAAAATTATGGAGATATGAGGGGTTAAAGTTCTATTACACGGAGACCCTAGATCTGTGAAGTTTTCCCTGACTTCTTGTTGGATTCTTGTTTGCATGTTGATTTCTGTTGAATATTTGACTTCGATGTCTTCATGAAAGTTGTAGGTAACACCTTAAACTACAACATAATAAAATTTGAAGCGAAAAGAACAAGTATAACTTGGTAAATCGGCTAACTCTTGGAGATAACGATTCTGGTGAAATATTCCGAGACACCCGAGACTTCATGGACTTAAATGGTGACCATAATTTGGTTATTTGACCTAGATCTCTTTATGAAACTTGTAAAGGACACCTTGGTACATAACATACTCAAATTTCAGACGAGACGAAAGAGAATAGATGGGTAAAATCTTAATATTTCAAAGATGTGTGTTCTGGACGACGCGGTCGTGGTTCCAGAAGCTTCGTAGGGTTGTAGAAATTAATCTAAAAATAAGTTGGCTTAGAGTTCTGCATAAAAAGTGCACGAAAATATCTTGGATATCACTCTGTAAAATTTCGTAATTTTTGGAGACCGAATGGATATTTTAATTGAATTTATTCGGAAACTGTGCAAGTCTGGCCATTATCCGAATATTAGGATGCTATTTTGTGGAAATTGTGAAATTATGAGAAATTCAATTTGGCCATGAATTTTGTATGAAATTATCATCCTATTGTTTTTTAGTGATTCTTGAATTATTATGATTTTGGGAAAATCATAGATATTAAATTTAATATTTATTTATGAAAATAAATAAATATAATAAAATAATAATAATAATAAAATAATAATAATAATAATAATAAAATAAAATAGATTTTTATTTGGCCATGGATTCAACTTCATTTGTGTGGCACTTGTGTGATGAGGTCTTTGTACATGTATTAAGTTGAAATGCATATGTGATTAAGCTTTGGCATGTGTATGACATGTGAATTGAAATGCAAGTGTGATTTGTTTGATGCCATGCCAATTGCCATGTTAAATTGAGATAAAAGGATAAATGTGGATGAGGAAGAGGTTGTGGTGGAGGATGATGTCTGGTGGCCGAGTGGCATAATTCCAGAGATTCCCCGGGAGTGTCGGGATGCCCGGTGGTATACGGTACGTAATTCCAGGGGAGGCCTGGTGGTATGTCGGTACATAATTCCGGAAGCCCTATCGGAGGTCTTTGCCCGAAGGGAATGCCTCGCGATGCCAGGATTTGGGTGCGAGATGCCCGGCTAGAAGGGTAAAGGCCGGATGTCCGGTTGTATCTTGGATACATGCCCGGAGGTTCCTCGTGATGCTAGTTGGGATGCGAGATGCCCGGAATGTGGGGGGCCGGATGCCCGGTTGTATCTTGGATACATGCCCGGAGGTTTTTCTCGCATGGGATGCGAGTGTAAAATATGAGATAAAATTGATGAATCGAAGAAGGGTGATGTGGTGATCAAATTTAAAGATAAAGATGAAAATTAACTCATGGCATGATGATATGCATGATGATGGTGATGATATGTGATGTGATATGATGATCACCCATGGTATGATATGCATGATGATATGCATGATGATGGTGATGATATGTGATGTGATATGATGATCACCCATGGTATGATATGCATGATGATATGCATGATGATGATGATATGTGATGTGATATGATGATCACCCATGGTATGATATGCATGATGATATGCATGATGATGATGATGATGATATGTGATGTCATGATGTCATGATAAGGATGACATGTATGATATAATGATGCCATGATGATGATTATGATGATGACATATGATGATATGATATGCATGATGATAAGGCATGATGATGCATGATAGTATTACGCATGGCTGCAAGGTAAGTTACGCCTGCAATGCATGTATGATTTGTATGATGCATTGAGTGGTTATTGGATTCCTTTACCTGCTGAGTGGTTGTACTCATCCCTTTTGGGGACATACATTTCAGATTAGTAGATGGTTTGAGCGATTGTATATGACCGCGGGGAGAAGGATAGCAAAAGAGGGAACCTTTGGACGCCGATACTGGTTAATGGACCTTAAGCATACGATTGTGGGAGGAGATGTCGGTCATCTTTTAAAGTATAGCCAAGTATAGAAACATTGGCATTTCGATGTACTCACTAAAGATGTCCATATGCTTTATGTAAATAAGAGTGTCCGGCTTTAACTTATATAAGATGTTTAGTAGGTGTGCATCGATTTCTGAATGTAGGGAAGGGAATTGTTGGATATGCTTTCGTTATGCAAATTGCGCAAGGGACCGTTAATAAAAGATGTAAGCCCCCATGGTTGTATGGACCCGCTGCAACTAAAAATGGTATTAGAGTGACTTGTTATTTGGGAAAGAAAAAGGAAAAGCGAACTGTGGTGACTCTAGCGGATCGGGGGCCGTCGAGGGGTGCCACAAAGCGGAAGCTTCCAAAAATGTTATCTCAGGTACGATTCTTATTAATGGTAAAAAGGCATATGCATTGTTTGATACGGGTGCAACGCATTCGTTTGTATCTGAAAGATATAGATGTTTGAATAAGATAAAAGTTGTGCCTCTTTAGACGCCTCTTTGTGTTTCCACGCCTTTAATGGATATGGTATTGTCTACGCTGGTATGTGAAAATTGTAAGATATCAATGGGAGGAAAGGATATGGAAATAGACTTGGTTGTAATGGCTATGTATGACTTTGACGTTATTATAGGAATGGACTGGCTTCGTAAGTATCGGGCTAGAATGGATTGCTATAGAAGAGTGGTTCAATTCATTTTACCTGATCAGTTTAGTTGTGAATTTTTAGGAGGTCAGACCCATTTTCCTGTAGCTCTTATTTCGGTAGTAGAAGCATGTAAGTTACTTGACAAAGGATGTCAAGGGTACCTAGCCATAGTTAGAGATTATGCCAGGGAGGAGCCTAATCTTGAGGAAGTTCGTGTAGTTAACGAATTTCAAGATGTATTTCCTGAGGAATTGCCTGGATTGCCGCTAGAGCGGGAGATTGAATTTAAAATTGAATTAATGCCTGGAACAGGACCAATATCAAAAGCCCCATATAGAATGGCCTTAGTTGAGTTGAAGGAGTTGAAAGTGCAACTGCAAGAATTGCTTGACAAGGGATTCATTAGACCAAGTGCTTCACCTTGGCGTGCACCGGTCTTGTTTGTGAAAAAGAAAGATGGATCGATGCGCTTGTGTATTGACTATAGGTAGTTGAACCAAGTGACCATTAAGAATAAGTATCATTTGCCTAGAATTGATGACTTATTTGATCAACTCCAGGGAAGTTCGGTCTTCTCTAAGATTGACTTGAGGTCGGGATACCATCAGTTGAGTATTAAGAAGGAGGACATTCCTAAGACTGCGTTTAGGACTCGTTATGGACACTATGAGTTCCTTGTTATGCCATTTGGATTGACTAACGCGCCGGCTGCATTTATGGATTTGATGAATAGAATATTTCAGCCTTATTTAGACCAGTTTGTGATTGTGTTTATTGATGATATTTTGGTATATTCGAAAGGACCTAAAGAGCATGAGCAACATTTGATAATAGTTTTGCAGACCCTGAGAGAGCATAAGTTGTATGCCAAGTTTAGTAAGTGTGAATTCTAGTTGGATCGGATAATATTTTTAGGGCATGTGGTGTCAGGAAAAGGAATTGCAGTAGACCTGACAAAAGTTGAAATGGTAGTAAACTGGCTGAGACCAATGACACCTACTGAAATACGAAGTTTCTTAGGATTGGCTGGTTATTATAGAAGATTCATTGAAGGATTTTCAAGGCAGGACCTTTAACTAAATTGACCCGAAAGAATGTGAAATTTGAGTGGAATAGGGAATGTGAAAGGAGTTTTCAGGAGCTCAAAAGGAAATTGACTTCAGCTCCAATTCTGACTATACCTACTGGACTTGATGGTTTCACGGTGTATAGTGATGCATCTCACAAAGGATTGGGATGTGTGTTGATGCAGCATAGCGAAGTTGTAGCCTATGCATCCAGACAATTAAAACCTCATGAGCTAAATTACCCGGCACATGATTTAGAGCTAGCAGCTATAGTGTTTGCCTTGAAGATATGGAGACACTATTTGTATGGGGAAAAGTTTGAGATTTATACGGATCATAAGAGTTTGAAGTATCTGTTCTCACAAAAGGAGTTGAATATGAGACAAAGGAGGTGGATGGAGTTATTGAAGGATTATGACTGTGAGATAAGATATCATCCAGGAAAAGCAAATAGAGTAGCAGATGCTCTTAGCCATAAGTCGGCTATTTCCATAGCAAGTTTAAAGATAGCTAGTTTGAGAATGGCGGAATGGAAATTGTTAGAATTTGTAGCAAATTCAGAGTTCAAATTGGAAGTGGATTGTCTCACTGGTATGCTTAGTGCATTAAGGATTGAGCCAGAGACTATCCAGAAAATTAAAATTCTGCAAGAATTTGACCTAGAGATTTTGAAAGTGAAAGATGCTGTATCTTTAGGGAAAAGATCAGAATTTCAGATCTCTGATGATGGAATAGTGAGATGTCAAGGACGACTTTGTGTTCCCGACAATGAGGAATTAAGGAAGGAAATTCTGTCGGAGGCACATAAAAGTAATTATAGTATCCACCCAGGTAGTACAAAGATGCACATAAATTTGCGTCAGCAATCTTGGTGGAATGGTATGAAGGCAGATACGGTTAAGCACGTTTCTCAATGTTTGACGTGCCAGCAAGTAAAAGCGGAACATCGTAAACCCGCAGGACTCTTGAGACCATTAGATATTCCTGAATGGAAGTGGGAACATATAACGATGGACTTTGTGCAAGGATTGACAAGGACATCAAGGAGTCATGATTCAATTTGGGTTATAGTGGATCGTTTGACTAAGTCGGCACATTTCTTAGCGATTCGCATGGACTACCCAATGGATAAGTATGCGGACATGTATGTAAGTTAAGTGGTATGCTTACATGGTGTTCCAGTGACTATTACTTCGGATCAGGATTCGAGGTTTACTTCAAATTTTTGGAGAAGTCTTCAAGTTGCATTAGGGACTAAGCTTCAATTTAGTATTGCTTTTCATCCTTAGGCAGATGGTCAATCAAAAAGAGTAATCCAGATACTGGAGGATATGTTGAGAGCCTGTGTAATCGATTTCAAAGGAAATTGGGATGAAAGATTGCATATGGTAGAGTTTGCTTATAACAATAGCTTTCAAAAGAGTATAGGCATGGCACCTTATGAAGCATTATATGGAAGGAGATGTAGGACTCCTATCTGTTGGAGTGAAGTAGGTGAAAGGAAGTTGACAGGACCTGAACTAGTACAAGTTACCGTTGAAGCTGTTGATATTATCAGAGAAAGACTTAGAGCAGCTCAGAGTAGACAGAAAGGCTACGCAGATAGGCGTAGAAGACCTTTGGAATTTAGCGTAGGAGACCATGTGTTCCTTAAGGTATCTCCTATGAAAGGAATATCTCGATTTGGGATGAAGGGTAAGTTAAGCCCTAGATTTGTTGGACCTTTTGAAATTCTGGAGAGGATAGGTGACAAAGCTTATCGTTTAGCATTACCTCCTAAGTTAGGAAATTTGCACGATGTGTTTCATGTATCGATGTTGAGGAAGTACCAGCCGGATCCTGGTCACATACTCGATCATGAAGCCATCAAAGTGGATGAGAAAATTAGATTCATTGAAGAGCCTGTGCAGATATTAGACCGAAAGGAGCAAATTCTTAGGACCAAGAAGATCCCATTGGTTAAGGTGTTATGGCGACATCATGATGTGGAGGAAGCCACGTGGGAAAGTGAGGATCAAATGAAGGAAAAGTACCCTTACTTATTTCAAGAAGGCGCGAGTGGTGTTTGAATTTCGAGGACGAAATTCTCTAAGGAGGGGAGAATTGTGGCATCTCAGAAATTCAGAGCCAAGCCATAAGGTGTGTTAAAGTCTTTAATTAGGTGATAAAAATTTCCCTTGGCTTGTGCTTTAGTCATTAGTCTTTTTATTGAAATGATTTGTGCATATGGTTTTGAAAATTTAAATTCAATAGATTAATAATCTATGCTTGGCCATAAGATTTATAAATTAAATTTCAATAACCAAGATGCCCTAAGACTTTGGCCAAGATGAAAATTGAAATTTAAAAATAATTATAGAAAGGAATTCAAAAAAAAAAAAAAAGGGGAAAAAGGGGGTTAATTTTCGAATGGGCCTTGGACCCATTGGCCTAAGCTTGATGGGCCAAGCTAGTCGGCCCAAAGGGGGGAGTTCGACCGGCCCATTAGAGGCCCAAGGGAGGTGGCCGGATGGCCCAAGCCCAAGAAGTCCAATCAATTCAAAAAATTCAATTGGACAAGTGGCAAGGGGGAAGGCCATGCATTGGCCATGGTTGAGGCAATGTAATCATTAGCTCTAGGGGGAAATAAAAGGGAAGAGAGAGAGAGGAGTGGCCAGATTCTTTTGGCCGAGAGAGAGGGTGAGAGAGAGAGAGAAATCGTGAGAGAGAGGGGGAGACCGAGAGGGAGAGGAGGCGGAGCTGAGGAGGGAAGCCACCATCTGTCAGCCGTCCGTTCGCCGTGTCCGTCCGCCCTACGTCGTCGTCGTTCATCCTAGAGGCAAGTGGAGTCCTCTAACTTCTCTTGCATGTTTGTATTGTGGATTGCATGTTAGATTTTAGGTGCTTCAAGTGCGAAAAACCGAGGTAAGGTTGGCTCGTTCTCAAGCCGTGTGACTGTTCTTGCTCGGGTTGTAGGAGTCAGTAACTTGTTTGAGCTTGCATGTGTGTTTGGAGTCCGATTTTGGCTTTGATTTCTTCATGGAAGTTGTAGCTAACGTCTTTTACTATAACATACTGATATTTCGTGGAAAATGATGGAGATATGAGGGGTTAAAGTTCTATTTTACGGAGACCCTAGATATGTGAAGTTTTCACTGACCTCTTGCTGGATTCTTGTTTGCATGTTGATTTTTGTTGAAGATTTGACTTCGATGTCTGCATGAAAGTTATAGGTAACACCTTAAACTACAACATACTAAAATTTGAAGCGAAACTAACAAATATAACTTGGTAAATCGACTAGATCTTGGAGACGATGATTCTGGTGAAGTATTCCGAGACACCCGAGATTTCATGGACTTAAATGGTGACCATACTTTGGTTATTTGACCTAGATCTCTTCATGAAACTTGTAAAGGACACCTTGATACATAACATATCCAAATTTCAGAGGAAACTAAAGAGAATAGATAGGTGAAATCTTAATATTTCGGAGATGTGTATTCTGGACGATGCGGTAATGGTTCCAGAAGCTTCGTGAGGTTGTATAAAATAATCTAAAAAGAATCTGATTTGGAGTTCTCCATGAAAGATGCACGAAAATTTCTTGGCTATCACCCTGTAAAATTTCGTAATTTTTGGAGGTCGTATGGATATTTTAATCGAATTTATTTGGAAACTATGCATTCTGGTTATTATCCGAATATCATGTGCTATTTTGTGGAAATTGTGAAATTCAATTTGGCCATGAATTTTGCATGAAATTTGTCACCTTATTGGTTTATTTAATGATTGTTTGAATATTATGATTTTGGGAAAATCATAGATATTGAATTTTAATATTTATTTATGAAAATAAATAAATATAATAATAAAATTAAATAAAAAAATATTTAAAAAATATTAAAATAAAATAATAATAAAAAGGGATTATTTTATTGGCCATAAATTCCATTTAATTTATTAATAAATAATTATGCATTGTTACATGTATAATAAGACATTGGTGTATGTATGATCATGAATTGTGATGTATGTGTTAATCATATGCCATGTAATAATGAGATCAAAAGAATGATAAATATGGATAAGGATAAGTGAGTAAGTGGTTGTGGTGGAGGATGAGGTACGGAGATGCATTGCCGAAATTCCCTGGGAGATTCAGGATGCCCGGAATGTGGGGGGCCGGAAGCCTGAATGGTCGGAGGTTTTTGCCCGAAGGGAATGCCTCGCGATGCCAGGATGTGGGTGCGAGATGCCTGGCTAGAAAGGTAAAGGCCGGAAGCCCTGTCGGAGGTTTATGCCCGAAGGGAATGCCTCGTGATGCTAGTTGAGATGCGAGATGCCCAGAATGTGGGGGGCCGGAAGCCTGGTGGCCTGGGAGGCTGAATGCTAGGGAACCTCGGAGGTCTTTGGCCGAGGGGATGATGAAATTGATGATTGAGAAATGGGTGATGTGGTGATCAAATTTAAAGATAAAGATAAAATTAAATCATGACATGATATGCATGATGATGATGATGATGATATGAGATGTGATATGATGATCACCCATGATATTATATGCATGATGATATGCGTGTTGGTGACGATATGTGATGTGATATGATGATCATCCATGGTATGATATGCATGATAATGATAATGGTATATGGTATGTGATAATGAAGATGATGATGATGATATATGACATGCATGATGACATGTACGATATGCTGATGCCATGATGATGATGATGATGATGATGATGATGATGATGATGATATGATGATGCATGATAGTATGCGCATAACTTCAAGGTAAGTAATGCCTGCAACGTATGATGATATGCATGATGCATTGAGTTGTTATTGGATTTCCCTATCTGCTGAGTGGTTGTACTCACCCCTTTTGGGGATAACATTTCAGATTAGCAGTATGTCGCTACCTGCCGTCTCGCGGGGGGTGTTTTATGGTCTACCATCCGATGTAGAGGTCGAGTGTGCTGAGATAGACTGTCCCTCTGTTCCTGGACTGACTTTTATTCGAGTACGTTGTCTAGTGATGTACGACATAGGCCTGGCTAAGGGCCCTGTCATTCAGGAGTTCATTTCTGTGCACGTTCGTCGGGATGGAGCGATGCGAGGGTTGTTGTCGCCGCCACCGCCTGATGCACCGGGTTGGGTGTGAGACCCGCACGCGATGAGTAGAAGCTGAATCTTTTTGATGTAGATAGTCGACACTTTCGATGGGGGTTCGTACTCGTATGATGTTGAGGGTCGAGAGTTTCTTTTTGAGGTTTTAGGCTGGACATAGCTGAGTCCTAGCTTTTCCCTTTTGTTGTACCGACCCGAAGGGAATCCCATCTTGTTATATATGTATGTAAGTAAAGTGTCGAAGCTTGGTTATAAAATCCTGATGTTTAGTTGGTGTGTATTGGTATCATGGATTGGTAGGGGGATAGATGGTGATGTTTAATTTGCTTCCGCTAATGAGACGCGCTGGGACCGCTTTGTTTTAAAATATATATATATGTGTGTGTGTGTGTGTGTGTGTCTATAGATTACGATGCATCTTCTAAGGAAAAGGTAATAAGGAGTAATATTGGCGCTGGTGACGACCTGCGAAGGGTTCAAGGTGTCACACACGGTAAGCCTTAGCTAAAATACAATAATTTCCTTTCCACAATTCCCACCATTGTATATGGTCCACCAAAATATTTTTGGCGTTGTAAACTGATGCTCGATTATTTTCCAATCAATTACCAAACCTAAATGAATTTAAGAATAAATTCCAAAAATACAAATCATGCACAATCATCACAATTTAGAGCTCAATTGAATAAACATATCGCACCACTACAATCAGCATAAAATTCCAATCACCGGCTATCTCGGTCTAATTTTCAAAAAAAAATTAATTAAATAATTGCATAAAATAATTATTAAATGCAAATAAATCAAACTTAGGCCAATAAGGCCTAATTGAACACCGAGACAAACCCGGAAAATTTCTGAATCACTCTAGATAAATACTAGAGCTTGTCTAGGCCCTAATGGCACTAACTATCCACCTAACATGCATCGGTAATTAATTAAATTCACTAATCTAATCTAACTAACCACTTAACCATACTTAACTTAATCTAATAAACCCTTAAGCGTCATCAACCTACTAAGCGAGGATTAGTGAGTTAAACTCACTTGTTTTGCGATCCAATTGGTTCAAATCGACGGGGACGCGACAAGGAACGATCTTCTCCAAAGTGGGCTTGGCTTTCAAGGTTCGGAACAATCTCAAAATGGGCCTAAATAGTGCGAGAAACCCATTGATTTTAGCTGTTGTCTGGGGCCGAGAAAGGTTGAAACAAGAGCGAGTTGAGCAAACAACAGGCCAAGATTGGCTGAGCGGGGCTCCACGGGGGCGAGTTGGGTACGGCTGAGGCGGAGGGCGCGCGTGGGCGGTGGCGACGTCGCTAGCGGAGAATGGCGATGGCGAGCGGTTTCGGTGGGTGGCGTGGCTGCTCGGCAGTGTTCTTTGGATTTCTAGGTTAAAGGTAGCAAGAAGAGAGGGTGAGAAGAGCTGGTCGATGACCACAAGGGGGGAAAAAGGGAGAGGAATGAGGGAGGGGGCAAGGGGCCTACCTTGTCTCTCTTATCTCAACTTTGGTCCCCTTGACCATTGCCTTCCACAAACTGGGTTCCATGGCCACAATTCAGCCACCAATGCCCTCTTCTAGAAGCTTCAGATGGTCCAAAAGTTGTGGGTGGTAGGGGCACATGAATTTGGCTCGGTTTCTCTTCAATTGGAACTCGATTGCTTAAATGACCCGTGGTCGGTATAATGAGCACGATCGAGCAGCTGATTCCTAGTCGAATTCTCAAGTCTATCGCCATAAAATTCCTTAATGGCTTATCCAGATAGTCTAGTTATCTCGAGTGTGATCAGCTCCGAGAATAACCCTTTAAGCGCGTTGATGAAAGGCTCGACTAATATAATTGAAAGCGGAAGTGAAAAATCCAGGATGTCACATAAGGTTAGTTGCAAAAGGTTACTCACAGGAGGAAAGTATTGATTTCGATGAAACTAATGCTCATGTTGCTAGGCTAGAAGCCAGGGAGACCAAAGGATGTCTATCAACTCAAAAAGGCATTATACAGGCTCAAGCAAACACCAAAAGCTTGGTATGAAGATTGAGTACATTCGTAATCAATCATGATTTTGAGAAAGGTAAGGTAAACACTGCACACTTTATCAAGAAGAAAGGTAAATATCTATTCATCACTCAAACATATGTCGATGCTATTACTATTGGAGCCATTGATGATATCATGCGCAAATATTTTGCAAATATTCTGAAAAGTGAGTTGGAGATGAGCTTGATTGGTGAACTCAAAGTCTTTCTATGACTTCAAATGAAGCAAACTTCTAAAGACACTTTCATACATCAAGAAAAGTATGCTAAGAAAATAGTGAAGAAATTTGGTTTAAATGATTGCAAAAAGATAGAGAAACCTATGACATCTTCTATCAAGTTGGACAAGGATGAAAATGGTAAATATGTTGATTCCAAACTACATAGAAGCATGATGGTCTCTCTACTATATCTAATAGCATCTAGACCTAAAATTCAATTCAGCACATGTCCATGTGCTCATTTTCAATCTGATCCAAAAGACTCACATCTACTTGTTATTTAGGGAATCATTTGATACATTGGATCATTTTCAACATAAAGAATTCGATATCCTAAGGATACAGATTTTATGCTACTTGGATATTCAAACATTGACTTTGCATAGTGTATAATCGATAGAAAGAGTACATTAGGTACTTGCCAATTATTGGAAAGTATGCTAATTTCTTGGTTCTCAAAGAAGCAAAGTTCAGTTGCCCTATCTATTATTGAAGCTGAATATATTGCTTTCGAAGGTGTTGTGCTCAACTTATCGGAAGAAACAACAACTAAATGATTTTGGAGAAAAAGGGGAAATCATTCCAATACTTTACAACAACACAAATGCTATCAACCTTATGAAGAATCTGGTATTACACTCAAGGGCAAAGCACATCAAGAAAAGACATCGTTATGTTAGAGATCATGTTAGCAAGGAAGGTATTTATATACAATTTGTAGAATCAAAACATCAACTAGTGGACATTTTCTCCAAATCACTTTACAAACAAGCCTTTGAATATTTTAGAGGAGAACTGGGAAGTCGCAATGGATTGGATTAAGGATTTCCCATGTAGTGTTTAGTTTGGTCGCTTTTCATATAAAGGTTAGGATCGTCATCAAATATAGGTACACATTTACAGTAATTCAACTATTACAACATTACAATACAATCTCTCTCCTCTCAGTTACCATTTTGACACTCAATTTTCTCCCTAATGGTTTGTAGTGCGATTTTCTATGGATATTCATCTTTCATTTCTATAATTTATAACATTTTTGTTTGTAAAAACAAATACTAAGTAAAATTCATATAAGAAAGCTACCGTTACTATGGAATGGCTAGCTTTCTCAACATAGTTAAACTGCTCCTGTACATAAGAAGATACTGCTTATATTCTTCCTCACTAATGTCACTCCTCGTCTCTCTTTAATCTTTCTATTCATATCACTCTCGCAACACTCTTCTTTTCTTTCTTTGACCACTACAAAATCCATGTAAATCTCACCCTTCATAAAGACCTACTAGAAATTCTTCTCGTACTGCAGCCATGATGACCAACTCCTCTAAGGAAGGATCTTCACATATCGACCTCACTGCTTAACAAGAAGGATCAACTAAAGCAACACAAAGTCAAAGTGTTGCTTAGTCTCAATGAGTTGCAAGGTTGATGATAAAAAGCATAGCATTGACATCGTCTACAGAATGAGTGACTCCCTTGAAAAAAATTCCTGAATCTAAGTGCCTTTTGGAAAGGAGATAGTGATTGTACCTGCTATCTCGCCTCTCAAGTTGGATGCCCATCTCACTCAGCACCTATACAACCTAAAGATTTTCTCAAGGAACTTATCATTGATGTAGGCTCATAGGCCAGCAATATTTCAACTCAAAACACAAGAATGAATGAAGCTCAAGTATAAGAACTTCAGAAGCTATTGGAATCCCAAGACAGAAAGCCCTCTCACCTAGCCGTATAAACATCTCCTTAAAATTCCTCTATGAAAGAGGATTTGCTCTTGCTCCAGATGAAAATGTTCGTACAATCACCTAGAGAAGGTGAATAGGTGTTTAAAATAAACCTTGACAAATAAATGCGGAATAAAATAAGTTGCAAGCAAAATCTAAAAAATGACAAGAGTCTAATTAAATGAGCCACCAGACTTTTAGTAGATGTTCAAAATCTATTATGCGATGGAACAGATTTCTGAAATGACCTGTAAGTGTGCAACAAGCTTAAATAAGAAGAGTTAATAGAAGAGAATGTTGCGCACAAAATTTATAGTGGTTCGGCTTAGATTAAGCCTATGTCCACTCTCCCAAACTAACAACCTTCTAGTTGTATTCCACTATATGATCAACAAGAGATTACAACTTTGAGTGTAAAAACTCAGTGGTAGATCTCATCATCTCACTAAGTCACTCTTTTGGTATTTCTCTCACGATCACAAATGTTTTAGCTCATGAAAGACAAGTGTATAATCGAAGCTCGCTCAAACTTTGAAATTATAGATTCTACGCTCCATCTCTTACTTGTTCATCGGTCCTTAGTCTCCTTAAATACTCCTCCACTTCCAACTAGCCGTTGGATAGTATCTAGAGGATCGTCTTCCAATCTACCCATTTGACAGATTTGCATCAAGAAGATTTAATAGCCGTTGAGTGATAGAACCATAATCTCAAATTAATTATGATCGCCATACAAACAGAATCTTGATTTCCATAAATAGAGCTTTTTCATTTAGAAAGTTCTTATCTTCAAGATCAAATTGCCAATCAATTATATTAAGTTAATCAAATTTATCTTGATGTAGTCACTAGCCATTATATGCTTGGTGCTTATGTTACATTCTATCAAGTTGTCTCGTTCTGAACATGCTTCGTTCTGAATCTCCTACATTCTGAACTAGCGTCTCGTTATGGACCTTGTCACATTCTGGACTTGTGTCTCATTCTAGATGTAAAGTCTAAGAGTCTTCCGTCTGAGATATACTTTATAATATGGATGTAAGTCTGAACATATTCTGTTTTTGAACATATTTAACCTTAAGGTTTAGACACATTCGAATAAGTTCAGCTTCAACATAGAGTCTATCTTCTAGTTCTTTCAAGTATAGATTTCAACAATATCCTTTACATGTTCTATCATCTGCATAATCTATTACTTAACCATTAAACACATTAGTAGCTTTTGATTTATTTTGTCATCTTCAAAACATCATAATGGATTTCCTTAAAAATCTCTCCATTTTTTATGATGACAAAACAATTTCTGAAAATGCAGATGTGTAAACATGCTTTTAAAGATAATACTAAATTAGGGCAATCTGAATCACATAAATAGTCATTAAATATGAGATATTCAAAGAATGTAATTCAAATAAGAAGATAGTAGAAGATAACAAATAGATTGAGCATAATTATATATGGAAAGATAACTGCAGCTTAATAACTAATATCACCACATATGCATATTTATATTCTCTCCGCCTTTTTGTCATAATCAAAAAGCGATAACAAATAAATCTTGCATGAAATAAAATTTCCAAAAAAATCAGCTTTTACAAAATAAGTCAAATATCAAAAATATATAATATACCTCACTTGGATTATATATATTAGCAAATATCCAATAAAAATCAAGGATGCATTATAAAATTCACTTACCCTTTTTGTCATAATAAAATAATAATGTAACTAAGAGATTTGTTAATGATATAAAGTAATAAAAAAGATGCACTAACTGGATTTTGTGGAACTTAACAAATTCTGACACATTTAACATTTCATTCCTTCCAAAATAATCAAGATCATAATCAATTCAAAAAGATTTTTCCATAATTGATCAATGCTCCCCCTCAATTTGTTGCCTTTTTAAGGTGAACACGATTCTTTCCCTTTCTTTTGGATTCACTTTCTCCCCCTGTCATCATGACAATATTTGCGAATAACATTAATTTTGGCTTGTGCACATTAAACAGAATATTTTTCCATTATTTACTTTGTAGCAACAACATCCCCAACGATAATTTGCTTTATGAAATTCAAGGCAAAAATTTATTTTCTTTAATCAAGCTTGTCTCAAATTCAACCTGCATAAACTTAACGAACTTTTTACACAATTAAGCTGTAATAAATCCACATAATATAAAATGCACTTTCTTCAAATAAATAAATTGAATAGCATATAGAAGATTATCAAATATGTAAATTCAGAGCTATTCAACCTTTTATACAACACATTAGGGACCTACTCAATAATTTGTGAGAACTTTGCACAAGGGAGTGAATTTTTTAGCCTCCAGAAAATAGTATAGAATCTCCACAATTTTTGGATCAAGCTTTCCAAAATCCATACGGAAGATTCTTTTGTCACCTACAAATTCTTGTATAATAGATAAAAATCTTTGCAAATATATATCTCACATAATACCTTCCTCCGATTTGCAGATCAATCTTGCTAGATATAAGACATCTTCTAAGACATCTTTCACAATCAAAGGGATTTCCTTGAGCATAAATCTCAAAAATATATTATTGATACATTTCGCAAAAAGAAAGTAGATGTTTCTTTCACATGCCAAATCAATGAAAAAGAATGAAAATGCCTTATATTTATGACAAGAGATATTTGCAATATAAATCATATATAGTTCATAGGCAATCATCTAGAATCATCATAAGATCAAGTAGAAATTTGCAAGGTGGGATGATAAAAAAAAAAAAAAAACAAAATTATTCTCTTACCCAAGCCATATGTTTGAAATATATATAGTTCATAGGCAATCATCAAGAATCTTCGCATGAGATACTTTTCATATTGCACCAAAATTTGCGTAGATTCACAATCATTCTTTCCGTATAGAATTTCTTGTAATAAACTTATTTCTTTTCTGGTATCCATGAATTTGGATCCTTCCTTGACGTTAGAGCAAAATATGAAATCTTCATAAATAATCAAATATTATTTCTAAACTCATCATAACAAAGTATTTAGGGAAAGAACATTATGTACAATAATATCTTGAAAAATAAATTTTCACTTAGTCAAAGCACGATAAAAATTAGAGAGAATAAAATCCTTGAGTATCTAAGAAAGAATATATTGCATAATGAATTAATATCTAATAAAAAACATTTCCACTTTGCGAAATATGACAAAATTAGAGAGTATAAAATTAGATAAAATAATGTGAATTATCTCTAAGATATCAAATCAATCACACATACAAAAATTTACTTGATTCTTTCTTCAATAAAACCAATCATAGAATACGGTCACAATAAAATCCGAATCAACTGAGGCACAACGATGATATATGAAATATCAAGTATAATGAGAATTTTTAAATTGTGAACCCAAACCAAATTGAGAATTTTAAAAAATATATACCTTTCTTGCCAAATTCTCTTTCTTCTTTTCCTTGATTTCCTGCAAAAACAACTTTTTTTTTTTTTGTACCCATATTTTCTTTGATCCATGAGAGTTAGTAGAGTATGCTATTTTTACCCAATATTTTTTAATAGGTCTCTAGATTTTAGGACATTCTTTCTCAAAGTGTTTTGAGTCTCCACAATTTGACCACTTGAGGGCATTTCGACCACCGGGTTTTGTAAAGATCCTTTAAAAATGCTTATTGTACGCAAGTCTAGGAGGTCTTTGTCTAAGTCTCTCATTGACTTTAGGAAAGTCTATTAAAGAATCACTTTCCTTATTGAAACCAAGTCTCGACTTGTTATAGTAAGGTACTTGTATGGAAATGATATGCTCTAATGTTTTTGAACCCTTTGAAAATTTTGTTAAAATACTTGAAAATTCTTTCTCTAAGGAATCATTTTCTTTGACAAATAAATCTCGACTTTCTTTTGTTTGTAGAAAATATATTTGCAAAATTTCAAACTTTTCTTTTCGAGAAAGATCCTGTTGCCTAAGTCATGAATTTTCCTTTTTTAGTTCGGAGATTCTTTTAAGAGAAGATTTGAGGTTTAATCAAAGCTCATTTATATAATTAGAAATTTTAATAGGAATTTATGAATGACTTACCTCAATTTTCTTGTCGGATTCTAAGTCTGTGTTTGAGTTAAATTTTGATTCCGAGTTTGATTCTAATCCTGAATTTAAGTCTAAGTCTGAATGTGCCATCGGGCATATATTTCCTTGCTCATCATCTTCTTTTATTATTCTTTTCTGCCTATTCTGCTTGTATTGTTTTCTTTCACTGAATTTCCTTCATTTTCTACTCAGACTTTTAAATTTCTTGTTCATAAAAGCAAGTTCTTCATCATTCATGTCATTTTCTAAGTCTGTATCATCAGAATCAATGTTAGATTTAAGTGCAATGGACTTTTTACATTTGGGATTTCCATCAATGATTTGCTCCACTTCGTAGGATTGAAGAGTGCCAATAAGTTCATCAACGAAAAGTGGCATAAGCTCTAGGTTTCTCGGATTGAGGTCTTAAGATGGTTCCTATCTTTTGAGAGACCTCACAGAAGTTTGTTGACCTTCATTGGAGCAGAAATTGATTGAGCTTGATATGGCAATCCATTTTCAATTTCCGTAAAGTGACTGAACATATCTCCAATAGACTCTATAGACTTCATTTTGAAGGACTCATATTGGCCAAGTAAGATATTTATTTCTATGTCCTTTACACAATCTATTCCTCCATAAGTGACGTGAAGCCTATCCCACACTTTTTTAGCTATTTCACATGAAGAAATTCTGTCATATTCAGCAAGAGACAATGCATAGTATAAAGAATAGATGGCTTTTGCATCAAGAGCTTCTCTTTTGGACATCTCCATCCGAGACATAGGAGCAGGGGGTTTGGTTTTTTTTGTCTTTGCCATTCTTATTTGATGTCGATGCAGCAGTGGCATTGATTCCCTTTTCCACAACATCCCATTGCAAGGGATCTCTTTCATTTTGTTTTTCCAAATGCTATATTATTTTCCATCAAAGTATGGTGGCCTGGTGTTGCTATGTCCTTCCATAAGTCATGTCACGCCCTGAACCCCGGGTGCGCACATATCCCTCAGCGGTCAACTAAAATTTGCGACGTTCCCAGAACGCATCGCCGACCCTTTTTATTATATGCACATACGGAAGCTGATTAAACACACCCCGGACAATAACAAACATGGCATAGAAAAGCATCACAACCCAATTTCATATAAACACACTTTATAAACAATCCAAGTCAATCTTATAAGTCCGCACACTAACGTCTGCCCTAAAAGAACTATCGGCCAACCTCTACTCTGGATCCGTTCAACTTTGGCTCGGGATCCTCCACAACACCCTCCGGTATCTCCAAACTAAGGACCTAAAAAATTGTAAACCACAACAGGGTGAGAATAAATCTCAGTGAATCAACACTCTAAACCCCAATTAGGATGAAAATTCACTCAAGGGTGTCCTAAACATACACCACTCATAACTTACCTCACCACAGCACCTACCTGCACATTAGTGCACCTCATAAAACGCATGCATACAGTAAATGTATTCAAGAATTGGAACACATCATATCACTCATCAAACAATTGATAAGAGTCCCAATTGTAAGGCCAAATTGTTATGACACGTCTCATTCCGTACCACACAATTTTGTCCCATAATCAAGTACGGGTAACTCATATCGGTGGTTCAATCCACACCAGATATTCACTCTCAATATTCAAACTCCAATTTCAAACTCAAGGTTCTAGAGGTGTCCCCACTAACAAACTTCCGATATCGTGTGGCACTTATTCCCTGATCACAATAAGCAATAGCTCAAGGTATTAGAGGTGGCTCCCACGAAGTCATGCTGTCGTGTAGCACTTAATTCTCGACTATAATAAGCAATAGCTCAAGGTACTATAGGTGGCTCCTACAAAATCACACTGTTGTGTAGCACTTAGTTCTCGATTATCATAAGCAATGGTACAAGGTTCTAGAGGTGGCTCATACGAAGTTTCATTATCGTGCACACTTAGTCCTTTACCTGCTCACAACCATTCGGTTTTCTCAATACATCTCATCCTCTTTCAATAGTTGCCACATAAAGCAATAACAATAAACCACAACCATGGCACAACCATTTGTGCCTCATCATGCATTACTTCTAAGCATATCACAAAGCAACCAAATCACTAAATAGGCATGGTTTAGCAAGCATAGCATCAAAAATAATCATCAAAACTACTACCGGTTTTAACCAGTAGAAACAGTCCACTCGCGCGTCTCTGAGTTTAAATCTAGAAATCTAATAAAATGAGTTCGAAAAAATTCCAAAATTTGAATATGTTGTAAAGGACACATAAAAACACATTTTTTATGAAGACACCTTAATCCAGATCCTTCTGGATTAAGCCCAGTAAATCACTCAATCCAGTACAAAAACTGAGTTCGTTTCCAGAAAGTCTATTTTCCGAATTCAGTTTTGTTCGATGTCCAAAACTTGTCCATTTGATATGAAATTTGACTATGTTAAACTAAAAGAGATGAGAAACAACTTTTGTGAAGAAATAATTTCGAAATTTGAACCCTAAGAGGTGATAAAAATCCCTTGAATCCCAAAAGGTCATTAGTTCCAGCAAAAACAGAAGTTCTATTTTCAAATGACGGAGCTCAAATCTCCTTTTTTTTTTTTTAAATCTCTAAATTCTTGAATAAAATATATATCATATCTGAAGATAAATAAAACATTTTTCAAGAATGAATCAACCTCAAAATCTCAGCACATTTCGATCCATGAAAATGGCAAATGGCGAGGGTCTAGAAATTAAATTTGGGAAAAAACCCATTGAATTGGACTAATCCCTCCTCATTAGTGCTAATCTCACTAATTAGATCAACACTAATTCATCTTAAGGCTAATATAACCATTCTAGATTAGCACTAATCCATCTTAAGGAAAATCTCACTTAGTACTAATCTAACTAAGCTAATCAACACTAAACTAATCTCCTAAGTGCAATTAAGAACCTAATAAAGGATTAAGGAGTTAACTCACTGGATTTGCGAGCCGATAAGTTCATGGTGATGACAACGTGGAGGTGAGTAAGACTTAGGCCTACGACGACACCAAGGGAGGCTTAAAAGGGCCCAAAAATAGCCCACAAAGCTCTCAGCTCAAAGTTGAGATTTGCTTCTGTTTTTGGGCTAGTACTAGGGCTATGGTGGCTGGAACGAGCTGAGCTTGGGTTGGCTGGTCTGGCAGAGGGAGCTGGAGATGGTGGACAGGCGGCCTGGTTGATAGAGCTTCGACGTGGGCGGACGGAGGCTTGGGACAACGGAGATGCATAGAGGACGACGTGTGAGCGGGATAGGCGTGTAGGTGTGGTTGAGTGGCTTCGACTTGCTTGGGTGGTGCTCAGATGGGTGAACAACGGCACCGGCGGCTGGTCTTCTCTGCTGGTCTTGAGCTCTCAAACAACAACAATGGAGAAAGGTGAGGCAATGAAGAAGAAGAAGAAGGTCCGCTGGTTGAAGGGGGACAACAAGCCCTCAAAGTCTTCACGAATATCTTAAATACTCAAGTTCAAGACCCCACCAGTCCTCAGCCTTGACCAGCAGCCCTTATCCCTCCAAATCTTCCTCTACAAGCTTCAAAGGATGCTCCAAATGTTCCACCTCACCATGGCTACGAATTTTGAGGCATTTCCTTTCCATTTCAACTCAATTCTTCTTCAAATGACTTCAATTAAATGGCCATAATTCCAAGGAGGAAACCCACACTCAATTCCACCATTTTCCTCACTAAATAATCCAACTCGGATGCCAAAAGTGCACTAAAAAACGGGCCTCCGAATTTCCCAGTCCAATTTCGCCAAACTTTGATTTTCGCCAAAAATCCAAACTTGCCAAAAATTCTTTGGAGGATAAGTCGACGTTCTTAAAATAAATCGTGACATGACAGAACTTTCAATTTTTGAAATCGGGTTCAATTTCATGGTTAATTTCAAACATATGCGATTTTAGCGTGACCTAACTTACCAGGTAGCTTTTATGAATTTTTAGCACATTTGACCCGTGGTCGATTATTTTCGAGACACATTGTACATCTTTGACTCATTGGCGACTCTCGGTTGTCGTGAAAATCTCGAGGTTTGAAATATGGGCATAGAGTATAGAAACGACAAAAAGATAGGTTTAGTGCCGTTCGACGAGAATTTTGTAATTAGGTGGAATCACCCACACTTTAATTATATGCCTCTATTGAATCGACCTATCTCTGGTCTCTAGTCAATTTTGATGGTGCCATATTGACCCTTGCAGAATAATATGGTCAAGCAGTCGGTTTCTAGTCGAATTCTCAAGTTTGTTGTGTTTAGATTCCTTAACGGCTTCACTTGATAAACTAGTTATCTCGTGAGTGGCCAACTCAGAGAAAAAATGCCATAGGTGCGTCGATGAAAAGCCCATTTCATTTAGTCGAAATGGAGGGTCAAAAATCAGGATGTCACAAGTCATGGTACCAAGATACTAGCCATAAAAGATCTTTAGCTCATAAGTAAAAACACTTCAATAAAACAAGCATTGCAGCTTTGATACTAATTGAAAATGCTAGTACTATCACCTAGAGGGGGTGAATAGGTGTTTAAAATAAATCTCGACAAATAAATACGGAATAAAATAATTTGCAAGCAAAGTCTGAAAAATGATCTGATTAAACGAGCCGCCAGACTTCTGATAGATGTTTAGAATTTGTTATGTGATGGAACAGACTTCTGGAATGATCTGTAAGTGTGCAACAAACTTAAATAAGAAGAGTTAAGGGAAAAGAATGTTGCACACGAATTTATAGTAGTTCGGCTTGAATTAAGCCTACGTCCACTCTCCTACGCTAAGAACATTCTAGTTGGATTCCACTATATGATCAACAAAAGATTACAACTTTGAGTACAAACACTCAGTGGTAGATCACACTATCTCACTAAGTCATTCTTTTGGTACTTCTCTCATGATCACAAACGTTTAAGCTCATGAAAGATAAGTGAATGATCGAAGTTTGCTCAGACTTTGGAATTATACGCTTCGTCTCTTACTTGCTCATTGGTCCTTGGTTTCCTTAAATACTCCTCCACTTCCAAACTAACCATTGGACAGTATCTAGAGGATCGTCTTCCAATCTACCATTGGACAAATCTATATCAAGAAGATTTAATAGCCATTGAGTGAAAAAAGCAAAATTCCAAATTGATTCTAATCGCCCATACAAACATAATCTTGGTTTCCATAAGTAGAGCTTCTTCATTTAGAAAGTTCTTGTATTCAAGATTAAATTGTCAATCAATTAGATTGAGTCAATCAAATCTATCTTGATGTAGAATCTAAACCAGATCACTAGTTATATGTTTGGGGCTTATGTTATATTCTGTCAAGTTGTCTCATTCTGAACATGCTTCGTTCTGAATTTGCTACATTCTGAACTAGTGCCTCGTTCTAGACCTTGTCACGTTCTGGACTTGTGTCTCACTTTGGATGTAAAGTCTGAGAGTCTTCCATCTGAAATAGATTTTACAATCTAGACGTAAATCTGAACATATTCTGCTTCTGAACATATTTAGCCTTAAGGTCTAGACATAGTCTGAATAAGTTCAGCTTCAACATAGAGTCTATCTTCTTATTATTTCAAGTATAGACTTCGACAATATCCTTTACATGTTCTATCATCTGCATAATTTCTTACTCAACCATTAAACATGTTAGTAGCCTTTGATTTATTTCGTCATCTTTAAAACATCATAAGGATTTCCCTAACACCAAAGACTATTAAGGGAAAAGGGAAGCAAGTCTTTGTCGAACAACCTAAAGCACTCCTTGAACTGATCATTGTTCAACAAAGTGAAGCATGAACTAAAGCTGAGAAAGGATTAGGTGACAAGCGTTGGGAAGATGACAACGGCCGGGTATTTCAAAACTTTGATCCTACTGCTAGTTTTGAACTTGACTATTCCTTTAACACTCTAAAATGTTTTTTTATCTCAAGACCGTAAAGATGCAAATCATGCTTTCTATGAAAGAGGAACAATTCCACACGAATCTATTGATTTTGATTTTCTTAATGCACACAGTATCTTTCTCTCTGACCTTTTTTAATATCTAAAATTGAAATTCGTTTGCTCCATGAAAGAGGAAGTCCATCCTAGCCTCATAACCCTAATTAATTATAATCTATATTTTCCAAATAAGGACTCATTTGTTTTCACATTTCGAAAACAAAACTATGTTGTTACACTAGATGAATTTGCTAAAATTGCTTCGGTGGAGTACAATTTTTTCAAAAAAAAATCCCTAAAGAGCTTGATGAGGCCTACAATTTTGTGTTGAAAATTCCCAATTTCTCTCATAGTTTTATAGAAATTGTGCCTTTGAACCTGCTTCATTTGAAAATGAATTTTATTTAAAAGATTTTGACCCTTTGCTTGTGCCCCAAAACATCCTCTGCAAATGATGTTTGTCATTAATGAGGTACGATTTATCTAGGCTATCCTCAACAAGTTCGATGAACTCTCCCTTCCCCATAGGATCTTCATCCACATGTACTGATTGGCAAAGAGAAAGACAGGCGAGCTACCTTATGGTGCTCTGATCACTCGCATCCTTTAGCACTTGGAGATCAACTTGTCTTATGATTTTCCTCAAAGTGTGGTCAATGTGGAAATTGGGAAGAAGACGCTTGACAAGATTGTGCTAAGGGTGACTCTCGATAGATGGGTTAATCATAAAGTTGAAATCATCCCCATAGGACATGGTGATGATGAAAGGGCAATTGCTAAAGTTAACCTTTGAGACTCGCTCGTATGATAGAGCAATAAGGAAAGAAGAAAGCCAAGGCACCCGCATAGAAGCAAGCAATATGCCGATCAAGGCCAAAAAGATCCACATCTATTGTGGAACAATTGTCGCTTTTAATGTTAGACTTGGCTAGCTTCAAGCTGATGTCTAGGAGATCAAGACCACCCTCTCATCCCTAACTCGATATCTAGTCAAGATCAAATACATGCTTATTAGTTTAAACTGCTACAATCTCGTTCACCTTCACCAAGAGCAAACCCTGCCAGAACCCCTTACTACCTCTCAACAATGCAATGCCCTCACACATAAAAAATCTACATATCTTTCATGTGCTCCTATGTGATCATGTCCAATTTCTCTTTTAGCAAAATGTACTGATATGACCTCATTATTAATCGCGATATGATCTCTTTTTATGTCTTTTTGTTGATGACAAAATGGGGGAAAGTTGAGTTGATGCAAAATGCATGAGAAATAAGTACTCACTTTACTCACTTTACGCATATGCTCATTAAAACAAGGGGTCTTTAAGAGTTTTACTCCTTTCTTTCCACACATCATTTAGAAGATCATCAAAACAAGAGGAACTTCAAGTTGATTTTTTTTTTTATGAACCTCGTAATATTTGATGATGTTCTTATCTAGTAGATCTTTAGTTTTTCACTCTAACTCAAAAAAAGATCAACTAGATTATATCTTCAATTCCACTCAATATCTTATGGAGCTCTTATTCACATTTACTGCAAACTTATTAATGATTATTTTTTCACATTTGCGGGATAGTTTTGTCATCATCAAAAAGGGGAAGATTATTGGAAAAATATCTCCAAGTGATTTTGATGATGTCCAAACTAACCTTAGTATAAAGTTTACTATGGTATCTGTAGATATTTTTGATAGAAAGTACTATGCAATAACCATGGTGTGACCTAGTGGATGGAAGCATGCACAAGTCCAAAAACAGTTTTTCCATAAACAATACTAATGGACCTAAAAATTAGCTGATGGCGATGTTCATATTGTAGCTGTGAATATCAGGTCATTGATGTTGTGGCAATCACAAACATTTGATGAAATTCATTGGGTCAGCAAACTAGCCAATGTGGCTGAGGAATTGCACTATAGTAGAATCCAATGGCTCTTTGCTTCTTCAATCCACCTCCAATGGATAGATTGAAGATGAATATAAAACAGAAGACCTTAGAAGCCATGCAGAGTAAGAGAACAAAATATCAAGATTTAAAGATTGGCATTCAACTATGTTTCAAGCAATACCTCTCTTTCAATTGTTTCACTGAATATTTTTTGTGCTAATTGAGTAATTATGCTCTAGATTAAGTGTACAAGAGTAAGAACAGCAATGGATTCCTAATAGTATAATCTATCTTGTGATAGGATTAGTGCTTGCCTATTGTCACTGTCCGAGCAAATTATTAATGCAATCTAACTCAACTTGTGGTTGTTAGAATGAAGAGTGGACGGAGGCTTAGGAATAAAGCGGAACCATTATATATTGTTGTGGTATCACTATTTTACTCTATTTATTCTCACAAGCACCCATTACAATCACGAGCTTTAAAATATCGTCTTGACCCGATCTTTACTTAGCAAAAGCTAATTTCTGCGAAAAATTATCAAATTTTATATAACAATCTATTTACCCTCCCTTTAGGTTGTACTGTTAGCCCCCAACAACCCCAACGGAACAATAAGACCACCATTATTGGGAACTTGACGATTATCACATCAAAAAAGGTTACTCAGAATGTAGGACCCACCATCTCAAAAAAGGATGTTCAGGACTTTAGGACACTTTCTATTAGTTGTTCGTTTGTAAAACAAACAAAATAGTGTTTTTCTTTGTTCCACGTAGAAAGTTGGAAGGAGGTAGGCCACACTATATAAGTGTGAGTGTCTTCTAATTTGTTCAAATGAAGACAATGCACTTTGGGGTAGACCCTATAATATCCACATGCGGGTGTGTGAATAATTGTGCCATTATTAGACATACTTAGCACTATGCATGCTTGTGTGCTTGCGGATAATAATTAGCACTAATCTTCTATTTATTATTTATTTGTTTTTTGTTTCATATGGTTATTTTGCTAATCTTTATTAGTCGTGTCACAACCTTTGAAAATCATAATTGGTATTTTCAAAAATTATGAAATTTGGAATAAAAAATTATTTCTTAATTATTATTCTTATTCTGAATTTTTAATATATATTTTCAAGGTAACCTTTGAGAATATAAATGTGCACTTTGGAACATTTTTTTTGAAGGGTTGCCTTTGTTCATTAAGACTGAGATAAGTACATCGTTTTTGGAATTAATGAAAAACACTTGTTGAAGTTTCTTTTCAAAAAATTACTGGCATCATTTCAATCGTTTCCGTTGAGAGATTATGAAGAAATACCAAAATTACTATCCAGTATTGTCAAGTAAGATTTTGTTATATTTTGAAGGATATTTGTTGGTAACTAGTAGCAACCTTGTGGGTACATAATTCTTTAAAGAGAGTGTTATCACACCTCAAAATCTAATTCCAATCTAAAGCATTTTTCCAACACTTTCTGCTCGGCAGAACAGCCACCACTCTTCTTCGCTTGCTGCTCCATCATTGATTCTATAAAAAGGAAGGGATTTGCTTCAAGTCTGCAACATCACAACATTCGACTTCTCTCCTCCTACAATCACTAATATCCTCTTTGTCTGTACGCCCACCACCATGGAGGAAGCAGCGAACAAAGTATCCTCTGCTTCTTCGCCGAAGACGACGAAAAATAGCGCTCGCGTTAATATCGAGAAACAAGAGAGTAAGGGATGGTGATTTCGAGATAAAGACTGACATTCGACTTCTCTCCTCCTACAATCACTAATATTCTCTTTGTCTATATGCCCACCACCATGGCGGAAGCAGCGAACGAAGGATCCTCTGCTTCTTCGTCAAAGACGCCGAGACCTTTCGTTCATGTTCAGTTCGAGGCAAATAAGGGGGGTAAGGGATGGTGATTTCGAGATAAAGACTGCACATGACGAAATTCCTGACTCAATAAGCTCTAAGTACACCATTTCCATGAATCACTATGGAATTTCCACGACTCATTAAGCTCTAAGTACAAACAAATTGTGCATTGGCACCTTTTTGTCATGATGATTTCACATGAAGTAGGTATCAACTAGCCATTACAAACATCTTGCATGAGATGAGATTCTAGTTTCTGCTGCCGTGCTAAAAGGTTGGGTTTTCATCTACATTTTCTTCGTTTGTTGGTCCACTGTTCTGGGAATTTGTTTATGAACAAGTTGCTTCATTGAAATATGTCTCATGCATTTAATTAAAGTGAGAAGAGACTATTGTTTTGTTTGTTTCACGGAAAACAATTTTTTAGGAAAATGCTTTCCAAATTTTTCAATGTTCATTTCACGAAAAATGAATTAGTCAGAGAAAACATTTTCTATTCCCTTTCTTTCACTTCTAAACCAGACATTTTTTACCAAATACCTTTTCCTTTATAATTTATAATTTATAACTTTATAATTTTTCTTGTTTTTCTTCTTCCTCGGCTGGTTGCCAACCGATGACTGGCCACAGGCAAGTTTAGGCCTTCTTAGTATTTGGCTGTGGCCAATGGTCGGCTAGTGACTGGCCAAGGAAGAAGAAGAAGAAAAAAGGAAATGAAAGCAAAATAAATAAAAATAAAAAATAACTATAAGATGGGTATAAAAAATAAAATAATATAAAATTATTGAAATGAGTGTATGGAGGAGAAGATTTTTCTTACGAAATGGCTAGAAATATTTTACACTTCATTTTCAGGTTTTAGCCAAACACAAAAAAAATTGTCATTTTCGTAAAAAGTGACTTTTATAAAATATATTCCTGGAAAGCAACATTTCACAAAACAAACGGATTCAGTAAATGATAAACGATATTTGTTTGGTGGACACCATCAAGAAACTTCACAGCTAGACAGAATCTAAGAGCAGGATTATTGACATAAATTTTACTTGTGATTGAAACAGAGTTATTGGCGCGCAAAACTACAATCCACAACAATACTAAAGAATACATTGTTTTGATCCCCATCTTTTGTATGAGTACTGGCGATCCTCTGGCGACTGGCAACGTAGAAGATAAACTGAAAGAAGAAATCCCGCCGAAAGAATCTATAAAAGTGAACAGTGCAAATTACGACTTCGCTAAAGACAACCCCCGCTTCCAAATACACATCCTTTTTCGTTTTGGACGTAAAGATAGAGCCAAAGAAATTCTAGAAGATTTCCACCGGGAGAACAAAACAGGGGAAGCACTGGAAGTGCCCTATCTTCCTCGTCAACTGCACAATCATAACCTGCGACTTGAGTGTCATGACGGCAAGGACAAAGTCGACGCTGGTCAGGTAGTTTCTTTCAAAAAATCTGAAAGGCTTTTTTGTTGTTTGTCTTTTGCTTCTTTTGTTCGCTTTCTCAGCATACTTCCCAGTCAATTCATCGGTCAGAAGAATGGACATGGAGGTTATTGCAAGCTGTCCTGTATCGAGCTTCTTCACAGTATGCAAATCGATCTTTACTAGATCGTTATGTCAAACGGATAATATTCGTGCTTCAAAAGTATATTTAAACCTCAAAATCTGTCTGATCCTTAGCTACAATATTTACCTCTCCCCGATAATGGTTTTGAGGTCGCATATCTAGGTATTCAGAAATAATTTTGAGTTATATTTTAGTAGAATATGTTTTAGGTAGTTTCTGATGAGGGGCTTTTCATTTATAAGGAAGGAGATATATGTTCCCTTGGTGCATCCTTTTTCTGTAATAAGAAAGATGGTAGAGTTTTAGTGGATTTCGAGATTTCTAGGCATAGCTGGCCTTCCCCCATTGACTGCAACAATACATTGATTTCTTTGATTTTGATAAATTAGTAGAATGACCATTCCGGATTTTGCAATTAATGCGCTTCCCAGTTTATCATTACTCTGGTACAATATATACGATAGTCCTAGTCAAAATGGCAAATGTTCCTTTTGTTGCTCTATATACGCTGTTTATTGTATGCTTAAGCATTGATTTTTCTTCATCATTTCGCCACAAGAGGTGGGTCACGGGGACAGATGGTGGTCCGCAGGTAGTTACTTTTAGAAAAAATCTGAAAAGCTCTTTTGCTGTTCTCTTTGCTGCTTTTGGTCGCTCTTTTGACATGGAGTTTATAGCAAGCTGTCCTAGGTTGAACTTCTTTGCAGCATGCAAATGCATATTTAATAGATCATAATGTTAAATTGATAATATACATGTATATTGTTAAACCTCAATATCTGTCTGATCCTTTACTACAGTATTTACCTCTGCAGTATCAGTCAAGGTATTGAGAAATAATTATGAGTTTAACTGTCGATAGAAAATGATTTTGGTAGTATCTGATGAAAAGCTCTTCATTTATAAGGACGCAAAGAAAGGAGAAGAAGAGGAAGAAAAGGCCACACCTAAAGAAGATGCTGCTAATAATCAGAAGAAATCTAAGCTGGGAGAGATGATTCAGGACTTGCAAGCCATACAGAAAAGATTGAATGATGAGGAGATTAAAGTTCTACTAGGGAAAATGAAAATGTTCTTGAAGGGTTTTTAATTATTCGATCAGAATCAAACATAGGCTGCACACATTGAAATGCTATGACCCCCCACAGCCAACCTGGACCCTTCTTTCTCCACCAACACACCTTCCTCATCCAAATGATTTTATACTTATGTTGATATATTTTTTACTTGGCTTGATTGACTGTTGTTTTGGTTTGACTGTTAGAACTGGTTTGTTGGTTTATGGATTGTTCTTAAACTATCTGATATGTCAAATGACTGCTGCTAGCGTGGTTTGCTTTATTAGTGTCAGATGTATGATGTTTGATTCCCGAGTGGTGAAAGCTCGTTTGTATTTTCTTTCTTATGCCTATATAAGGCATCGGTTGTACAATGAGCCTTCTGCAATAAAATCGTGTTTGTGTTATAACCCATGCAAAATTAATTCTCTTCCCCTTTCTCTTCAATACTCCTGTTTAGCACTAGAGATTTTAGAATGGTAAGATAGCACCTATTCTAGTAGTATGTTTTGCACTCACCTTCATGAGGATCTTCTGCATTAGAATTTTGAGGTCAGAAGGCCTTATGTTTAGAATATGATAGAGGCACCACAAGGGGACTGAATAGCTGCATTGGCTAAATTCTCTTCTAAGCATAGCCCCAGAAGCAATAAATGTAGATATGCAGAGTAGATGAGCAGATATGCAGATGTTTGAATTTGATGCTAATGGAGGATATATACATATATATATATGTGTGTGTATATGCTCTTGAATGTAGGTTTTTTAATACAGGAAGCTAATACTACTAATGGGATATACTGGACTCCATTCAAAACAAAGCAGATGCATAGTACTATAATGAAATATTTTCCAAATTACAAACTCTAATATGATATGATATTTACGCCAGTACATTTTCTGATATATGCCTCTAAATTAGATACTGTTTAAACTCATTGCAAATCTTATTACGGCTTTCGACATAGTCTCGCTGTTAGTGATGATGTCCATATTTGAGACTATATCAACTTATTTGCTTATACTCAGTTTTAAGCTCTAATGGTTGCAAGGTTTTTTTCGTGACATTCCCAGAGGTAAATCACCCAAGGGAAAGCTAATGGATTACCAAGCTCAAAGATATAGCATGAACTCTCCCAAACCCTACCAATCATAACTCTTGGATTTTAAATTAATGAATTTAACATGCAAATTTATATATTCAAGAGTGGCCATTAATATATTATGGGTCGATTTCTAACCCATGTTAAGTGCGGGAAAACAGTTTACTTCTGTGAAGCAGAATAATATTAGATACGGAAACTTGATTATGCTAGACATATCTAACGCCCTTTTAATACATTTTCTCTTTATTTTCTAAAATAATTTGTGAGCAATTTTGGTAAATTTCATTCCTAAACCACTAACATGTAATGGGTGATCATGCGGGTGCACAATCAATAAAACATCACTCAATAAAAAGGAAGCAATAAATAAATAAATAAAATTGCTGGAAACATGAATAACCTCAATGCAAAGCAAAGCACAATCTTACTATGGTTAATTTCTTAATAGATGAAGGTGTTAATTAAAAATGCATGCATAAGCTAAACAGGATTTCTAAATGATTATGAAATTCTATCTTTTTTTTGTTTTTTTTTTTTTGGTTTTTCTCATTTATGAAAACTAATTATATGTAATTTTAATCTAAGTTTAGCATGCATGGTTTCTACACTAATGACATTTTAAATGTAATTTATATGACCTAATTTTCATGACAGACAAAAATTATAAACTATTTTAGCATGGTATACAATCTAATCTATATGACCATGAAGAAGCAATTACTAAATGACATGGAAATTATGATGTTGCAACCTGATGATGTGGCAATACAATGATAACGTGGCACGGCAATGCGGCAAGACAATGTGGCAAGACGACATGGCTACAACAACATGGCACGATGACATGAAGTTTATGCAACTAATCCAATATGCATGTTATTTTGGTGAGTAATTAACAGCCAAGCAAGGGAAGAGGTGTAGCATCAAGGCTAAGTTGTTTTGTCGGCATTGTTGGTTTTACAACAAGAAGCTCCGAGAGCTATCTTTATACTACACACCTATATAAGACTGCATGTACAAAAGTCCATAACGACATAAGGTGTGACATCCTGGATTTTTCACTTCTGCTTTCAATTAAATTAATTGGACATTTCATCGACGCGCCTATAGGGCTATTCTTAGAGCTAATTACTCTCGAGATAACTAGACTATCTGAGAGAGCCATTATGGAATTTTAATGCAATAGACTTGAGAATTCAACTAGAAATCGGCTACTCGACCGTGCTCATTTGTCGAGATCATTACGACACAGTAAAGATCAATTAGAAATCAAAGATAGATCAGTTTGACTAAGATATGTGGTTAAATGTGGGTGATCCCACTAAATTGTAAAGTTCTCATCAATCGACACTAAGTTGATTTTTCAATCGTTTTGGTACTTTGTGTTCGTAATCGAAATCTCAAGATTTTCACGACAATCGAGAATCGCCAATGTGTCGAATGGGTTTGTTGTGGCTCAAAGAAAATTGACCACGAGTCATTTGCACTAAAAATTTCTGAAAGTTACCTGGTAGCCGAGGTCATGCTAAAATCGTGTTAGATTGAAATTAACTGCAAATTTGAATCCGATTTTAGAAATTGAAAGTCCTATTATGTCACTTGTCATTTTAGGAACATCTACTCATCTTTTGAGGAATTTTCAGAGAGTTCGGGATTTTATGGAAAATCGATTAAGATGATTCGGAAAACGAACGGAAATTTGGATTGGCCAACTTAAAGGAATTTTTGGCATCTCGGTGTAAGTGAATTAGTGAAAATGAATTTTATGGGCTTTTCCCTCAACAAATTGGACCTCAATCAGAGAAGTTTGATCAAAAAATTGGATTCTGAGAAAAATGAATTAGAATTCGGAATTGAAGGAAATTGTCGTTTTTGTTGCCCAAGACTTGTTGTTTGGGGGAAATTGGGTGCAAGAAAGCTAATGAGGATCAAGTACTTTAGCATGGGGATTTTTAGGGACTAAATTGGATTAATCAAGAGCAAGTGGGACTAAGAATTGTTGGTTTTAGGAATTTCTTTTTATTTTTCCTTCTCCCCTCCCCTTCGGCCGCACGCCCCCCCTCTCTCTCTCGCCCACTGTGGCATCCTAAAATTCGCATGACGACCCCTAGATACACGATGGTCCACAACTAGGTGATGGAAGTACTGTTGGACTATATTATAGTCATTAGATCAATCAGCTACAATTAAGCATAGGCCGAGCATTGAATGGACCATTGTTTTATTGGAAATGTATCATATGCTCATGTGAGACCGAGGTTGTACTAGAAGATGGATTGACAAGAAATTTTCTATACTTGGCCGTGTACCCTATGGATCGAACTACCCTGGATTAATGTTCTAATATTATACGGCCATGCGAGTAATTGTATTTATTTATACATATACGGGGATTAATATATATAATTGGGACAAGTGCGGGCTGGATACTAAGGATGATACTACATGACTATACCAACAAAGTATACATGAATTGAGAGAGGAATTTGGACTTTAATGTGCTCATATTTTAGTGAGCAGAAAGAAGGAAAACTCGGCCATGCTTGGAGATGTTTATGCACGTAAGGAGGGGGTAGACCGTCCATGAACAAGCCGCCCCACACTCCTCCCTATTTGCCTGACAGTTGGGGTTAACAGCCCTCAAATGTTCCTTTAGTTTTGTTGACCAAGAAGCCTCCATCGTTGGACACGTGGAGGAGGAACCGGACAAGTGGAGGCACGCCCATTGCATGGACATGCAAAATGTCTTGATCCTTGGGGCCACTTGTCACTTGCATGCAAAATCCCATGATTACTAGTCTATTAAGCAAATAAAAGGGAGAATGAAAGAGAGTGCTCGTGTGAGGTAAAGAGAAGAATCGAACAGAATTTTGAGTGAGTGAGAGGGAGAGTTCGAGCAAGGGAAGTAGGCATCCGCGAGTATGGGCCTTGAGGGGGAAGAGGAGGACTGTCTTCCTACCCTTTCCATTGCTGTGTGTATGTGTAGTAGATGGTAAGTCTTGGTTGTGGTAGATGGGATGAAATTTCGGAGCTTTGGAGAGAGATTCGTTGGCCATGCATGTTGTTTCTGGAAAGACCAGTCCGACCATCCGTGAGATTGTGTGCTGCATGCGACTTTTTAGTTGGAATCTTGTTTCGATCTCTTCACGAAAGTTGTAGAGAACAACATACTAAAATTTTAGGCAATACGAACAAGTATTGGTTAGTAAAATGATTTTTCTTTGGAGAAGTTAGATCTGGAATTCGTTGTGCTGACCTTTAGAGATTTCGTGGCCTGTAAAGTAACTTTCTTTTGAAAATATCACTTTGATCTCTTAATGAAAGTTGTAGTGTACTTCTTGACGTAGAACATGTCAAAAATTTAGAGGAAATGAACAAATGTAGGTCGGTCAAATGAGTTTCTTTTGAAAGATGATAATCTGGGAAAAGATGACACCGAGAATAGGGGGAATTAATCGTCTATATCTATTAATCTAGAACGATTTGGGTTTCGATTTCTTCATGATATATGTACCTCTGGATCTTTTCTATAACATATAAAAGGTTCAGAATTTTTGGAGTTGATTTAGGATTTTTACCGAGTTTGTGAACAAAACTGTGTATGGCAATATTCCGAAATTTTAAGGACTGTGGTGCATGAATTGTACCGATTTGTGTGATGCTCTTTTGATTTGGTTTTCCTCACGAAATATTTTCCTCCAGATCTTGTATATAACATGTTAAATTTTTAGAATTTAATAAGGCTGTTTACTAATTTTTTTTTTTTTAAGAATTATGACCAAATGAGTGCAATATGTTTTTATCCGAAATTACATTATATTTTCAAAAATAAATGAAATTTGCTCCACGTGATATGATGCCTTGAGTGGTTGATTATGCTGCATATTTGGTGACATATGGCATGTTATATGACGTTGAAAGCTGGTTGAAACTCTTGATATTGATGCATCAAATGCCATGTGGAAAATGAAATGCATGTGTGAATGTAAATTGAGATAATAACGAGACCGTCGGAGGTGTGAGCCGACGATGCCCCGGGAATGTCAGGATGCCCGAAGTGTGTGTGTCGGATGCCCGTGTTGGAGAAATCTTCTTGAAGTGCTTTGAAGCTAACAAAACGTTTCCATCAGCCTAGTCTGAAGGTTTGCAGACTCTGCTATTTAAAGTCTGAAGACCTCCGGACAGCCAGACTCAATACTCAAAGTCTATCCTCATTAACAGTCTCTAATCCGTTGAAGAAAGGCTATCCAGAACTGGATGTTTCATTAAGGATATGACCTTATCGACTGGAGAAGATCTCTTGGCTGGATATGACATAACGGAATCCTTTGATTGATCGAGATTGATTCAAAGATTAAGGATCCGATGATTGGCAAAATATTATTGGAAGGTTCTACTTATGGAAACCGAGATCCTGATTGTATGGGCGAACAGGATTGATGGGCTATCGACATGTTCATTTAATAGCTCAAATGATCTTCCTAATTGATTCCGTCCAACGGGTTGATTGGAGGAATTCCTTTGGTAAGTGCCAACGGGTATGATGGCATGAAGGAGTATATAAGGAAGACGTTCTAAGTTGTTTGAGGTGTGCGCGATAGAAGAATTCCAAAGTCTGAAGCTCCTTGTTGTTTAGTCAATTCCTTTGAGCGAAATCTTATATGCAAAAGAGAGTCTATATTTGTGAGAAACCTTGAGGAAGTGTGGTAGAACATCTACACTATGGAATCAAGGAAAAGCTATGATGTAACTTCTCTTTTGTTCATAGTGAAATCTTGCCGGTGGGCTGTCAGTGCGGCAGAGTGGACGTAGGCTTGGAATAAGCCGAACCACTATAAACCTTGTGTTCAATTTTCTCTTCCCTACTCTTTACTTTACTTTGATTGTACTTCATTTTGTTAATCAAAAGAGAACTCCCTTTCTATCGTTTGCCTAAAATCACCCCCCTCTAGGTGCTTATACTAGCTATCTCAATTGATATCAGAGCTCGTGTACTCACTTTGTTTGAAGTTTTTTACTTCAGAGTTAAAGATCCATGGCTAGTATGTTGGCTCCAGGGCTGGTAGAAGGGCAAAGCAATACCAGACCGCCTTACTTTGATGGAAAGGACTACAACATATGGAAAAACAAGATGAAGGCGTTCCTAGGATCAAAGGATCCTCTGGAATGGGACGTTGTAGAAAAAGGAATCATTCCTAAAGCTGCACCTGTCTCAGAAAGAGGAAAAGATACTGTTGAGTCTAGCGAAATGACTCAGGAAGAGATAATCAAGAGACAAGCTCTTGATGCAAAAGCAATTTATTCTTTATATTGTGCTTTATTACCTACTGAATATAACAGAACAGCTAAAGAAGTCTGGGATAGAATACATATTACCTATGAAGGAACCGATTGAGTGAAAGAGACTAGAATCAACATTCTCCTCGGTCAATACGAAGCTTTCAGAATGAAATCGGGAGAATCTATAACTGACATGTTTAGTCGTTTTACAGAAATCATGAATGGTCTTGAAAATCAAGGTCAACCAATTTCTGATCCCATGAAAGTAAACAAGCTACTGCGTGGACTCTCCAAGGATTGGAATCACATAAAGACCTCAATCAAAGAGACCCAAAGAATCATGCCACTATCTGTTGATGAGTTGGTTGGGACTCTTCAGTCTTATGAAATGGAATGAATCAATGAAGACGAAGATCCTAAAAGTAAGAAATCCATTGCATTAAAATCTAATGATGATTCTGATGTAACAGATTCTGAAGACGGTATGGATGATGAGGAGCTTGCTCTCATGACAAGAAGATTCAGAAAACTGAACAGAAAATGAAGAATATTCAATTCAAAGAAACAAAGTTTTCAAAAGCAACAGACCAAGTCTGCTGAGGATGATGAATCAAACAAAGATGTAGTCTACTTTAAATGTAAGAAAAAGGGACACATCAGACCCAACTGTCCTCTTTTGAGGAAGAAACCTAGAGTGATACAGAGTGTGAAGAAAGTGATGATGATTATGCCAACATATGTCTAATGGCACAATCGGATTCAGATTCAAACTCCGAGACAGAATCAGATTCGAACAATGAATTTGAGGTAAGTAACTTCAAAATCCCTCTTAGAGTTTCTAAATACATTGAAGAGTTGTGTTTTAGTCTTAAGACTTCTCTTAAAAGGATTTTTGAACTCAAAAGAGAAAATTCTGCACTAAAACAACAAGAAAATATTTTGAAAGAAAAATGAAATGTTTAGACACGAATGTTTATTCTCTTAGGAAAAGTGAAGATAATATTTCAAAAGAAAATGCGTTCTTGAAAAATGATATCTCAAATATTTCCAAAAGATTTTCTTTAGGATCTGAAAAACTGGAAAAAATACTTTCTGTTCAAAGACCTTATTTCAATAAATCTGGTTTGGGAATGACTGCTGAAACCATTCCTTTAATTGATTTTCCTAAAGTGAAAGAAAGAATCAAACAAAGACCCACAAGAGATGCTTACAAAAATCATTTTAAAAGGACCTTTGTAAAACCAATAGGTCGCAATGCTCTCAGATGTTCAAAGTGCAATAGTGCAGATCATTTTGAAAAAGAATGTCCTATGGTTTGGAAACTTGTTAAAAAGGTTTGGGCAAAAAACCGCATATCATACTAACTCAAATGGACCCAAGAAAATATGGGTACCAAAGAAAGTTTGAGTCTCTTTTTAAATGCAGGTCACTATCAAGAAAAAGGTAAAATGGTATCTGGATAGTGGATGCTCAAGACATATGACAGGAGATTCAAATTGCTTCATAAAGCTTGTTCAAGTGAATGGTGGAAAAGTCTCATTTTGAGGAAATAGCAAAGGAAAAATTATGGGATTTGGAACTGTAAAGATTGGGAAGCTCACAATAAGCAATGTTTCTTTAGTTGAAGGGCTCAACTACAATCTACTCAGTGTCAGTCAGCTGTGTGATGCCGATTTCAGAATCTACTTCCAAGAGGGTATTTGTTCAGGAACCAGTAAAGACTCTACTCAGTCATTTATGGGTCGAAGACATGGAAATATCTACCTCTTGGACGTGAAAGCAGATGAATCGCAATGTCTAATCTCAATCCAAGACGAAGCAAGCTTATGGCACAAAAAGCTTGGGTATATTAACATGAAGCAGATAGCCAAAATCTCAGCAAAGAAGCTTGTTCGTGGTCTACCCAATTTATCATACCAAAAGACTGATCTATGTACACCATGTATATTGGGAAAACAGGTAAGAAATTCCTTTAAACCAATAAATCAAGTTTCCACTAACCGTGTACTGCAGCTTTTGCATATGGATCTCTTTGGACCAACCAAAACACAGAGCATTGGAGGTGAGAAATATTGCCTAGTAATTGTGCATGACTACTCACGATTTACTTGGGTATATTTCTTGGCAAGTAAGTCTGAAACCTTCTCTTACTTTGAAAAATTTGCTAAGAAGGTTCAAAATGAAAAGGGGTATGTTATTTCAAGTATAAAAATAGACCATGGAGGTGAATTTGAAAATTAAGATTTTACGAAATTTTGTGATGAATCTGGCTTTCAGCACTTGTTCTCCTCTCCATATGCTCCAGAGCAAAACGGAGTTGTGGAAAGGAAGAATAGATCTCTTCAAGAAATGGCTAGAACTCTTTTAATTGAAAGCAATATCTCTTCACGATTGAGCTGAAGCAGTTTCAACATCATGTTATATTATCAATAGAGTTTTTCTAAGGCCTATTCTTGAAAAAAAAACCCCCTATGAACTATTCAAAGCGTACATAGTCTATAACAAGAAGACTCAAACTATGGAAGGATCAATGAATGTCAAATTCCAAGATTCTATACAAAATGAATCTATTCAGACTCATCTTGAAGAGACTGAACCTGCTTCAGACTCTACAAAGTCTAAATCTCAAGAAGCAGCTCAGACTTTGAAGGACTAGCAACAAGTGACTGTTGAAGATTCAAGTGAAGGAAGTGACCATCAATCTGACAAATTAACCAGCAACTAGAAACATAAGTCCAGTCATCCTAAAGATCTTATTATTGGCGACATCAATGAAGGAATTCGCATAAGATCCAAAAGGCGCAAAGAGTCTAGTGCTGTGGCTCTTATTTTTGAAATAGAACCCAAAAGCATAGATGAAGCTTTATCCAATGAAAGCTGGATTGAAGCTATGCAAGAAGAACTCAGACAATTCAGAATTAATGATGTATGGGAGCTGACTCCTAAACCAAAAGGTAAATCAATTGTTGGAGCTAGATGGGTTTTCAGGAACAAGATGAACGAGAAAGGAAAAGTCATAAGAAACAAGGCAAGACTCGTGGCCAATGGATACACGCAAGAAGAAGGGATCGACTATGACGAGACTTACGCACCGGTAGCAAGGTTAGAAGCAATTCGTTTATTACTTGCATTTGCTTGTCATAAGAATTTCAGGTTATTCCAAATGGATGTCAAAAGTGCCATCCTAAATGGATTCATCCATGAGGAAGTTTATGTGGAACAACCACATGGGTTTGAAGACCCAAGGAAACCAGACTCAGTATTCAGACTCAAAAAGGCCTTATATGGCTTAAAACAAGCACCTCGAGCTTGGTACGACAGACTGAGTAAGTTTTTAATTCAAAATGGTTTTGTTAAAGGTAAAGTAGACACTACTCTTTTTATTAAAAGAGAAAGCAAAAGTTTTCTGCTTGTTCAAATATATGTCGATGATATTATCTTTGGATCCTCTAATGAAAGTCTGTGCAAGAAATTCTCTAAAACTATGCAGGATGAATTTGAAATGAGCATGATGGGTGAGTTAACATTCTTTCTCGGGCTTCAAGTAAAACAACTTAAGGAAGGAACTTTTATTCATCAAGAAAAGTATGCAAATGATCTTGTCAAAAAGTTTGGACTCGACAATTGCAAAAAGGCTGATATACCAATGTCAAGTTCCTTGAAGATAGACAAAGATGAAGGAGGAAAGAAAGTTGACCAAAAGTTATACAGGAGTATCATCGGTTCACTTCTTTATCTTACTGTTTCTAGACCTGACATTTTGTTTAGTGTTTGCATTTGTGCCAGATTTCAAGCAGACCTTAAAGAATCTCATTTAAATGCTGCAAAGCGTATTATCAAATATATTTCATCAACTTCAAGCTTTGGTCTCTAGTATCCAAAAAGGGGAGACTTTACTCTTCTTGGATACTCAGACGCAGACCTTGCCGGATGCAGAGTTGATAGAAAGAGCACCTCGGGAACCTGTCAACTACTTGGAGGCAGGACAGTATTTTGGTTTTCAAGGAAGCAGAGTATAGTAGCTCTCTCTACAGCAGAAGCAGAGTATGTAGCTCTCGAAAGTTGTTGTTCACAAATTCTGTGGATAAAACAATAGCTAAGAGACTTTGGAATTGAAGATTCATGCACGGAGATTAATTGCGACAACACTAGTGCAATCAATCTTACCAAAAATCCAATTCTTCACTCAAGAGCAAAGCATATAGAGATTCGACATCACTTCATTAGAGATCATGTTCAAAATGGAGAAGTTTCAATTCAATTTGTTGATTCAAAGAATCAACTGGCGGATATATTCACAAAGCCTTTAGAGAAAAATCAATTTGAAACCATCCGTTCCAAACTCAACATTTTGAGGTATGAGAAAATCAAAGTCTAGAGACTCTCAAACTCAGACATACAAGACCTTGACTGTAAGTTTTCTCTCTCTCTCTCTCGAATCTCATCTTGAAAAGGTACGATCATCAACTGTGTTTTATTTTTGATATCTTTAATCGACGTAATTATTGCAACGTTTCCTTTTCGAAAAAGAAGTTATTTTTTGAAATGACTATTTTCGTGAAAAAGACAGTTATTTTGAAAAGGCATCTTTTTATTTTCCTTTATGACGATCCGTATACCTCTCTTTTTAAGCGATTATGCACTGTTGATTCTTCTTCGCTTTACTCTAAAAAAACCCTAAGAAAGCATCGATCTTCCATTCATGTTTTCTTCCCTTGTTTAATCTTCGAAAAAGTTGTCATCTTTTTTGGGAAAGTCAAGCAAGGAATCTTCCAAAAAACTAAGAAAGATGTCATCTTCAAGAAAGTCTTCGAGAATTGCAAGCAGGGGACCACGGCGAATGAGTGAGGGACCTACGTACTTCGATCTCACCGAAGAAGAAGTGTCTCCAAATCAACAGCAGAGCCCACAACATTCCCAGCAGCGTCATTCTCCTCCATCTAGTCCTCAAGGTGTTGATCATCAACAAGAGGAAGAAATCATTGAAGATGCAGATCCTGTAAGGGTTCAAAAGCCCGCTTTTATTTATAAGTTGTATCATGCTTTAAAAGGGACTGGTACTCCATTGAACTATGTCGATGATTTTCTTAAGGACAAAGGATATGGAAATGAATATATCTTTTTGCGAAAAATGGAAAGTTTGGGAATTGCTCGTAAAGGGGTGGCAGAAGAAACCCTTGCAAATATCCCAAGTGATCCTCGTGATTGGGGAGTTAATCCGATAGATGGGAATGATGATGACAAATTATACAGCCAATTTCAACCAAGAATGGGTGTTGCGGTGGAAAATCGAGGAAAAATGGGAGAGTTGTTCAGATCGAAGGAACAGAAGGATCTATACTCAAAATTGCTGAAGCGTGGGGTGATAAACCCTAGGAGTGTGGATTTTGATTTTCTGGATGCTGTGAATGTGAACTTGAGGGAAAAGTTCGGTTATCTTCAACTTGAAAAGTTTTGCTCTAACACCACAGAGGCCTTTGCTCAACTAACTGCATATTTCTATTCAAATCTTAGTTTCTTGGATGCGAGTAGATTCTCTTTCAGCGTCAAAGATCAAGACGTTGTAGTGGATATGGATATGCTGGCAGATGTGTTAGGGGTTGAGAGAGGAAGATATCAACCGATCAAAGTTTCTATTGCTCATGCTACATTGGAACTTGTTAAGGACAGGAGAACAGAGGAAAAGATTTCCTACTTAAGGATGAGTGCGTTCAACATTTTGCTTCACAAGATTGTGATCAATTGCCTCAGACCAAAATCAACTTCCAAAACTAATGTTTCAAGTTCAGAGGCAAAGCTGATGCATGCCATCATCATTGGGAAAAGGTTTTCTCTTACTCACACTGTTATGTTCCACATGTATAGAGCAGTGGTGAAGGACAGAGGTCAACTTCCTTATCCAGGTCTTGTGACGAAGTTATTCAGACACCTGAATATTCAGCCTCCGCAAATTCTTTGTGCTCGATCGTGCGATCATATGGTGGTAGGACTGAAAATGGTGACCGAAATGCGTCTGAAGGAACTAAGCAAGGCGTTGGAGAAATTCAAGGAGAAGACTCCAGTCAAAACTCATCAAACCTCTTCTTCATCAAAAAGGAAAGGGAAGGAGCCCTTGGTTGCTCCATCCAAGAAAAGAAGAGCTCTCATTGTTGAAGATGAAGATGATGAGGAAAACATCACCATTTCTGCAATGGCTTTGAAGAATTTGAGTCGTTCTGTTCCAAGAGAAAGAATCAGAACAAAGGACGAAAGAAGTAGAGGAGAAAGAAGCAGAGGAGAAGGGAGAAGAAGAAAGAGATGTTGAGAAGGAAAGAGTTGAGAAAGAAGAAGAAGAGAAAAGAGATCAAGAAGGAGAACCAGAGGGACACTCTTCTCCACCTAAAGGCATAAAAACAGGGGGAGATCAAGAGAAAAGAGGAAAGTCCTCATATCCTGCTACAAGTGAGGGAGTCAGTCGCTCTCCAGCAGATCTAGAGGACATTTATGCCTCTCAATTTCCTGAGGAAGGTCATGATGTTTCATCGCCAAATCTGCGTGATTATGCTGATCTACCATCGTCTGCATTTACTCCATCAGATCGTGCCGAAGCAAGTACTCAGACTGATAATGCAGCAGATTTTCGCAGAATTATGGATATTCTCTTGGAGATGCGAGGTCAAATTTATGCTCTGGGATGCGAGGTTCAAAACTTGCAGAATGCAGGTCAAGCTTCTTCGGGTTCATTGAATGATCAGATCCAAGCCCTCTCTGTTCAGATTCAGGCCAATGCCAAGGGTGAGGAGGTTGCATAACTGAAGGAAGACTTGAAAAGGCTGGAAGGCATCGTTCAGTCTATGGGAGATTTCCAGCTTGTTCGCATTCCCAAGCAATCTTGACTTTATTCCATTTTCATCTCAACATTTTTAATGCTAACAAAAAGGGGGAGAGATGCGAGATTTGAAACTTTGACTTTTAATCGTTTGGATTGGATTGTTTTGATGTTTAACTCTATTTGACTTTAATTTTGTGTCTAGATGAGAACTGAACTTGACTTGGACTTGACTACTTATATTAACTACTATTGATATCTTATGGATGGCTTTATCGCATACTAGACTAACCTATTTTCTATGGTTGCAGATTCTAGTGTTATTCATTTAGCCATTTATCTCTATAAGATATGCATATGTGTTTGAGAAATGTTTTGCAGGTCAAAGTTGTCCAAATCTGCAGGAAAGTTTTGTCACCATCAAAAGGGGGGAGATTGATGGAGAAATCTTCTTGAAGTGTTTTGAAGCTAACAAAACGTTTCCATCAGTCTAGTCTGAAGGTTTGTAGACTCTGCTATTTAAAGTCTGAAGACCTTTGGATAGCCAGACTCAAGACTCAAAGTCTATCCTCATTGATAATCTATAATCCGTTGAAGAAAGGCTATCCAGAACTGGATGTTTCATTAAGGATATGACCTTATCAACTGGAGAAGATCTCTTGGCTGGATATGACATAACGGAATCCTTTGATTGATCGAGATTGATTCGAAGATTAAGGATCCGATGATTGGCAAAATATTCTTGGAAGGTTCTACTTATGGAAACCGAGATCCTGATTGTATGGGCGAACAGGATTGATGGGCTATCGACATGTTCCTTTAATAGCTCAAATGATCTTCCTAATTGATTCCGTCCAAAGGGTAGATTGGAGGAATTCCTTTGGTAAGTGCCAACGGGTATGATGGTATGAAGGAGTATATAAGGAAGACGTTCTAAGTTGTTTGAGGTGTGCGCGATAGAAGAATTCCAAAGTTTGAAGCTCCTTGTTGTTTAGTCAATTCCTTTGAGCGAAATCTTGTACGCAAAAGAGAGTCTATATCTGTGAGAAACCTTAAGGAAGTGTGGTGGAACATCTACACTGTGGAATCAAGGAAAAGCTATGCTGTAACTTCTCTTTTGTACATAGTGAAATCCAGTCGGTGGGCTGTCAGTGCGGAAGAGTGGACGTAGGCTTGGAATAAGCCGAACCACTATAAACCTTGTGGTCAATTTTCTCTTCCCTACTCTTTACTTTACTTTGATCGTACTTCATTTTGTTAATCAAAAGAGAACTCCCTTTCTATCGTTTGCCTAGAATTGCTTCCGTATCTCGAGAAATTATTTGTGCACCTATTCACCCCCTCTAGGTGCTTATACTAGCTATCTCAGCCCAGAGGTGTGAGCCGGATGTCCTCGGGAATTTCGAGATGCCCGATGGTATACGGTACGTAATTCCAAGGGGAATGCCTGGTGGTATGTCGGTACGTAATCCTGGAAGCTCTGGAGGTGTGTGCCGGGGGGATTCCTCGTGATGCTAGTTGAGGTACGAGATGCCTGGAGGTGTGTGCCAGAGGTTCCTCGTGATGCCAGGTTGGGTGCAAGCGATAAATGAGGGATGCAAATATTGATCCCTGGAAAAAAAAAAACTGATGAGATCCTCGTGAAAGATAAGAATTGAAAGTGAATCATGATGCAAATATGCATGGGTGTATGCATATGGCATGATGCATGATCTGCTTATGAAAATAAATTGATGCTATTTGACATTGAGAATGCGATGATGAAGGCTTGAATGGATCTCAGGGTAATGTATGCTTGATAGCATGGATGATACGAATCATGGTGAAATATATGCAGACTGCATGGTAATATATGCACGACTGCATGGTGATGTATGCTTGATAGCATGGATGATATGAGTGCATGGTGGTATATGCACGTTACAAGGTGATATATGCATGGCTGCTTGATGATATAAGTACAAGTGCACGGTGGTATATGCATGTTGTATGGTGTTATATGCATGGTTGTAAGGTGAGGTATGCTTGAGTGCATGAATGATACGTGTTTTATTCATGATACCTTGATTATTCTGTTTGACGCATTGTGTAGTTTGGTGGATCTTTACTGTTGAATGGTTGTACTCACTCCATTTGGGGAATAACTTTTCAGACTAGATAAGATACCTCTGCTGCCACTATCACCGGTAGATGGATCAAGTGATTGGATATGACCGCGAGGAGGAGGATAGCAAAGGAATGAACTTTTGGACGCCACACTGATCGATGGACCTTAAGTATATGACTGTTGGAGGAGATGTCGGTCATCTTTTGAAGTATAGCCGAGTATAGAAGACTATGGCATTTTGATGTATCGATGAATGATGTCCATCTGGTTTAAGTAAATGAAAGTGTTCGGCTTATTACCTATAAATGTGTTTAGTTGGTGTGCATCGTTTTCTGAATATAGGGAAGGGAGTTAATGGATGTGCTTCCGCCATATAAATTGTGCAAGGACCGATCTAAAAGATGTAAACCCCCAGGATTCAGTAATTATAATTAAATTCCTTGGTATCAGAGTATTACATTATCAGGTCAAGTGCAATGAGAAAGGTAAGCGAATAGTGGCGACCTTAACGGTTCGGGGGCCATCGAGAGGTGCCACACCCACATCTCTCTCTCTCTCTCTCTCTCTCTCTCTCTCTCTCTCTCTCTCTCACGCGATCTCCCCCCTTAAAACTGACAGCCTGTCGTGCGCCACCTTATTTCCTCCTTTTCTTTGACTTTTGTTGAATTTCCCTATTTTCTTCTCTCCATAGTCCACATCCCACTCATCTCTCTTGCCAGTTTATTTTTCCCTTGGTTTCTCTCTCCTCTCTCCCATTTCCGCACGTTGCAAGCCACTCGGTCTCATCTGCCTGCGTTTTTCATTTTTTCCGAAGCCTTCCCATTTCCATGCCAGCTGCTCCACATCACCAAAGCCCTCGCCGCCAGCTCGCCTTTCTCCTTCGTCCACAAGAAGCCCCATCCGCGATCGAGCCCAACGTCCCGCATGAAATCAACCGCTCGAAGTAGCCCTTCAATCGAGGAATCCGAGCAGAAACCGTGAGGCTTTGCAAGCTAATTTTCGGGCCTGATTCGTGCTTGAAAGCCGTCGCCACTTCGGAGAAGATTGAGCCCGGTCACATCCCCATTGATTTGAACCGAGCATTTTGATAAACAAGTGAGTTTAACTCGCTAATCCTCACTTAGTAAGTTAATGAAGTTTAAAGGTTGATTAGTTTAGACAAAGCTTGATTTAATGGATAATTAGAACGGTTTAGTAAATTAGTTAATTATTGATGCATGTTAGGTGGTTAGAGTAGTATAGTTAGAGCCTAGACAATCTCTAGAATTTATCTAGAGTAGTTTGGAAATTTTCCGAGCTTGTCTCAGCTTCCAGTTAGGTTTTTTTGCGCCTAAGTCGCATTTTCAGTATTTATTTATTAATTTCCGTAATTAATTAATTAATTAATTATTTTTCGAAAATTGGATTGGAATAGTCGGTGATCGGAATTTTATGCTGATCGCAATGGTGTGATCTGTTTATTTAATTGAGTTCTAATTTGTGCTAATTGTGTGTGATTTGTGATTGTGGGAATTTATTTCTAAATTTATTTAATTTCAGTAATTAATTGGAAAATCACCGGGCAACGGTTTACAGTGCCAAAAATGAGTTTATGGACTACTGAAATTAGTGGAATTTTCAAAAGTGAAAATATTATATTTTTGGCAAAAGTTAACCGTGTACTCACACACAAATATATTTATCGGGAAGGATAAAAATGGTGATTTGATTAAATGATCAATTTTCAGCATACTATGAGAGTATGGCTAGCAGTTTCTAGTGAGCATTATTATTATTAGTATACTACGACAGTATGGCTGGCAGCTTCTGGCAAGCACATATATAATTTTCAGCATACTATAAAAGCATGGCTGGCAGCTTCTGGTAAGCATATATAGTTTTCATCATACTTTGAAAGTATGGCTAGCAGCTTTTGGTAAGCATATATAATTTTCAGCATACTATGAAAGTATGGCTGGTAACTTCTGGCGAGCATATATAATATACTATATTAGTATTTGAGGTAGCTTCTGGGGAGCATATAAATAGAGTATATTATCTCAGTAATTGAGGTAGCTTTTGGCGAGCTATACTATCTATTATCAGCTTAAAGTAAGCAGTCTTGCATTATGATCGAACTTATAGATAGTATTGATTGAGATGACTAGGGAATGGTCTCGTTGACATGTAATCGACTGAGTCGATTGATCGTTGATTTTATCTGAATTCTTGATTGATGTGATTCGATGATTGTTTATTGAATTGACTTGTAGGAAGAAATTGAGGCCAAGGTAAGCCCTCTGACTCGTGATTGTCCTTAGGCAGCCCTTTGGGCATATTTTCTTCCTAGTCGGGTCTTAGGAGATTGAACTTGCTGAGACATTGTCTTACCCAGTTGTGGGATAACATTTTCGGGTCCCTAGTTGACAGTGGTGGAGGACCCAAGGCCCGAAGTTTAGAAGGTGAAGCCCGAAGAATCGGCGATCTTGTTTGACTATTTAGTCATAGGACAATTCTCTTTTAGTTGATAGCCGATCCCCTTTTGTAGGCTTCTGTGTATAAACCTGCGTGTTTATAAAAAGTTATTTTGAGAAAAATTGGCCATACTTTTCTATCCCATCTTGTTGTTATTTGGGGGTTTATTAATTGCTTCTGCATGTGCATTAAAATGAATGGGTCGGCGATGCATCCTAGGACATCTCTATTATATCGACCAAGCTAGGATTTGCATGTGCTCGAGGATCGGGCCATGACATCAGGGATCAATGACTTCGCCCTCCATTGCATCACCATTATCATCAATGTCAAAACTTCTCAATAGGCCAACCAACTTGCCGTTGAGGTCCAAGTACTAAGCGACAAATCAATAAGGAACCCACCCTACGAAGCCCATGTCGACCCACATGGGTCAATTACGCTTGGTATATACTACTTCAAATTTAGCTACAAACACACTCTAGTAAATATTGTGACATCCTGAATTTTAGGCTCTATTTTTGATTGACTAAGTTGGGCTTTTCATGAACGCACCTAAGTTCTTTTTCCTGAGTTGGCCACTCACGGGATAACTAGCATATCAAGTGAAGCCATTAAGGAATTTAAACGCGATAAATTTGAGAATTCAACCAAGAATCGACTGCTCAATCGTGCTAATCTGCAAGGGTTATTACGGCACTATCAATATGGATGGTAAGTGACTATTCATTCTACCGCTCAACTTGATCTTCACTAAGACTCACCTGACAACTAAGGGATCTATTGATTCTTGTAGAGGTTGACATCATAAGGGCTAAAGTAGGTTCAGCGATGAGGCATTGTGCAAGAGGCATTATGCGAGAGCAATTATATTTGCTTACAATTGCTAGGAAGGTGAGCGTGAATCCATTGCCTTGTTAGATGAAGAATGTAGTTAAAAAAATTAATTTGAATACAATGAAAATGTGTTGATCCAACTAAACTGTACTAGGATCTTTCTATAGGCATTGCAATTTCAAAGCATTTATACATATATATACATATAGATATATACATACAAATCGGTCCAATCTAGGTGGGTGGATGGATGATTCCATGCTTGGAACCAAGAATCGGAATGGGGCTCACTGATTCCAATTTATTAGAACCAAGAACTTGATCGGTCTCCATCCGGTTCCAAGAGATCCGAGCAGTTCTCGATTCCTTTGCACACCCCTACACGCAAGTCATGAAAAATAAGTATTTACATTCATTTCAATGCATATGCCCATCCTCTTGCTTCATCGCATGTTCCTCAAATTAATGAAATGCATTAGTCAAACAAACAAGTAAGAAGCAACATGTGATCAGATTCAACGGTTGGATATATTTAGATGCTAGGTATGTGTAGCTAGTGGTTACATTTAGTTAGATAGAAGTAGGTATTTAAAGGGATTCTGAAAAGTGAATACACTCTGTGGGTGCACATTTTCAGAAAATGAATAGTGATATATTTAATAAGCGAATATATTCAAGAAATGAATTCGATTAAACAAATAGATATATCCAGATTCAATAAGTGAATGAATTTGATTGGAGAAATGGATATATTTGAACTTAATAAATGAATGAATCTAATCGAGTGAATGAATATTGTGGCACCCCAAAACACCTTAGGTCGCCACATGTACCTATCGCTCCACTAGTTACATCTCTTAGTAGAAGCATCGTAGTTCATAGGCATTCTTTTTTTTTTTTTTGAAAACAGTCCCGGCGCAACTTATAAGCGGAAGCATAATTGAGTCTCACCAACTCTCCCTCCAATAACCATAATGCAATGCACACCACTAAGCATCATAAGAAAAGATGAAGCCAAGACACTTTTATTTATATATTTTCATTATGGATTTCTCAGGTCGGTACAACTAAAAAGAAAGGCCAAGACTTTTAACTACACTTGGTTGCAACCCAAAAGATATCTCGACCCCTATAACGATCACGTGTCATCCTTCATCTATCAATGTCGACTACCCCCAAAAAGAAACGTTAGCTCTCTACTCCTCACGCAGCCATCACACCCATCCTGACGCATCGAGTGGTGGTCGTAGCAACATCCCCCTAAACACTCCATCTCGGCGGATGTGAACCGACAAAAACTCCTTTAAGACCGGGCCCCCAGCCAGGCCCATATCGTACATGACCAGCATGTGAACTTGCACAAACGTCAGACCAGGAATGGTAATGCAATCATTCTCCGAACACTCTACCTCCACGTCAGATGGGAGGCCATAGAAGGTACCCCGCGCGACAGTAGGGAGCGGCATCTTTCTAATTTGAAATGTTGGTCTCCGAAGGGGTGAGTACAGCCACTCAGCAGGTAAAAGATCCAATAAACCACTTAATGCATCACACAATACAATCATAGCATAGTACATGTCATCATACCATATGTACATACATCCTCATGTACTCATCACAATCATGTCATACATCTACCATGCGATAGTTGCACATACAACCATGCACTCATCATCATCATGTCACACAGATACCATCATGCCATAGGTGCACATACAACCATGCACTCATCATCATCATGTCATACATCTACCATGCCATAGGTGCACATACAACCATGCACTCATCATCATCATGTCACACATATACCATCATGCCATAGGTGCACATACAACCATGCACTCATCATCATCATATCATACAGCCATGCGTATGTCATCATATCATATGTGCATGATTCTATTTCTACTTTTATCTTTCAATTTGATCACCACATCTTTCTTTCCCGGGACTAGTAATTGCATCCCACATTTTATCACTCGCACCCCAATCCAGGCATCACGAGAAACCTCCGGCACACACCACCGGGCATCCGGCACCTCCACATTCCGGCATCTCGCATCCCAACTGGCATCACAAGGCATTCCTCAGGCATAAACCTCCGAGGCTTCCGGCACCCAACCATTCCGGGCATCTCGAAACTCCCGAGGACATCCGGGCATGTATCTCAATACAACCAGGCATACGGCACCTCCCATCCCGGGCATCTTGACACTCCTAGGGCATTATCGGCCCACCTCCAACAGTTTCCTCATTCATCATAATTCATATTCACCAATTTATGTCTCACAATCAACATGGCACATGATGTAATGGCAACAAAGTCAAAATCAGCATTTGATTCTATATGCAATGCCAAATATCATCACATGCTCAGCAAGATTCAATCACCTCAATCAATATAATTAATAGGGCTCATCCAAAACAGAATAATCATAAATTTCAGCATTTGAAATTTGCACAATCCAGCTTGCACAGTTTTAGAAAATATTTCCAATAAATACCCAAATGGTCTTTAAAATTATGAAATTCGAACATGTGATAGTCAAGACATAATGGAAGATATTTCATATGGGACACTGCACCAAAAGACCCTCACAAAATTTGTTATAGATCACGCATCACAGCGTTTCTATTCTATCAATACAGCTTGCACATTTTTTGAAACATTTTTGGTTAAATAGGCAAATGAACTTCTTAAAATATGAAATTTGAGTATGTTTCAGGGAAGATATACAGAAAGATACTTCATGAAGAACACTTTGCCTAAAGAGCTTCATACAAAATGATATGATCCATGCATTGAAACTGACAAAACCCGAACGCATCAGATTACTCAGTTTTTGAAATATTTCCGATTAAATACTCTAATGACCTTAAAAAATTATTAAATTTGAATATGTGGTATTCAAGACCCTAAAGTAGATTTTTCATGAAGACATCAAGGCCAGATTCATCCTAGATAATTAACGATGGATGGTTGAAACCCCTGTTCCTAGTACCAAACATTCCAGGTTTAGCTGTCTCCCAAAATCACGATTTCACCTATTTATCTTCCATATTTTCCTCAAAATTTTTTATATGTTTTGCCTCAAGAGGTCTACTACAACTTTCATTAAGGGATCAAGGTGAGATTTTCAAAGGAAAGTCACTTTATAGTCCATGAAGTCACTGGAGTTCAGTGCAACATTTCCAGATCTAACATCTTCAAAAGAAAAAAATCGTTTCACTAGGCTATACTTGTTCATTTTATCTCAAATATGAGTATGTTAGTCTTCAAGATGTTCTATACAACTTTCGTGAAGGGGTTGAAGTGAAATTTTCAGTAAAAAGTTACATGCAACACACAAAATCACCAAGAGGTCAACAAAACAGCTTCAGATCTAACATTTTTGTAGAGGGATGATTTGACCCCTCAAAACTCTTCCATTTTGCCCCAAATTTTAGTATTTTATACTTTAAGATGTTATCTACAACTTTCATGAAGAAGTCAAAGCCAAAATACGACTCAAACATCGCATGCAAGCCACTACAACATTCTGAGTAAAGCTGTTTACTCGAGAACAGATTACAACTGCAAAACAACCCCCTTAAAACTTCGGTTTTTCACACCCTAGACATCCGAAATTCATCACCCTTCAATAGCACATTCTAGACACAACATGCAAGAGCAGATCAAAGGATCTAACTTGCCTCTAAATCGAGCTATGGCGAGCACAACGGCAGCGAACGACGGACGCACGGGCGGCTACGAGCGACGGACGAGCGGCTTCTTCCTCGCGCGGCCTCTTCCTCCTCTCTCTCGGTTCCCTCACTCTCTCGACAGCTTTCTCTCTCTCCCTCTCTCAAAACTGGTCACTCCCCCTCTCTCTATTTCCCTTTTATTCAATCATTTGTAATGATTAGGAGCTGCCCAAGGTGGCCAATGGGTGTAACTCCCTTTTTGCCACTTGGCAAACCCCATGCACATGATGGGCTTGAAGATGGGCCGACTTCTCCCCCCCTCCTTGGTCAACGGCAGCCCTTCATGGGCTTCATGGGCCGGCCTTTTGGCCCACTTTAGGTCCAATACTCTTGGGCCTAAAGTCCAAACTTAAATAGCCTATGTTTACTATTAACAATTCATTTTAATTCCCTTTTTATAAATTCCAAATTTACAATTTCATATGGCCATAAAACTTGTATCCTTAAACTATAAGAATCAAATCTATGAGGTGCATAGCCAAGAACAAATTCTTCTTATCAAATTATCCCATGATACTAATTTTAATAACCCATGAACACAAGATACATTTCCATCCACATAACACTCGATCTTAAAAGAAAATCAATAGCTAAAGCATAAATCAAAGGCAATTTCATTACCTAATCATAGACTTTAATACATCTAGAGGTTACCATGAATTTTGGGATGCCACAATTCTCCCCTCCTTAGAGAATTTCGTCCTTGAAATTAAACATTACTCATGTCCTTTTGAAACAATTAGGGGTACTTTTCCTTCATTTGCTCTTCACTTTCCCATGTGGCTTCTTCCATATCATGATGTCGCCATAATACCTTAACCAGTGGGATTGTCTTAGTCCTAAGGACTTGCTCTTTTCGATCCAATATTTGCACAGGCTCTTCGATGTACCTCACTTTCTCATCCACTTTGATGGCTTCATGATCGAGTATATGACCAGGATCCAGCTGCTACTTTCTTAACCAACACACGACCAATCAATCTCGGCCCAAGACACCGTGCATTGCACTCAAATGCCTCCATTAAAATAATGATCCTAGCCTATTTTCTTCATATTAAAAACACCCGGTGAAAATAGTCATGTGTGGGTACATGGTCAGATCAAACAGAAAAACTGATATACTTCCTTTCTAAAATCCCACTATTTTATATAATATGTAAAATCATTTTCGTTGTCAAAATCCGACACACGAGATTTTTTGAAAAAGTATTGAAATTCACAAATTTTGGAATAAATTACCAAAAATCCAATCAGCACTCATTTGCACAAATTAACATCCAATTACATATATTGAACACACCATTGCAATTAACACGAAATTCCAGTCATCAACTATCTCGGTCTAATTTCCGAAAAATATAAGATAAATAAATAATTACCAAAATTAATTAAATAAATGCAATTAAATGCTATAAATAGCAACTTAGGCCGGAAAAGCCTTAATAAATACTGAGACGGTCCCGGAAAATTTCCAAACCAATCTAGATAACCTGTCTAGTCTCTAATTAATCTAATCTAACAACCTAACGTGCAAAATTGCATAATTAAATCACTAATCTAATCTAACTAACCACATAATCTATAATTAAATTAAACTAATCACCCTTAATCATAATTAACCTCCTAAGCAAGGTTTAGTGAGTAAACTCATTGGATTTGCAAGCCGGTGAGTCCACGGCAACGACGATGTGGAGATGAGTGATAAACTTTGAAGCAGCGACGCCATCGAGAGACAAACCGAAGCTGAAAACGGCCCCGCAAGTCAAGGCCAAGGGGCTGGACTCAGCTTGGTTCGGCTGAGTTGCGGGCAATAACTTGTGTGGCTGATTTGCGATGGACATACCAACGGATGAAGTGAAGATGGCAAGGGAATTAGTGGCGTTGGCAACTGGCGCTTGGGGAAACTACAATGGAGACATGAAGGCTGACTTCGCTGGTAAGGGTTGATAGTGGACCGAAGACGGTGGATGGAAGCGTAGGAGTCAATGCCATGGGATTCAATGGGGCATCGATGCTGGTGGTTGACTGAGCGGATGAAGAGGGAACGGTGGAGATGGCAGCTAGCGGAAGTGAAGAGGTGAAGACGGAAGTGGGCTGTCTCGGTGGATGATGGGCTGGAATCATGAGGGCGTGGGCTGCAGGCGGCAGCGAAAGAGAGAGAGGGAAGTTGGGATGATGGTGCGGGTGGGAGACGTGTGGCTGACAAGAGGAAATTGGGCACGTGGGAGAAACGGTAGAGACGGTTGCCTTGTGGGGAAGCAATGGTCTTCGAGGCAGTTGGATTTCTTTGAAGAAAGAAATGAAAGAAACTTGAATAGAAAGGGGGATTGGGGGAAGACGACGTGCGGAGGAAGATTGGAGGAATGGATGAGGGAGAGCAAAAAGTCAAATAAAATATCTAAAACTCATAAATGCTTGGTCCCCCTAGTCTTCAAGTTAATCCTCTTTGTCCCCCCATCACTTTCATGCACCTAAATTCCACAAATTAACAAAGTTGAGGTCTAATTGTTGCAGCCCCATCCAAGGCTCCAAATTTCCTCTGTAGAGCTTCACTTTCTTTATCAAATTCCTCAATTTGATGTCCAATTTTACTAAGGAAGAAGCCAACAAAATTTCTTCAAGTTTCCATCACCAAATAGTTCACTAAGGAGGCCAAAAATCCCTTCAATTTGGCCAATCCGAATTTCCATCATTTTCCGAAACGTCCAAATTGATTTTCTAAAAAAAATCCCGAGCTCGCCAAAAATTCTTCGAAAGATGAGTCGACATTCCTAAAATAAATCGTGACATGACAGAATTTTCAATTTCTGAAATTGGATTAAAATTTGTGGTTAATTTTATTCTGACACGATTTTAGCGTGACCTAATCTACTAGGTAGTTTTTAGGAATTTCTATTGCAATTGACTTGTGGTCGATTATTTTTTAGCCACAATGTACATCTTCGATACATTGGCGACTCTCGGTTGTCGTAAAAATCTCAAGGTTTCAATTATAGGCATAGAGTACCCAAAACGTCAGAAAATTGGTCTAGTACTGATCGAGGAGAATTTTGCAACAAGGTGGAATCACTCACACTTAATCACACACCTCTATCAAATCAACCTATCTCCAGTCTCTAATCGATTTTTAAAGTGTGCCGTAATGACCTTGCAGATTAGCACGGTCGAGCAGTCGATTCCTGGTCGAATTCTCAAGTCTATTGCGTTAAAATCCCTTAATGACTTTCCCAGATAATCTAGTTATCTCATGAGTGATCAGCTTAGAGAATAGCACTATAGGCGTGTCGATGAAAGGCCCAATTCATTCAATTGAAAATAGGACTAAAATTTCAAGATGTCACAATATTTCTAGCCTTTTCAAAATTAACTTGATGATTCTTAATATAGTTAGCTTGCATGTAGATGGAATACTACGTGTGATTAGCCTACAAAGTTTCACAATTTACATTACCAAGTGTTATCGATATAGGACGTAAGAGTGGATTAGCTATTTGTAGAGGTAATAATACCTAGCCTATATGCACAAGTGTCTTTACCTTAAGAAGACAAGTAAATGATTCATGCAACGGTAAAATAAGACATGTATCTTGCATGTAGCTTAATAAAAAATTTAGTCAAAAGCATTTATCTTGAAAGAAGACCTCTTTTGTTTCGGCAAAATTAGTAAATGGGGTATCATTGGCAGTACTTAAATTAACCATTTGAGGCCAAATTTAAGATTTTTTTTTTTTGGTCGAAAAGAAAATCCTTTCAAGTCAAAGGAGCAGAACAACCTGCTGCAATAGCGTCCGAGTAAAGAAGATCCAACAAAATAGGGGGAGGGGAAGTGGCTCAGTTAGGAAGTAAAGTTTCACTTTTATGGGCCTTAGTAGCCCAATCAGCAACAAAATTTGCTTCATGCCTACAATGCCTAACGCGAAGATGAGAGAAGCAAGGGAGCAATGCGGCAGCTTAGCGAACAAAGCTCGAACATCCCATGGCGTCGATTCAGGATCATTCACAGCTTCAACCAACATGAGGCAATCCGATTTAATAAGGAGTGGATCTTGAGCTTTGCCATGCTGTAAGCAGATGGTGAAGGGTTATATTAAGCGCTTGGATCACTACCTACAAGGCCAAGGAAGCTGCAAAACCTTTGGTAAAGCCATCAATCATTTTCCCAGTGTCATCGCGGCAGATACACGTCATTGTACCTTAAGTGCTTGCTAGCTTAAAAGCCCTATCTATGTTTATCTTCAGGACACTTGGACTAGGAGCCCGCCATAGGTTGCCGGGATTGGAATGGTGTTGCCCTGAACCCGTCGAGATGGGAGTGGTACTTTGAACGATTCGGACTTGGGCCAAGGTTGCATCCACTACAAGTGTCGGATCAAGATTTTGACAGCGAAAGATGAAATTGTTGCGCGACTTCCAGATTTGCCACAAGACTAAGGCAATGGTCTCCAAATCAAGTAAGATCTGTTTTTGTTCAACCCTTTCTGTGAGCCACGCATCCATTCGTTGTATTGCTGTTGGTGAAATGCGAATGCAAATCTGAGGGTGTGACCAGATTCTGTATGTCCATAGACAGAGTAGAGAAAGATGTTCCATCGTCTTTGGTGTTTGATTAAGGCATAGATTGCATACAGGCTTTGAGCTGATGCGTCTATGAAATAGATTATTTTTGGTGGGCAATGCATTGTGGCATATAGACCAAAGGAAGGTCCAAATTTTGGGTGCGAGTTTAAGTTTCCATATTCTTCTCCACAAGATTTGTGGTGTTTGATATGAAGACGAGGCTCTACTGTCGTTATTACTGGATGTTGCATTTTTGATAGCATGGTAACTACTTTTCAATATATATTGACCTTGTGTTGTGTCTATCCAAATAAGTTGATCTGCTACATAAGTAGATCTTACTAGAATGTTAAGGATTTCTTGTGTAGTCTGAGCATCAAAATACCGATGTAGTAGGGTAACATTCCTGGTATTATAGTCCGGTTCTAGAAGGTCAACCACCATCACAGGTTTATCTCTAGCAGCAAATCCACCTAGTATCCTTTGGGTAGCCATCTATCTTCACGGATACCGATCTTTTTCCCATTGCCACCGACCATTGAAGTTTTGGTAATATTGAATCCAGCCCTAATAGTAGGCTTTGCCAACCCTAGGATGGTTAAGCACATTTATCCGCATATCTGAAATCCAGTGAGTGAAAATAAAGACCTTTGAAGAGTGTGCTCCACAGTGAGAAAGGTTGTTGGAGTAAGCGCCAGGCCTGTTTGCCAAGCATTGCTTTGTTGAAAACAATGAGATCATGAAAGCCGAGGCCTCCCTTGTCCTTCCTATTGTTTAGCACTTCCCATTGTTTCTAGTGAATACTTGTCTTACGACAATCGTTCTGCCACCAAAATCAAGCAATCTTATTTTCAATGGATTTGCAGAGTGACACTAGAATTTTAAAGATGGACATGGCATACTGTGGGATCACCTGTACAATAGTCTTAATTAGAATCTCCTTACCGCCCTTCGATATAAGAGTTTCTTTCCATCCTTCCAGTTTTGCATTCACTCTCCCCAGAATCCAAGCAAACATGTCTCGTTTTGATCATCCCCAATCAGACGGGATACCTAGATATTTACCCATCCTGTCTAGCACAAGGATTCTAAATTCCCTCACCAAGTATTTCGATAGACTAATAGGGCAAGCTTTACCGAAGGATATACCCGATTTATTCCTATTAACAGCCTGTCCCGTAGCTAAACAGTATTGATTCAGTATACTGGCGAGATTTTGACATTCTTGGAGTTTGCCATCAAAGAAAAATATGGCATCATCTGCGAAAAACAAATGAGAAAGAATAGGACACCACTTGTTCAGCTGGATACCCTTAATATTTCCCATGTCAAGAGCTTGATGTATAAGAGTTGACAAGACATTTGCTAGCAGAATGAACAAATAAGGAGATAGGGGATCTCCCAATCTAAGGCCTCGCGTTGGATGGAAATAATTTAATTGTTCTTCATTGAATTTGACACTGATAGAGATTGTCGTAATACACCGCATCACCCACTGTACCCAAGTAGTATGGAAACCTAACCTGAGGAGATAATCTTTAAGGAAATCTGACTCCACCCGATCATACGCGTTTTGCATGTCTATCTTTAGGACCGCTTGAAAATTCCTCTAACGTTTCCTAATCTTTAGCTAATGAAGCACCTCTTGTACGATTAAGATGTTGTCTTGGATTTAGCAGCCACTCACAAAGGCACTTTGTTCCATGGATATTAGATAAGGTAGCCAGGGTTTCGGACGATTGGCGAGCACCTTGGAGATTATTTTATAAGCATAATTACATAGACTAACGGGGCGGTATTGGTCCATACTTTCTGGGTGTGGTACTTTCAGGATCAGAGAAATAATCATCCTATTAAGAGCTATGGGCATCACTCCTGATTGAAAGAAATTCTACATTGAGTGGAAAAGCTCATCCTGTAGTATATCCCAGTGGGTCTGATAAAAAAGTCCATTCAAACCATTTGGTCCCGAGTCTTTAGTCGCCCCCAATTGGAAAGTTGCTTTGTGGACCTCCTCTTGAGTGACCGTAGCTATTAACATAGTGTTCATTTTTGTTGTAACAACACATAGGCATTGATCTAGAATGGGCCCATAGTCGCGATGTCCCACTGATCTGTAAAGGCTCGAAAAGAAATCCATCATCATCTCCTTCAAAATTCTATCGTCTCTCACCCATCTTTGATTGTCATCCTGCAGCATTCTTATTCTATTATGTTGTCTCCACTGAATGGTAGTTGCATTGAATTTTTTTTTGTTTTTGTCTCCCCACCTCAGCCAATTAATCGTGTAGCACATCGCCAAATATTGTTCCTCTTGCTGCCATACTTTCTGGAGCTCCGCATTCAATTTAGTTATTGTTTGTTTATCATAGTGGCTATGAGGCTGATTTATAATATGCTGGAATTGCTGTTGCAAAGCTGATATTTGATTATGGGCCTTGGAAAACTTTAAGCGACTCCAATTAGCTAGAGCCAAACATACAACCTTTAATTTGTGTGGCAGATCATAACCTATTACCGGTGCTGAAGTGCATGACTTGGCAATGATCGCACGGCACTCCGGGTCTTGTAACCAGAAAGCTTTGAAAATAAAGGTCTTATGTCTTCTCAATTATAGCTTCAATGGTTAATCGTAAAGGGCTATGATCAAAACCCACTACAGGAAATGCAAAAACCTTAGCATCAGGGAAAGTGAGCCACAAATCCATATTACATAGCACCCTATCTAGCCTTTCTTTCACAAAGTCATCACCCTCACGATTATTCATCCAGGTAAATGCACAGCCCTTACAATCCATATCCATCAGTGAGCAGTCATGTAAAACTTCTCTAAAGGAATGCACTTGATGAGAATCAGCTAACCGTTTCCCCACTTTCTCTAAATGATAGATGATTTCATTAAAGTCACCAGCACAAACCCAGGGGAAAGAATTGGAGTAGGCGTGTGGCACCCCGAACCACCTTAGGTCGCCACAGGCACCTAATACTACACCTAATGGAACACTATTTACATCTCTTAGTGGCAGCGTTCTAGATCATAGACATTTTTTTTTTTTTTTTTGAAAACGGTCCCCCAGCGACTCATTAGCGGAAGCAAAATATAATATCGCCATCTCTCCCTCCAACAACCATGATACAATTGCACACTACTAAACATCATAAGAAAAGATAAAGCCACGACACTTTTATTTACATATTTCCATGATGGGTTTCCTTGGGTCGGTACATCAAAAGAAATGCCAAGACTTGTAGCTACACTCAGCCATAACCCCAAAAAGAGACACTCGACCCACTATGTCTATCGTGCAAGATCCCCCATCAACTAGTGTCGGCTATCATCCCAAAAAGTTGCAGCTCCTACTTCTCACGCGTGGGCCCTCACACCCATCCTGGTGCATTAGGGGGTGGCGGCGGCAACATCTCACGCATCACTCCGTTTTAACGAACATGAACGGATATGAACTCCTAAATGACAGGGCCCTCAGCTAGGCTCATGTCATACATCACTAGGGCACGAACTCAAATAAATGTCAGACCAGGAATGGTGGGACAGTCAATCTCCACACACTCGACCTCTACATCCGAAGGAAGGCCGTAAAAGACGCCCCGCGTGACAGCAGGGAGCAGCATCCTGCTAATCTGAAATGTTGGTCCCCGAAGGGGTGAGTACAACCACTCAGCAGGTAAAGGACAAATAAATCACTCAATGCATCATGCCACACAATCATCACAATCATAGCATCACATGTCATTAATGCATCCATGCACAATTTACCTTGATATCATGCACATGTCATCATACCTCATGTACATACATCATCATATAGTCATCACCATCATGTCATACTCTTACCATCATCATGTCACATGTACCATCATCATTACCATGCATCCATGCACTCATCATCATCATATCACATGTACCATCATCATTACCATGCATTCATGCACTCATCATCATCATATCATGCATATACCATCATGCATAATTCAATTTCAATTTCTCAATTTCATCCTTTCATTTTGGACCGCCACATCTCTCTTTCCCGGGACCAATGTTTGCATCCTACATGTATCCAAGATACAACCAGGCATCCAACACCTTCACATTCCGGGCATCTCGTACCCCAACTGGCATCACGAGGACCCTCCAGCATTCAGCCATTTAAGGCCACCGGCAACCGGCCATACCCTTCTAGCCAGGCATCTCGCACCCCAACTAGCATCGCGAGGCATCCCTCGGCACAATACCTGCCGAGCTTCCGACTCCCCCACTCTCCGGGCATCTCGATACTCCCAATGACCCTCTGGCATCCGGCCATTCCAGGCCACTGGGCAACCGGCTGTACCCTTCTAGCTAGGCATCCCGACACTCCCGGGGCATCGTCGGCTCACACCTCCGATGGCCTTCTCATTTATCTCAATTCACATCTTCAATTATAGTTCAATTTTAACATGGCATGTGATGTGATGGCAATCAAGATCATTTTCATCCTTTGAAATCATACATGCATCTCAAATCATCATCATACATGCAGCAAGACACAATCACTCATAACAATACAATTCATGGAGTCCATGCAATTTAGAAAAGTCCATATATCATGCCTATTTTAGTTTATTAAATTCCAGCTTGTACCATTTTAGAAAATATTTAAATTAAATATCCATATGATTCTCAAAAATCATGAAATCAAGACATGTGATAGGCAAGTCAATAAGATAATAATTTCATGAAAAACACATGCCCAAAAGAGTTCCACACAAGAAGATATAACTCACACAAATACAGCATGCAATTTCGGATAGAAACAGATTGTGCAGTTTTTGAAATAATTCAATTAAAAAACCCGAATGACCTCCGAAAATTATGAAATTTTACCAAATTATAGCTAAGACACCAAAGTAGATTTTTCATGAAGAAATCTAGGCCAGATTCGTTCTAGATAATTTTATACAGTCGTCCGAAGCTTCTGATTCTAGCACCGAAAACGTCTAGTATAGCTATCTCCGAAATATCGAGTTTTCACCCACTTATTCTTCTTCGTTTCCTCTGAAATTTGGATATGTTTTACATCAAGAGGTCCTCTACAACTTTAATCAAGGGATCTAAGTGAAATTTCCAAATAATAGTCACCATATGGGTCCAATAAGTTTCGGATGTCCAGTACCGTGTTTCCAGATTTACCGTCTTCAAGAGTAAGTTGATTCACTAGGCTACACTTGCTCATTTTACCTCAAATTTGAGTATGTTAGTATTTATGATGTTCTCTACAAGTTTCATGAAGAAGTCGAAGAGAAATTCTCGGTAAAAATCAACATGCAACCCACAAAACTACCAAAAGGTCAGTAAAGCAATTCCAGATCTAGTGTCTTCGTAGGAAGAGGGTTTTGACCCTTAAATCTCAACCATTTTGTCCCAAATTTTAGTATGTTATATTTTGAGATGTTTTCTACAACTTTCATGAAGGAATCAAAGTCAAAATCAAACTCGAAACATGCATGCAAGCCTCCACAACTTTCTGGGTCGGGTGGTTTACACGAAATCAGTAAGCTTTTTCAAGAACAAGTCACACTCTAGCTTCGGTTTTGCCTACCCTAAACATCCGAGATCTACCACCAACAAATCACACATGCAAGACACACATGCAAGAGTAGAAATCGATCCTAACTTGCCTCTAAGATCAAGCGGACGACAGCACACGGACGGCACACTGGCGACGGACGGACAGATGGCGTGCGGGCGGACGAACGGCGGGCTCCTTCCTCTCCTCCCTCTCGGTTCCTCTCTCTCGCAACTCACTCACTCTCTCTCTCTCTCTCTCTCTCTCTCTCTCTCTCTCTCTCTCTCTCACTTGGACGGTAGCCCTCAACCGGCCACTCTTTCTCCCCCTTTTATTTCCCTTAAGCCACAATCATTAGCAATGATGATGTGCCTCTCCACAAGCCAATGCATGATCTACACTTGGAAATTTGGGAGGGACACATGGCCCTCTTCATGCAAAAATGGGCCTTATTCTCGGCTGGGCTTTGGGCCAGCAAATGGGCCGGTCGACAGCCCCTCCTTGGCTCCAATGGGCCGGCCATTTGGCCCTCCAAAATCCATACTCTTGGGCCTAAGGCCCAACCTAATTAAACCCACAATTTCACTTTGAATTATTCATCTTTAATTCTTTCTTTTATAGATCTCAAGTTTTAAATTTCACATGGCCAAAAATCTTGTAACATTTTATCTATGGGAAATTTAGTCTATGAGGTGCATAGCCAATAATAGATTATTCTCATTAATTTATCCTATAATACTAATTTCAAAATTTCATGAACACAAGCACATATCACTTAGTCTTAAGAGGTGACTAATGGCTAAAGCATAAACCATAGGTAATTTTATTACCTAATTATGGGCTTTAATACACCTTAGAGCTTGTCTTGAATTTTTTTGGGATGCCACAAGGCGATTTGTTGAAGATCTGTTCATAACAGTTGGCGAAGTTGAAATACCGCTGGTGCATGGGTACATATCAAATGCCTAGGTATACCACTCCTTGAATCCGTACATATCGTATCAAAAAGTTCTGAAGTAGATCAATTCACATGTAGAGAAATATGAGCCTGCTAAAACATGGCCATTCCTTCAGTCAAGCCAATAGGGTTAATCACATGAGAATTTGGAAATTTAAGACATCGTTGAAGTCGTGTTAGCACTACCTCTTGATTCTTGGTCTCCATAAAAAAACCAGGTTGAGCTTTTCTTTGGCCACTAGGGCCTTAAGGGCTTGAACTGTTAGAGGAGAGCCTAGACCCTGACAATTCCAGCTAAGTAACTTCATTTGTCACTTGGTGGCTTTTTAGGGCTAGCCACCACAGCTCACTTGCTAGCCTATTTTGCAAAAAAAAAAAAAAAAAAAAAAAAAAAAAATGGGTGTTTCCAAGAGTTGTGTTTCATTTAGACCCTCGGTTATGTGAGTGCGCAACTCGTATGGGTTATACCGTTTAATTTTCTTGGCAATGCCTACTTTGGTAGAGAGTCTTGTATGCTTCAGCTTCTTGGGTGATGGGATGCTCGTTGCTTGACCCTGAATACCCTCTATCTTTGCAGGTACATGGATCAGCGCACCTAAAGATGAAGTCCTTGGTAGTATGCCGTCATGATGGTGTTGCTGGATTGGTTCGACAGTAGGTTTGATAAGAGGCATTGCTGGTCTCTTCAGAATTCCAATATCCATATCATTGCTAGGAGGTACCTTTCATCTTAGCAAGTATAGGGGTCAGCACACTTGTAGATGAATTCCCTGTTGTCATTCCATCGGGACAGTGTTGCTGGATTGGTGCCACAGTAGGGTTAATGAGAGGCATTGCTGGTCTCTTTAGAATTCTAGTATCTATAACATCAATAAGGGGTAGCGCAGTGGCCATAAGGGTTGTGGAAGGAGGAGTTTCTGGAATCACCTCTTCAGTCTCGTCAGATTTGTCCTTTACCTCATAAAAGGTCAGCCAATATAGACTATGTTCCTTTACCTCCGCACGTAACCATTGGCCAAAAGCCATCTTTTCTCCGCCTACCATTTTTGCGCCGTTAAAAGGAATATCCTAACAATACATAGCATAATGACCTAGCCTGCCGCAGGAGTAGCAGAAATGTGAGAGTCGTTGTGACACCCCGAACCCTTCGCAGGTCGTCACCAGCGCCAATGTTACTCCTTAGTACCTTTCTCCTTTAGAAGATGCATCGTAATTCATAGACACATTTTTTTTTTAAAACAAAACGGTCCCAGCGCGACTCATTAGCGGAAGCAAATTGAATATCACGTCTCTCCCCCTACCAACCATGATACAAATACACACCACTAAACATCAAGATTTTATAAACAAGCGACGACACTTTATTTACATATTCTTTCAGGATGGGACTTCTTTTCGAGTCGATACATAACAAGGAAAGGCTAGGACTCTGCCATGTCCAGCCTAAAACCTCAAAAAGATCCTCGACCCTCTACATCACACGTGTACAATCCCCCATCATATGTGTCGGCTAACTAACTCCAAAAAGGATCCAGCTCCTACTCGTCGCGCACGGTCTCATACCCAACCCGGTGCATCAGGCGGTGGCGCTGGCAACATCCCTCGCATCGCTCCATCCCGACGAACATGTAGGGATATAAACTTCTGAATAACAGGGCCCCAGCTAGGCCCACATCGTACATCACTAGACAGCGTACTCGAATAAAAGTCAGTCCGGGAACAAAGGGACAATCTATCTCAGCACACTCGACCTCTACATCGAACGGTATCCCGTAAAATGTACCCCGCGTGACGGCAGGGAGCGGCATACTGCTAATCTGAAATGTTATCCTCAAAAGGGGTGAGTACAACCACTTAGCAGATAGTGAAATCCAATAACAACTCAATGCATCAGGCAAATCATAAATGCATTGCAGGCGTTACTTACCTTGAAGCCATGCGCATACTATCATGCATCATCATATCATACATGTCATCATCATCATGACATCATCACATTACACATGTTATCATACCATATCACCATATATCATTATCATCATCATATATCATCCTCACCATCATCATCATGCATATCATCATGCATATTATCATATATCATCCTTACCATCATCATCATGCATATCATCATGCATATCATCATGCATATCATCATCATTACCATGCATATATTGTCATGCATATATCATCATGCATCATGTCACACATATATCACCATGCATGATTCATCATCATTGGACCACATATATTGTCATGCATAATGTCATGCATATATCATCATGCATCATGTCACACATATATCACCATGCATGATTTAGTTCCAATTTCATTTTGGACCGCCACATTTCTCATTCCCAGGACAAATGTTTGCGTCCCACATGTATCCAAGATACAATTCACATTATGATCATCCATGTGAGGTGATGCTCCCCCATACTCTCATTGAATTCATACATGCATCTCGTATCAAGACTTTATCACAACATAAATAAATTAAATGGAATCTATGGCAATAAAATAATCATTTAAAGGACCCATTTCCATAAATATTAAATTCAATATCAAGCCATTTAAGGCCAAGCCAATAGGATGATAATTTCAACAAAATACATGGCCAAATAGCATTTCACACAAAACTTTCATGAAGAACTCCAAGCCAGATTACTTATAGATTATTTTATTCAACCTCACGAAGCTTCTGGACCCGTTACCGCATCGTCCAGTGCCTCCATCTCCGATATATGAAGTTTTAACCTGCCTATTCTCTTTCATTTTCTCTTAAATTCGGATATGTTATGTGTCAAGATGTCCTTTACAAGTTTCATGCAGAGATCTAGGTCAAATAACCAGAGTATAGTCATCATTTAGGTCCTTGAAGTCTCGGGTGTCTTGGAACACATCACCAGAATCATTGTCTTCAAGATCTAGTTGATTAACCAAGCTATACTTTTTTTTTTTCACTTCAAATTTGAGTATGTTGTATTTTAAGATGTTCCCTACAACTTTCATGAAGAAACCGAAGTAATATTCTCAATAAAAACCAACATGCAACCATGAATCCAGCGAAAGGTCAGTAAAAACTCTCCAGATCTGAGGTCTCCGTAAGATGAGACTTTAACCCCTCAAATCTCCATAATTTTCCACTAAATTTTAGTATGTTGTAGTACAATATGTTAGCTACAACTTCCATGAAGGCATTGAAGCCAAAATCGGACTCCAAACACACATGCAAGCTCAAACAAGTTAGTGACTCACACGATCCGAGCAAAAACAGTCACACCACTCACACACAACTCATCCATGCTTCTATTTTTCCCATCTAACAACCAAAATTTCAACATGCAAACAACATACAAGCATGCAAGAGAAGCTAGAAGACTCCCACTTGCCTCTAGGACGGACGAACGATGGCGTAAGGAGGTGAACACGGCGGCACACGGCAGCTCCTCCTCGGCTCCGCCTCCTCTCTCTGTTGGCCTCTCCCTATCTTTCTCGAATTCTCTCTCTCTCTCTCTCTCACCCTCTCTCTCTCGGCCAAAAGAAATCCAGCCACCTTCTCTCTCTCTTCCCTTCTTATACCCCCAAATCCTCATGATTACTTGCCTACAAACCAACCAATGCATGGCCTTCCCTTTTTGCCACTTGTCTTATTGAATTTTTGAATTTGATTTGGGCTTCTTGGGCTTGGGCTTTTGGGCCATCCGGCCACTTCTTGGGTCTCCTCTTGGGCTGGTCGACAGCCCACTTGTGGGCCTAATTGGGCCGACTAACTTGGCCCATTAAGCTTAGGCCAATGGGCCTAAGGCCCATCCTAAAAATTGACTTTTTCCTTTTTTTTTTTTTGAAATTCCTTTCTATAAATATTTTTAAATTTCAATTTTTCATCTTGGCCAAAGTCTTATGACATTTTATTTATTGAAATTTAATTTATAAAGTACATGGCCAAGCATAGATTATCAATCTATCAAATTTAAATCCTCACAAGCACATGCAGAAATCATCTAATTAAAAAGACTAATGGCTAAAGCATGAGCCATAGGAAATTTTATCACCTAATTAAAGACTTTAACACACCTTATGGCTTGGCTTTGAATTTTGGGATGCCATAGTCGTTCATAGTGAAAATCGAGCCATATAGTCGTTCCTATCTATGCAGATCAACCGCCTTGTTTTTAATGGCTCTCGTAAGTCGATTTCATCCCTGGCTCTACCAACTCTAAAAGTTGTGCCCTCCTTTGTTTCAAGTTTGACCTCAAGCACTCTTCCAACATGTTTAATAACTTTGCATAGCATATGATCAGAGTACCATTCTAGTGGTAGACCGAAGATTTGTACTCATAATGCACAAGTTGAGAAATCATAACAATGTAGTGGTGTATTTGGTATCCAAGGCTTAAAAATTACCAAGTGACTAGAGAAAAGCCAAGGACCGCTATCTAAGACCCACTATTTCTCTCCTTCGGACTTGAATTTAGCAACATAGAGGCTAGCTTCACATTGGGAGATCTCGACGTGTTCTACGCGCCAAGCTTGCTTCAAGGTGTTTTGAAATGCTTGGAAATTGATAAAGGGATTGGAGAGAATTTTACCTACTAATATCAGCTCGCACTCTTCAATTTTTTCCAGTGGCAGCATATCATCTTAAATGTCAATTTCGTGTTTGGGCTAGAGGCGACCCAACCTATTGCAGAGGACGGCAAGTCGCGAATCTTTCACTTGGTCGTGGGGGTCCATTACATCACACACCAGGGCAGAACACAGAAAGGTCGGGGCAGGAAGAAAGTCTACATGCATAGGGTGTCCAGAAGGTCGATTGACGTCATGCAAAATTCATGAATTGGGGGTTTAGATGAATCAGCGGACGAAGAAAAACGTGGAATGGAAATGGGGATGGTTAGAATAGCGGGCAAGAGTTGCTGAGAGAGGGGAGGTGAGGAAGGGGGCAATCGAAGGTGATGAATCCCATAACCAATTCAGAAGAAACCAGAGGATTGGAATAAGAGAATACGAGCGGGTGCTGTGGACAAGATTTGCAGAGGTTAAGGTGAGGAAGATGGGCATTTGGAAATGGCGAATTCCATGTCCGATTTAGTAGATACCAGGGGAATGAAAACCAGAAGAAACAAGTGGATACTGTGAGGTAAAGGGTAAATGGTGGGAAAAACCTTCGATGTTAGTGTTTGATAGTCAAACTACCATCCAGGTAGAAGAGGACCTCTAAGGCCAAATTTAAGATTAAGAGCTTATGAACTCATATGTGAACAAGAAAATTGGTGTCCGCCGTAGATAAGTCCAAAAATATTTTGAATCCACTGAAATCATTGGTAATTAACATCGAACACTAGGGTTGATTTAGTAAATTTAAAACTCAATAATAATATAATTCAGATTTAAGTCCAACACAATGGACTTGGGATAATTACGGTAGCAGAAAAAATTTTCTCCATATTTTCGGTACCTAAGATCAACGATGCATTCAGATTTACAGTGTCAACTCGAAGTATAGACTAAATAATTTTTAGCTTTATAGCCTAAATATTATTATTGGAGATTGAAATTCCCAATGTCATGTGAATAATATTATGAAAATTCCAGATATCACCAGATGAGTCGAAGGATTCTATGTCCACTAAATTGAAGGAGTGGAACATCAGTGACTGGAGGGCGCAAAGCATGAGCTGGCTATGTCGTGCGGTCAATGTCTTGATGAATGTGAACTTTGAGAAGATGGCGAAGGATCTCTAGAAGAAGCAGGGAAGCCTTAATCAAAGCAAGTCACTCAAGAATAGGTTGTTTTTATAGAAGCGATTGTACAGCCTTTGGATGAGCAAATGTAATTCTTTTTCAACACACTTAAACGAGTTTAATACTATCTGTGAGCAACTGGCACCGATCGATGTTAATTTGAATGAGGAAGATAAAGCATGAATTTTATTGTATTTACTGCTGAATTCATGGAACATATAACTGTTTCGATTGGCACTAGTGTTAGTGCAGTATCTTTTAAGGGTGTCGTAATTGCTTCGTTATCCAAGGAGATGAGAAAAGCAAAGTTTTAATAGTGCAACAAATGAGGCTTTTTTCATAAAAGGAAGGAACAATGAACAATCCGAATCCAAATTTGATGGTAGGGATAAGTCTAGAGGAAGATCTAAAAATAGAGATTGATAATAAAAAATAACGTGCTAGAAGTGCAAAAAACTAGGACAGTTGGAGAAGAATTGCAGAAGTAAAAGTGTAGGACCAGAGAAGTGAATGGGGCATCATCTTCTAGTACAAAGAATGATGATGATAGCAACAGGAAAGACATGTATCTCGTTTGCAATTCTTCGAAGGGTGACCAAAGTGCACGGATAATTGATACTAGAGTGTTTTTCCACCTGACGCTACATAGAGCTTGGTTTTCATTGTTATGAGCCACATCAGGGAGATATAGCGCAAATGGGATAAGACATGATGCTTGATATTATTGGTCATAGAAACATGAAGCTTAAGATGAAAGATGGGACAATCAAGAATTTTCTGGATGTGATATTCCCGGGCTAACTAGGAATCTTATTTCTATGGGAACTATAGCAAATGTTGTCATTACTTTCAGCATCAACAAGTATTCATGTAAGCGAACATGTGGATCTATGGTGATCACGACAATCAAACGGTATGGAAAACTGTGGAAATTATTGAGAAGCACAGTGAATAGTGGTGAGAGTTGTATCTCAAAGAAAGTGGAAGAAGATTTTTCAATGCTATAGTATTAGAGATTGGGTCATATCAAGGAGAAATGACTGATGACCCTTACTTCAAAGAAGACAGTGGATGAAATCCCGAGTTGTTCTACGGATTTAAGATTTTGTGAACATTGTCTACATGGAAAATAGAATTAGTTATCTTTTGAATTCATAGGAAGGAGATCTAAAGGGATTCTGGAACTGATCCACGTGATTGTCTTCAGTCCTATACTTGTAGCATCGTTCGCAAAATGAAGGTATTATGTTTCTTTTACTCATAATTATTCCAAATATGTGAGGATATATTTCTTGCTAAGGAAAAATAACGTGTTTAAGTTTTGGTGGAAAATTAATATGATTTAAAAATCAAAGTTTTATGCACTACTAGCGGAAGAGAATTTATTCAGCGAAATTTGATCAATTATGTGCAACTGGTGGCATTGCAAGGAAAACGACAATGCCCTATTGACCTAAGCAGAATGGGGGGGTAGAGAAGCTTAATCGGTCTCCCATGGAGAAGGTAAAGAGTATGTTACTACGTGTTATTTGAAGAACAAGTCTCCCACATCAACCTTAAGGATTGTACATCATTTGAGGCATTGTTCGGGCAAAAGCTAGATATATCACATGTTAGAGTATTTGGCTACGAAACATATGTACACTTGCCAAAGGAGAAAAAGAACATTCTTGAGAGCAAGTTAGAGAAGTGCATTTTCATTGGGTACATGAAGTGTCAAAATGTATAAGCCGTGGAATCCTAATTCTAAAGATATTATCTACAGTGGGAATGTGGTGTTCAAAGAACTTACAACAAATCAAATTGTTCCACAAGCTCTTGAAAAACCATAGACGAGTGAGTTGAATTTCAGTTTGAAGGAAGAAACATATGTTACACAAGCTAAAACAGAAATTGAAATTCTAAAGCTAATGAGCTTGACAGGGAGAATGACATAGTAGATTTTGATAACTAAGTTTGAAGTCGAAACACCACTTGAACTAGTCTTAAAAAGGCCCACACAGTTGAGAAGATGAGCTAAGAGGTATGTGTTTTTTGCTAGTAATGAGAATTGTGCTATGATTATTACAGGTGATGATCCAGGTATTGTTGTGACATCCTGATTTTCATGTTCTAATTTCGATTGGATAAGTTGGGCTTTTCGTCAACGCGACTGTAGTGTTTTTCTCTGAGATGGCCACTCATGAGATAACTGACCTATCAGGTGAAGCTGTTAAGGGATTCTATTGTAATAGAGTTGATAATTTGACCAGGAATCAACTACTCGACCATGCTAGTCTGCAAGGGTCATTATGGCACAATTAAAAATCAACCAGAGACCGGAGATAGGTCGATTCGATTAAGATGTGTAGTTAAACGTGGGTGATTCCACTAAATTTCAAAATTCTCGTCGATCGGCACTAGATCAATTTTCTATCATTTTGGGTACTTTGTGTTCATATTTGAAACCTCGAGATTTTCACGACCACCAAGAGTCGCCAATGTGTCGAAGAGGTACGTGTGACTTGAAGAAAATCAACCACAGGTCAATTGCACAAAAGATTCCTAAAAGCCACCCAGTAGGCTAGGTTATGCTAAAATCATGTCTGATTGAAATCAACCGCGAATTAAAATTCGATTTTAGAATTTAAAAGTTCTATCATGTCATGAGTCATTTCAGAAACGTTGACTCACCTTTTGAGGAATTTTCGGCGAGTTTGGGATTTTTACGGAAAATCATTTCGAACGTTTCTAAAAACAAACAAAAATTCGGATGGGCCAATTTGAGGGGATTTTTGGCATCTAGTGTGAGTAAATAGGTGAAAGGCAAGTTCGTGGGCTTTTTCCACATCAAATCGGACCTCAAGCGGAGAAGTTTGTTCAAAAATTGGATTCCGAGAAAAATGAAATAGAATTCCCAATTGAGGGAAATTTGTGAGATAAAGGGACCGTCTCATCTTGGTCTTCTTTTCGACTTCAATTGTTCAAGTTGGTGAAGAAATTGGCCCTAGGGTGACCAATTAACAAAGTTGTTTAAAGTTGAGCTGAATTAAGGAATTATAAACTTTGTTTAAAGATTTTTTTACTTCAAACCACCCCTCCCTTTTTGGCCGACGTTTCCCCCCTTCTGCGATCTTCATTGTGCCTTGGTTTCTTTGACTTTTGGTCAAAGATGGCCCCCTCTCAAATCCACACGTTTCCCCTTTCTCTCTCTCTCTCTATTTCTTCTCTCTCTCTCTCTCTCTCTCTCTCTCTCGTGTGCCTTTTCTTCCTAGCCGACAGCCCCTGCATCATTTGGTCTTCTTTTTCCTTTCTTTGTTTGAATTTTTGCATCTCTTCTCAACCTTATCCCCTTTCTCTCTCTCTCTCTCTCTCTGGCTGACACAGCACCATCGACGTCCCTTCCCCCTTGGCTGCTTCTCCTTTGCCTTCAGTTTCCTCGAGTTTTCTCTACCTCATTTCCCTTGAAGTTGCCCGTGTTTCTCCTGCACGGACTTAGCGAAGCCATCATCATCCGCGACTCAATTGAAGCAGCTCACCATTCTTGCATTCCTCAGCCGCCAAAACCACCCCATGCCACGCCTGTTCAGCCGCTGTTTTCATCCCTGCGAAATCGGAACAACAAGAGCAGCCCCGCCGTGGGCTTGTGTGGCCAATTTCGGCCCGTTCTGAGCCCTCATTGGTGCCGCTGCTAGGGATTTATCGGCCGCCATTGCGTCCCCATTGTTTTGATCTGAGTGGATCATCAATCAAGTGAGTTTAACACACTAATCCTCACTTATTAGGTTAATTGTTCTTAACGGTTGATTAGTTTAGGTTAAGATGAATTAGGTGGTTATATTAGATTAGATTAGTGAAATTGGTTAATTATCGATGCATGTTAGATGGTTAGTAAGTGCAATTAGAGCCTAGACCAACTCTAGTATTTAACTAGAGTGACTCGAAAATTTTCCGAGTCCGTTTCGACGTCCAATTAGGCATTACGGGTCTAAGTTGGATTTATTGGCATTTATTTAATTTTTTTGTAATTATTTATATTTTCCGGAAATTAGACCAGGATAGCTGGTGATTGGAATTTTATGTTGATTATTGTGGTGCAATTTGTTTATTTAATTGAGCTTTAATTTGCACTAATTTTACATGATTGTGAATTGTGATTTTATGATTTTATTCATAAATTAATTAATTTTGGTAATTGTTGGAAAATTATCAGTGTGTCTGATGCCAAAAATCTATTTTTGGACTAATGAAAGAAGTGGGAGGATTAAAAGTGAAATTATGGTATTTTGGCTAAGGCTGACCATGTACCCACACACGGCTACTTTATTGGGCATGATAAGAAGTGAAAAATCATTGGACGATAAGAACGTTGGCTCGATGACTTGATATGTCGTCTTGGAGAAAAACGTTATATTATGTCGGCTCGATCACTCGATATGTCATCTCGGAGAAAGACATTATATCATACCAGCTCGGTGACTTGATATGTCATCTTCGAGAATGAATAGTATATTTTATTGGCTCGGTGAATTGATACGTCATCTTGGAGAATAGATAGTATTGACTGGAATGACCAGAGAATGGTCTAATTTGACATGTAATCGATTATGCCGATTGATCGATGAGTCGATCTGAGTGAGCGATTTGATTTATTGATGTGACTCATTGGGTTTATGAATTGTGTTGAATTGGAGGGAGATACTGAGGCTAAGGTAAATCCTCTTACGCATGTATGTGCTTAGGTAGCCCCTAGGGCATATTTTCTTCATAATTGGGTCTTAAGGGGTTGAACTTGCTGAGACGTTATCTCACCCCGTTGTGAGATAACATTTTCAGGTCCCTAGGTGGGGATCGTGGAGAGCATGAAACCCCGAAGTTTGAAAAGATGGAAGAATCAGAAGTAGTGAATAGGTTTGACTTGGGGGTCTTAGAACAATTCCTTTTTGATGAGCCGACATTTTTGTAACCAGCCTGGTTTTTTGTATCAACCCATTTGTTTATAAAAGACTTGTTGTGGTTTTAGAAATTTGGCCCTCCTTTTCTATCCCATTGAATTGTTGTCTAGGGATTATTTATCTGCTTTCGAGCTGTCACGACCTAAATTTCGGGCGCACCACCTAAAGTTAGGCTAATGGATTACCAAGTATAACTTAGCTCGGGCTCTCCCATGCCCATACTAATTCATGACTTTAGGTTCAAATATTTAGCATGCAAATGGGAGAATTATTTTACTTCTACGAACCATAGATTTATGAGTCTGGGGACTTGATTACGCTAGATTACTCTAATGCCCTTTCAGTACCTTTTTCTTTTATTTTGAAAAAAAATGTTTGGCAGGCAGCTTAGATAAATTTAAATCTATTTCCCTAATATGTGAGGTGATCATATAAGTGTACAAACCACCAATTTAACACTCAAGAAAGCAAATAAAAAAAAATACAGGACTTACCTAATAGAAACGAAAGCATTTGCAATGTTATATCATAATTCACATCGACAGTCCTAGATATGATTTTAATTAACACGCAATTACTTTTTTGTTTTCACTTATTTAATGAGAATCATGCTTTATGCAATGCACTATTACTAATCTAACATGAAATGATATGACATGGCAATATGACCTAAACTATATAACATCAATAAAATATAAGCATGCGGTCTATCCTAAAGAATGAAATTGATTTATTCTAAGACTATTTTTTTGGAATTTTTCATGAATTATGAAATAAGAAAAGTTGCAAAAATTATCTATCAAAATTAAGATATCATCCAACTCACATTAAGGATTAGGTTAGGCTAAACCTTAATTTAAACTTGAATGTTATCTTAACTTGTTAATCCCTAACCTAAGATGCAATCTATCTATGGAAAATTACCTAAACTTACAAATAATTAAAAATAAAAAAATAAACATGCAATCTTATCCTAACATGCAATGACGTGTAAAGAATGCCATAATTTTAGTTTTTTCTTTTTCTTTTTATGAAATTCGAAATTAAAATTGTCAAATAATTAAACGTGCAATTCAAATTTTAAAAAAACTAACATCCTAAATGAATGCAATTTTTTAGATTTTTTTTTCAAAGATTCAAGATAAATAATTTCCCTATGTAAAATGACCCTAAAATGAAAAACCTAATCTAACTCAATTCTTTTGGATTTTCTTTTCCGAAAACAAAATTGATTCAAATCACACGATGACAAATTAGAGCAAGATAAGATTGATATCCAAAAATTGACGAACCATATCTCGCACATGAGATCGGGTTGGTCAATTTTAAATAAACGGCAAATCAGATCTCGAGCGTGAGATCAAATTGGCGATTTTTTTTGTGCAATTGCGAGTCGGATTTCGGGCGTGAAAATCGGATTGTCAATTCCTAATTTAAAAGGCTCCTCGAATTTACGGATATCATAGCGTATCAAGAATTTCCATCATGTGCATCAACGGATATTTCAAATAAGGAATCGGAATAATCGGAAATCAAATAAAATGAAATTTTTACCTAATCCGAATATTGATTTCCAAATTTGGACTTTGCGCAATCGGACTAGGATCGTAATCGGCGAGCAACAAGGTGGTAGATGGCAACTAGCGGCGGATTGTGGTGGCAATCCGTGGTTGATGTGCCTAGTGGTGGTCTCAGCGGTACTTATTGTGCCATGGTCATTCCCGATGAAAGGGGCCACAACGTCAACGGTAGTGGGCTCTAAAACTCGCTGGGATGCTGAGGAGCAACAGTGATCGAGAACGAAGAACCAGGCTAGTATGGGAAATCTTTCGTGTTGTTGTGCGGCAAAATCCAAGGGACGAGGGAATCGTCCCAATGAATCAAAAACCTACGAAAAAAAAAAAAAATTCGAGTGATGGAGGAGCTCAGTAGACATTCAGTGCAGAACCGTCAAGGACAAAACCTCTTGGATCTCAGGAAATCATTGGTTTAGCTTTACAGAATTGGAGAGACTCGATCAATAGCCATGGCAAGTGCAGTAGCGATTCGTTGGCCACAGACAGGTCACGGCAAAAACAACAGCTTTGTGGCTAGTCCAGGCACGACAGGGCAGCAAGTCATCACAACTGGGCTCAAGTCACAGCAGGCCAACAATAGCAGGTCGAATTCTTCATTGAAGTAGAGGCCAAGCACCAAGGGAAGAAGAAGGCTCCTTTTTTAATCACTTCTTCCTCTTTGACTTTTATGTATCCCCTTGTCTTTTCTGGTCTGAGTCCCCTGATGTTCTGAGTGTGTGTTGTTGACTTAGAAAAGAGAAATCTCTTTTTGACTCTCAAAGGTGTTGCCTCTCTATTGTTGTTTTCGTGAACGACCCTCTCTCTTACTTTCCTTTAATGAAGCCCCCATGAAAACTCACCAGCAGTTTGCCAATTTCTTCCCCCTACCAAGCGATCGAAAAGAGAGCCCCCCAAAAGAAACGAACAAAAGTCCCACAAAAACCCCTAAAAACAAAAGAAGGAAATTTTTCTCTTTTGTCTTGAATTTTTGACCTAGAACCAAGAGAAAAGCCCTGAAAAATAGAACTCTTGTGCGGCCGTATATTCAATGTGTGACCTCTCTAAAACCCTACGCAAACAACCGATTTATAGGCCAATGATTAGGGTTTTAATTTTTCCAAATCCATATCCACAGATTTCTTTTCCAAGCGTAATAGTTGGTTTTCTAAACAAAATATTTTTTGTCACATCAGCCCTATCCAAAAAATTCCATCATATCCGGGAAAAATTTCAAATCCCTATTATTTCACGACATAATTTTCGATCATTAAAAAAAAGGGCTTCGGCTAATTTGCTTGCTTAGTGGGCTTAGTCCGGCCTGCCAAGTTAAAGCTCAAAACCATCAATTTGAACCCATTCATTATCGGTCCAATGCAAATGCAATAATAATAAATAAATGCTTATAAAATTATATGCTACGTAATTAATTATTTTTTCCGTGTGGCATCCCAAAATTTCAAGGCAATTCCTAGAGGCATTATGACCTATGGAAAAGTGAATGGTTGTGTCATTGAAGTATTCTGTGGCCACTAGAATGAAAAATTGTAATAGATTAAGGCCAAACACTTAAATGGAAAGATATCTTATGTTCTTGAGTTATCAAAGTTGGTGCTATAGGATAATTTGATAATAAGAATTTTATTCTTTGCTGTGCGTTTTATAAGTTGGATTTTATTAATTTGTGTTACAAAATTTTATGGCCAACTAAAATGCAATTAAGCATTTTTATAAGTGGGAAATTTAAGTTAGATCTTTTAAAGGAGAGTGGGCCGAAATTCTTAGGCCAAGCTGGCCCAAAAACCCAGCCCACAATTCCCCCACCCTTCGACTGGCTAAGGCCCGGCCCATGAATCCCATAGGGCTGTTGACGGAAGGAGGGGTGGCCCAGGAGAGGCCCATCCTCTTGCATGGCAATTACCAAGTGGCAAGAAGGATTACCCAAGTGTCCACTTGCATGTTTTGTGATGATTACATGCTAATCATGAGGGGGAAGGGGGGGCGTCACACGAGAGAAAGAGAGAGGGAGAGTGAACAGATTGAGAGAGAGAGTGAAATCAAGAGAGGGAGAGCAAGCAAGTGAGAGAAGAAGGGGAAGAGGGAGGCCATTCGCCGCTATTCATCGCTGCCGTCAAGCCGCCGAGTCCCACCTTGCCCCGCTATCTTTGCTTGCTGTCTTGTGCTTGGATTAGAGGCAAGTAGAGTTTATCAATCTATCATTTTCTTGCTGTGATGTGTGTGTAGAAAATGGTAAATTTCGGATGTGATGAAGTGTGAAATCTCGAAGCTACAAGAGTTGTGTTCTAGCCTAGTGTTCTGTTTCTGGAAAAACAGTCCGACCTTTGTTGATTTCTTGAGTTGAATGTGATGTTCTAGTGGGAATTTGACTTCGACTTCTTGATGAAAGTTGTAAAGGACTTATTAGAGAGTAACATATCAAAATTTCAGATGAAATTAACAAGCATAGACCGATGAAAATATTTTCCTTTGAAGAAGTTAGATCTGGAAATCGTAATGCTACCCTAGTGTGATTTTGTGAATTTTATAAAATTCTTAGATTGAAATCTGATCTCGTGTTCTGAATGAAACTTGAAGATGACATGTTTAGGAGTAACATAATAAAATTTTAGAGGAAATGGATGAATTTAGGTTGGTGAAACGATTTTTATCTGAAATAGTTAGATCTGGAAATTGTTGCCGAGGGTTAGAGACGGCTACGGTGATTATAGTTTTTAATCTATCACAAATCTGATTTTGAGTTATTCATGAAATATTTACTTCTGAATTTTTTCTAGAACATACAAAAATTTCAGAATTTTTATAGTGGATTTAGGATTTTTACTGAATTTGTGAATGAAACTGTGTATGGCAATATTCCGAAATTATAAAGACTGATGTGTGGACTATACCGAATTGTGTGATGTTCTTTTTATATGGTGTTTTCATGGAATATTTTCCTCTAGATCTTATATATAACATGTCAAATTTTAAAAATTTATTAAGGCTGTTTACTAATTTTTCAAGATTTATGATCAAAGGAGTGCAATCTGTTTTTATCCGAAATTTTGTTGTATTTTCAGAAATAAATGAAATTGCTTCATGTGATATAATGTCTTGAGTGGTTGATTATGCTACATATGTGGTGACATATGGCATGTTATATGACATCAAAAGCTGGTTGAGACCTTTGATATTGTTGCATCAAATGCAATGTTGAAATAGAGATACATGTGTGAATATAAATTATGATAATGCTGATACCGTCGGAGGTGTGAGCCGACGATGCCCCGGGAGTGTTGGGATGCCCAGAGTGTGGGTGCTGGATGTCCAGAGTGTGTGTGCTGGAAGCTCGGGAGGTGTGTGCCGGGGGGATACCTTGTGATGCTAGTTGGGATACGAGATGCCCAGAGGTGTGTGCCGGAGGCCCTCGTGATGCCAAGTAGGGTGCGAGCGATAAATTGTGGGATCCAAACACTGGTCCTGGGAAGAAAAATGATGTGATCTAATTGAAAGATACAGATCGAGAATTGAATCATGCACATGGATCTGTGCATATGGCATGGGATGAACCTCATGGGAATGCAAGCATGAAGTGCATGGTGGTATATGCACGTTGCATGGTGATATATGCATGGCTGCTTGATGATATAAGTACAAGTGCATGGTGGTACATACCCGTTGTGTGGTGATATATGCTCGGTTGCTTGATGATACATGTATAAGTGCATGGTGGTATATGCACATTGCGTGATGATATATGCATGGTTGTAAGGTGAGGTATGCTTGAATGCATGAATAATATGTGTTTTATTCATGATACCTTGATTGTTCTGTTTGACGCATTATGTAGTTTGGTGGATCTTTACTGCTGAGTGGTTGTACTCACACCTTTGGGGATAAACATTTCAGATTAGAAAGATGCCCTTGCTACCAGTTGCGCATGGTACTTATTATGGATTGCCATTAGATGTTGAGGTGGAGTGCATGGAGCATTCCCGTGTTAGTATACCTAGTCTGGTGTATGTCCGAGTCTGAGTCCGTGCCTTAGTGATGTACATTGTGGGTCTTGCTGATGGCCCGGTTATCCAGGAGTTTGTGTTGGTTCATGTCAAGCGTGGTGGAGTGATGCTAGGGATGCTGCCGCCGCCGTCGCCCGATGCACCGAGTTGGGTTTGATGGCACGTACGACTGGTGGGAGCCGGTACTTTTTGGGATAGCCGACGGTTGTTGATGGATGGGTGTATATGTCTAACGTAGGGTCGTGTTCTTTTGAGTTAGCCGAGCATAGTTAAAAGCTTTGGCCTTCTTTTGTTGTACCGACCAAGACGTCCATCGTGAAAATGTAAATAAAAGTGACTCGGCTTTATCATTTTATATATGGTGAATAGTTGGTGTGCAATTGCATTATTGTTTTTGGAGTAAGGGATGGTGAGACTCGTTTGTGCTTTCATTAATGGGTTGTGCTGGGACCAATCAAAAGAAAAAAAATGGAAAAAAAAAATATGTAGACCCCCAGGTTTTATGGACATAAGTGATGAGTACTTGTGGCGACCCTACCGAATCGGGGGCAGTGTCGAGGGTGTGCCACATTCTAGGATAAAATTAATCCCTAAATTTCTTTGCAATAAATAAATGATTGGATTTCCAAAATTTAGGTGTCAATAACTGCCCCTCTTTGAAGGTGAGCTCGTAGAGGTTGTCTTCAAAGATAAACTGAGACCTAAATTTTGACCATGCACATGCAAGGGTCATTACTGCACAATTAAAAATCAACCAGAGACTGGAAATATGTCGATTCAATTGAGATGTGTAGTTAACGTTGGTGATTCCACTAAATTGCCAAATTTTCGTCGATCGACACTAGATTGATTTTCTGTTATTTTGGGTACCTATCGTTCGTATTTGAAACCTTGAGATTTTCACGACCATCGAGAGTCGCCAATGTGTCGAAGAGGTACGTGTGACTTGAAGAAAATTGACCACGACTCAATTACACCAAAAATTCGTAAAAGCAACCCAGTAGGCTAGGTCATGTTAAAATCGCGTATGGTTGAAATTAATCGCGAATTTGAATTTGATTTATAGAAAATTGTTTCAAACATTTCGGAAAACGAATGGAAATTCAGATAGGCCAATTTGAGGGAATTTTTGGCATCTAGTGTGAGTAAATAAGTGAAAGGAAATTTCATGGGCTTTTCCCACATCAAATCGGACCTCAAGCGGAGAAGTTTGTTCAAAATTCGGATTCTAAGAAAAATGAAATAGAATTCCGAATTGAGGGAAATTTGTGAGATAGAGGGACCGTCTCATCTTGGTCTTCTTTTCGACTTCAATAGTTCAAGTTGGTGAAGAAATTGGCCCTAGGGTGACCAATTAACAAATTTGTTTAAAGTTGAGCTGAATTAAGGATTTATAAACTTTGTTTAAAGATTATTTACTTCAAACCACCCCTCCCTTTTTGGCCGACGTTTCCCCCTTTCCGTGATCTTCATTGTGCCTTGGTTTCGTTGACCTTTGGTCAAAGATGGCCCCCTCTCAAATCCTCACGTTTCCCTTCTCTCTCTCTCTCTCTCTCTCTCTCTATTTCTTCCTCTCTCTCTCTCTCTCGTGCGCCCTTTCTTCCTAGCCAACAGCCCCTGTGTCATTTGGTCTTCTTTTTCCTTTCTTTGTTTGAATTTTTGCATCTCTTTTCAACCTTATCCCCTTCATCTCTCTCTCTCTCTCTCTCTCTCTCTCTCTCTGTGGCCGACAGCACCATTGACGTCCCTTCCCCCTTGGCTGCTTCTCCTTTGCCTTCAGTCTCCTCAAGTTTTCTCTACCTCATTTCTCTTGAAGCTGCTCGTGTTTCTCTTGCACGAACTCAGTGAAGCAATCATCATCCATGACTCAAGTGAAGCAGCTCACCGTTTCTGCGTTCCTCGGCCGCCAAAACCACACCGAGCTACACCCGCTCAACCGCTGTTTCCATCCATGCAGAATCAGAACATCAAGAACAGCCCCACTGTGGGCTTGTGCGGCCGATTTTGGCCCGTTCGGGGCCCCCGTTGGTGCCACCGCTTCAAGATTTATCGGCCGCCGTTGCGTCCCCATCGATTTGATCCAAGTGGATCATTAATCAGGTGAGTTTACACACTAATTCTCACTTAATAGGTTAATTTTTCTTAAGAGTTGATGTGGAAAAAGCCCACGAAATTTCCTTTCACCTATTTACTCACACTAGATGCCAAAAATTCCCTCAAATTGGCCCATCCGAATTTCCGTTCATTTTCCGAAAGGTTCGAAACGATTTTCCGTAAAAATCTCGAACTTGCCGAAAACTCCTCAAAATGTGAGTCAACGTTTCTAGAATGACTCATGACACGCTAGAACTTTCAAATTCTGAAATCTGAATTCAAATTCACAGTTAATTTCAATCAGACGCGATTTTAGCATGACCTAGCCTACCGGATAGCTTTTAGGAATTTTTGGTGCAATTGACCCGTGGTCGATTTTCTTCAAGTCACATATACCTCTTCGACACATTAGCGACTCTCAGTGGTCGTGAAAATCTCAAGATTTTAAATACGAACACAAGGTACCAAAAATGACAGAAAATCAATATAGTGCCGATCGACGAGAATTTTGCAATTTAGTGGAATCACCCACGTTTAACTACACATCTGAATCGAATCGACATATCTCCGGTCTTTGGTTGATTTTTTTTTTTTGTTGGAAAATGATTCCCATTTTAAAATGCAATTTATATGATGCATAATAATGGATGATGTGAAAGGAAAGAATGTACCTATAGTTACTTACCAATTAGTGCGGTAGAGTATCTTGAGGTACATGATAAATCCTCATTTACTCCACAAGTACCTAGTCTTCACTCAGGTTCCTTGAAGGATCTAATGGCTAATAAATTAAGACATCCAGACTAAGAAAAACATTCACATCCAGAGTAAAATGTTCAACGAAAAGAATTAAGACATCCAAATCCAGACTGAGATGTCAAGATTTTTGAACTTGAAATACCTAGATCTAGACTAAGGTATAACGAGAAAGATAAAAAAAAAACGTTCACATTTAGAGTGAAATGTTTGGATGAAAAGAATTAAGACATCCAGATCTAGACTGAGATGTATAGATATTTGAACTCGATATACCTAGATCCAGACTAAGGTATAACAAGAAAGGTCGAGAAACATTCACATCTAGAGTGAAATGTTCAACAAAAGGAATTAAGACATCTAGATCCAGACTGAGATGTCAAGATTTTTTAACTCAATATACCTAGATCCAGACTAAGATATAACGAGAAAGGTCAAGAAACATTCACATCCCGAGTGAAATGTTCAACGAAAATAATCAAGACATCCAGATCCAGACTGAGATGTCAAGATTTTTGAACTCAATATACCTAGATCCAGATTACGGTATAACGAGAAAGGTCGAGAAACATTCACATCCATAGTGAATTGCTCAACAAAAATAATCAAGACATCTAGATCCAGAATGAGATGTCAAAGGAACCTACCTAGAATATCCTACCTTCAAGGAGGGTAGAGTGATTCAAGATAATTTGTGTTACATGTCTGGAACCCGTACCATTCTAAGGTCACCTGAATGAGAAAAATCTCTGGGGGGACAGCTCGATCTAGTCGAGAGTCGGTGCAATGACAAGTATTTAAGGTATGGATAGAGATATACATGCATTTGTAGTCATAAACATGCATTAATGCAAGTGAGGTTCATGCGTGATGATTTCTATCAATCTTACACAACCTAATTTCCATTAGGAAAGATTTCAGAAGAATATTCCAATCTAAACACATGAGTGTCATGAATGTGTCAAATGAGGGATCTTTCGATTTGAAAGGACTTTTCACTCATCCTCATTAAAAGGGCCATTTTATCCTGACATTTGATGTAGGATTTTGACAATCACTCTATCTCACCATTGTCATGCCAAACAAGGGTCTGGGCAATCTCGCAAGTGGCACGAACTTACCAATTTGAGAGGTCTTTAACAGGGACTGTAATGTGGGCTTGGTCAGTGGCTTAACAAAGGAGACTCTTTGAGTTGAGGCTATTAAAACATGACATTTCGCAGTTGCCTTGGGGTTTACAAGTTAAGAAACATATGAAATGAGGCAAAAATTATCTTACTTGCACTTCTTCGAGCGATGCTCTCAGACATATGAACTTTTTACGTTAATTCAAGTGTCCTAATCTGAAGAAACTTTGCAAGGGACGTAACGTGGGCTTGGTTCATGGGTGGAGAAATGGAAGGATCATTAGGCTCAAAAAGTGTTTAGGGGATCAAAGTTGGTGATCATCTTGACATTTCCACCAATTTTTCTCCACCGTCAACAATTTTCTTTATATCACAACTCCACTTATTGCAATAGCATTTGAGTTTTTTAGTACCGCCTTCTTGGGGATATGACTCACTACATCAAGTGTTTGATTTTTTCTTTTTGGGCATTGGCCTCGCTTTTACCAGGCACACTACTTTTTCATGCCCCTTAATTTTTTGCTCTTACTTTCTTTAGCATAGCCTTCATTTTTCATCAGCATTGTAAACCATGCTTCTTGAATGGTTTGTTTGTTTTTTTTTTCCTTGCCTTGCCCCGGTGTGGGGGATAATCACCAACTTGGTTTAATGTGAAACGAATTCATAGGCTCAAATGGGCTATGCAATGGATAGAAGTGTATATGATAGAGAAAGAATTGCTCTTTGTCATTTTAAGGCACTTCAATTATCGTACAAGTTACAATGCGAAAGCAATACTCGAAGATTGATGCAAGTGTAAGTAAGAAAATTCCTATCATTCACTTCAAATCTTGTCCCAGTATGGGATGATCCTTGACAGGAATAATTTAAAAAGATCTTCATGTGTGTAGGCTCAAAGGGCTAAACAATGGGTATACTTGTAGTGTGTCGGTAGAAGAATAAACTGCCTCTCATCACATCGGTTGACGTACCCTTTTGCGAGATCACATTTTTCCTTGTAGGCATGGAATTTTTCCACACAACTTACCAAGGATTAGTGTATGAAACAGTGTATGGAATAAGGTTTACCTTTTTTCATTCCAAGATATCCCATTTGATACATTCAATTTATCTCATACAATTCATCAAGGAAAACATGCAAGATTTGTAACAAATTTGGGCCATTGAATTTGCAACTCATTGAGGCAATTTATTCATTATAGAAATGCTTGAATTCAAAACATGACATGGCAAATTCTATCATATGTAATACTTTTTGACAGCATCAGAATTAACTAGAGTAGAAAACTCATGGCCATCCATTTTTGTCAGGATCAAAGCACCTTCGGGAAGAACCTTCTTCACCACATATGGGCCACTATAATTTGGAGCAAACTTGCCCCTAGAATCTAGAATTGACAACATTTCCACACCTTTGCATGCTATAAGATTGTCCCTGAAACAAAAAGTAGATGGATCAAAAAGACAAACAAGATAAATCATATTTTATTTTTTGAAATTTTTTTTGAAAGATTTTCTTTTTTTTATTTGAAAAACTTTTGAAAAGCAATTGAAAAAGCATTCTTTTTTAAAAACGTTTTGACACGAGAAAGCATGATGAAGCCTAGGCCTTAGAATTCTCCTTGGATTTTTCTTTTCATTATTGGATATTGACACCAGACTGGTTTGGTGTACCCCATCATGTCCTCAAAATAAAACTTGTAATTTTATTGATATTCATCAATCAAATTACATTTATTGGAACGTGTTGTTCAAGCATAGAAGAAATTGAAATCAATCCCCAAAAAGAGATAAAAATTCCCATGTAGGGGAAGGTGCATGCCCCTAATTAAATGAGGAAATCGAACTACTTAGGACCATGAATCATGCATACTCAAATTCTTCACCCTCCTTGATCTTGTGATACGAACCCTTCAAGTAAGATATTCTTTCCTCCATATATGTCACTAGTCTCTCCATGGTGGCATCAAATTCAGCTACCTCAGGAAAATGAGATGGTTCAAAAAGTCTTTTTGGCTCTGTTCTTGGAGTTGCAATTTCTCACTGAAGATAGAGCACTTATGTCATTGCAAGACTTTTGCTTGACGAGATAAGCTCTTTTTGATCCGTCATTTTAGCTCTCGATCATGAAAGGATGGGTGAGCAAGATCACTCCATAATCACCTAATTCAAATGAACGAGAACATGTAAACATGAGGTGTAAATAGAAAGTCAATCCATGATAGTGACCTAATCGATTTTTCCATTTTTCTTCATTTATTCATGAAAAGTTCGTACAAGAAGGGCAGTTCCTAAAAATTGACTAGGAAAATAAAGATAGACACCCTAACAAGACCAACTTTCCTAGACATAAATTGAAAACAAATTTTCCAAAGTGTTTTTGCAAATGATTCATTGCATGACAATTTCCTCATTCCATTTATAATGGACGAATGAATTAGATCAAAGGCTAACCTAAATTGTCATAGACGGACCAAAAGTATGACAAAGTAAGTAAATTGCATAGTATAAAGGTAGAAGACTTACTTCACCAAGGAAAATCAATGGCAATCACATAGACATGCACATGAGATGTGAGGCTCAATTTTTACTCTAGACTGGCTTAGCAAAGTGAAGCCACAAGGATGATCAAACTAGCCGCGAGCAAAGTCGGGTTACCATGACTCCAGCTTGGTCAAAGAGCCGACCTAGGTTGCAAGCATGTGAACCAAGGTGGGTACTATTGACACCAAAAAAAAAAAAAAAACTTTGGGATTGAGATGGGTGACTCATACCGTAGGCATGCGGTCGGAATGGTATCCATCTCAATACCATCCTAGATGATTCTATCCAGCCCAGTTCCGGCGGCAGGTTGTGTGTGCAATAGTACAGTGCTAAATGCAAGGCATGCACAATAGTTTAGATCAAACAACACTTCAATAGCTTGAATTTGAAACATTCATCCCCAACTCCAACCTACAAGACAAGGGTTAGCAAAGACTACTCCCCTTATATCTCCCAATTTGCAAGAACATTTAACACCTTAAATGTAAGGGACATACTTGGGATCCTCGCTGCCAAACAAAAACTTTTTTCAAAAAAGAAAATTGGCCTAAATCCACTAAGAGTTTCAACTCAAGTCCCCAGTGGAGTCGTCAAGTTGTCGTGACCTAAATTTCGAGTGCACCGCCTAAAATCAAGCTATTGAACTACCAAGTCTAGCTTAGCTCGGGTCTCCCATGCCCATACCAATTCGCAACTTTAGATTCAAATATTTAGCATGCAAAAGGGAGTTGCCATTAATCAGTTTATGGTAGGTCGATTAGACGCCTAAGTAAATTAACAGGAGAATTATTTTACTTCTATGAACCAGAGATTTATGAGTCCGGGGACTTGATTACGCTAGATTGCTCTAACCCATCTTAGTCTATTAGCATGTGGAAGTGCCGAGTTTATTGGGAGTTAAGAAGGACCCTTAATTTCATTAATTGCGTCGCCTAAGACAACCCGTTTGTTAAATGGGAATTGCTAAGATGGTTTCGCGATTATCATATACAAGACAGATTAAAGAAGTGAAGATTGAGGATATCTCAGTAGTCGAAGAGTTTATAGATGTGTTGCCACAGGAATTGTCTGGCTTATCGTCAGTGAAAGAGACACCCGGGACAAAGCTAGTCTTTAAGGCTTCTTACCAGATGTCGCTATCTGAGTTAAAAGAACCGATGGTACAGATGCGAGAATTACTGGATAAGGGATTTGTACATACCAGTGCAACACCTTGGAGAGCACTAGTTTCGTTTAGGAAGAAAGATGGTTAATTGCAATTAAGCATCGACTATCGCCAACTCAATTAGGTGACGATCAAGAGCAAGTATTCATTGTCAAAGAACGATGAAATTGTGTGACCAGTTACAAAAAGTGTCGATACTTTCAAAAGCTGACTTGGGAACAGGGCATCATCAGTTGAGGATCAGAAAGAAGGACTTATTGAATTCAATGTTTAGTACTCGAGATGGTCTTTATGAGAGACCTATAAGGCCATTTGGTCTGATAAACACTTCAGCCGCTGTTATGGATTTGATGAATCAAGTGTTCAAGGAATACCTAGATCAGTTCACGATCATGTTCGTCAATGATATTTTGATGTGTTCAAGGAGTGTTGAGGATCACGAGAGTCATCTGAGAATTGTGACATTCTGATTTTCCAATTATGTTTTCAATTGAATGAGTCGAGCATTTCTTCTACGCGCTTATAGTTCATTTCTCTAAGTTAGCCACTCACGAGAAAACTAGTTTATCAGGTGGAGCCGTTAAGGGATTTTAACCCATCAGACTTGAGAATTCGACTAGGAAATGATTGGCCGACCGAGCTAATCTGCAAGAGTCATTATGGAATAGTTAAAAATCGGTTAGAGATCGGAGGTAGGTTGTTTTGACAAAGGCATGTGATCAAGTGTGGGTGATTCCACCAGATTACACAATTCTTGTCGACCGGTACTAGATCGATTCTTCTATCGTTTTGGTACCCTATGTCCACATTTGAAACCTTAAGATTTTTATGACAACCGAAAGTCGCCAATGTGTTGAAAATAATTAACCATAGGTCAAATGCACGAAAATTCCTAAAAGCTACCTGATAGATTAGGACGCGCTAGAATCGTGCCAGAATGAAATTAACCGAGATATTGAAACCGAATTCAAAAATTAGAAGTCCTGTTGTGTCACAAATCATTTTAGCAACAACGACTCATCTTAAGAACATTTTTCTGCAAACCGAGTTTTTCGGCAAAAAATCAAAGGATGGTTAATTTGGTTCGGGAAAATGGAAAGGCCTGCTTTTGGTTGCACTTTTGGCATATAAGATGGTTCTATGGTGAAGGAAAAATGAGGATTTAAGTGTGGTTACCTTGGATGATTTTATGGACTTCAATTTGGCTCAATTGGATTGATTGGGTTAGGAATTGAATGAAATTGAGTGAATTTGATGCACAAATGTACCAAATTCGTATGCCAAGGGGTACACCACATTTTGGGGAGAGAGAATGGCCAAGGTCATGTGATGTCATGGTGGGGGCAAGAGAGAGGAGGTTTGGACAAGTGTTGAGCTCTAGAGAGCCCTTGAGGTCCCCCTTGCTCAGCAGACCTTCTTCTTCCCTAAATGGTGGCTTTCTCCATTGTTGAGGTCCCTTGGAAGCTCAAGAGAACCAGAGAAAACCGAGCTCATCAGCCCTCCACAGTCGCATGCCGTTCGGACTCCATTTCCCCCTCTATTTTTTGCTCGTTCCAGTTTCTGCTCCAGCTGACCTTTTGCCAAAGATTCAAGTTAAAAGCTGTCTTCCCGTGCGAATCAGCCAACGCTCCACCAACCATCATCTCTAGGACATCCAAACCATTTAGGAGGACTTGACGGTGCCCCAAAATGAGCCCCATAGTCTCCCGTCCATTGGCACAAAGGAACGCCCCGCCGGTCCGTTGGTCCGCCTACCGAGTGCACTGGTTCACGTTTTTCTTCATTTTTCTCTCATTCTAACCCTTCATTTGCCCATCTCATTCACCCATAAGTTTCCCAAGACCATTGAGAGCCACCGGTTGCCAACTACCTTGTTGACACCTAATTTTGGAAAAATAAAATTACATTTTGAACAAATAAAAGAAAAAAGACAAAAAAAAATGGGAAAAATCGATTTGATTGATTATGCATGGAAATTTGAAATTCTGATGGATGTTCAGATTTTGATAAATGTAGAAACAATTAAAAATCAGGTGAACAAAGGGCAAGGATTTTAATAAAATGGAAGCCAAACACAAAATCGGTGAGGATAATGATCAAATTGATAAATTAAAAGGAAAGTATCAAAAAATTATACTCATCGGGTGCGCTGTTTGCAAAAATCAAAACGAACTTGGATGCGTTTTTGGTAACGTGAGTGAAAAACCGAAATGTAAATTTGCAATGGAAAATCGGGGCTGAAATTTTGTAATTCCCGCAATCAAGGAAGCACAACTTTCTAAAGATCAATAGAGGTTTTCACTATAAAAGGGCTACAGTTTGTGAGAAAGGGGGGGTGCGAAAAAATGGGGAGAGAATGAAAAAAAATCGTGAAAAGAATTCGTGCAAAAAAAAGTACAGAGAAAAGTGGGGGGAGGTCAGAAAGCAAAAAAATTTTCGAGAGAAAATACATGTGAAAAATCTTCGTCCATCTTTAGTCAACAAAGAAAGCCACTTCCCCTTTTCTTGTCCCGACAAGCTCCAGAGAAAAAAGCAGCAAGAAGTGCAGAGAAAGGACGGGAGAAGAGACGTGTGAGAAAGAAAAAAAAAAGAAAAAAAGAAAAGCAAAGCTTGTCTTCTTCGAGCGTCTCCTCGCCACTACTGGTTGACTGCCGCCCCTGCCCTTCGAGCACAACCAGCAGCACCCACCTCAAACGTTGCCAGCGCCGGTGGTTTGAGCCTCCTTTTGCCAGTAACCCCTTAAGCCTGCTCGCCGCTGCGCCACCACGAGACACACCATGGCCAAGCCCCGCATCGCACCCGATGCTGCCACCCAGCGACCCGCGACCCAACTCCGTGACCCGTGACCCAGCCCCGACTCCGCCGCGGCCCTGAGTTGGAGCCCGCCGCCGTTCACTTGCAGCCACTCCCCCACCCGAGCTCCGACGACCGGTCAAACGATTTGCCCGTCACCATTCCCCCGTCGATTCCCTTTGGTAGTTTTTTATTTTTACTTTTTACTTTACTTTTCACTTTATTTATAGTTTAGTTTATTTTACCCTTTTTATTTGTTATGTTATCTTTTTGTGTATTTCATTTGATAGCATTTTTAGTTTAGTTATTTGATTTTGTAATATTGGATGTTAATATCTGTAATTTTTGTAGGCATTATCCGCGGAAATTTTGTCCGGAATTATTATAATTATTAATTTGATCCGAGAGACATTGGATTATTTTTTTAATTATTTTAATTGTTGGGCTTTTTTAGTGGAATTTCAATTGTTAAATCACAATGATTATTTAATTTGGTCCATAAGACTTCGGATCAGATTTGTGATTATTTTGATCTCTTTGTCGTGATAATTAGGATTAGAATAATCGTTAATTTGACCTGTGAGACAACAAGTTATTTTTATCGATTATTTTAATCCTTTATTTTGTCGATAGTTTAGATTTAATAATTACTTGTCTTTTAAAAAAACTAAAAATCAGAAAATCAAACAAAAATCAAAATTCTGCATGAGCATATAGGTTTAGTAAATCGAGACATGTAGGTTTAGTAGATTAGAAATTTTTTAAGATTACATTTTTAGGATTGCATTTTTAGAACTAAGTTAGGGTTGGACCTAAATTAGTTTTCTTGGATAATATTCGTACGTTTTACTTATCCCATTTTTCTTTTAAAAAAATAGTTTTCTAAGATAGAATAGGGTTAAGTCAAATTAATCCCTAGAATAAATTAGAAAATTATCCCTTTTTAGATAGTTTAATTAGGGTTTTCATAAATTCTGAATTTCAATAAAAAAAATACAAAAATACTAAGTGCATGTTAATTAGTTTGCATAATAGGTTCATTTAATTAGAATTCATTATCGGTAAAATTAGGTCATGTATTTAAAATGCATGTTTTATGAATAATTCTAATTTCAAGAAAACCAAAAAAAAAAAAATTTGATTGCTTTGTGTGATGCAATTTATTTATTTATTTATTTGAATGTTTAATAGGGGATGAGCATCCGTGTGGTCACCATATTTGCATGATAGTGATTTAGCTTAAAATAATTTAAGTTGCCTGCAAAAACATTTTTTTAAAAAAAAGAAATGGTATCGGAAGGGCGTTAGAACATTCTAATGTAACCAAGTCCCCGTACCCTTAGTCTCTGGTTCGTAGGAGTAAAATAAATCTCCATTTATTTTACTTAGGTGTCTAATCGACCTACCATGAACCGATTAGTGGCGACTCCTAGTTAATAATCTTTTGCATGTTAAATATTTGAACTTTAAGTCGCGAATTGGTATGGGCTTGGGAGAGCTCAAGCTAAGTTTAAAGACTTAGTAGTCCATTAACCTAGTTTTAGGTGGTGCACCCGAAAAACAGGTCGCAACAGCTTGGCGACTCCGCAGGGGACTTGAGTTGAAACTCTTAGTGGACTTAGACCAATTTTATATTTTGAAAAATGTTTTTGTTTGGCAGCGAGGATCCCAGGTACGTCCCTAACATTTAAGGTGTTAAATGTTTTTGTAGATGAGGAGATATAAGGGGAGTAGTCTTTGCTAACCCTTGTCTTACAGGTTGGAGTTGGAGATGAATGTTTTAAATTTAGGTGATTAGAAGTGTTGTTTGCATTTAAACTATTGTGCGTGTTTTACTGCTTTTAGCACTACACTATTGCACACACAACCCGTGGCCGGACCCGGGTTGCGATAGGATTTTTAGGATGGTGTTGAAAAGGATACTTCCTCCAAAGCGAGACCGCTATGTAGAGGTTGACCTTCTCTTCCCCGAAAGTCTTTTCATGGTGTCGAATGTGTTTGTCCATATCCGCGAGACTACGTGACTATTGGACATTCCATTGATCGAGCTGGAATTAGGAGGACTTGACATTAATGCGAGATTGCAACGGTAAGTCATCCCTCTTTTAACTCCACTTTGCTAAGCCTGTCTAGAGTAGAAATCGAGCCTCACATCTCATGTATATGTCTATGTGATTACTGTTGATTTTTCTTGGTGAAGTAAGTTTCTTATCCCTATACCATGCAATTTATTTTGTCGTGCTTTTAGTCGGTCCATGACAATTTAGGTCAATCATTAATTTAACTTATTTGTCAATTAGAGATGAAATGAGGAAATTGCCATGCAATAAATCATTTGGAAAATAACAAAAAAATTGGAGAATTTGTTTTCAACTCATGTCTTTATTGTTTTTATTAGGGAGATTCAAATTTTGGCATTTACTAGTTCATGTTTAGGAAACTTCATCCTTGCTAAGGCGTCCCATGTCTTTATTTTCCTAGTTCATTTTTAGGAAATTCTCTTCATATGTGGACTTTTCGTGACACAAAAGGGAAAAGTGAAAAAATCGATTAGATCATTGTCATGGATTGACTCTCCATTTACACCTCATGTTTACATGTTCTCATTTATTTCCCTTAGGTGATTATGGAGCGATCTCGCTCACCCATCCGCACACGGTCGAGAGCTGAAATGGCAAATCAAAATGAGGTGCTGAACCGTATCATTGTTAATATAAACAAGCGAATTGTGCACCTCCAAAGTCAAGTCGATGGATTGTCTGCTACTGTGGATTGTCTCGTCAAGCAAAAAGGCCGTGATGACATAGGTACTCTATCTTTAGTGAGAAACTGCGATTCGAAGAAGAGAGCCAAGAGGACTTTTGAACCGTCTCATTTTCCTGAAGTAGCTGAATTTGATGCCACCATGAAGAGATTAGTGACATATCTAGAAGGAAGAATCTCTGACTTGGAGGGTTCGCATCACAAGATCAAGGAGGGTGAAGAACTCAAGCACATATGATTCATGGTCTTAAGTAGTTCACTTTCCTTAGTTAATTAGGGGCATGTTTAGTTGCACTTTCCCTTGTGTGGGAATTTTATCGCTTTTTAGGGAATGTTTTCAATTCATTCTTTTTCGTTTTTCATTTAGGGATTAAGCATTGCATTTACTAAATGTAATTCGATTGGTGAATATCAATAAAATTACAAGTTTAAGGACATGATGGGGTATGCCAAACCAGTCCGGTGACGATATCCAACAATGAAAAGAAAATATCATCCAAGGAGAATTCTTAGGACTAAGCTTCTTCATGCTTCCTCATAAAAAAAATTTTTTTTTTAAAAAAAAATCATTTTTGAAGCCATTTCCAAAAGCATGCATTAACCCTGTTTAATTTTCTGACTCATTTACTTCATTTTTCAGAGCATTACTTTTTCTGCATGATGAGAAGGCATCTGAAAAAGGCACACCAGATTATAATTGGTCCAATTGTCAAGGACACATTTCTAAGAGTTAATGTGATAGATTGGAGGCATGACAGATTTTGGTAGTGGCCCGACTAAGATAAAATCTTAACCCAAGCCAAAATTGGATATTCCATTTGCTTTTACTCTGATGTTGCATAGTATCATATTCATGCACGTTCTCTTGTGTAGGGGCAAAAGTGGATAGGGACAATTCAAAGACATCAACTGCCAAGGCAATCCCAATGTAGATGAATCCTTGAATGAATGCTTAAAACCATTTTGCAGTGTGGAAAACTGTTTGTTGATTTTTCATGCCTAAAGCTGTTGAACTCCTTTTTTTTTTTAAAAAAAAAATAAAAAAAGAGACTTTGCATGATGACTTTTAGCCACCAATTCCATTAAGAAACATCAAGATGGACTAATTTAATGAATGATGTGGAATTGATTGAGCATACTAAATGAGATGAGTCGAGATGATGAAAGGCAAACCTTATCCTATACACAGTCCCCTACTCATGCACTTGTGAGATGAGTGTAGGAAGGTTCATATACACAAGGTAAAGAGTTCTTTCGCAAAAGATACGGCAACCGAAATGATGAGAGGCAGTTCATTTCTTTATCCCAAACACTACAGGTGATCCATTGCTTAACCCTTTTGAGCCCATACACTTATGGATATTCTTTTCGAATTACCCCGTCAAGAATCACCCCACATTAGGGCAAATGGGAGATAAAATGGCATCATGAGGTGAGGAAAATGAATTGAAATTTTCTTGCTCTCACTTGCATCAATCTTCAAGTCATGCTATTACATTGAATTCATGTGTTAATTTAAGTGCCTTAGGATGACGAAGAGCATTTCTTTCTCTATCATATACACTTATATCCTTTGCATAGTCCACTTGAACCCGCAATTTCTATTCTTCAAACCTAGTTGGTGATCATCCCCCACACTGGGGCAAGGCAAAAGGCAGATGAAGACTCTTGAAAAGTTCAAGTGTCATTCAAAGTGTAATTTGCTTGATGCATGCATTATGCGCAAGAATTGAATTCAAATAGAACTAAGGGGCATGAAAAAGCAGTGTGCCTGGTAAAAGTAAGGCTGATGCCCATGAAAAGAAGTGAAGAAAAAAATGCATGAGAACTAGGGGCATGAAAAAGCGGTGTGCCTGGTAAAAGCAAGGCCAATGCCCATAGATGAAAAAAATAGTCAAGATAGGTGACTGTCAATTACAAGAATTGAATCCCAATGGAGCAATAGTCAAAAAACTCAAATGCCGAGTTTCTACAATCAATGGGGGACTTCATGAAGATAATCCCCGATGGTGAAAAAGAAAACCGGTGGCAATGCCAAGATGATCATCAACTCTCACATTTTACATACATTTTGAGCCTAATGATCCATTCATTTCTCAACCCATGAACCCAACCTAAGTTACGTCCCTTACAAAGTCTCTTCAGATTAGGGCATTTGAATTAACATAGGAGTTCATATGTTTAAAAGCATCGCTCAAAAAAGTGCGAGCAAGATTATTTCTTTGTTTTTGCAGGGTTCTTGACTTGTAAACTCGGAGATGATTACAAGACTGTTTATTCAATAGTCTTGACTCAAAGAGTCCCTTTGTTAAGCCGTTGACCAAGCCCACATTATGGTCCTTGTTAAAGACCTCTCGGATTGGTAAGATCATACCGCTTGCGAGAATACTTGGACCCATGTCGATATGATAAAATTGAGTGATTCTCATAAAATAGCCATTCTAAATGAGAGTGAGTGAAAGTCATTTCTAACCGAAAGTCTCTCATTTAGTATTTTAATAAATCCATGTCATGAGTGAAGATTGTCTTGAATGATAATTCTCTCTAGTGGAAATTTGGGTGATGCAAAAGTCATTATGCATGAATCTTCATTGAATTGATAAAAGCCTCACCGAGATTTTGAAATATGCATTCTAGAATAGCCTTAATTGTCTATTTCATTGATAAATGCATATTAGTTTTTGCTCTAAATCATGTTTGACAGATAATGTTTTCTCAAAGACCCAAGAGCTCTTGATATTCGGGAGCGTCATGATATTAAGAGATGAGGAACCATCATGAACCAAGGTGCATCTTTGATGATATCTCCACAAGTTCTAAGTTAGAAGACATATCCCAAAGAATTAGAGATATCATCAAGTAAGTGTATCTCTACCCATTCTCGACACTTGACTCGGTCAAGGTGTCTTTGTAAATTGACCTAGCGTGCTTTCGTAGCCCAGAGTCCTCCTTTTTATTGACCTGGCGTGCTTTCGTAGCCCAAAGTCTCTTTTTATCGACATGGTGTACTTTTGTAGCCTAGAGCCCATTTATATTAACCTGGCGTGCTTTCATAGCCCAGAGCCCATCTTTATCGACTCGGCGTACTTTCGTAGCCTGATGTCCATTTATATCGACCCAGCGTGCTTTTGTAGCTCGGTGTTCTTGACATTGACCTGGTGTGCTTCCATAGACTAGAGTCCTTTTCATCGACCCGGCATGCCCCAAAGATTTTCCTCGGTGTCCAATTGATATGACGACCGAAGAATGGTTCGGGTCTAGCCCGAGTCCCCCTATCAAATCAACGTGTTTGGGTCCTAGCCAAACCCCTTCATCACGGCGACCGTAGAATGGTGTGGTCCGTAAAATAAATCACCTCATTAATTTGGGAGACATATCTCTAAGGTCTGGAAAATAGATACCGGTTAGGTGACCGTAAGTATATCTCTATCCATATCTTAAATACCGTTTGTCACCATAGAATGGTACGGGTCTTCAATTTTCAAGCGTAGAATGGTACGGGTCTGGAAAATGGAGTTTAGGCCCCCAAATAATTTTCCCAAATTCATTAGGCGACCGTAGAATGGTACGGGTCTTGGAAAATAAATCCCCGTTTAGGTGACCGTAGAATGGTACGGGTCCTAAACAACCTTAGTTCAGGCGATCGTAGAATGGTACAGGTCCTGGAAAATAAATCCCCGTTTAGGCGACCATAAAATGGTACGGGTCATAGATAACCTCAGTTCAGGCAACCGTAGAATGGTACGGGTCATAGACAACCTCAATTCAGGCGACCGTAGAATGGTACGGGTCTTGGAAAACAGATCCTAGTTTAGGCGATCGTAGAATGGTACGGGTCCTAGACAACCTTAGTTCAGGCGACCGTAGAATGGTACGGGTCCTAAACAACCTTAGTTCAAGCGATCGTAGAATGATACAGGTCCTGGAAAATAAGTCCCTGTTTAGACGACCGTAGAATGGTACGGGTCATAGGCGACGTAGAATGGTCGGGTCATAGACAAAATCAGTTTTTTCGTAGAAGGTGACCGTAGAATGAATAGTATGGGTCCTGGAAAACAAATCCCCGTTTAGGCGATCGTAGAATGGTACGGGTCCTGAAAAACCATTTTTTTCGTCAAGGTGACCATAGAATGGTACGTGTCCTAGACAGCATTCAGGCGATCGTAGAATGGTACGGGTCCTGGAAAATCATTTTTTTCGTTTAGGCGACCGTAGAATGGTACGGGTCCTAGACAAAACCAAACAATTCCATACTGGGCGACCGTAGAATGGTATGGGTCCTTGGAAAGTAGTCACTTTACGAAGTCATTTTACTATTCTGGGCGACCGTAGAATGGTACGGGTCCTGGACATGTAACACCAATCTATCTTGAATTACTTTACCATCCTTGAAGGTAAGTAATTCTAGGTAAGTTCCTTTATCATTTGCATTAGCATTTTCATGCATCATATAAATTTCATTTCAAAATGGGATTCATTTTCCAAAAAAAAAAAAAAAAAAAAAAAAAAAACAAAAAAAAAAAAAAAAAATAATAAAAAAAAAAAAAAAAAAAAAAAGTCATTTAATGCATGTGCATAATTAAAATTAGGTCTCAATTTGTCTTTGAAGGCAACCTCTACGAGCTCACTTTCAAAGAAGGGGCAGCTGTTGACACCTAATTTTAAAGCAAACATTTTGAAAAAAATGGGAAAAAGATTGAAAATAAAAATTGCATTTTGAACAAATAGAAAAATTAAAAAATGAACAAAAAGATTTTAACAAAATGGAAGCCAAACCCAAAATCGGTGAGGATAATGATCAGATTGACAAATCAAAGGGAAAATATCAAAAATTATACTCATCAGGTGAGCTGTTCGCAAAAATGAAAACAAACTTGGATGCGTTTTTGGTAACGTGAGTGAAAAAAAAACAAAATGTCAATTTGCGATGGCAAATCGGGGCTGAAATTCTGTAATTCCCGCATTCAAGGAAGCACAACTTTCTAAAAATCAATAAAAGTTTTTTTCATTCGTAGGGGGTGCGAAAAAAAAAAAGAATGAAAAGCGTGAAAAGAATTTGTGAAAAAAAGTACAGAGAAAAGTGGGGGGAGGGAAAGCAAAAAAAAATTGAGAAAAAAAAAAAAGAGAAAAAGAAAAGCAAAGCTTGTCTTCTTCGAGCGTCTCCTCGCCACTACTGGTTGACTGTCGCCCCTACCCTTCGAGCACGACCAGCAGCACCCACCTCAGACTTTGCCAGCGCCGGTGGTTTGAGCCTCCTCTTGCCAGTGACCCCTGAAGCCTACTCGCCGCTGAGCCACCGCGAGACACACCACGGCCGAGCCCTGCATCGCACCCGACGCTGCCGGCCAGCGACCCGCGACCAAGCTTCGTGACCCACGACCCAGCCCCGACTTCACTGCGACCCTGAGTTGGAGCCCACCGCCGTTCACTTGCAGCCGCTCCCCCACCAGAGCTCCGACGACTGGTCAATCGACTGCCCGTCGCCATTCCCCCGTCGATTCCCTTTGGTAGTTTTTTATTTTTAACTTTTTACTTTACTTTTCATTTTATTTATAGTTTAGTTTATTTTACCCTCTTTTTGTGTATTTCATTTGATAGCATTTTTAGTTTAGTTATTTGATTTTGTAATATTGGATGTTAATATCTGTAATTTTTGTAGGCATAATCCCCATAAATTTTCTCCGGAATTATTATAATTATTAATTTGATCCGAGAGACGTTGGATTATTTTTTTAAATTATTTTAATTGTTGCGCTTTTTTAGTGGAATTTCAATTGTTAAATCACAATGATTATTTAATTTGGTCCGTAAGACTTCGGATCAGATTTGTAATTATTTTGATCGCTTTGTCGTGATAATTAGGGTTAGAATAATCGTTAATTTGACCTGTGAGACAACTGGTTATTTTTATCGATTATTTGAATCCTTTATTTTGTCGATAGTTTAGATTTAATAATTACTTATCTTTTAAAAAAACTAAAAATCAGAAAATCAAACAAAAATCAAAATTCTGCATGAGCATATAGGTTTAGTAAATCAGACATGTAGGTTTAGCAGATTGGAAATTTTTAAGATTACATTTTTAGGATTGCATTTTTAGAAGTAAATTAGGGTTGGACCTAAATTAGTTTTCTTAGATAATATTCGTGCGTTTTACTTATCCCATTTTTCTTTTAAAAAAATAGTTTTCTAAGATAGAATAGGGTTAAGTCAAATTAATCCCTAGAATAAATTAGAAAATTATCCCTTTTTAGATAGTTTAATCAGGGTTTTCATAAATTCTGAATTTCAATATAAAAATACAAAAATACTAAGTGCATGTTAATTAGTTTGCATAATAGGTTCATTTAATTATATTTCATTATCGGTAAAATTAGGTCATGTAGTTAAAATGCATGTTTTGTTTTATGAATAATTCTAATTTCAAGAAAACCAAAAAAAAAAAAAATTGATTGCTTTGTGTGATGCAATTTATTTATTTATTTATTTGAATGTTTAATAGTGGATGAGCATCCGTGTTGTCACCATATTTGCATGATAGTGATTTAGCTTAAAATAAATCAGCTGCCTCCAAAAAACATTTTTTTAAATTAAAAAAGAAATGGTACCGAAATGGCATTAGAGCATTCTAATGTAACCAAGTCCCCGTACCCTTAGTCTCTGGTTCCTAGGAGTAAAATAAATCTCCCTTTATTTTACTTAGGTGTCTAATTGACCTACCATGAACCGATTACTAGCGACTCCTAGTTAATAATCTTTTGCATGTTAAATATTTGAACTTTAAGTCGTGAATTGGTATGGGCTTGGGAGAGCTCGAGCTAAGTTCAAAGACTTAATAGTCCATTAACCTAGTTTTAGGTGGTGCACCCGAAAAATAGGTCGCAACACACTTGCTCGCCGAAGCTCCGATAAGCCCGTTTTCGCCGTTGAAGCTGCTGATTTATTCTCTGCAGTTCAGCCAAGAATAGAAGCAGAAACCAGCAAGGTTTTGGAGACTTTGTGGCCCGTTTTCAAGCTCTTCCCGGCCTTGCTTGGTGTCACCACAAGCTCGATTGTCGCTCACCTCGCCGTTGCCATCGCCGTTGACACATTGGAAAGCAATTCCGGTGAGTTTAACCTTGCTTAGAAGGTTAATGATGCTTAAGGGATGCTTAGATTAAGCTAAGTATGATTAGGTGGTTAGATTAGTTTAGTTAAGTGTGGATTAGATTAAGGGGTGCAATTAGTTTAGTGTATAATGAATTATGGCTAAGTAGAGGATTAATTTAGAGTAATCTTGGTTAGTCCTTAATTAATTATTTTAGATTTAATTAATTATTTCGAAATTATAAATATTATTTTATTAAATTAAATTATTATAATATTATATTATTTATTTAATTTTCGGAATATATATTTAATTATTTATTATTTTCCGAAAATTGTTCCAGGAGAGTTGATTGTTAGAAATTAAATGTCGATGCTATGATGCTTTCATATTATACAATTGATTACTAGATGTTGCAAATTGAATCTTCATTGTGAAAATTATGGATTTTATTCATAAAATCCCAAGTGTCGGATTTTGACACCGAAAATGGAATTTTAGTATTTTATCAAATATTGGGGTTTGAAAAAGAGTGGCATTGGTCTTTCTAATTCGAATTTGAAGGGTACCCACACAGGTGACTAATTTCTTGGATGATTTTAATATGAAGAAAAGAGGCCGAGATCACTATTTTAATGAATGACATTGAGTGAAATGCAAGGTATCTTGGGCCGAGTTTGAATTGACATGTCATTGGTTAAGAGAACTCGTCCCCAATTGAGTCGGAGGGACATTACCCTATATGGGACACCCACTGAGTGGGACTTGGGTCGCAGTGGATTCTGGACCTATGCTCCTTCAGGACAGCCGTCTTTGAGAGACGACGTCGTGCTCAATGGGGGTGAGACGAAGCCTGGCTATGCTAGAAGACACCAAACTGAGAGTAGGTTGTGCCCTTGAAGGGCTAAATTAACAATTGGAACACATAATTAATTGAGTCAGATGCGTCTGATTTTGGTACAAAACTGTGTGGCATGGTATGAGACGTGTCATAACGATTTTGTCTTATAATCGAGACCCCTGTGGTCGTTTGATATGAAAGTGTTGACATTCCAGTTGTTTGAGTTATATTATTGCATATGATTGAGTGATATGAAGTGTGCTGACGAGCAAGAAGGAATTGAGGCGAGGTAAGTCCTCTGTCCTAATTGTGTGGCCGTGTGGCTAGAGCGCCTTGATAGGATATTTTCTTTCTAATACGGGTTTAAAGGGTGGAATTGCTGAGACATTGTCTCACTTTGTTGTGGGCTTATCTTTTCAGGTTCATAATTGGTGGTTGTGGAGGACCAAAGCACTAGAGTCTATGGAGGTGGAGTCTGAAGGATCGGCGTTTGTGTCCGACTAGTATGTCATAGGATAGCTTCTTTTTTAGAGCTAACCTTTTTGTTGACTTTTGACCAGACTCATTTTGTAACTAAACCTGTTGTTTATGAAAGTGTGACTTCTGAGAAATGTTGCCCTACTTTCCTATCCGATGTTCTTTGCATGTCAGGGGTTTATGATATGCTTCCGCATGTGCATTTAAAATCATTGGGTCGGTGACGCGTCCTAGGAACGTTGTATTTTTGATCGACTGCAGTGGGATGTGCGCGCGTTCGAGGATCAGGGTGTGACAAGAATGGTCATGGGATTTCAGGTGAAGGAATCTTGGTGGACCCAGCCAAGATCGAAACAGTTGTTAGTGGGCAAGGACTAACAACAATGTCAAAGATCAAAAGCCGTATGGATTGGACAGATTACTACAGAAGATTTGTTGAAGGATTTTTAGCATCAATGTTGTCGTTGACTCGACTCCTGAAGAAGTAAGAGAAGTTTGTGTGGACAGACAAGTGCGAGTGTAGTTCCCAAAAGCTCAAGTAGGAGCCAACTACCGCACCTGTGCTGATGCAACATGATAGGATGGTTGCATACGCGTACCGCCAGCTGAGACCTCCTAAGTTAAATTACTCGAAGCATGACTTAAAACTCGCAGCATTAATTTTCACACTAAATATTTGGAGATGTTAGTTGTGTGGAGAAAGATTCTTCATCTCCACTGACCAACAAAATCTCCAGTATTTATTCTCTTAGAAGGAATTGAATGTGAGATAGTGCTTTGAATCATAACTTTTGAAGGACTAGGATAGTGATGTTTGGCATCACTCTGGAAGAACGAAAGAAGTTATTAAGGCGCAGAGTCGAGAGTCTTCAATTGTACATAGGCTGGTTAAGTTATAGACCTTGCTTGAAAAGGGTTCGAAATTTGCTTTTCAAATTTGAGGTAGGCCACCTTCGAATTTTATGGCCACTCTCGGAATTAAACTAGATATTTGGGTTAGAATTAGACGCTTCAGTTGATAGATCGGGATGTTTAAAAGATCCTGTAAGAGGATACTAACAAGAGAGAGGCTGACTCTCAGATTTCTGAGGATGGGACACTCAAGTTTCGAGAGTGAATGGGTGTACTTGACAGTGTAGCACTCGAGGAAGAGACCTTGTCAGGAATTCACTGTAGTAGGTGTAGTATTCAACCAGACAGTACAAAGTAGGGCATAATCGGTATCAGCTCGATTGGTAGACCGATATAAAGATAAATATTGCCAAACGGGTTGCAAGAGTCAGATGTGTTAATAAGTGGAAGTTCCGTAATACAAGTCGTGAGGACTTTTACAATCACTTGAGAGTCCCGAGTGGTAATGGAAGTATATCACAATGGAACGTTGTGACGAGCTTGTTAAACAAATCAGAGAAGCAACGACTCCATTTGGGTAGTGGTCAATAGACTAACAAAGTCGACTCACTTTATTGTTGTGTGAAAGGATCTTGATTTGAATAGACACGCGGAAGTGTATGTGAGTCAGATAGTTCGTTTACATGGAATGCTAGTGACATATCTATATTAGATCTACATTCGAGGATTTCCAGTTTCAGTAGAACAATTAAATGGTTCCTTTTGATTCAGTGCATAGTAGAGTGTGTAGAACTTCAGTTGCTAAGATGAAGTCAGGGAAAGAAAGATCACAAGTCCAGAGTCAGTTCAGTGGTCAGTGATTACAATTGTCGGGATAAGAATTAGATTAAGGACCGCTCAAAGCTGTTAGAAAAGTTGTATTGATGAGCGTCGAAGGCCTTTAGAGTTCTAAATTGGTGAGTACATCTTTTTGAAGGTGTCACCAATGAAGGATGCCTTGCGCTTCAACAAGGAGGGAAAACTGAAGCCGAGGGATGTAGGTCCCTTTGAGATTTTAGAGAGAGAATAAGGACCTTAACGTATCATCTTGCATTACCACTGAAATAGGCGCAAGTGCATGATATCTTTCATGTGTCAAGGTTGAGGATGTAGGAGCCTGACCCGACTCACGTGCTAAATCTTGAAAGAATTAGACGTGGACGACATAGTGTCATATATAGAAAGCCCGGTTCAAATTGTGGATCAGAAAGGATAGATTTTGTGTAGCAAGATGGTCCCTTTGGTCAAAGTAGGCTTACAATACCATGGGACTAAAGAAGCAGCAAAGGAAAGTGAGACTCAATGAGACGACGATACCCCCACCTTTTTGTTCAAGGATTGGTAAAGGTTTAAATTTCGAGGACAAAACTTTTATAAGAGAGGAAGAGTTATGACATCCTGATTTCCAGGTTCTAATTTTGATTTGATAAGTTGGGCCTTTCATCAACGCGACTATAGTGTTTTTCTCTGAGATGGCCACTAATGAGATAACTGACCTATCAGGTGAAGCCGTTAAAGGATTCTAATGCAATATACGCGAGAATTCGACCAAGAATCGACTGCTCGATCGTGCTAGTCTGCAAGGGTCATTATGGCACAATCAAAAATCAGCCAGAAACTGGAGATATGTCGATTCAACTGAAATGTGTACTTCAACGTGGGTGATTCCATTAAATTGCAAAATTCTTGTTGATCGGCATTAGACCGATTTTCTATAATTTTGGACACCCCATGTCTGTATTTGAAACCTCAAGATTTTCATGACTACTGAGAGTCGCCAATGTGTTGAAGAGGTACGTGTGGCTTGAAGAAAATCGACCAGGGGTCAATTACACCAAAAATTCCTAAAAGCCACCCCGTAGGCTAGGTTATGCTAAAATCACGTCTGATTGAAATTAACCACGAATTTGAATTCGATTTCCGAATTTGAAAGTTCTGTCGTGTCATGAGTCATTCTAGAAACATTGACTCACCTTTTGAGGAATTTCGGCGAGTTCGGAATTTTTATGAAAAATCGTTTCGGAAAACGAACGGAAGTTCAGATTGGCCAATTTAAAGGGATTTTTGGCATCTAGTGTGAGTAAATAGGTAAAAGGAAATTTCGTGGGCTTTTTCCACATCAAATCGGACCTCAGCTGGAGAAGTTTGTTCAAAACTCAGATTCCGAGAAAAATGAAATAGAATTCGGAATCAAGGGAAACTCGTGATTAAGGAATTGGCCTAGGGTGACCAAAGTTGTTTAAAGTTGAGCTGATTTAAGGATTTATAAACTTTGTTTAACGATTTCTTTTTTTACTTCAAACCACCCTTCCCTCCCTTTTTGGCCGACGTTTCCCCCCTTCTGCGGTCTTCATTATGCATTGGTTGCTTTGACTTTTGGTCAAAGATGGCCCCCTCCTCTCTCTCTCTCTATTTCTTCCTCTCTCTCTTGCGCCCTGCACCATTTGGTCTTCTTTTTTCTTTCTTTGTTTGACCTTTTTCATCTCTTCTCATCATTATCTCTCTCTCTCTCTCTCTCTCTCTCTCGGCCAACGCAGCACCATCGACGTCCCTTCCCCCTTGGCTGCTTCTCCTTCACCTTTAGTTCCCTCACGTTTTCTCTACCTCATTTCCCTCGAAGCTGCCCGTGTTTCTCCCTCACGGACTTAGTGAAGCCATCTTCATCCGCGACTCAACGAAAGCATCTCACGTTCCCGCATTCCTCGGCTGCCAAAACCACCCCGAGTCACGCCCATTCAATCGCTATTTTCATCCCTGCAGAATTGGAACAGCAAGAGCAGCCCCACTGTGGGCTTGTGTGGCTGATTTCGACCCGTTTTGAGTGCCTGTTGGTGCCACCGCTTCAGGATTTATCGGCCGCCGTCGTGTCCCCGTCATTTTGATCTAAGCAGATCATTAATTAGGTGAGTTTAACTCACTAATCCTCGCTTAGTAGGTTAATTGTTCTTAAGGGTTGATTAGTTTAGATAAAGATGGATTAGGTGGTTAGATTATATTAGATTAGTGAAATTAGTTAATTATCGATGCATGTTAGGTCGTTAGTTAGTGCAATTAGAGCCTAGACAAGCTCTAGTATTTAACTAGAGTGACTCGGAAATTTTCCGAGTCCTTTTGGGCATCCAATTAGGCATTACGGGTCTAAGTTGGATTTATTGGCATTTATTTAATATTTCCCGTAATTATTTAATTAATTAATTATTTTCCGGAAATTAGATCGAAATAGCCGGGGACCGGAATTTTATGCTGATTATTATGGTGTAATATGTTTATTTAATTTAGCTTTAATTTGCGCAAATTTTGCATCATTGTGAATTGTGATTTTAGGATTTTATTCCTAAATTAATTAATTTTGGTAATTAATTGAAAAATTACGGACGTCGATCTACGGCGCCAAAAATCTATTTTTGGGCTGATGAAAGAAGTGGGAGGAATAAAAGTGAAATTATGGTATTTTGGCTAAGCCCAATCGTGTACCCACACACAGCTATTTTATCAGGCATGACAAAAAGTGAAAAACCATTGGACGATAAGAACATTGGCTCGATGACTCAGTATATCATCTCGGAGAAAGACGTTATATTATGTCGGCTCAATGACTCGATATGTCATCTCGAAAAATGACGTTATATTATGTCTCTTCTAGCAATAGGGGAAAATGTGTGATATCCAAACTTCGTTGAGCCTTGGGTACGTAACGGTCCGTGCCACATCAACAAGTTTGTGGTCGGATTACGTCGTTGGCACCACTTGTGGCCACCATTTCATCACCACAATCATCGTACCGAGACATGACGTATCCTCACGTTATCGTGGCACCACCTCTCATCATACCTCCGCCACATTGGATAACTCATTCATCGTCTAGCCTATCACCTCATTAAAAATTTTCTCCGTGAAGTGCCACAAATTGTTTTCGACTCCATGCATACGTGAAATTGATAGAGAAAAGTGCCGAATATTTCCACCATTTCCCTCACGTCAACTCCCACCCGTCCCCAGCAAAAAACAAGGAACATTGACCACCACAGCTTCATGCACGCTTTCTTTTTCGCTAGTCAGTAGATGGGAGACATAACGACTATGCAGCTATGTTCTTCCCCTTCCTCAGTGAGCCAACCTCCGTTTCTTGGCATGCTGACCAGAAGTATTTGTCCTTCTGTTTCTCCTTGAGCGTGACACGTCGGCCAGCTGGCTTCCCTCCGCTGCCACCAATCAACGAGCTGCCACCAAGATTTCTTATTTTGTTGACTCATAAAGTCAATTGGCGAAAAGTACAAAGCAGAAGAACTACCGCTCCTTCTTCTGCCTTCGGTGACCTCAGTTACTTCAATGGCAGCCAAAAACCTCACCCAGGAATTCCGCCGCTCCACTCATGCTTCGCCCCCAGCCACCGATCGTCGTACACCAGCTGTATTGCCGTCTCGCCTTAGTGCCGCCGCGTCGTCTCGCCACCAGCTGCATCCACTGCTGACGTTCCAAGGTCTTGAGGCAAGTGACGGTTATGTTATTCTATATTGCGTGGCGATGCCCTACTCACATGTCCAATCTAGGATTGACCAGAATATGGGTTCGAATACTGCAGGCTACTCTAAATTGGGTTCGTTTGTGTGTCGATCGTGGCTGCATTAGATGACGGGCATACATGTGACAACCGTTGACATGGAAGGCACTAATCTGGGTTTGTGTGGTGGTGATGGACAGTGCTGCTTGTCGGATAAATGGTACGGATTTTTGTAGGTTGAACTCAATTAGGCAGTTCGGTCTGGGTTCGGTATTGTTCGAGTTTGAAGAGTGTAATGCTTAGGCGATACGGGAGTGGTCAAGCTTCTTCTTGGCAAATTGAGCTGAATTCATTGTTGAATTGCCTTGTCGTGTGTGTGATGACCGTTGGCATGGTCGGTGTTAGTTGGGCATGAAGCTGTGAGTCCTAGTGATCGTAGGACGGTTGTATCAGTTTATGGTATAGTCAAATCATTGCTAGTCAGTCCGGCTTTGCCATTGTCTTGCTCGAGTTTGAGGCCAACTAGGCGAGTATTGTAATGTTATGGCAATTCGACGTGTTTTGATAGGGTTCGGATGCTAGAATTCCTTAGGCGAGTCATCGGAATTTAGTCAAATATAGAATGGTACAAACTCCGATTAGATGGTTGACTTCGGTTTTGTGCGTCCATAGTGGTTTGGGTTAGACGCGTGGCATGGCATTTATAAACTTGTAGGTGCTGCGCTATGGATGAAATTGATATTGATGTCGTCGGTCCATCATGGCGACAATGCCTCGAGTGTCGGGATGCTTGGAAGGCGTGAAAATGATGCCCTTTGGATGCCTGAGGATTGTGATTGAGCCCCAAAGGTCCTCGCGATGCTAGGTGAGGTGGAGATGCCTATAGGTGTAACGTGACATGCTCCGGATGCCCGGGGACTAAAATATGGAACCGAAGGTCCTCGTGATGCCAGGTGGGATACGAGATGCCTGGAGGGGTGCAACACTGGTCCCTCTAGATGATGGCGGTAGTTAGAACCAAAGTCAAATCAATTTTTGAATTGTCCTAGATGTCTATTTATCTCCTGATGTGTTATTTTGTGGTATTTCTTTAGAATCAAGGTCACTTGTGTTATTTCGACCTCCCCATATTACATGTTTAAAACATCGTTGGTTGAGTAGTGGTAGACATGTGTAATATGGTCGAATAGGCTTTCATTTGCTGCGTGGTTGTACTCACACTTTGTGGGATTATTGTGTTTCAGAGATGTGATCATGCCACTCCAGCCCGCATCTTCCTCCATGTTCTATGGCATTCCCACTAACCTCAGTTGGGATCAGGTGGAGCATGTAGACCTCGACTTTCCAGACTTTACATTCATCTAGATCACGGTGATTATGACGGTGGACGCCGGTCTCACTACGGGCCCTATACTAATGGGGTTCATCGTCCTATATGCCCGGGTCAATGGGCATATAATGGGGCTACTCCTACTTCCGGCAGATGATGACGATGGTTCGAGTGGGGTCGAGTAGGTGGAGGACTTGGGTGAGGATGGTAGCATTTTTGGACCACTAGGACGTGATATCAAGATGACCGTGTAAATAGACTATAGGATGATCGGGATAAATTTTAGGTTAGCTAGAAATCGGGACCTTTTGACCTATATGTACCGATCGGAGTCATCTGAAAATATAAATAGATAAAAGTGCCTAGTTTATATTTCGTGTGCGTCATTTTAAATTATGATAGAGTTTTGATACATGCTTCCGCAACGAAACAAGTGCAAGGACCAAGGAACGGTGTGGCGGACCCTAAGGATCGAGGGTCATCACAAAAGGCTTCTGACTGCCCCTGTCCTCCTCGGTTTGGGGATGCGTCCACCTTGTTCTCCATAATCACTTGAGCCTCCGTAGGCACTTCGACCTCTCTGCCTTCCATGGCTTCCTCAGTTACCATAGCCACCTCGCTTGTTATGGCCTCCTCGTCCATCAACATATCTCGAGCCTCTTTTCTTCAAGCTTTTACGAACTCTGATAGGTTTTCACATGCCTTAGTTATGCGGTCCAAGACCCTCTCTAGGGTTATACCCGCATGCCAGCATGATTTTTACCACTGCTATGGCTGGCTTAGACAATTCAATGGCCTTTGTGAAAGAACCCGCAAGCACATGAATCATGGATACTAGCTCGAAGGTCTAAAAGCTTGATTCCTTAGTACATTCAGGCTCCACATAGGGGATGGCCGTCTTGTGGTAGATCTTGAAATGTTTGAAGCCTGTTGCCAACCATAAATCACACCTTCTAATGAAGGCTAGAGGGAATGGCGCTTGCTGTGTGGATCCATGGCCTCCCTAACTGAAAATTAAAGGCACTTGATATGTCCAACACTTGGAACAAGATTTGGAAAAGCACAAGGCCAATTGGTAGCTCAAGTTCAATCTCCCTTATCACCTCATTCTTCATCCCATCAAAAGCCCGCATAGTCAACTTGCCAGTACAGATTCTCCCAAGATCAATACTAACACAATGGAACATAGCCAGCGGGCATATATTAAGTGCAAAATAGTTATTGATCAACACTCTACAAAATAGAGTGTTCTCAGCAAAGAGTGTTCTCATGCTTTACTGAGATATGTAGTGCCTTGGTATGATTGGGACCATCGAGGGGAAAATCCTCATCAATGAGGGAAATTTGATCTTTCAATAGAATGGCCCCAACAAATTCTTCCAATTGTGCTTCATCGATCGTTTCTAGCATGTGCATAAGGACCTTCAACAAGACGCCTTTTTGCTTCTTGTAAGATTTGAACAACTCCAAGAGAGAGATCTAAGCCGGCAATTTCCGCAGTTGGTCCACCACATTGAATTCATTGGATTTCACCACAGCAGGAATTGTTTCGCTTCTTCCTCGGTCACAGCTTTCTTTTCGACTCCTTTATCAAGTGCATAACAATGGCCCGATCGTGTGATTGCATCCACCTCATTCGCCTCATAATTCCAATGTACTACTTTGGGATTGCATTTGGGAGGGTGCTCTAACACTATCATTCCATCTTCCTCCTAGGGTGGCAGTTCAATTGTGACCGGCATTATGCTCCCTCCCGTGACTTCAATCACCGACAACTCCTCGACCATGAGGTCAATCACCATGGGCTCATTGATTTCCATCTCGACATCACTAACTGGCTTCTCATCAGACAGTTCAATCACCATTGGGGTTATCATAGCTATCACTTCTTCCTCAATCAGTGCCGGCATCTTCGAAACATCAAGCACAACCTTCTTCGCTCAGGGGATACAAGCAAGATTGCAAAAAGATGAATGGAATGATGATGGCACTATCATGGAATCCCGCCAGCATTAGGGACTCATATAACTTGAATGCATTTACCATTATAGGCCATTGACACGCCCGCGTATGCTCGAAGATTGAGTTCACTCCATCTACATGATTTGGTAGAGGGTTCCGCTGCACGTTAGGCTGAGTTTCCCTGAATGTCGAGATGCCCTTATCTAGTAGTTGTTGGACTTTGTATTTCAGCATGTAACAATTATCTACGTCATGCCCCTTTTCTCCCATGTGGTACTCGCATGTTTTGGTCACATTGAATTCAGCGAACTTTGTGATGTTGTCCCTAGGTACCTCCTTCACAACCATCCTCTTTTCGAGGAGCATGGGCCACAACTTTGACAACAAGTGCAATAGCAGGGAAAATTCCCTTTGGATGAGCCTCTTGCCCTTGTCATATGCCTGTGATTGGTTCCTTTGAACCACTACAAGCTTGTGTGCGAGTGTTGCAGGTGGCTTGGGGAGAAGTGGCGCTTGCACAAGCACTACTTCAAATGTGGCTTCCTTATCTTTTATTGCCAGGAATTTCTTTGTGCTTCCGGTAGGTATCTTTCCCTCGATAATTGCCCAATCAACTCTTTTACCCACATCTACCAATTATGAAAACGTTTGGCATCCTTAGTACACTGATCCTTGGAAGTATTCATGGGGCAATGTCTTTAGGAAAAGCCACTTCATCTCCCTCTCATTCAAGGCTGGCTTCACTTGCGAGGCCATGGTTCTCCACCTTTGCGCAAAAGCTTTAAATGACTAATTCCTTTTCTTTTCTACGAGGGTCAACTATTCCCTCGTGGGGGCGAGCTCGGTATTAAACTTGTATTGCTGCAAGAACTCATTGGCTAAGTCTTCCTAACTGGTAAATTCTTCGATGTCCAATGTGATGAAACATGTCAAAAAGATGCCTTCTAAGCTATCTTGGAATGTGTGAATGAGAAAAGGCACGTTGTCAGCATAGCAAGCCATTTTCCTCAAGTAGTACTTGAGGTGAATCTTGGGGCATCTTGTTCCGTCATGCTTTCTCGTGAATTCAGGCTCTTGGAAAGTCTCGGGGGAGTTCGTCTTGGTATACGGGGATAGCTTATCAACTCCTTGAAGCTCATATCCTTGCAAGGTGCATAGTCGCTCCTCCTTCTTTTCCAAGCATTTTTCACTCTCTTCTTCTAGGCAGGGTTTTGGCTCTTCCTTCGGAGGAGGATCCAAGTTTATGACAATTGCCATGACAAAATGAGCTTCTCCAGCAGTTTCCTTTTCGAGGAGGTCAGTGACGTGTGGGCCTCCCGTCAATGGGGGAGCGTGTCCTGATGACGTAGGAGTGGATATCCTGGTGACAGCTATGACGGGGGGCTCTTTGAGCTTTTGGCTTATCTCAAGCATCATCCTGGTAAGTTGGGCCAATTAGACCTCCATCTTGGCCATGCGTGTGTTGGTGTCCTCGTTCTCCATCCTAACTTTCGCACAAGTGTGAATCGAGGATCTCCACTTGGCTGTGTTGACAATTAACAAAATGCAACCAATTGTCTAGTATCTGGTATAAGGGTAAAACAAGCATATATAAGCACAAGAAATAACAAGTGGTCAGTCCATGACAAAGATCTAACCGTCCCAATTCATTTGTTTCATCGAAAGGAAAGTTGTTACATAACGCTAGAAAAGACACGAGAGGGAAACCCTAAATATCGAAACTATTTTAAAAATGGAAAGAAATGATTCTTAATTCTCAACATTCAAATACGAGACAAAACTCCCTAAACATTTTTAGTGAAGTAACGTGTGTGGGCAGGGGCCCACTACATATCACACTTGACTCAATCTATACTAATGGGGACAGCTTCTACTCGTGGCCACCTCACTAACTCGAGTCAATTTCTAGCCATTCTCCTCAGCTTTCTCAAGCTCCCTTTTGAGGCGTTTGATCTAGGCTCGATGGGTAATCTTCAATGGCACGTTAGGAATCTTCGGGCGTAGGTTCTTCGGGATGTTGTGCCTAAGGATATACTTTATCGAGGCATAGTAGGTCTTCTCCTGTCCCTCCAACTCTTCTTCAGGCCACATCAGCTTCCAGGGATGGCACATATCCCACATCGACTTGATCAACCTGATAGAGTCTTCATGATCCTGGCATCCATTGGGGAAGTCTATCCTAAGCGATTCCTCTTGAATTGCTAGTGGAAGTTGTTGAATCTTTTGGAACTGGTGAGCAACTTGGGTCAGATAATATTCAGTGACTCTAGTGATTCCCAGCAAAGGCATAGACCCAGTAAGCCCACACATGAACCACGCTTCATGGACTCGGAGCCACTTGGCGTGCCATTGGGAATCCTCAAGTCTAGGGTTAGTCATGAAAGCTAACCACTCAGAATAATGATAATTTGAGGTAAACATTCTCCCATCTCTAAACTTCAAGATAGGGTGGTTAAAGTCATAAATGTCACTTACGACCATCAAGCTACCAAACCCCTTAACATGAGAGAGAAACCAAATTTGCAGGAGCTCAGGAGGAGCATGGAATGCTTTGTCTTTCCCATACATACCTCACGAACTACCATGCCATGGAGGGGTTAATAGCATTCCTACAATGTAGGAATATCATGCACTCGAAGAAAGCTAACAGGAAGATCTTATTCTTTTGGAAAGATTGAGCATTTTGAAAAAACTCATTTAGGAATGAAAATAGGCAGGTCTTGCGATTGGCTTTCAAAACGTTTCTCACATTCTCTCCTTTAACTCTAAGGAACTTAGATAAGGTCGATGTGTGCTCAGTCCCTACAGGTGGGCTCCCTACAAGTGGGCTAACTAACTTCGACACTAGGGGTTTCCCAATGGCAACACTAAATTCTTCCAAAGTTGTAGTGAGCTCGTGGTCACTAAATATGAACATGCAAGTCTTAGGGCACGAGACATGCGCCAACACTCACACGACACTATAATGAGTCTCTATCTCCAATAGGGGAAGTAGTCGTCCGACATGAGATCGCACCCCGTCACGGCCAGTTGGATCCAGTCTATCCCACCATGCACAAAGCTCAACTTTCGGGACAGAAATGATGCAAAGCTCGGGTACCCCCATCGTATGCCAACGAAAGTTATGACCAACCTAATTTGTCATGGACCAACCAAAAGGAAAGCGAATAAATAAATTGCGAGTAAAAGAGGTCGAAAAGCTTATCCCACTCATTGAGTAGAAATGCTAATGACATAGACATGCACATGGGGCAATGGTTTGATTTCTACTCTAAACGGCCCAAAATGGAGCCATAGGATCACTGGACCGAACCAACAAGATCACGGCTCAATCGTGTTACATATGACTTTGGCTTTGTCAAATGGCTGACCTGTGTCTCGTGGTTGTAGACCAGGGTATGGACCTTTGACATCATGAAGGAAATTATGGGATTGAGATGGGCGACTCGTACTACATGGATGTAGTCAGAGTGATATCCACCTCAACACCATCCTAGGTGATCCTATGTAGCCTAGGTCTGGCGGCAAGTAGTGTGTGCCATGGTGTAGTGCAATGCAGGGAATGCAGGCATGACAATTTATAAGCAAGAAACACTTCATACATAAATAAACTATTCATTCATACACCCCTTACAAAACAAGAGTTAGCAATCACTTCCTCTTATGCCTCTCATTTTGCATGAACATTTAATACCTGACATGTTAGGGCATACCTTAAATACTTACTGCCAAACAAAAATAATTTTTGAAAAAGATCAATTTCGGCCTAAGTCCTCTAATGTATAAAACTAAACTCCAGTGGAGTCGCCAAACTGTTGCTACCTATCCCTCAGGGGGAATGAATAGGTTTTGGGGTATTACCTAAAGATAGGCTCATAGCCCAAAATTTGGCACGGGCTCTCCCAAACCCGTACCCGGCACGACGTTGGGGTGTTCATAAGAATTTTTTTTTTGATGACCTAGAGAACCCCGTAAGCTAACAACCGGCGGGCAAACCCTGGGGCGACGCTGGCGGAGGACCCACCACCCTAACGTCGCGCTTAAGATCCCGTGCGGCCAGCGGGATTCGAACTCCTCTCCTCTTCGCAAAGGATCATGGGAGCCTTATCTAACTGGGCCACCGCAGGCGGTGGTGTTTATAAGAATTTTGTAATAAGGCATAGCCACTAACCTATTGGGGTCGGCTAGAAACCAAGTGAGGCATAGAAGTGTTCCTCACTTTCTACGCAACCAAAGAATCTTGAGCAGGAGATTTGATTACACTAATTAACTAGTTAATGCCCTTTCAGTACCTAATCTTGTTCATTTTATAAAGAAATTTTGTCAAGTAGCTTGGATTAATTTTAGATCAATTCACTTGCACTCAAGATGATCATATGGGTACACAATCATTAAAATAACAATTAGCAATCAAGAAATTTATAGTGGTTCAGCTTAGATCAAGCCTATGTCCACTCTCCTACGCTAACAGTCTTCTAGTTGTATTCCACTAAATGATCAACAAGATATTACAACTTTGAGTGCAAAAACTCAGTGGTAGATCGCAACATCTCACTAAGTCACTTTTTTGATATTTCTCTCATGATCACAAATGTTTAAGCTCATGAAAGACAAGTGTATAATTGAAGTTCACTCAAACTTTGGAATTATAAATTCTATGCTCCATCTCTTACTTGCTCATCAGTCATTGGTCTCCTTAAATACTCCTCCACTTCCAAACTAGTTGTTGGATAGTATCTAGAGGATCATCTTCCAATCTGTCCATTGGATAGATCTATATCAAGAAAATTTAATAGCCGTTGAGTGATAGATGCAGGTTAAAATGAACTAGACACGATTTTAGCACCATCCAACTTACTAGGTAGCTTTTAATAATTTTATCGCGATTATATCCTTGAACGACTTCACCTAATAATTTAGTTGAGTCGTGAGTGATCAACTCAAAGAAAAAGTATCATAGGCGCGTCGATGAAAAGCCCATTTCTTAAAAAATGTGGGGCTATTGACGTCTCATCGATTCTTCACTTTCCCAAGTAGCTCCTTCTGTCCCGTGGTGTTGCCAAACCATTTTGACCAAAGAGATCATCTTGGTACACAACACTTGCTCTTTTCGATCCACGATCTAAATCGATCTCTCATACGGCACTCTATCGTCCACGTCTAATTCTTCAAAATTTAGCACGTGGGTCGGGTCAGGCTCATATTTTCTCAACATCGACATGTGGAAGATGTCATGCACCTGTGCAAGTCTTGGTGACAACGCAAGACAATACGCTGAAGTCCTTATTCGCTCCAAAATCTCAAAGGGACCAACGTATATCGAACTTAACTTCCCTTTCTTGCCGAAACATGAAATACCCCTCATCGGTGACACTTTAAGGAAAACGTGTTCACCAACTTGGAATTCCAATGGTCTTCGCTGTTTATCTGCATAACTTTTCTGACGACTTTAAGCAGTCTTGACAATTTTCCGAACAACTTTGACGGCGTCAACTGATTGTTAGACTAACTCAAGGTCTGTAATCTTACGCTCTCCAACTTTGTCCCTACAGACGGGAGTTCTATATGCTCTGCCATACAACGCTTCAAACGGTGCCATGTGAATGCTCTGCTGATAACTGTTACAATGAGCTTTATACAAGATCTCCTCCCTAAGCTCTGCATCATCAGGTACACACAAACGTACATGAAACTTTAGTGTTCCGTCCTCAGAAATTTGAAAATCTGCTTTCTTCTTTTCCGTATCTTCTTGCAAGATCTTCTAGATCTTAGGATCTGTCAACTGTAACATGTTGATTCTTATCTGCACTTCCGATTCAATTTTGAGGATGGCCATAAGATTTGAAAAGTGGCCTACCTCAAATTTGAAAATCGAATCTCGAGCTCCTTCAAGTAAAATCCACTCTTGAATCACCATCTGTGTAATCGATGACTTCCGGCTCAACGCATCTGCAACTTCCATTCCTTCAATTCTGACAATGCCATACGATAGGGAGCCTTGGAAATTGGCTCCGTCCCAGGGGCCAACTCAATCACGAACTCAATCTCCCTTTCTGGGGGCAGACCGGGTAATTCTTCAAGAAACACGTCAAAAAACTCTTGTACCACGGCGATGTTCTCCATCTTCGGTTCCTTAACTGTCGTATCCACTACAGTTACCAAATAATATTGGCAACCCACATCTACTAACTAGTTGCCTGAAGTGACAAATTAAAATAAACGAGGGTCCTTCTCGATTTATGATAAACTTGAAACTTTCACCAGCTAACGGGTTAAACTATATTACTGCATAACAACGATCCATTACAATAAGATGCTACTTGAGCCAACCCTTTTTATTATTGACATCAAATTTATACATACGCAAATTAGTCAAGTACAACTCTAACCAGTTATTCTCCTTTCTACGGCCTAATTTCAACAAATTGAAGTTCTACAAGCTTAACTCTATTTCTGCTGTGCCACTCTGACAAAAATTATCCTAGAAACATTCTTTCCCTAATCGACGCATAGCTCGGTTCATTCTTGTCCCCTTGGCGATAGCGGTAGCTGTGATCCCCTTGGCTTACGCGGACAGTCTCTGATCTGGTGGCCCTGCTGGCCACATCCGTAGCATGCTCCCGTTCTGGTATAACACAGAGCTGAGCCATGTCTTTCCCATAGAAACGGCACACGCCATTCGGGTTGGGCGCCGACTTTCCAATCCGACCCTCCTTGTTGGGCGGAATGTGATACCTTTCTCTTGACATCAACTTCTTCTCAAACCAATTGCCACCTCTATTTGACTCGAACCGCGACCCAGTTGTGGCGGCTCATTCATTCGAGTTCCTCTCGATTAGTTGTGCCCTTTCATACAGGCCGTTGTAATCCTTTAGATTTAATGGCACCAATGGATCCTTTAGCTTTGATCTCAGTCCATATTGAAACCTCCTTGCCCTGTCTATTGGATCCTTAATTAGTCTGGGGTCGTATTGGGACAGCTCGGAAAATTTCACCTTGTACTGGTCTACTTACATTAGACCCTAACGAAGGCGCTGAAATTTTGCCATCTTTTGTTCTCTGGCGCAATTAGAGAAATACTTCCCATTAAAGACTTCAACGAAGGCATTCCACACTGGAACCATGCCTTTAGGAAACACTCTTCCTCCGATGGCCCTCCACTAGGTACTTGCATTCCCCTGGAACCATTAAGGACTACCTTATCTTCCTTTGAGCACCTCAACAGTGTGAAGGCCTTCTCTAATTCTTGGATCCAGAGGGTTGCAATCTCAGGATCACCTGCTCTTGAGAACCTCGGCGGGTGCAACTTCAAAAACTGTTCTACTAACTTGTGCAATGGTCACTCCCTAATCACATTTCCAGGTAGGACTTCAATAAGTGTGGCTACAGCAGTGGCAGCAGTGTTTGCGGCAGTAGTGTGGCACCCCGAAACACTTAAGGTCACCACAGATTGTGGCATCCTGAAATTCTTTGCCAGCCATTAGGGGTGCTCCAATTAGTGTCTAGTATTGAGATCTATGGCCAAATCTAAATGGATAAATCTTGGAAGGGGATGACTTATCTTTGGCCATATGCATCGTGAATTAGAATCCATAGATTTGTAATTTTAAGTGTGTAGTTATTTAGTTTTACCCTATAGTACTTTATTTCAACAAGATTTAATTAGTATTTAAAAATGAGATTAAAATTGATTTTAATTAGGTTGGGCCTTAGGCCTAATAGCTTGGACTCTTGGTGGGCCGAATGGCCGGCCCATTGAAGCCTAAGGAGTGTGACCGTCGACCAATGGGGGGAGGAGTGGCCGGCCCACTTCTTCCAAGCCCAAGCCCAAGCCCACCTTGCATGAGCTTTGCCAAGTGGCAAAAAGAGGGTTGCGTGCATTGGCTTGTGGAGAGTGTGGCATCCCAAAAATTCAAGACAAGTTCTAAGGTGTATTAAAGCTCATAATTAGGTAATGAAATTACCTATGGTTTATGCTTTAGCCATTAGTCTCCTCTTAAGACTAAGTGATATGTGCTTGTGTTCATGAGTTTTTAAATTAGTAATATAGGATAAATTAATAAGAATGAATTATTCTTGGCCATGTGAAATTTAAAATTTGAAATCTATAAAAGAAATAATTAAAAGATGAATAATTGAAAGTGAAATTGTGGGTTTAATTAGGTTGGGCCTTAGGCCCAATGGCCTAAGCTTTTGGTGGGCCAAATGGCTGGCCCAATTGAGGCCCATGAGGAGTGACCGTCGACCAAGGGGGGGAGGAGTGGCCGGCCCACTTCTTCCAATTCAAGCCCAAGCCCAAGCCCATCTTGCATGAGCTTGGCCAAGTGGCAAGAAGAGACTTGCATGCATTGGCCATTGGGAGAGGCAAGTAATCATTGCCAATGATGGAGATTTGGAGAAATAAAAGGGGAAGGAGAGAGAGAGGGTGGCCCGTTAGTGGCATTCGGCCAAGCCAAGTGAGAGAGAGAGAGAGAGAGAATCGCCGAGAGAGGGAGGAACCGAGAGGGAGAAGGAGTCCGCCCGCACGCCGTCCGTCCGTCGCCAGTGTGCCATTCGTGTGCCGCTGTCCACTTGGGTCTAGAGGCAAGTTGGGACTGATTTCCACTGTTGCATGTGTATCTTGCATGTGTGACCTGTTGGTGGTAGATTTCGGATGTTTGGGTAGGCAAAACCGAAGCTAGAATGTGACTTGTTCTTGAGAATGTTTGCCATTTTCGTGTGAACCGCCCGACCTAGAATCTTGTGAAGGCTTGCATGCATGTTTCGAGTTGGATTTTGACCTTTATTTCTGCATGAAAGTTGTAGCCAACATCTTAAACTACAATATACTAAAATTTGGGACAAAATGGTGGAGATTTAAGGGGTCAAACCCTCATCCTACGAAGACACTAGATCTGGAACAGTTTTGCTGACCTTTTGGTAGATTTGTGGTTGCATGTCGATTTTTATCAAGAATATCTCTTCGACTTCTGCATAAAACTTGTATAGAAAATCCTAAAGACTAACATACTCAAATTTGAAGTAAAATGAGCAAGTGTAGCCTAGTGAATCGACTTATTCTTGAAGACGGTAAATCTGGAAACATGGTAGTGGACACCCGAGACTTCATGGACCCATATGGTGACTATTCTTTGGAAATTTCACTTAGATCCCTTAATGAAAGTTGTAGGGGACCTCTTGATGTAAACGTATCCAAATTTCAGAGGAAATGAAGAAGAACAAGTGGGTGAAAACTCGATATTTCGGAGATACATACACTGGACGTTTCGGTGCTAGAAGCAGAAGCTTCGGATGACCATAGAAAATTATCTAGAACGAATATGTCCTAGAAGTCTTCATGAAAAATCTACTTTAGTGTCTTCACTACAACATGGTAGAATTTCATAATTTTCCAAGGTCGTTCAGGTATTTTAATCGAATTATTTCGAAAACTGCACATTCTGTTTCTATCCGAATTTGCATGCTGAAATCGTGTGGATTATATCTTCTTGTGTGGATTTCTATTGGGCATGTGTTTTTCATGAAATTACTATCTTATTGTCTTATCTATCACATGCCTTGATTTCATGATTTTTGAGAAGAATATGGATATTTAATTTAAATATTTTCTAAAAATGGTACATGCTGGAATTTTGTAAAAGGCATGAAATATGGACCATTTTAAATTGCATGGATTCCATGAATTGTATTGATTGGATGTTAGTGTCTTGCTGCATGAATGATAATGATTTGAGATGCATGTATGAATTCAATGATGAATATGATCTTGATTTCCATCACATCACATGCCATGTTAAAATTGAACTATAATTGAACATGAGAATTGAGATAAATGAGAAGGCCATCAGAGGTGTGAGTCGACGATGCCCCGGGAGTGTCGGGATGCCTAGCTAGAAGGGTACGGCTGGTTGCCCGGTGGTCATGAATGGCCGGATACCGGAGGGCCCCGGGAGTACCAAGAGGTGTCGAGATGCTCGGAGAGTGGGGGAGCCGGATGGTCTGATTGTATCTTGGATACATGTGGGATGCAAACATTGGTCCCGGGAAAGAGAAATGTGGCGATCCAAAATGAAATTGAAATTGAATTATGCATGATGATATATGCATGACACGATGATGTTATATGCATGGATGCATGGCAATGATGATGGTACATGTGATATGATGATGATGTTACATGCATGGATGCATGGCAATGATGATGGTACATATGATATGATGATGACGTTACATGCATGGATGCATTGTAAGGATGATGCCATATGTGACTTAATGATGGTAAGTGTATGATATGATGGTGATGTCTATATGATGATGAGGTACATGAGGTATGATGACATGTGCAGGATGCCATGGTATGTTGTGCATGGATGCTTGTATGACATGTGATGCTATGATTGTGATGATTGCGTGGCATGATGTATTGAGTGGTTTATTGGTCCTTTACCTATTGAGTGATTGTACTCACCCCTTCGAGGACCAACATTTCAGATTAGCAGGATGCCGCTCCCTGCTATCACGCAGGGCGTATTTTACGGCCTTCCTTCGGATGTAGAGGTCGAGTGTGTGGAGATCGACTGTCCCACCATTCCTGGTCTGACATTTATTCGAGTGCGCGCCTTAGTGATGTACGACGTGGGCCTGGCTAAGGGCCCGGTCATTCAGGAGTTCATATCCGTCTATGTTTGTCGAGATGGAGTGATGCGTGGGATGTTGCTGCCGCCACCGCCTGATGCATCGGGATGGGTGTGAGGGCCCGTGTGTGAGAAGTAGGAGCTGAAACTTTTTGGGATGTCTAGCCGACACTAGTAGATGGGGGCTCTTTCACGATAGACGTAGTGGGTCGAGTGTTTCTTTTTGGGTTTATGGTCGAGTGTGGCTACATGTCTTAGCCTTTCTTTTGATGTACCGACCCGAGGAAACCCATCTTGGAAAATATGTAAATAAAGTGTTGTGGCTTTATCTTTTCTTATGATGTTTAGTGGTGTGCAATTGTATCATGGTTGTTGGAAGGGGAGATGGTGATATTATATTTTGCTTCCGTTAATGAGTTGCGCTGGGACCGTTTTCAAAAAAAAAAAGGTCTATGATTTACGACACTTCTTCAAAGAGATGTGATTAGGTGTAGCATTAGGTGCTTGTGGCGACCTAAGGTGGTTCGGGGTGCCACAGCCACCCTTTTTGGTATCAGAGCGATGGTTATAGGTGGAGTAATAAGGAGCCTCATTTGGAAATTGAGGAACATGATGACAATGCACACCATAGGATGTAAAACGGAATAATTGAATAGCGGGTGATGAGTATTCACTCGTAGATCCCTAGTAGTTTGTTTTGAGTTGTCTATAGGTACCAGTAACATGTATATGTTACTTATTTAGTAGTAGTAGTTGCTTTGAATGGAGACAGTGAGTCTCAGATTATTCCTGAGGCAATGCTTGGAAATTGCAGGAAAGTCATGGTGTGAGCTGGAAGTGCTCATCCATTGAGGACTGAAGCCTCTGCTGCTAGGGCTGAACCCTAAATGGAAGACATCCTGTAGGCATTGGCCAATATTGAAAATCTGATGGAAAGGCAGGCGCAACAACAACCTAGAGCAAAATGCCGTACTCAAGGACTGGTGGAACAGTTTTTGAAGCTGAAGCCACCTAAGTTCGGCAGAATGGGAAGTCCTGAGGAGGCGGAACATTGGATTGATGGAATGGAGCAAATTTTCAGGTTGTTGGACTGCACTGCTGCTGAGAAAATAACTTTGGCAGAGTACCAGCTGGAGGGAAATGCAAAGTTTTGGTGGAGAGCATCGAGGGACACAATCTTCCCACCAGGTACTGAGGTTAACTGGGAAGAGTTTGTGAGAGCTTTTAATAGAAAGCATCTTTCTGACTGTGCTAAGGATAGGAAAATTACTGAATTTGTTCAGTTGGAACAAAAGGAGCTAACGGTAGACCAGTATGAGGCTAGATTTTCTGAACTGTCTAGATATGCTCCTAGGCTAGTTAAGGATCAAGAAGAGAAAGCTAAGAGGTTTCTGAAAGGGTTGAGGACTGATATTAGGAAACAACTAGTGCCTTTGAACATAAGAGATTATAATGAGATCTATGAAAGGGCACAGTTGGTGGAGCAGGAATTGGTAAGGGAACATTCAGAGGATAAGAACTATTGTCCTTTGGTGATGTGAGACGGGGTAAGAGACCCTATATAGGCCAAGGTCAGACCTGGGAATCTATGAAGAAGGGCAATTTTGGGAACTTTGGAAGAAGCAAGGGTAGCCTGAGTTTGGGAAGGACACCTTATCAGGATGCAGAATGTCGAATGTGTAGTAGGCAACATGGCCCAAGACCTTGCACTGGGCAACCAAAGTGCTATGGTTGTGGAAAAATAGGCCATATTAAGAGAAACTGCCCTCAAGAAAGATCGCACACAAGTATGGGCTCTGTGCAGCAGCCGCGGCGGAATGCTGTTAGGCCAAACTTACCAAGAAATCCCCAGAGGCCACTAGCACAAGGAAGAAGGTATGCGATCACCCAAGAGGAAGCGGAAGTTTCCAAAAATGTTATCTCAGGTACAATCTTTATAAATGATAAAAAGGCATATGCATTGTTTGATATGGGTGCTATGCATTCATTTGTGTCAGAAAGATATAGACAGTTGAATAAGATAGAAACTATGCCTTTTGAGACGCCTCTTTGTGTTTCTATGCCTCTAAAGGATATGTTATTGTCTACACTGGTGTGTGGAAATTGTAAGATAATAATGGGGGGGGGAAGGATATGGAAATAGACTTAGTTGTGATGGTCATGTATGATTTTGATGTTATCATAGGAATGAACTGGCTTCGTAATATCGTGCCCAAATGGATTGTTATAAGAAAGTAATCCAATTTACCTTACCTGATCAATCTAGTTGTGAATTTATGGGAGGTCAGACCCACCTACCTGTATCACTTATTTCGGCAATAGAAGCCCGTGCGTTGCTTGACAAAGGATTTCAGGGGTACTTGGCAATGGTTAGAGACTATACTAAGGAAGAACCTAAGATTGATGAAATTCGGGTAGTCAACGAATTTCAAGATGTATTCCCTGAGGAATTGCCTGGATTGCCGCCAGAGTGGGAGATTGAGTTTGAAATTGAATTAATGCCTGGAACAGGACCTATATCAAAAGCCCCATATAAGATGGCCTTAGTCGAATTGAAGGAATTGAAAGTGCAACTACAGGAGTTGCTTGACAAAGGGTTCATTAGACCAAGTGCTTCACCTTGGGGTGCACCGGTCTTGTTTGTGAAAAAGAAAGATGGATCGATGCACTTGTGCATTGATTATAGGCAGCTAAACCAGGTGACCATTAAAAATAAGTATCCTTTGCCTAAAATTGATGACTTGTTTGACCAACTCCAGGGAAGTTCAATCTTCTCTAAGATGGACTTAAGATCGGGATACTATCAGCTGAGAATTAAGAAAGAGGACATTCCTAAGACTGCATTCAGAACTCGTTATGGACACTACGAGTTCCTTGTTATGCCATTTGGATTGACTAACGCGTCGGCTGCATTTATGGATCTAATGAATAGGGTATTTAAACCTTATTTAGACCGGTTCGTGATCGTTTTTATTGATGACATCCTGATATATTCGAGAGGACTTAGAGAGCATGAGCAACACTTGAGGGTAGTTTTGCAAACCCTGAGAGAGCATAAGCTGTATGCCAAGTTTAGTAAGTGTGAATATTGGCGTGACCAGATAATATTTTTAGGGCATGTGGTATGGTAGAATACGATTGTGAGATAAAATACCATCCAGGGAAGGTGAATAAAGTAGCGGATGCTCTTAGTCGTAAGTCGGCTATGGAGATGGCCAGTTTAAGAATGGCGGAATGGAGCTTGTTAAAGTCTGTTACGGACTCAGAATTTAAATTAAAGGTAGATTGTCTTACTGGTATGCTTAGTGCATTAAGGATTGAACCGGAGATTATTCAAAAAGTTAGAATCCTGCAAGAGTTTGACCCGGAGATTTTGAAAATGAAAAACACTGCGTCTTTAGGAAAAAGACCATAATTTCAAGTCTCTGATGATGGAATAGTAAGATGCCAATGACGACTTTGTGTTCCCGACAACGAAGAATTAAAGAAGGAAATTCTGTCGGAGGCGCATAAGGGTAATTATAGTATCCATCCAAGTAGTACAAAGATGTACAAGAATTTACATCAGCAGTTTTGGTGGAATGGTATGAAGGCAGATACGGCTAAGCACGTTTCTCAATGTTTAACGTGCCAGCAAGTAAAAGCGGAGCATCGTAAACCCGCAGGACTCTTGAGACCATTAGACATTCCAGAATGGAAATGGGAGCATATAACGATGGACTTCATACAAGGATTACCAAGGACGTCAAGCAGTCATGGCTCTATTTGGGTTATAGTGGACCGTTTGACTAAATCGGCTCATTTCCTAGCTGTTCACATGGACTACCCAGTGGACAAATATGCGGACATATATGTAAGTCAAGTGGTACGCTTACATGGTATTCCAGTGACTATTACCTCAGATCGGGATTCGAGATTCACTTCGAACTTTTGGCGAAGTCTTCAAATTTCATTAGGAACTAAACTTCAGTTTAGTACTGCTTTTCATCCCCAGACAGACGGACAAATAGAAAGAGTAATCCAGACATTAGAGGATATGTTGAGGGCTTGTGTAATTGATTTCAAAGGAAATTAGGATGAAAGATTGCATTTGGTGGAGTTTGCCTATAATAATAGTTTTCAGAAAAGTATAGGCATGGCTCCCTATGAAGCATTATATGGAAGGAGATGTAGGAATCCTGTCTGTTGGAATGAAGTAGGTGAAAGGAAATTGACAGGACCTGAACCGGTACAAGTTAGCACTGAGGTTGTTGAAATTATCAGAAAAAAGCTTAAAACAGTTTAGAGTAGACAGAAAGACTACGCAAATAAGAGTAGGAGGCCTTTGGAATTTAGCGTGGGAGATCATATATTCTTGAAAGTATCTCCAATGAAAGGAATATCTAGATTTGGGATGAAGGGTAAGTTAAGCCCTAGATTTGTCGGACCTTTTGAGATACTTGAAAGGATAGGGGATGTAGCTTATCGTTTAACACTGCCTCCTAAGTTGGGCAATTTGCATGATGTGTTTCATGTATCGATGTTAAGGAAGTACCAGCCAGATCTTGGTCACATAGTCGATCATCAAGCCATCAAAGTGGATGAGAAAGTGAGGTACATTGAAGAGCCTTGAAATTGCAATCTGTATTTGTGTGAGTTATATCTTCTTGTGTGAAACTCTTTTGGGCATTCGGGTATTTTAATCGAATTATTTCAAAGATTGTGCAATCTATTTCTATCCGAAATTGCATGCTGTATTTGTGTGAGTTATATCTTCTTGTGTGAAACTCTTTTGGGCATGTGTTCTTCATGAAATTGTTATTTTATTGACTTGTCTATCACATGTCTTGATTTCATAATTTTTTAGAATCATATGGATATTTAATTTAAATGTTTTCAAAAAAGATACAAGCTAGAATTTAGTAAACTTCAAAAAGGCATGATAAATAGACTATTCTAAATTGTATGGACTCCATGAATTGTATTGTTATGAATGTTTGTGTCTTGCTGCATGTATGATGATGATTGGAGATGCATGTATGAATCAAAGGATGAAAATGATCTTGATTGCCATCACATCACATGCCATGTTAAAATTGAACTATAATTGAACATGTGAATTGAGATAAGTGAGAAGGCCATCGGAGGTGTGAGCTAACGATGCTCCGGGAGTGTCGAGATGCCTGTCTAGAAGAGTACGGCCGGTTGCCTGGTGGCCTTGAATGGCTAAATGCCGGAGGGTCCTCGGGAGTATCGAGATGCACGAAGAGTGGGGGAGTCGGAAGCTTAGCAGGTATTGTGCCGAGGGATGCCTCATGATGCCAGTTGGGGTGCGAGATGCCTGGCTAGAAGGGTAAAGGCCGGATGCCCAGTGACCTTAAATGGCCGAATACCAGAGGGTCCTCGTGATGCCAATTGGGGTACGAGATGCCCGGAAGGTGGGGGTGCCGGCTGCCCGGAGGTTTGTGCCGAAGGGTTCTCGCGACGCCAGGATTGGGTGCGAGTGATGAATGTGGGATGCAAACATTGGTCCCGGGAAAGAGAAATGTGGTGGTCCAAAATGAAAGGATGAAATTAAGAAATTGAAATTGAATTATGCATGATGGTATATGCATGACATGATAATGATATGTGCATGGATGCATGGTAATGATGATGGTACATGTGATATGATGATGATGAGTGCATGGATGCATGGTAATGATGATGGTACATGTGATATGATGATGATGAGTACATTGATGCATGATGATGGTAAGTGCATAGATGTATGTGCACTTATGGCATGCTAGTACATGTGACATGATGATGGTAAGTGTATGACACGATGGTGATAACTATATGATGATGTATGTAAATGAGGTATGATGACATGCGCATGATATCAAGGTAAATTGTGCATGGATGCTTTAATGACATGTGATGCAATGATTGTGATGATTGCGGGGCATGATGCATTGAGTGGTTTATTGGTCCTTTACCTGTTGAGTAGTTGTACTCACCCCTTCGGGGACCAACATTTCAGATTAGAAAGATGCCGCTTCCTACCGTCACGCGAGGCACCTTTTATGGCCTCCCATCGGATGTAAAGGTAGAGTGTTCGGAGATCGACTACGTCCTTGTCCCTAGACTGACTTTTGTGCGAGTGCGAGTGCTGGTTATGTACGATGTAGGCCTGGCTGAGGGCCCCGTTATTCAGGAGTTTCTATTAGTTCATGTTCGCCGAGACGGAGTGTGTAGGGGGATGCTGCCACCACCACTGCCCAACGCACCAGGATGGGTGTGATGGCCGCGTGAGGGGTAGAGAGCTGGTGTTTCTTTTTGGGAGTAACCGCCGCTGTTAGATGGAGGATGTCATGCGATCATTTTAGGGGTCATAGTATCTTTTTGGGATGTGGCCAAGTATAGCTGAAAATCTTGGCTTTCTTTTGTTGTATCGACCTGCGAAAATCCATCACAAAAATATGTAAATAAAAGTGGCATGACTTTATCTTTTCCTATGGTACTTAGTGGTGTGCATTGTATCATAGTTGTTGGAAGGAGAGATGGCGATATTATATTTTGTTTCCACTAATGAGTCGCGCTGGGACCGTTTTCAAAAAAAAAATGTCTATGATCTACGACACTTCTACTAAGAGATGTAACTAGTGTTCCATTAGGTGTAGCATTAGGTGCCTGTGGCGACCTAAGGTGGTTCGAGGTGCCACACAGATACCAAAGAAGAACCTTCATTCCTAGGGTTTTTTTTTTTTTTTATAACGTGACCAACGCATCTTATTTGCGGAAGCATAATCAAGTTCTACCAATTCTCCCATCAACAACCATGATACAGTACACACCACTAAACACCATAAGAAAATATAAAGCTAAGATACTTTTATTTACATATTTTCATGATGGATTTTCTCGGGTCGATACAACAAAAGAAAGGCCAAGACTTTTGACTACACTCGGCCATATTCCCAAAAAGAGACAACTCGACCCACTATGTCGATCATGCAAAATCCTCCATCCACTAGTGTTAGCTATTGTCCAAAAAGTTGCAGCTCCTACTCCTCACGCATGGGCTATCACACCCACCCCGGTGCATCAGGCGGTGGCGGCGGCGGCAACATCCCCCGCATCACTCCATCTTGATGAACGTGAATAGATATGAACTCCTGTATGACTGAGCCCCTAGCCAAGCCCACATCATACATCACTAATGCACGCACCCGAATAAACGTTAGACCAGGGATGGTGGGATAGTCGATCTCCACACACTTGACCTCCACTTCCGAAGGAAGGCAGTAAAAGACGCCCCGCGTGATAGCATGGAGCGGCATCTTTCTAATCTAAAATGTTCGTCCCCGAAGGGGTGAGTACAGCCATTCAGCAGGTAAAAGATCCAATAAACCACTCTATGCATCACGCAATACAATCATAACAATCATAGCATAACACATGTTATTCATGCATACATGCATAACTTACCTTGTTGCCATGCATATATCATCACACCACATGTACATACATTCTCATGTAATCATCAGGATCATGTCATACACGTACCATCATGCCATAGGTGTACATACATCCATGCACTCACCATCATCATGTCACATATACCATCATGCCATAGGTGCACATATATCCATGCACTCACCATCATCATGCATAATTCAATTTCAATTTCCTGATATTATTCTTTTATTTTGGGCCACCACATTTCTCTTTCCTGGGACCAATATTTGCATCCCACATTTATCGCTCGCACCCAACCTGGCATCGCAAGGAACCTTCGGCACAAACCTCCGGGCATCTCGTACCCCAACTGGCATCACGAGGTATCCCCCGGCTCACACCTCCGGGCTTCCGGCTCCCCCACTCTCTAGGCATCTCGAAACTCCGGAGGACCCTCCGGCATTCAGCCATTTAAGGCCACCGGGCATCCGGCATTTACACTCCCTGGCCAGGCATCCCGACACTCTCGGGGCATCGTCGGCTCACACCTCCGACGGCCTTCTCATTTATCATAGTTCATATTCCCAATTATAGTTCAATTTCAACATGGCATATAATATGACGGCAACAAGATCATTTTCAGCATTTGATTCTTATATGTATTCCCAACCATCATGATACATGCAGCAAGATCCAATCACTTATAACAACACAATCCATGGGGTCCATACAACTTAGAATAATCCATACATCATAACTTTTTGAAGTGTACTAAATTCCAGCTTGCACGATTTCAGAAAACATATAAATTAGATATCCATATGATCTTTAAAAATTATAAAATCTAAAAATGTGATAGTCAAGACATGGAGGTAGCAACTCCATGAAGAACACATGCCCAAAAGAACTTCACACCAAAAGATATAGCTCACACATTCCAGTTTGCAACATTCAGATACAATCAGATTGCACATTTCTTGAAATATTTCAATTTAAATACTCGAATGGCCTCCACAAATTATGAAATTTTACCAAGTGATATTCAAGACCCTAAGGTAGATTTTTCATGCAGACATTGAGACAAGATTCGTCATAGATAATTAACTATGGACGGTCAAAACCCCTGTTCCTAGTACAGAACAGTCCAGTTTAGCTGTCTCGGAAAAATTAAGGTTTCACCTACTTATCTTCCTTCATTTCCTCTGAATTTTTGATATATTTTGCCTCAAAAGGTCCACTACAACTTTCATTAAGAGATCTAGGTGAGATTCTCAACGGATAGTCACTTTATAGTTCACGAAGTCACTCTAGTCCAGTACAATACTTCCAGATCTATCGTGTTCAAAGGAAAAATCGTTTCATTAGGCTACAATTGTTCGTTTTACTTCAAATTTAAGTATGTTAGTCTTCAAGATGTTCTTCTACAACTTTCATGCCAAAGTCGAAGTGAAATTCTCAGTAAAAAGTGACATGCAACACACAAAACCACAAAGAGGTCAACAAAACGGTTCCAGATCTAGCGTTTTTGTAGAGGAAGGGTTTTACCCCTCAAAACTCAGCCATTTTGTCTCAAATTTTATTATGTTATACTTTGAGATGTTGTCTACAACTTTCATCAAGAAGTCGAAGCCAAAATGCGACTCGAACCACGCATGCAAGCCTCTACAACGTTTGGCGTCAGGCGGTATACTCGAAAATAGAATGCTATTTCAAAAACAACACACTCAAGCTTCGGTTTCTCATACCCTAAACGTCCAAGATTCATCACCATTCAAACACACATGCAAGATACAACATGCAAGAGTAGAATATGGATCCCAACTTGCCTTCAAACCGAGCAAACAACGGCACGGACAGCGAAGGACGCACGGATGGACGGTTGACACGCGAGCGGACGGATGGACACACCGCTTCTTCCTCCTCTCTCTCGGCAACCCTCTCTCTCTCTCTCTCACTTGGACGACAGCCCCCTAAACCGGCCACTCTTCCTTTTATTTCCCCCTAAATGTAATCATTAGTCATCATTAGAAGCCACCCACAATGGCCAATAGATGAAGCCTTCTTTTTGCCACTTGGCAACTCCCATGCATAATGGGCTTGGAGGTGGGCTGGCATCTCCCCTCTCTCCTTGTGGTCGACGGCAGCCTTTCATGGCTTCTTGGGCCGGCCTTTCGGCCCATCATAGGTCCACACTCTTGGGCCTAAGACCCAAGCCTAATTAAATCAAATTTTAACCCCTTTTTAATACTAATTAGATCCCTATTGGACCAAAGTACTATAGTGTAAAAATTAAATAACTATACACTTGAAATCACAAATCCATAAATTCTGATTCACAATACATATGGCCAAAGATAGGTCACCATTTTCCAAAATTTATCCACTAAAACTCGGCCATAGTCCTTAATACAAGACATTAATTTGAGCACCCCTAATGACTAGCAAGGAATTCTAGGATGCCACAATTCTCCCCTCCTTAGGGAATTTCGTCCTCGAAATTAGACGTTACTCATGTGCTTTTTGAAACAAGTAGGGGTACTTTTCCTTCATCCAATCTTCACTTTGCCATGTGGCTTCCTCCATATCATGATGTCGCCATAATACCTTAACTAGTGGAATTGTCTTGGTCCTAAGAATTTGTTCCTTCCGATCCAGGACTTGCACAGGCTCTTCAATGTACCTCACTTTCTCATCCACTTCAATGGCTTCATGATTGAGTATGTGACTAGGATCTGGCTGGTACTTTCTCAACATCAATACATGAAACACATCATGCAAATTTCCCAACTTAGGAGGCAGTGCTAAATGATAAGCTACATCCCCTATCCTTTCAAGTATCTTAAAAGGTCCGACAAATCTAGGGCTTAACTTACCCTTCATTCTAAATCGAGATATTCCTTTCATCGGAGATACCTTAAGGAATACATGGTCTCCTACACTAAACTCCAAAGGCCTTCTACACCTATCTACGTAGTGATATAGCTAGTATAAGCACCTTGAGTGGGGTGAATATGTGTAAAAATAATTTGTCGAGATAAGAGAGCAATACTAAGTAGACACTAGAAAGGAAGTTCTCCTTTGGTTAACAAAACGAATTATGATCAAAGTAAAATAGAGAATAGGGAAGAGAAAATTGAACACAAGGTTTATAGTGGTTCGGCTTAGTCCAAGCCTACGTCCACTCTTCTGCACTAACAGCCCACCGGCTAGATTTCACTATGAACAAAAGAGATGTTACAGCAAAGCTCTCCCTTGATTCCATAGTGTAGATATTCTACTACACTTCCTCAAGGTTTCTCACGAATATAGACTCTCTTTTGCGTACAAGATTTCGCTCAGCAAATGAATTGACTAAGAACAAGGAGCTTCAGACTTTGGAATTCTTCTATCACGCACACACTCGAACAACTGGAACGTCTTCCTTATATACTCCATTATTCCATCATACCCGTTGGCACTTACCAAAAGAATTCCTCCAATCTACCCGTTGGACGGAATCAATTAGAAAGATCATTCGAGCTATTAAAGGAACATGTCGATAGCCCATCAATCCTGCTCACCCATATAATTAGGATCTCGATTTCCATAAGTAGAACCTTCCTAGTATACTTCGCCAATCATCGGATCCTTAATCAATCTTGATTCAAATAAAGGAACCCATTATGTCATATCCAGCCAAGAGATCTTCTCCAGTCGATAAGGTCAAATCCTTAATGAAACACCCAGTTCTGGATAGCCCTTCTTTAATGGATTAGAAACTGTCAATGAGAATAGATTTCGAGTCTTGAGTCTGGCAGTCCGGAGGTCTTCAGACTTTAAATAGTAGAGTCTGCAAATCTTCAGACTAGACTGATGGAAACATTTTTTCAGCTTCAAAATACTCCAGGAAGATTTCTCCAACAATCTCTCCCTTTTTGATGGTGACAAAACTTTCTGTAGATTTTGATAACTTTGACCTGCAAAACATTACTCAAGCAAATATGGATATCTCATAAAGATAAATGGCTTAATGATGACACTAGAATCTGCAACCACAGAAAATAGGTTAGTCTTTCATGTGAGTAAAGCCATTCATAAGATATCAATAGCACTTAATATAAGCAGTCAAACCCAAATCGCAAATTCAGTCCACATTTGGACACAAAAGTCAAGTCAAACAAAACAAACATCAAAATAAATCAAAAGTTCAAGTTCAAAGTTTTCAAATCTTGCATCTCTCCCCCTTTTTGTCATCATAAAAAGGTTGAGATAGAAAGAGAATGGATTCGGGAATGCTTGAGAACACGAACAAGCTGGAAATCTCCCATTGATCGGAAAATGCCTTCCAACTTTTTCAACTCTTCCTTCAGTTGAGCGACCTCTTCACCCTTAGCATTTGCTTGAATCTGAAGAGAAAGGGCTTGGATCTGATCATTTAAAGAAACTAAAGAAGCTTGACTTGTATTCTGCAAATTCTGAACGTCGCATCCCATAACATATATCTGACCCCACATTTCCAAGAGAACATCAAGAATTCTATGAAAATCTGCTAAATTATCAATCTACGTACTGGCTTCTGCACGATCAGATGGAGTAAAGGCAGACGATGGCAAATCAGCATAGTCACACAGATTGGGCGATGAAACATCATGTCCCTTCTCAGGAAAGTGAGAGGCATAGATGTCCTCTGAATCTGCTGGAGAGCGACTGACTCCCTCACTGGTAGCAGGATATGAGGACATTCTTCTTTTCTCACGGTCTCCCCCTATTTCCATGCCTCCAGGTGGAGAAGACTGTTCCTCATGCTCTCCTTCCTCTTGATTTCCTCTTTCCTCCTCTGTATCTCTTTCTTCAGCTTCTCTCTCCTCTGTTTCTTTCTCCTCTGCTTCTTTCTCTTCATCTTTTTTTTCTCCAGTCCTCTGTTATGAGTTTTTCTCTTGCCATTCCGTTGATTCTAGAATAGAACGACTCAGGTTCTTCAATGCCATTGCAGAAATGGTGATGTCTTCCTCATCATCTTCATCCTCAACGATGAGAGCTCTTCTTTTCTTGGATGGAGCAACCATGGGCTCCTTCCATTTTCTCTTTGCAGCCGAAGAGGTTTGATGAGTTTTGACAGGGGTTTTCTCCTTGAATTTCTCCAACGCCTTGTTGAGTTCCTTCAGATGCATTTTAGATACCATTTTCAGTCCTACCACCATTTGATCACAAGATCGAACACAGAGAATTCGTGGAGGCTGAATATTCAAATATCTGAATAACTTTGTCACAAGAGCTGGATAAGGAAGTTGATCCTTGTCCTTCACCACTGCTCTATACATGTGGAACATAATAGTGTCAGGAATAGAAACTTTTTCCCAGCAATGATGGCATACACCAGCTTTCCCTCTGAGTTTGAAACATCAGTCTTTGAAGTAGATTTAGGTCTGACGCAATTAATGACAATCTTATGAAGCAGAATGTTAACTGCACTCATCCTCAAGTAGGAAATCTTTTTCATCTATTCTTCTATCCTTAACAAGTTCCAACGTAGCACGAGCAATAGAGACATTGATAGGTTGATATCTCCCTCTCTCAACCCCAATGACATCAACCAACATATCTACATCCACCACATAGTCCTGATCTCAGACACTAAAAGAGAATCTATTCACATCCAAGAAACTGAGATTTGAATAGAAATATGCAGTGAGTTCAGCATAGGCTTCTGTAGAATCAGAACAAAACTGCTCAAGTTGAAGAAGACTGAATTTTTCCCTCAAATTGACATTCATAGCATCAAGGAAATCAAAATCCACACTTCTAAGGTTTATTACCCCACGCTTCAACAACTTAGAGTATAAACGCTTTTGTTCCTACGTTCGAAACAAGTTTGTCCTTTTTCCTCGAATTTTTGCCGCAACACCCATTCTCGGTTGAAACTAACTGTACATCTTATCATCATCATTCCCATCTGGCTGATTCAGCCCTCCAACATGCGGATCACTTGGGATATTAGCAAGGGTTTCTTCTGCCAACCCCGCAGGGGCAATTCCCAAATACTCCATATTTCGTAAAAAGATGTACTTGTTGGAGAAATCTTCTTGAAATGTTTTGAAGCTGACAAAATGTTTCCATCAGTCTAGTCTGAAGGTTTGCAGACTCTGCTGTTTAAAGTGTGAAGACCTCCGGACAGCCAGACTCAAGATTCAAAGTCTATCCTCATTGACAGTTACTAATCTGTTGAAGAAAGGCTATCTAGAACTGGATGTTTTTTTAAGGATATGACCTTATCGACTGGAGAAGATCTCTTGGCTGGATATGACATAACGGAATCCTTTTAATTGATCGAGATTGATTCGAAGATTAAGGATTCGTTGATTGGCGAAATATTCGTGGAAGGTTCTACTTATGGAAACCGAGATCCTGATTGTATGGGCGAACAGGATTGATGGGCTATTGTCATGTTCCTTTAATAGCTCAAATGATCCTCCTAATTGATTCCGTCCAACGGGTAGATTGGAGGAATTCCTTTGGCAAGTACCAACAGGTATGATGGCGTAAAGGAGTATATAAGGAAGACGTTCTAAGTTGTTCGAGAAGTGCGCGATAGAAGAATTCCAAAGTCTGAAGCTCCTTGTTATTTAGTCAATTCATTTTAGCAAAAACTTGTACGCAAAAGAGAGTTTATATTTGTGAGAAACCTTGAGGAAGTGTGATAGAACATCTACACTGTGGAATCAAGGAAAAGCTGTGCTGTAACATCTCTTTTGTTCATAGTGGAATCCAGTCGATAGGCTGTCAGTGCGGAAGAGTGGACGTAGGCTTGGGATAAGCTGAACCACTATAAACCTTGTGTTTAATCTTCTCTTCCCTACTCTTTACTTTACTTTGGTCGTAATTCATTTTGGTTAAACAAAAGAATATTTCCTTTCTATCAGTTGCCTAGTATTGTTTGAAGTGTTTTACTTCAGAGTTAAAGATCCATGGCTAGTATGTTGGCTCCAGGGCTGGTAGAAGGGCAAAGCAATACGAGACCGCCTTACTTTGATGGAAAGGACTACAACATATGGAAAAACAAGATGAAGGCATTCCTAAGATGAAAAGATCCTCTAGAATTGGACGTTATAAAAAAAGGAATCATTCCTAAAGCTGCACCTGTCTCAGAAAGAGGAAAAGACAATGTTGAGTCTAGCGAAATGACTCAGGAAGAGATAATCAAGAGACAAGCTCTTGATGCAAAAGCACTTTATTCTTTATATTGTGCTCTATCACCTACTGAATATAACAGAATATCTTCTTGTGTTACAACTAAAGAAGTCTGGTATAGATTACATATTACCTATGAAGGAACCAATCGAGTGAAAGAGACCAGAATCAACATTCTCCTCGGTCAATACGAAGCCTTCAGAATGAAATCGGGAGAATCTATAATTCACATGTTTAGTCGTTTTACAGATATCGTGAATGGTCTTGAAAATCAGGGTCTCCCAATTTCTGATCCCATGAAGGTAAACAAGCTACTGCGTGGACTCTCCAAGGATTGGAATCGCATAAAGACCTCAATCAGAGAGGCCCAAAGAATCATGCCACTATCTGTTGATGAGTTGGTTGGAACTCTTCAGTCTTATGAAGTGGAACGAATCAATGAAGACGAAGACCCTAAAGGTAAGAAATCCATTGCATTAAAATCAAATGATGATTTTGATGTTGTAGATTCTGAAGACGATATGGACGATGAGGAGCTTGCTCTTGTGATAAGAAGATTCAGAAAGCTGAACAGAAAAGGAAGAAGATTCAATCCAAGGAAACAAATTTTTCAAAAGCAACAGACTAAGTCTGTTGAAGATGATGAATCAAATAAAGATGTAGTCTGCTTTGAATGTAAGAAAAAGGGGCACATCAGACCCAACTGTCCTCTTCTGAGGAAGAAGAAAGAAAAAGCTGAAAAGTATCGAAAGGCTCTTAAAGTAGAAACCTAGAGTGATACAGAATGTGAAGAAAGTGATGATGATTATGCCAACATATGTCTGATGGCACAATCGGATTCAGATTCAAACTCCAAGACAGACTCAGATTCAGACAGTGAATTTGAGGTAAGTAACTTCAAATCCCTATTAAAGTTTCTAAATACATTGATGGGTTGTGTTTTAGTCTTAAGACTTCTCTTAAAAGGATTTCCGAACTCAAAATGGAAAATTCTGCCTTAAAATAACAAGAAAATGTTTTGAAAGAAAAGGTGAAATGTTTAGATATGAATGTTTCTTCTCTTAGAGAAAGTGAAGATAATCTTTCAAAGAAAATGCATTCTTGAAAAATGATATCTCAAATATTTCTAAAAGATTTTCGATAGGATCGAGAAACTAGAAAAAATACTTTCGTTCAAAGACCTTATTTCAATCAATCTGGTTTGGGAATGACTGCTGAAACCATTCCGTTAATTGATTTTCCTAAAGTGAAGGAAAGAATCAAATAAAGACCCTCAAGAGATGCTTACAAAAATCATTTTAAAAGGACCTTTGTAAAACCAGTAGGTCGCAATGCTCTCAGATGTTCAAAGTGTAATAGTGCAGATCATTTTGAAAAAGAATGTCCTATGGTTTGGAAATCTATCAATAAAGTATGGGCAAAACCCGCATATCATACTAACACGAATGGACCCAAGAAAAGATGGGTACCAAAGAAAGTTTGAGTTTGTTTTTTAAATGCAGGTCACTATCAAGAAAAAGGTAAAATGGTATTTGGATAGTGGATGCTCAAGACACATGATAGGAAACTCAAATTGCTTCATAAAACTTGTTCAAGTAAATGGTGGAAAAGTCTCATTTGGAGGAAACAGCAAAGGAAAAATTGTGGGATTTGGAACTGTGAAGATTGGAAACCTCACAATAAGCAATGTTTCTTTAGTTGAAGGACTCAACTACAATCTGCTCAGTGTCAGTCAGCTATGTGATACCGGTTTCAAAATCTACTTTCAAGAGGGAATATGTAGAGGAACCAGTAAAGACTCTACTCAGTCATTTATGGGACAAAGACATGGAAATATCTACCTCTTGGATGTGAAACCAGATAAATCACAATGTTTAATTTCAATCCAAGACGAAGCAAGCTTATGGCACAGAAAGCTTGGGCACATCAATATTAAGCAGATAGCCAAAATTTCAACAAAGAAGCTTATTCGTAGTCTACTCAATTTATCATATCAAAAGTCTGACCTATGTACACCATGCATATTGGGAAAACAAGTAAGAAATTCCTTTAAACCAATAAATCAAGTTTCCACTAACCGTGTACTGCAGCTTCTGCATACTCTTTGGACCAACCAGAACACAGAGCATTGGAGGTAAGAAATATTGCCTAGTAATCATGGATGACTACTCACGATTTACTTGGGTGTATTTCCTGGCAAGTAAGTCTGAAACTTTTTCTTACTTTGAAAAATTTGCTAAAAGGGTTCAAAACGAAAAATGATATGTTATTTCAATTATAAGAACAGATCATGGAGGTGAATTTGAAAATCAAGATTTTACAAAGTTTTGTGATGAATCTGGTTTTCAGCATTTGTTCTTCTCTCCATATACTCCAGAACAAAATGGAGTTGTGGAAAAAAAGAATAGATCGCTTCAAGAAATGGCTAGAACTCTTCTAATTGAAAGCAACATCTCCTCACGTTTTTGGGCTGAAGCAGTTTTTACAGCATGTTATATTTGTTGGAGAAATCTTCTTGAAGTGTTTTGAAGCTGACAAAACGTTTGCATCAGTCTCGTCTGAAGGTTTGCAGACTCTGCTATTTAAAGTCTGAAGACCTCCAGACAGCCAGACTCAAGACTCAAAGTCTATCCTCATTGACAGTCTTTAATCCGTTGGAGAAAGGTTATCCAGAACTGGATGTTTCATTAAGGATATGGCCTTATCGACTGGAGAAGATCCCTTGGCAGGAAAAGACATAACGGAGTCCTTTATTGATCGAGATTGACTCAAAGATTAAGGATCCGATGATTGCCTAAATATTCTTGGAATGTTCTACTTATGGAAATCGAGATCCTGATTGTATGGGCGAACAGGATTGATGGGCTATCATCACGTTCCTTAAATAGCTCGAATAATCTTCTTAATTGATTCCGTCCAACGGGTAGATTGGAGGAATTCCTTTGGTAAGTGCCAATGGGTATGATTGCGTAAAGGAGTATATAAGGAAGACGTTCTAAGTTGTTCGAGAAGTGCGTGATAGAAGAATTACAAAGTCTGAAGCTCCTTGTTGTTTAGACAATTCCTTTGAGCGAAACCTTGTACACAAAAGAGAGTCAATATTTGTGAGAAACCTTTAGGAGGTGTGGTAGAACATCTACACTGTGGAATCAAGGAAAAGCTGTGCTGTAACTTCTCTTTTGTTCATAGTGAAATCCAGCCAGTTGGCTGTCAATGCGGAAGAGTGGACGTAGGCTTGAAATAAGTCGAACCACTATAAACCTTGTGTTCAATTTTCTCTTCCTTACTCTCTTTACTTTGATCGTACTTCATTTTGTTAATCAATAGAGAAGTTTCTTTCTATCGATTGCCAAGAATCGCTTCCGTATCTCGATAAATTGTTTGTGCACCTATTCACCCCCCTCTAGGTGATTATACTAGCTATCTCAATTGGTATCAGAGCTCGTGTACTCACTTTATTTGAAGTGTTTTACTTCAGAGTTAAAGATCCATGGCTAGTATGTTGGCTCCAGGGCTGGTAGAAGGGCAAAGCAATACCAGACCGCCTTACTTTGATGGAAAGGACTACAACATATGGAAAAACAAGATGAAGGCGTTCCTAAGATGAAAAGATCCTCTAGAATTGGACGTTGTAAAAAAAGGAATCATTCCTAAAGCTGCACCTGTCTCAGAAAGAGGAAAAGACAATGTTGAGTCTAGCGAAATGACTCAGGAAGAGATAATCAAGAGACAAGCTCTTGACGCAAAAGCAATCTATTCTTTATATTGTGCTTTATCCCCCACGAATATAACAGAATATCTTCTTGTGATACAGCCAAAGAAGTCTGGGATAGATTACACATTACTTACGAAGGAACCGATCGAGTGAAGGAGACAAGAATCAACATTCTCCTCGGTCAATACGAAGCCTTCAGAATGAAATCGGGAGAATCTATAACTGACATGTTTAGTCGCTTTACAGATATCGTGAATGGTCTTGAAAATCAAGGTCAACCAATTTCTGATCCCATGAAGGTAAATAAGCTACTGCGTGGACTCTCCAAGGATTGGAATCACATAAAGACCTCAATCAGAGAGACCCAAAGAATCATGCCACTATCTGTTGATGAATTGGTTGGAACTCTTCAGTCCTATGAAGTGGAACGAATCAATGAAGACGAAGACCCTAAAGGTAAGAAATCCATTGCATTAAAATCCAATGATGATTCTGATGTTGCAGATTCTGAAGACGATATGGACGATGAGGAGCTTGCTCTCATGATAAGAAGATTTAGAAAGCTGAACAGAAAAGGAAGAAGATTCAATCCAAGGAAACAAAGTTTTCAAAAGCAATAGACTAAGTCTGTTGAAGATGATGAATCAAATAAAGATGTAGTCTGCTTTGAATGTAAGAAAAAGGGACACATCAGACCCAACCGTCCTCTTCTAAGGAAGAAGAAAGCAAAAAATGAAAAGTATCAAAAGGCTCTCAAAGCTGAAACCTGGAGTGATACGGAGTGCGACGATAGTGATGATGATTATGCCAACATATGTCTAATGGCACAATCGGATTCAGATTCAAACTCTGAGACAGACTAAGATTCAGACACTGAATTTGAGGTAAGTAACTTCAAAATCCCTATTAAAATTTCTAAATACATTGATGAGTTGTGTTTTAGTCTTAAGACTTCTCTTAAAAGGATTTCCGAACTCAAAAACGAAAATTTTGCCTTAAAACAACAAGAAAATATTTTGAAAGAAAATGTGAAATGTTTAGATGTGAATGTTTCTTCTCTCAGAGAAAGTGAAGATAATCTTTCAAAAGAAAATGCATTCTTGAAAAATGATATCTCAAATATTTCCAAAAGATTTTCGATAGGATATGAGAAACTAGAAAAAATACTTTCTGTGAAAAGACCTTATTTCAATAAATCTGGTTTAGGAATGACTGCTGAAACCATTCATTTAATTGATTTTCCTAAAGTGAAGGAAAGAATCAAACGAAGACTCTCAAGAGATGCTTACAAAAATCATTTTAAAAAGACCTTTGTAAAACCAGTAGGTCGCAATGCTCTTAGATGTTCAAAATGCAATAGTGCAGATTATTTTGAGAAAGAATGTCCTATGGTTTGGAGACCTGTCAATAAAGTTTGGGCAGAAACCGCATATCAGACTAACTCAAAAGGACCCAAGGAAATATGGGTACCAAAGAAAGCTTGAGTCTCTTTTTAAATGCATGTCACTATGAAGAAAAAGGTGAAATAGTACCCGGATAATGGATGCTCGAGACACATGACAGGAGATTCAAATTGCTTCATAAAGCTTATTCAAGTAAATGGTGGAAAAGTCTCATTTGGAGGAAACAGCAAAGGAAAAATTGTGGGATTTGAAACTGTGAAGATTGGAAACCTCACAATAAGCAATGTTTCTTTAGTTGAAGGACTTAACTACAATCTGCTCACTGTCAGTCAGCTATGTGATACCGGTTTCAAAATCTACTTTCAAGAGGGTATATGTTCAGGAACCAGTAAAGACTTTACTCAGTCATTTATGGAACGAAGACATGGAAATATCTACCTCTTGGATGTGAAACCAGATGAATCGCAATGTTTAATTTCAATCCAAGATGAAGCAAGTTTATGGCACATAAAGCTTGGGCACATCAATATGAAGCAAATAGCCAAAATTTCAACAAAGAAGCTTATTCGTAGGCTACTCAATTTATCATATCAAAAGTCTGACCTATGTACACCATGCATATTGGGAAAACAAGTAAGAAATTCCTTTAAACCAATAAATCAAGTTTCCACTAACCGTGTGTCTGCGGCTTACGCATATGGATCTCTTTGGACCAACCAGAACACAGAGCATTGGAGGTAAGAAATATTACCTAGTAATCGTGGATGACTACTCACGATTTACTTGGGTGTATTTCCTGGCAAGTAAGTCTGAAACTTTTTCTTACTTTGAAAAATTTGCTAAAAGGGTTCAAAATGACAAATGATATGTTATTTCAAGTATAAGAACAGATCATGGAGGTGAATTTGAAAATCAAGATTTTACAAAGTTTTGTGATGAATCTGGTTTTCAGCATTTGTTCTTCTCTCCATATACTCCAGAACAAAATGGAGTTGTGGAAAAAAAGAATAGATCGCTTCAAGAAATGGCTAGAACTCTTCTAATTGACAGCAACATCTCGTCACGTTTTTGGGCTGAAGCAGTTTTTACAGCATGTTATATTTGTTGGAGAAATCTTCTTGAAGTGTTTTGAAGCTGACAAAACGTTTCCATCAGTCTCGTCTGAAGGTTTGCAGACTCTGCTATTTAACGTCTGAAGACCTCCGGACAGCCAGACTCAAGACTCAAAGTCTATCTTCATTGACAGTATTTAATCTGTTGGAGAAAGGTTATCCAGAACTGGATGTTTCATTAAGGATATGGCCTTATCGACTGGAGAAGATCTCTTGGCTGGAAAAGACATAACGGAGTCCTTTATTGATCGAGATTGACTCAAAGATTAAGGATCCAATGATTGCCTAAATATTCTTGGAATGTTCTACTTGTGGAAATCCAGATCCTGATTGTATGGGCGAACATGATTGATGGGCTATCGTCACGTTCCTTAAATAGCTCGAATAATCTTCTTAATTGATTCCGTCCAACGGGTAGATTGGAGGAATTCCTTTGGTAAGTGCCAATGGGTATGATGGCGTAAATGAGTATATAAGGAAGACGTTCTAAGTTGTTCGAGAAGTGCGCGATAGAAGAATTACAAAGTCTGAAGCTCCTTGTTGTTTAGACAATTCCTTTGAGCGAAACCTTGTACACAAAAGAGAGTCAATATTTGTGAGAAACCTTTAGGAGGTGTGGTAGAACATCTACACTGTGCAATCAAGGAAAAGCTGTGCTGTAACTTCTCTTTTGTTCATAGTGAAATCCAGCCGGTGGGCTGTCAATGCGGAAGAGTGGACGTAGGCTTGAAATAAGTCGAACCACTATAAACCTTGTGTTCAATTTTCTCTTCCTTACTCTCTTTACTTTGATCGTACTTCATTTTGTTAATCAATAGAGAAGTTTCTTTCTATCGATTGCCAAGAATCGCTTCCGTATCTCGATAAATTGTTTGTGCACCTATTCACCCCCCTCTAGGTGATTATACTAGCTATCTCAATTGGTATCAGAGCTCGTGTACTCACTTTGTTTGAAGTGTTTTACTTCAGAGTTAAAGATCCATGGCTAGTATGTTGGCTCCAGGGCTGGTAGAAGGGCAAAGCAATACGAGACCGCCTTACTTTGATGGAAAGGACTACAACATATGGAAAAACAAGATGAAGGCTTTGCTAAGATGAAAAGATCCTCTAGAATTGGACGTTGTAAAAAAAGGAATCATTCCTAAAGCTGCACCTGTCTCAGAAAGAGGAAAAGATAATGTTGAGTCTAGCGAAATGACTCAGGAAGAGATAATCAAGAGACAAGCTCTTGACGCAAAAGCAATCTATTCTTTATATTGTGCTTTATCCCCTACTGAATATAACAGAATATCTTCTTGTGATACAGCCAAAGAAGTCTGGGATAGATTACACATTACTTACGAAGGAACCGATCGAGTGAAGGAGACAAGAATCAACATTCTCCTCGGTCAATACGAAGCCTTCAGAATGAAATCGGGAGAATCTATAACTGACATGTTTAGTCGCTTTACAGATACCGTGAATGGTCTTGAAAATCAAGGTCAACCAATTTCTGATCCCATGAAGGTAAATAAGCTACTGCGTGGACTCTCCAAGGATTGGAATCACATAAAGACCTCAATCAGAGAGACCCAAAGAATCATGCCACTATCTGTTGATGAATTGGTTGGAACTCTTCAGTCCTATGAAGTGGAACGAATCAATGAAGACGAAGACCCTAAAGGTAAGAAATCCATTGCATTAAAATCCAATTATGATTCGATGTTGCAGATTCGAAGACGATATGGACGATGAGGAGCTTGCTCTCATGATAAGAAGATTTAGAAAGCTGAACGTAAAAGGAAGAAGATTCAATCCAAGGAAACAAAGTTTTCAAAAGCAATAGACTAAGTCTGTTGAAGATGATGAATCAAATAAAGATGTAGTCTTCTTTGAATGTAAGAAAAAGGGACACATCAGACCCAACTGTCCTCTTCTAAGGAAGAAGAAAGCAAAAAATGAAAAGTATCAAAAGGCTCTCAAAGCTGAAACCTGGAGTGATACGGAGTGCGACGATAGTGATGATGATTATGCCAACATATGTCTAATGGCACAATCGGATTCAGATTCAAACTCTGAGACAGACTAAGATTCAGACACTGAATTTGAGGTAAGTAACTTCAAAATCCCTATTAAAGTTGCTAAATACATTGATGAGTTGTGTTTTAGTCTTAAGACTTCTCTTAAAAGGATTTCCGAACTCAAAAACGAAAATTTTGCCTTAAAACAACAAGAAAATATTTTGAAAGAAAAGGTGAAATGTTTAGATATGAATGTTTCTTCTCTCAGAGAAAGTGAAGATAATCTTTCAAAAGAAAATGCATTCTTGAAAAATGATATCTCAAATATTTCCAAAAGATTTTCGATAGGATCTCGAGAAACTAGAAAAAATACTTTCGTGAAAAGACCTTATTTCAATAAATCTGGTTTAGGAATGACTTTTGAAACCATTCATTTAATTGATTTTCCTAAAGTGAAGGAAAGAATCAAACAAAGACTCTCAAGAGATGCTTACAAAAATCATTTTAAAAAGACCTTTGTAAAACCAGTAGGTCGCAATGCTCTTAGATGTTCAAAATGCAATAGTGCAGATTATTTTGAGAAAGAATGTCCTATGGTTTGGAGACCTGTCAATAAAGTTCGGGCAAAAACCGCATATCAGACTAACTCAAAAGGACCCAAGGAAATATGGGTACCAAAGAAAGCGTGAGTCTCTTTTTAAATGCAGGTCACTATCAAGAAAAAGGTGAAATGGTACCTGGATAGTGGATGCTCGAGACACATGACAGGAGATTCAAATTGCTTCATAAAGCTTGTTCAAGTAAATTGTGGAAAAGTCTCATTTGGAGGAAACAACAAAGGAAAATTTGTGGGATTTGAAACTGTGAAGATTGGAAACCTCACAATAAGCAATGTTTCTTTAGTTGAAGGACTCAACTACAATCCGCTTTCAAGTGTCGATCGGCTATGTGATACCGGTTTCAAAATCTACTTTCAAGAGGGTATATGTTCGGGGAACCAAGTAAAGACTTTACTCGTCATTTATGGAACGAAGACATGGAAATATCTACCTCTTGGATGTGAAACTAGATGAATCGCAATGTTTAATTTCAATCCAAGACGAAGCAAGTTTATGGCACATAAAGCTTGGGCACATCAATATGAAGCATATAGCCAAAATTTCAACAAAGAAGCTTGTTCGTGGTCTACCCAATTTATCATATCAAAAGTCTGACCCATGTACACCATGCATATTGGGAAAACAAGTAAGAAATTCCTTTAAACCAATAAATCAAGTTTCCACTAATCGTTTATTGCAGCTTCTGCATATGGATCTCTTTGGACCAACCAGAACACAGAGCATTGGAGGTAAGAAATATTACCTAGTAATCGTGGATGACTACTCACGATTTACTTGGGTGTATTTCCTGGCAAGTAAGTCTGAAACTTTCTCTTACTTTGAAAAATTTGCTAAAAAGGTTCAAAATGAAAAAGGATATGTTATTTCAAGCATAAGAACAGATCATGGAGGTGAATTTGAAAATCAAGATTTTACAAGGTTTTGTGATGAATCTGGTTTTCAGCATTTGTTCTCCTCTCCATATACTCTAGAACAAAATGGATCTGTGGAAGGAAAGAATAGATCGCTTCAAGAAATGGCTAGAACTCTTCTAATTGAAAGTAACATCTCCTCATGTTTTTGGGCTAAAGCAGTTTTTACAGCATGTTATATTATAAACAGAGTTTTTCTAAGGCCTATTCTAGAAAAAAAAAACCCCTATGAATTATTCAAAGAAAAGAAGCCTATTGTTTCATATTTTCATGTGTTTGGATGCAAATGTTTTATACTGAAAAATGCAAATGATCCAGTTGGTAAGTTTGAAGAAAAGTTAGATGAAGGCATCTTCCTTGGATATTCAACCACAAGCAAAGCGTATAGAGTCTATAACAAAAAGACTCAAACTGTGGAAGAATCAATTAATGTCAAATTCTAGGATTCGATACAAAATGAATCTATTCAGACTCATCTTGAAGATCCAGAACTTGCTCCAGACTCTACAAAGTCTAAAGAAACAGCTCAGACTTTGAAGGTTCAGTAGCAAGTAACTGTTGAAGATTCAAGTGATGGAAGTGATCATCTTTCTGACAAATTAACCAGCAACTGGAAGCATAAGTCCAGTCATCCCAAAGATCTTATCATTGGCGACATTAATGAAGGAATTCGCACTAGATCCAAAAGGCGCGGAGAGTTTAGTGCTGTGGCTTTTATTTTTGAAATAGAACCTAAAAGCATAGATGAAGCTTTATTTGATGAAAGTTGGATTGAAGCCATGTAAGAAGAGCTCAGTCAATTCCGTATCAATGATGTCTGGGAATTGACTCCTAAATCGAAAGGTAAATCAGTTATTGGAGCTAAATGGGTTTTCAGAAACAAGATGGACGAGAAAGGAAAGGTCGTAAGAAACAAAGCAAGACTCGTGGCCAAGGGATACACGCAAGAAGAAGGGATAGCCTATAACGAGACTTACGCACCAGTTGCAAGGTTAGAAGCAATTCGTTTATTGCTTGAATTTGCTTGTCATAAAAATTTCAGGTTATTCCAAATGGATGACAAAAGTGCCTTCCTAAATGGATTCATTCATGAGGAAGTCTATGTGGAACAACCACCTGGGTTTGAAGACCCAAGGAAACCAGACTCAGTATTCAGACTCAAAAATGCCTTATATGGCTTAAAACAAGCACCTCGAGCTTGGTATGACATGCTGAGTAAGTTTTTAATCAAAAACGGTTTTGTGAAAGGTAAAGTAGACACTACTCTGTTTATCAAAAGAGAAAGCAAGAAATTCTATGCAAGAAATTCTATGATATTATATTCGGATCTCCTAATGAAAGTCTATGCAAGAAATTCTCTAACACTATTTTGAAATGAGCATGATGGGTGAGTTAACCTTCTTTCTCGGGCTTCAAGTGAAACAACTGAAGGAAGGAACTTTTATTCATCAAGAAAAATATGCTAATGATCTAGTCAAAAAGTTTGGTCTGAACAAGTGCAAGAAGGCTGAAATACCAATGTTAAGTTCCTTGAAGATAGACAAAGATTAAGAAGGAAAGAAAGTCGACCAGAAGCTATACAGGAGTATCATTGGCTCACTTCTTTATCTTACTGCTTCTAAACCTGACATTTTGTTTAGTGTTTGCATTTGTGCCAAATTTCAAGCAGATCCTAAAGAATCTCATTTAAATGCTACAAAGCGTATTATTAAATACATTGCTTCAACTTCAAGTATCGGCCTATGGTATCCTAAAAGAGGAGACTTTACTCTTCTTGAATACTCAGACGCAAATCTAGCCGGTTGCAGAGTTGATAGAAAGAGCACCTCGGGTACCTGTCAACTACTTGGAGGCAGGACAGTATCTTGGTTTTCAAGAAAGCAGAGTACAGTAGCTCTCTCTACAACAGAAGCAGAGTATGTAGCTCTTGGAAGTTGCTGTCCACAAATTCTTTGGATAAAACAACAGCTAAGAGACTTTGGAATTGAAGATTCATGCACGAAGATTAACTGCGACAACACCAGTGCAATCAATCTTACCAAAAATCCAATTCTTCACTCAAGAGCAAAGCATATAGAGATTCCACATCACTTCATTAGAGATCATGTTCAAAATGGAGAAGTTTCGATTCAGTATGTTGATTCAAAGAACCAACTGGCGGACATATTCACAAAGCCTTTAGAGAAAAATCAATTTGAAATTATTCGCTCGAGACTCAACATTTTTAGGTATGAGGAAATCGGAGTCTAGAGACTTTCAGACTCAGACATACAAGACCTTGACTGTAAGTTATTCTCTCTCGAATCTTATCTTGAAAAGGTACGATCGTCAAACTGTGGTTAATTATTGCTATGTTCAATCGACGTAATTGTTACAACGTTTCCTTTTCGAAAAAGAAGTTATTTTTTGAAATGACTATTTTCGCGGAAAAATTACAGTTATTTTTAAAAGGCATATTTTTATTTTCCTTTGTGATGGTTCGTATACTTCTCTTTTTAACCGATCGTGCACTGTTGATTTCCCTTCACTTTACTCTCAAAAACCCTAGAAAGCATCGATCTTCCATTCCCGTTTTCTTCCCTTGTTTAATCTTCAAAAAAGTTGTCATCTTTCTTGGGAAAGTCAAGCGAGGAATCTTCCAAAAACTGAGAAAGATGTCGTCTTCAAGAAAGTCTTCGAGAATCGCAAGCAGGGGACCACGGAAAATGAGTGAGGGGCCTACGCACTTCGATCTCACCGAAGAAGAGGTGTCTCCAGATCAATAGCAGAGCCCACAACATTCTCAGCAGCGTCACTCTCCTCCATCTAGTCCTCAAGGTGTTGATCATCAACAAGAGGAAGAAATCATCGAGGATGCAAATCCTGTAAGAGTTCAAAAGCCCGCCTTTATTTATAAGCTGTATCGTGCTTTGAAAGGGACTCGTACACCTTTGAACTATGTCGATGATTTTCTTAAAGACAAAGGGTATGGAAATGAATATATCTTTTTGCGAAAAATGGAAAGTCTGGGAATTGCTCGTAAAGGGGTGGCAGAAGAAACCCTTGCGAATATCCCAAGTGATCCTCGTGATTGGGGAGTTAATCCTGTAGATGGGAATGATGATGACAAGTTGTACAACCAATTTCAACCGAGAATGGGTGTTGCGGTTGAAAATCGAGGAAAAAGGGGAGACTTGTTTAGATCGAAGGAACAAAAAGATCTATACTCAAAATTGCTGAAGCGTGGGGTGATAAACCCTAGGAGTGTGGATTTTGATTTTCTGGATGCTGTAAATGTGAACTTGACAGAAAAGTTCGGTTATCTTCAACTTGAAAAGTTCTGCTCTGACACTACAGAGGCCTATGCTGGATTAACCGTATATTTCTATTCAAATTTTAGCTTCTTGGATGCAAATAGATTCTCTTTCAGCGTCAAAGATCAAGACTTTGTTGTGGATATGGATATGCTGGCAGATGTGTTAGAAGTTGAGAGAGGAAGATATTAACCTATCAAAGTTTCTATTGCTCGTGCTACACTGGAACTTGTTAAAGATAGGAGAACAGAGGAAAAGATTTCCTACCTAAGGATGAGTGCGTTCAACATTCTGCTTCACAAGATTGTGATCAATTGCCTCAGACCGAAATCAACCTCCAAGACTGATGTCTCAAGTTCAGAGGCAAAGCTGATGTATTCCATTCTCACTGCGAAAAAGTTTTCTCTTCCTCACACTGTTATGTTCCACATGTATAGATCAGTGGTGAAAGACAGAGGTCAACTTCCTTACCCAAGTCTTGTGACGAAGTTATTCAGACATCTGAACATTCAGCCTCCACAAATTCTTTGTGCTCGACCTTATGATCATATGGTGGTAGGACTAAAAATGGTAACCAAGATGCGTCTGAAGGAGATAAGCAAGGCGTTGGAGAAATTTAAGGAGAAGACTCCTGTAAAATCTCATCAAATCTTTTCTGCATCAAAAAGAAAGGGAAAGGAGCCCATGGTTGCTCCATCCAAGAAAAGGAGAGCTCTCATCGTTGAAGATGAAGATGATGAGGAAGACATCACCATCTCTGCAATGGCGTTGAAACATTTGAGCCATTCTGCTCCAGAACAGAGGACTCAAGAAAGAGAAGAGGAAGAAAGAGAAGAAAAAGAAAGAGAAGAGAAAGAAGCAGAGGAGAGAGAAGCAGAAGAAAAGGATGCTGAGGAGGCAAGGGATGAAAAAGAAGAAGAAGAAAGAGCACTTGGTGAAAAAAAAAATAGAAGAAGAAGAAGAGAGAATGAATCAAGAGAAAAGAGAGCCTGAAAAACACTCTTCTCCACCTGAAGGCATAAAAACAGGGGGAGATAATGAGAAAAGAGGGATGTCAGCTGCTACCAGCGAGGGAGTTAGCCGTTCTCCAGCCGACCTAGAAGACATTCATGCCTCTCATTTTCCTGAAGAAGAACATAACGCTTCATCGCCAAATCTGCGTGATTATTGTGATATGCCATCATCTGCAGATCGTGCTAAAGCCAGTACGCAGACCGACAGCTTAGCAGATTTTCGCAGAATTATTGATATTCTCTTGGAGATGCGCAGTCAAATTTATGCTCTGGGATGCGAGGTTCAAAACTTGCAAAATGCGGGTCAAGTTTCTTCATGTTCATTGAATGATCAGATCCAAGCCCTCTCTGTCCAGATTCAAGCCAATGCCAAGGGTGAGGAGATTGCACAACTGAAGGAAGACTTGAAAAGGCTAGAAGGGATTATTCAGTCTATGGGAGATTTCCAGCTTGTCCGCGTTCCCAAGCAATCTTGACTTTATTCCATTTTCATCTCAACCTTTTTTAATGCTAACAAAAAGGGGGAGAGATGCACAAGATTTGAACTCTTTGACTTTTAATCGTGTGGATTGTTGTTGGATTGTTTTGATGTTTAACTCTGTTTGACTTTATTTTTTTGTCCGGATGAGAACTGAACTTGACTTAAACTTGACTAGTTATATTGAAATCTTATGGATGGCTTTATCGCATACTAGACTAACCTATTTTCTGTGGTTACAGATTCTAGATTCTAGTGTTATTCATTTAGCCATTTATCTCTATAAGATATGCATATGTGTTTGAGAAATGTTTCGCAGGTCAAATTTGTCCAAATCTGCAGGAAAGTTTTGTCACCATCAAAAAGGGGGAGATTATTGAAGAAATCTTCTTGAAGTGTTTTGAAGCTGACAAAATGTTTCCATCAGTCTAGTCTGAAGGTTTGCAAACTCTGCTATTTAAAGTCTGAAGACCTCCGGATAGCCATACTCAAGACTCAAAGTCTATCCTCATTGACAGTCTCTAATCCGTTGAAGAAAGGTTATCCAGAACTGGATGTTTCATTAAGGATATGACCTTATTGACTAGAGAAGATCTCTCGGTTGGAAAAGACATAACGGAATCCTTTGATTGATCGAGATTGACTCGAAGATTAAGGATCCGATAATTGCCTAAATATTATTGGAAGGTTCTAGTTATGGGCGAACAGGATTGATGGGCTATCGTCACGTTCCTTAAATAGCTCGAATAATCTTCTTAATTGATTCCGTTCAATGGGTAGATTTGAGGAATTCTTTTGGTAAATGCCAACGGGTATGATGGCGTAAAGGAGTATATAAGGAAGACGTTCTAAGTTGTTCGAGAAGTGCGTGATAGAAGAATTCCAAAGTCTGAAGCTCCTTGTTTTTAGACAATTCCTTTGAACGAAACCTTGTACACAAAAGAGAGTCTATATTTGTGAGAAACCTTGAGGAGGTGTGGTAGAACATCTACATTGTGGAATCAAGGAAAAGTTGTGCTGTAACTTCTCTTTTGTTCATAGTGAAATCCAGCTGGTGGGCTGTCAGTGCGGAAGAGTGGACGTAGGCTTGAAATAAGCTGAACCACTATAAACCTTGTGTTCAATTTTCTCTTCCTTACTCTCTTTAATTTAATCGTACTTCATTTTGTTAATCAATAGAGAACTTTCTTTCTATCGGTTGCCAAGAATCGCTTCCGTATCTCGATAAATTATTTGTGCACCTATTCACCCCCTCTAGGTGATTATACTAGCTATCTCAATATTATCAATAGAGTTTTTCTAAGGCCCATTCTAGAAAAAACCCCCTATGAATTATTCAAAGAAAAGAAGCCTATTGTTTCATATTTTCATGTGTTTGGATGCAAATGTTTTATACTGAAAAATGCAAATGATCGAGTTGGTAACTTTGAAGAAAAGTCAGATGAAGGCATCATCATTGGATATTCAACCACAAGCAAAGCGTACAGAGTCTACAACAAAAAGACTCAAACTGTGGAAGAATCAATGAATGTCAAATTCCAGGATTCTATACAAAATGAATCTAGTCAGACTCATCTTGAAGATCCTAAACCCGCTCCAGACTCTACAAAGTCTAAATCTCACGAAGCAACTCAGATTTTGAAGGACCAGCAGCAAGTGACTGTTGAAGATTCAAGTGAAGGAAGTGATCATCATTCTGACAATTTAACCAGCAACTGGAAGCATAAGTCCAGTCATCCCAAAGATCTTATCATTGGAGACATTAATGAAGGAATTCGCACAAGATCCAAAAGGCGCGAAGAGTCTAGTGTTGTGGCTTTTATTTCTGAAATAGAACCCAAAAGCATAGATGAAGCTTTATCTGATGAAAGCTGGATTGAAGCCATGCAAGAAGAGCTCAGGCAATTCAATATCAATGATGTCTGGGAATTGACTCCTAAATTGAAAGGTAAATCAATTATTGGAGCTAAATGGGTTTTTAGAAACAAGATGGACGAGAAAGGAAAGGTCATAAGAAACAAAGCAAGACTCGTGGCCAAGGGATACACGCAAGAAGAAGGGATAGACTATGACGAGACTTACGCACCAGTAGCAAGGTTAGAAGCAATTCGTTTATTACTTGCATTTGCTTGTCATAAAAATTTCAGGTTATTCCAAATGGATGTCAAACGTGCTTTCCTAAATGGATTCATCCATGAGGAAGTCTATGTGGAACAACCACCTGGGTTTGAAGACCCAAGGAAACCAAACTCAATATTCAGACTCAAAAAGGCCTTATATGGCTTAAAACAAGCACCTCGAGCTTGGTACGACAGGCTGAGTAAGTTTTTAATTCAAAATAGTTTTGTGAAAGGTAAAGTAGACACTACTCTGTTTATCAAAAGAGAAAGCAAAAGTTTTGTGCTACTTCAAATATATGTCGATGATATTATATTCAGATCTCTTAATGAAAGTCTGTGCAAGAAATTCTCTAAGACCATGCAGGATGAATTTGAAATGAGCATGATGGGTGAGTTAACCTTCTTTCTCGGGCTTCAAGTGAAACAACTAAGGGAATGAACTTTTATTCATCAAGAAAAATATGCTAATGATCTCATCAAAAAGTTTGGTCTAAACAATTGCAAGAAGGCTGAAATACCAATGTTAAGTTCCTTGAAGATAGACAAAGATGAAGAAGGAAAGAAAGTCGACCAGAAGCTATACAGGAGTATCATTAGCTCACTTCTTTATCTTACTGCTTCTAGACCTGACATTTTGTTTAGTTTTTGCATATTTACCAGATTTCAAGCAGACCCTAAAGAATCTCCTTTAAATGCTGCAAAGCTATTAAATACATTGCTTCAACTTCAAGCATCGGCCTATGGTATCCTAAAAGAGGAGACTTTACTCTTCTTGGATACTCAGACACAGATCTAGCCGATTGTAGAGTTGATAGAAAGAGCACCTCGGGTACCTGTCAACTACTTAGAGGCAGGACAGTATCTTGGTTTTCAAGAAAGCAGAGTATAGTAGCTCTCTCTACAACAGAAGCAGAGTATGTAGCTCTTGGAAGTTGCTGTTCACAAATTCTGTGGATAAAACAACAGCTAAGAGACTTTGGAATTGAAGATTCATGCACGAAGATTAACTGCGACAACACCAGTGCAATCAATCTTACCAAAAATCCAATTCTTCACTCAAGAGCAAAGCATATAGAGATTCCACATCACTTCATTAGAGATCATGTTCAAAATAGAGAAGTTTCAATTCAGTATGTTGATTCAAAGAACCAACTGGCGGATATATTCACAAAGCCTTTGGAGAAAAATCAATTTGAAATTATTCGCTCTAGACTCAACATTTTGAGGTTTGAAGAAGTTAAAGTCTAGAGACTCTCAGACTCAAGCAAACAAAACCTTGACTGTAAGTTATTCTCTCTCTCTCTCGAATCTCATCGTGAAAAGGTACGATCATCAACCGTTTCTTATTGTTGCTATCTTTAATTGATGTAATTATTGCAATGTTTCCTTTTGAAAAGGAAGTTATTTTTTGAAATGACTATTTTCTCGGAAAAAAGGCAGTTATTTTTTAAAAAGGCATCTTTTCACCTTCCTTTCTGACGTTCCGTATGCCCCCTTTTTAACTGATTATGCACTGTTGCTTCTTCTTCGCTTTACTCTCCAAAAACCCTAAAAAGAACCGATCTTCCATTCCTGTTTTCTTCTCTTGCCTAATCTTCGAAAAAGTTGTAATTTTTTCTTGGGAAAGTCAAGCAAGGAATCTTTCAAAGAGTGAGAAAGATGTCGTCTTCAAGAAAGTCTTCGAGGATCGCAAGCAGGGGACCACGGCGAATGAGTAAGGGGCCTACTCACTTCGATCTCACTGAGGAAGAAGAGGCTCCAAATCAGCAACAGAGCCCACAACATTCTCAGCAGCGTCATTCTCAACCATCTAGTCCTCAAAATGTTGTTCATCAACAAGAGGAAGAAATAATTGAAGATGCAGATCCTGTAAGAGTTCAAAGGCCCTCTTTTATTTATAAGCTTTATCGTGCTTTAAAAGGGACTCGTACTCCATTGAACTACATCGATGATTTTCTTAAAGACAAAGGATATGGGAATGAATATATCTTTTTGCGGAAAATGGAAAGTTTGGGAATTGCTCGTAAAGGGGTGGCAGAAGAATCCCTTGCAAATATCTCAAGCGATCCTCGTGATTAGGGATTTAATCCGATAGATGGGAATGATGATGACAAATTGTACAGCCAATTTCAACCGATGATGGATATTGCGGCAGAAAATCGAGGAAAAAGGGGAGAGTTGTTTAGATCGAAGGAACAGAAGGATCCATACTCAAAATTGCTGAAGCGTGGAGTGATAAACCCTAGGAGTGTGGATTTTGATTTTCTGGATGCTGTAAATGTGAACTTGAGGGAAAAGTTTAGTTTTCTTCAACTTGAGCAGTTCTGTTCTGACACCACAGAAGCTTACGCTAAATTAATTGCTTATTTCTATTCGAATCTTAGTTTCTTGGATGTGAATAGATTCTCTTTCAGTGTCAAAGATCAGGACTTTGTAGTGGATATGGATATGCTGGTAGAGGTGTTAGGGGTTGAGATAGAAAGATATCAACCGATCAAAGTTTCTATTGCTCGTGCTACATTGGAACTTGTTATGGACATGAGAACAGAAGAAAAGATTTCCTACCTAAGGATGAGTGCGTTCAACATTCTGCTTCACAAGATTGTGATCAATTGCCTCGGACCGAAATCAACTTCCAAGACTGATGTTTCAAGTTCAGAGGCAAAGCTGATGTATGCTATTCTCACTGGGAAAAAGTTTTCTCTTCCTCACACTGTTATATTCCACATGTATAGAGTAGTGGTGAAAGACAGAGGTCAACTTCCTTATCCAAGTCTTGTGACGAAGTTATCCAGACATCTGAACATTCAGCCTCCATAAATTCTTTGTGCTCGATCGTGTGATCATACGGTGGTAGGACTGAAAATGGTGACCAAGATGCGTCTGAAGGAGCTAAGCAAGGCATTGGAGAAATTTAAGGAGAAGACTCCTGTAAAGTCTCATCAAATCTCTTCTGCATCAAAAAGAAAATGAAAGGAGCCCATGGTTGCTCCATCCAAGAAAATGAGAGCTCTCATCGTTGAAGATGAAGATGATGAGGAAGACATCACCATCTCTGCAATGGCGTTGAAACATCTGAGCTGTTCTGCTCCAGTGAAAGACTCTAAACAGAGGACTCAAGAAAGAGAAGAGAAAGAAGCAGAGGAGAAGGAAGCAGAGGAGAGAGAAGCAGAAGAAAAGGATGCTGAGGAGGCAAGGGATGAAAAAGAAGAAGAAGAAAGAGCACTTGGCGAAAAAGAAGCAGAAGAAGAAGAAGAGAGAATGAATCAAGAGGAAGGAGAGCCTAAAAAACACTCTTCCCCACCTGAAGGCATAGAAATAAGGGGAGATAATGAGAAAAGAGGGATGTCAGCTGCTACCCGTGAGGGAATCAGCCACTCTCCGGCCGACGCAAAAGACATTCATGCCTCTCATTTTCCTGAAGAAGAACATGATACTTCATCGCCAAATCTGCGTGATTATTCTGATATGCCATCATCTGCAGATCGTGCTGAAGCCAGTACGCAGACCGACAGCTCAGCAGATTTTCACAGAATTATGGATATTCTCTTGGAGATGCGCGGTCAAATTTATGCTATGGGATGCGAGGTTCGAAGCTTGCAGAATGCAGGTCAAGTTTCTTCAGTTTCTTTGAAAGATCAGATCCAAGCCCTCTCTATTCAGATTCAGGCTAATGCTAAGGGTGAGGAGGTTGCACAACTGAAGGAAGACTTGAAAAGGCTGGAAGGGATCATTCAGTCCATGGGAGATTTCCAGCTTGTCCGCGTTCCCAAGCAATCTTGACTTTATTCCATTTTCTTCTCAACCTTTTTAATACTGACAAAAAGGGGGAGAAAGATTTGAATCAAACCTTGAATTTTTAATCGTTTGGATTGTTTGATTTGGATTGATGTTTGACTTTAATTTTGTGTCTGGATGTGAATTTGGATTTGACTACTATTGACTGCTATTGATATCTTATGGATGGCTTTATCATATTCAAGACTAACCTATTTTACGTGGTTGCGAGATTCTAGTATTATTCATTTAGCCATTTATTTTTATAAGATATATATATATATATATATATATATATATATATATATTTGTTTGAGAAATGTTTTGCAGGTCAAAGTTATCCAAATTTGCAGGAAAGTTTTGTCACCATCAAAAAGGGGGAGATTGTTGGAGAAATCTTCTTGAAATATTTTGAAGCTGACAAAACGTTTCTATCAGTCTAGTCTGAAGGTTTGCAGACTCTGCTGTTTAAAGTCTGAAGACCTCCGGATAACCAGACTCAAGATTCAAAGTCTATCCTCATTGACAGTTACTAATCCGTTGAAGATAGGCTATCCAGAACTAGATGTTTTATTAAGGATATGACCTTATCGACTGGAGAAGATCTCTTGGCTGGATATGACATAACCGAATCCTTTTAATTGATCGAGGTTGATTCGAAGATTAAGGATCCGTTGATTGGCGAAATATTCGTGGAAGGTTCTACTTATGGAAATCGAGATCCTGATTGTATGGGCGAACAGGATTGATAGGCTATCGTCATGTTCCTTTAATAGCTCGAATGATCTTCCTAATTGATTCCGTCCAGCAGATAGATTGGAGGAATTCCTTTGGTAAGTACCAACAGGTATGATGGCGTAAAGGAGTATATAAGGAAGATGTTCTAAGTTGTCCGAGAAGTGCGCGATAGAATAATTCAAAAGTCTGAAGCTCATTGTTATTTAGTCAATTCATTTTAGCAAAAACTTGTACGCAAAAGAGAGTTTATATTTGTGAGAAACCTTGAGGAAGTGTGATAGAACATCTACACTGTGGAATCAAGGAAAAGCTGTGCTGTAACATCTCTTTTGTTCATAATGAAATCCAGCCGATAGGCTGTCAGTGCAGAAAAGTGGACGTAGGCTTGGGATAAGTCGAACCACTATAAACCTTGTGTTTAATCTTCTCTTCCCTACTCTTTACTTTACTTTGGTTGTAATTCATTTTGGTTAAGTAAAAGAATATTTCCTTTCTATCGGTTGCCTAGTATTGCTTCCATATCTCGAGAAATTGTTTTTACACCTTTTCACCCCCCTCTAGGTGTTTATACTAGCTACATCAGTACTCATTTCCATACCCTTTGTCCTTAAGAAACTCATCGATGTAGTTCAATGGATGACTGGTCATCTTTAAAGCACGATAAAGCTTATAAAATAAAAGAGGGCTTTTTGAAATCTTACAAGATCTGCGCCTTCGATGATTTCTTCATTTTCTCGATGAGCATCATCATATGGACTAGATAGAGGAGAATGACGCTGTTGAGAATGTTGTGGGCTCTGCTGCTGACTGGGAAACTCTTCTTCCTTGGTGAGATCAAAGTGCGTAGGCCCCTCACGCATTTGCGGTCGCCTGCTTGCAATCCTCGAAGACTTCCTTTGAGACGACATCTTTCACAGTCTTTGAAAGATTCCAAGTTTGACTTTCCTAAGAAAGATGACAACTTTTTTGAAGATTAAACAAGAGAAGAAAACAGGAGTGGAAGATTGGTGCTTTTTAGGGTTTTTAGAGTAAAACGAAGAAGAAACAGCAGTATATAAGATAGTCAAAAAGAGGCATACGAAGCGTCGTAATGGAAAGTAAAAAGATGCCCTTTAAAAATAACTGCCTTTTTTTTTTAAAGGAATAGATAACCGCCATTTTAAAAATTAACTCCTTTTTGAAAAAGAAAGATTGCATTTATCACGGAAATTTCAAAGTAGCAAAAATCAATTATAGATAGATGATCGTACCTTTCCGGGATTTAATATGAGAGAGAATAACTTACAGTCAAAATCTTATTTGTCTGAGTCTAAGAGTCTCTAGACTTTAACTTCTTCAAACCTCAAAATATTGAGTCTGGAACGAATGATTTCAAATTGATTTTTCTCCAAAGGCTTTGTGAATATATCCGCCAGTTGGTTCTTTGAGTTAACAAACTGAATCGAAACTTCTCCATTTTGAACATGATCTCTAATGAAGTGATGTCGAATCTCCATATGCTTTACTCTTGAGTGAAGAATTGGATTTTTGGTGAGATTGATTGCGCTGGTGTTGTCACAGTTAATTTCCGTGCATGAATCTTCAATTCCAAAGTCTCTTAGCTATTGTTTTATCCACAAAATTTGTGAACAACAACTTCCAAGAGCTACATACTCTGCTTCTGCTGTAGAAAGAGCTACTGTATTTTGCTTCCTTAAAAACCAAGACATTGTCCTGCTTCCAAGGAGTTGACAGGTACCCGAGGTGCTCTTCCTATCAACTCTGCAACAAGCTAGATCTGCGTTTGAGTATCCAAGAAGAGTAAAGTCTCCTTTTTTATGATACCCAAGACCAAGACTTGAAGTTGAAGCAATATATTTGATAATACGCTTTGCATCATTTAAATGAGATTCTTTAGGGTCTGCTTGAAATCTAGCACAAATGAAAACACTAAACAAAATGTCAGGTCTAGAAGCAGTAAGATAAAGAAGTGAACCAATGATATTCTTGTATAACTTCCGGTCAACTTTCTTTCCTCTTTCATCTCTGTCTATCTTTAAAGAACATTTCAGTCTTTTTGCAATTTTCTAGTCCAAACTTTTTGACAAATTCATTAGCATATTTTTCTTGATGAATAAAAGTCCCTTCCTTCAATTGTTTCACTTGTAGTCCAAGAAAGAAGGTTAGTTCACCTATCATGCTCATTTCAAGTTCATCCTACATAGACTTAGAGAATTTCTTGCACAAACTTTTATTGGAGGATCCAAAAATAATATCACCTACATATATTTGAACAAGCAGAAAACTTTTGTTTTCTCTTTTAATAAATATAGTAGTGTCTACTTTACCTTTAACAAAGCCATTTTGAATTAAAAACTTACTCAACTTGTCATACCAAGCTCGAGGTGCTTGCTTTAAACCATATAAGGCATTTTTCAGTCTGAATACTAAGTCTGGTTTCCTTGGGTCTTCAAACCCAGGTGGTTGTTCCACATAGACTTGCTACTGGTGCGTAAGTCTCGTCATAGTCTATCCCCTCTTCTTGCGTATATCCCTTGGCCACGAGTTTTTCTTTGTTTCTTACAACCTTTTGGTTTAGAAGTCATCTCCCAGACATCATTAATGCTGAATTGTCTGAGTTCTTCTTGCATAACTTCAATTCAGCTTTCATCAGATAAAGCTTCTTCTATGCTTTTGGGTTCTATTTCAGAAATAAGAGCCACAGCACTAGACTCTTCGCGCCTTTTGGATCTTGTGCGAATTCCTTCATTAATGTCGCCAATAATGAGATCTTTGGGATGACTGGACTTATGCTTTCAGTTACTGGTTGATTTGTCAGGTTGATGATCACTTTCTTCATTTGAATCTTTAATAATCACTTGTTGCTGATCTTTCAAAGTCTGAGCTACTTCTCGAGATTTAGACTTTGTAGAGTCTGGAGTAGGCTTAGATTCTTCAAGATGAGTCTAAATAGATTCATTTTGCATAGAATCTTGGAATTTGACAATCATTGATTCCTCCACAGATTGAGTCTTCTTGTTGTAGACTCTATAGGCTTTGCTTGAGGTTGAATATCCAAGGAATATGCCTTCATCTGACTTTTCTTCAAACTTGCCAACTCGATCATTTGCATTTTTAAATATAAAGCATTTGCATCCAAACACATGAAAATATGAAACAATAGGCTTCTTTTCTTTGAATAACTCATAGGGGGGTTTTTTTTTCAGAATAGGCCTTAGAAAAACTCTATTAATAATATAACATGCTGTAGAAACTACTCCAGCCTAAAAACGTGAAGAGATGTTACTTTCAATTAAAAGAGTTCTAGCCATTTCTGGAAGCGACCTATTCTTTCTTTCCACAACTCCGTTTTGCTCTGGAGTATCTGGAGAGGAGAACAAGTGCTGAAAACCAGATTCATCACAAAATTTTGTAAAATCTTGATTTTCAAATTCACCTCCATGGTCTGTTTTTATACTTGAAATAACATACCATTTTTCATTTTTAACCTTTTTAGCAAACTTTTCAAAGTAAGAAAATGTTTTAGACTTACTTGCCAGGAAATATATCTAGGTAAATCGTGAGTAGTCATCCATAATTACTAGGCAATATTTCTTACCTCCAATGCTTTGAGTTCTGGTTGGTCCAAAGAGATCCATATGTAGAAGCTGCAGTACACGATTAGTGGAAACTTGATTTATTGGTTTAAAGGAATTTCTTACCTGCTTTCCCAATATGCATGGTGTACATAGATCAGACTTTTGGTATAATAGATTGGGTAAACCACGAACAAGCTTCTTTGCTGAAATTTTGGCTATCCGCTTCATATTGATGTGCCCAAGCTTTCTATGCCATAAGTTCGCTTCGTCTTGAATTGAGATTAGACATTGCGATTCATCTAGTTTCACATCCAAGAGGTAGATATTTCCATGTCTTCGACCCATGAATGACTGAGTAGAATCTTTACTAGTTCCTGAACATATTCCCTCTTGAAAGTTGATTTTGAAACCGGTATCACACAGCTGACTGATACTGAGCAGATTGTAGTTCAATCTTTACAGTCCCAAATCCCACAATTCTTCCTTTGCTGTTTCCTCCAAATGAGACTTTTCCACCATTTACTTGAACGAGCTTTATGAAGCAATTTGAATCTCCTATCATATGCCTTGAGCATCCACTATCTAGATACCATTTTACATTTTTCTTGATAGTGACCTGCAATTAAAAAAGAGACTCAAACTTTTTTTGGTACCCATATTTTCTTGGGTCCATTGGTGTTAGTATGATATGCGGTTTTTGCCCATACTTTCTTAACAGGTTTCCAAACCATAGGACATTCTTTTTCAAAATGATCTGCACTATTGCACTTTGAACATCTGAGAGCATTGCGACCTACTGGTTTTAGAAAGATCTTTTTAAAATGATTTTTGTAAGCATCTCTTGTGGGTCTTTGCTTAATTCTTTCCTTCACTTTAGGGAAATCAATTAAATGAATGGTTTCCGCAGTCATTCCCAAACCATATTTATTGAAATAAGGTCTTTGAACGAAAGAATTTTTTCCAGTTTCTCGAGATCCTATAGAAAATCTTTTAGAAATATTTGAGATATCATTTTTCAAGAGTGCATTTTCTTTTGAAAGATTGCCTTCATTTTCTTTCATGGTAGAAGCATTTTTGTCTAAAACTTTGACCTTTTCTTTTAAAACATTTTCTTGTTGTTTTAGTGCAGAATTTTCTCTTTTGAGTTTGGAAATCCTTTTAAGAGAAGTCTTAAGACTAAAACACAACTCATCAATGTATTTAGAAACTTTAATAGACATTTTAAAGTTACTTACCTCAAATTCACTATCTGAATCTGAGTCAGTCTCGGAGTTTGAATCTGAATTCGATTGTGCCATCAAACATATATTGGCATAATCAACATCACTTTCTTCACACTTTGTATCACTCCAGGTTTCTACTTTAAGAGTCTTTCGATACTTGTCAGCTTTTCCTTTCTTCTTCCTTAGAAGAGGACAGGTGGGTCTGATGTGTCCCTTTTTCTTACATTCAAAGCAGACTGCATCTTTGTTTGATTCATCATCCTCAATAGACTTAGTCTGTTGCTTTTGAAAAATCTGTTTCTTTGGATTGAATCTTCTTCCTTTTCTGGTCAGCTTTCTGAATTTTCTTATCATGAGAGCAAGCTCCTCATCATCCATATCGTTTTCAGAATCTGTAACATTAGAATCATCATTAGATTTTAATGCAATGGATTTCTTACCTTTAAGATCTTCGTCTTCATTAATTCGTTGCACTTCATAAGACTAAAGAGTCCCAACCAACTCATCACCAGATAGTGGCATGATTCTTTGTGTCTCTCTTATTGAGGTCTTTATGTGATTCCAATCCTTGGAGAGTTCACGCAGAAGCTTGTTTACCTTCATGGGATCAGAAATTGGTTGACCTTGATTTTCAAGATCATTCACGATTTCCGTAAAATGACTAAACATGTCAGTTATAGATTCTCCTGATTTCATTTTGAAGGGTTCGTATTGACCGAGAAAAATGTTGATTCTGGTCTCTTTCACTCGATCGGTTCCTTCATAGGTAATATGTAATCTATCCTAGACTTCTTTTACTGTAACACAAGAAGATATTCTGTTATATTCAGTTGGTGACAAAGCACAATATAAAGAATAAATTGCTTTTGCATCAAGAGCTTGTCTCTTGATTATCTCTTCCTGAGTCATTTCACTAGACTCAACAACTTCTTTTCCTCTCTTTGAGACAGATGCAGCTTTAGGAATGATTCCTTTTTCTACAACGTCCCATTCCAGAGGATCATTTGATCTTAGGAACGCCTTCTTCTTGTTTTTCCATATGTTGTAATCCTTTCCATCAAAGTAAGGCGGTCTGGTATTGCTTTGCCCTTCTACCAGCCCTAGAGCTAAAATACTAGCCATGAATCATTAACTTTGAAGTAAAACACTTCAAACAAAGTGAGTACACAAGCTCTGATACCAATTGAGATAGCTAGTATAAGTACCTAGAGGGGGGTGAATAGGTGTAAAAATAATTTCTCTAGATAAGAGAGCAATACTAAGCAGACAATAGAAAGGAAGTTCTCATTTGGTTAACAAAACGAATTATGATCAAAGTAAAACAGAGAATAGGGAAGAGAAAATTGAACACAAGGTTTATAGTGGTTCGGCTTATTCCAAGCCTACATCCACTCTTCCGCACTGACAGCCCATCGGCTAGATTTCACTATGAACAAAAGAGATGTTACAGCAAAGCTCTCCCTTGATTCCACAGTGTAGATATTCTACTAAACTCCCTCAAGGTTTCTCACAAATATAGACTCTCTTTTGCGTAAAAGATTTCGTTCAGCAAATGAATTGACTAAGAACAAGGAGCTTCAGACTTTGGAATTCTTCTATTGCGCACACACTCGAACAACTGGAACGTCTTCCTTATATACTCCTTTATGCCATCATACCCGTTGGCACTTACCAAAAGAATTCCTCCAGTCTACCTATTGGATGGAATCAATTAGAAAGATCATTCGAGCTATTAAAGGAACATGTCGATAGCCCATCAATCCTGCTCGCCCAAACAATCAGGATCTCGGTTTCCATAAGTAGAACCTTCCAAGTATACTTCGCCAATCATCAGATCCTTAATCAATCTTGATTCGAATAAAGAAATCCGTTATGTCATATCCAGCCAAGAGATCTTCTCCAGCGATAAGGTCAAATCCTTAATGAAACACCCAGTTCTAGATAGCCCTTCTTCAATGGATTAGAAATTGTCAATGAGAATAGACTTTGATTCTTGAGTCTGGCAGTCCGGAGGTCTTCAAACTTTAAATAGTAGAGTCTGCAAATCTTCAGACTAGATTGATGGAAACGTTTTGTCAGCTTCAAAATACTCCAGGAAGATTTCTCCAACACGTAGTCCTTCTGCCTACTTTAAGCTGTTTTAAGCCTTTTTCTGATAATTTCAACAATTTCAGTGGTAACTTGTACCAGTTCAGGTCCTATCAATTTCCTTTCACCTACTTCATTCCAACAGACAGGAGTCCTACATCTCCTTCGATATAATGCTTCATAGGGAGCCATGCCTATACTTTTATGAAAACTTTTATTATAAGCAAACTCCACCAAATGCAATCTTTCATCCCAATTTCCTTTGAATACAATTACACAGGCTCTGAACATATCCTCTAATGTCTGGATCACTCTTTCTGTTTGTCCATCTGTCTGGGGATGAAAAGCAATACTAAAATGAAGTTTAGTTCCTAATGCAATTTGTAGTCCATGCATATGCTCATTAAAACAAGGGGTCTCCAAGAGTTTTACTCCTTTTTTTCCACACATCATTTAGAAAATCATCAAAACAAGAGGAACTTCAAGTTGATTTTTTTTTTTATGAACCTCATTATATTTGATGATGTTTCTTATCTAGTAGATCTTTAGTTATTCACTCTAACTGAAAAAGATCAACTAGATTATATCTTCAATTCCACTCAATATCTTATAGAGATCTTATTTACATTTACTGCAAACTTATTAATGATTACATTTTTAACATCTGTGGGATAGTTTTGTCATCATCAAAAAGGGGGAGATTGTTGGAAAAATATCTCCAAGTGATTTTGATGATGTCCAAACTATCCTTAGTATAAAGTTTACTATGGTGTCTGTAGATATTTTCGATAGAAAGTACTATGCAATATCCATGGTGTGACCTAGTGGATGGAAGTATGCACAAGTCCAAAATCGGTTTTTCTTTAAACAATACTAATGGACCTAAAAATTAGCTGATTGCAATGTTTATATTGTAGCTATGAATATCAGGTCATTGATGTTGTGACAATCACAAACATTTGGTGAAATTCTCTAGGTCAGCAAACTAGCCAATGTGTCCGAGGATTTGCGCTATAGTAGAATCCAGTTGAAAGCAATAATAAAAAAAAGTAGGTCATTTGATAGGTTTGTCAAAGACTACAGTGAAGGGACAACAACATATGCTATTTTAAGGTAGATTGCAAATTTTGGAAAAAAGGTAGGAAACAACTCAACGATAACTCCAATGGCTCTTTGCTTCTTCAATCCACCTCCAATGGATAGATTGAAGATGAATATAAAAGAGAAGACCTTAGAAGCCACGTAAAGTAAGAGAACAAAATATCAAGATTTAAAGATTCGCATTCAACTATGTTTCAAGCAATACCTCTCTTTCAATTGTTTCACCGTATATTGTATTCGTGCTAATTGAGTAATTGTGCTCTAGATTAAGTGTACAAGAGTAAGAACAACAATTGATTCCTATTAGTATAATCTATCTTGTGATAGGATCAGTGCTTGCCTATTGTCACTGTCCAAGCAGATTACTAATGCAATCCAACCCAACTTGTGGTTGTTAAACTGAAAAGTGGACGAAGGCTTAGGAATAAAGCGAAACCATTATATATCGTTGTGGTATCACTGTTTTACTCTATTTACTCTCACAAGCACACATTACAATCACGAGGCTTTAAAATATCGTGCTGACCCGATCTTTACTTAGCGTAAGCTAATTTCCGTGAAAGATTATCAAATTTTATGAAACAACTTATTTACCCTCCCTTTAGGTTGTACTGTTAACCCCCAACAATCCCGATGGAACAATAAGACCACCAATATCGGGGACTTGACAATTATCACATCAAAAAAGGTTACTCATAATGTGGGACCCACCATCTCGAAAAAGGATGTTGAGGACTTTAGAACACATTCTATTAGTTGTTCGTTTGTAAAACAAACAAAATAATGTTTTTCTTTGTTCCACGTAGGAAAGTTGGCAGGAGGTAGGGCACTATATAAGTGTGAGTGTCTTCTAATTTGTTCAAATGAAGACAATGCACTTTGGTCTAGACCCTATAATATCCACATACGGGTGTGTGAATAATTGTGCCATTATTAGACATACTTAGCACTATACACGCTTGCATGCTTGCGGATAATAATTAGCACTAATCCTTTATTTATTATTTATTTGTTTTTTGTTTCATATGGTTATTTTGCTAATATTTATTAGTTGTGTCACAACCTTTGAATATCATAATTGGTATTTTCAAAAATTATGAAATTTGGAATAAACAATTATTTTTTAATTATTATTTTTATTCTGAATTTTTAATATATCTTTTCAAGGTAACCTTTAAGAATATAAATGTGCACTTTGCAATTTTTTTTTGAAGGGTTGCCTTTGTTCATTAAGACTGAGATAAGTACGTCGTTTTTGGAATTAATGAAAAACACTTGTTGAAGTTTCTTTTCAAAAAATTACTGCCATCATTTCAATCGTTTCCATTGAGAGATTATGAAGAAATACCAAAATTACTATCTAGTATTGTCAACTAAGATTTTGTTATATTCTGAAGGATATTTGTTGGTAACTAGTAGCAACCTTATGGGCACATAATTCTTTAAAGAGAGTACTATCATGCCTCAAAATCTAATTCCATCCTGCTCAATCCGAAACATATTTCCAACACTTTATGCTCGATAGAACAGCCACCACTCTTCTCCGTTTGTTGCTCCATCATTGATTCTATAAAATGGAAGGGTTTTGCTTCAAGTCTGCAACATCACAACATTCAACTTCTCTCCTCCTACAATCACTAATATCCTCTTTCTTTGTACGCCCACCACCATGGTGGAAGTAGCGAACAAAGAATCCTCTTCTTCTTTGTCGAAGACAACGAAAAATAGCACTCACGTTCAGATCGAGAAACATAAGAGTAAGGGATGGTGATTTCAAGATAAAGACTAACATTCGACTTCTCTTCTCCTACAATCACTAATAATTCTGTTTGTATGCCTGTTGACACCTAAATTTCTCCTGGGTATTTAAATTAGGGCTTAGTTCTTATTTGCATCTATTAATCTTTATTTTCTTTCTCACCTTTTTTGGACAATAAATAATGACAATAAATTTAAAAAAGAATTTTTTTAAAGCAGCATCCCATTGGGGTTGAGCCTTTTGCACCTAGCCTTCCTTCTTTACCCATTCCGCATGGGCCCCTTAGGCCTAGCCCTTTTCTCTCAGGATTGGCCCCTTTCTCTTCCTTATCTTCTTCCTCATGTTGTCTTTTCCCCGAGAAGCACGTGCCGGAGGATGGACGTGCGCAACGCTAGAATGGAGGAGGGAATGACAATGTATGACCCAATAGGCGAAAGGTATGTGTCTTCAATGTGAGGCAGCCTAGCTAGAGCCACCATGATAGATGGGATGCCGGTTTAGTCGGCGGAGGCCGTTTGGTATGTGAAGGACCAACAGCCGGACCTAAGTCCACTGACCTTCCCCTCGCCTATAAATAGGGCGTCGGGGGAAGGCCAAACCATGGCCAAGGGAGGATCCAAGGTAGCTAGCTTCGACCACTTCCCCTGAGAGATATCGGGGGAGGTCCGAGAGCTAGCCAACCAAAGATTTAGATCTAGTCGGAGAGAGGAGGGAGATTAGAGGAGGTCTTGAGACCAAGATATGAGGGCAAGGGTTAGCAGAGGCCAGATCTGACCATGCTTAATCAGATCTAGGCGTCAATCAAGCTCCGCCGTAGCATTAGGCCAGCCATTGTTGTGACTCGACCACCAATGATGTTGATAGGTCGTGTCCCTCTAGTCGTCGCCCATGCTTGCAACCTTAATGCCGTCCCCAGTAAGCCAGCTGTCACCCCCTGCAGAGCTGGGTCGCTGCTATTCCCCATGCTGGGCTACTGTCCGTCATCGTCGTCCCTCTCACGGATCCGAGCAGAGTTAACGGCCGCAAGCGAAACATAGATTCGCTGGTTGATTTTACCTCCACTATCTGTCGCATCACCACCGCTTGTTCTCGCAGCCCTGATGTTGCTTGCCCCCTGAACCCTAAGCTGCCGCCCCGACTGGTCGAGCAGCTTCTCGCTTACTGCTGCCACACTATAGCCCCAACGTTATCCCTGTTGGATAGCTGACTCTCATCACCAGCCGTGTCACCACCGTCACTGAGTCGCCGCTCGACAATGCCTCGGCTATCTTTCCTCGGTGCCTCGAAGGGGTGAGGAGGTAGAGAACTTCATCCCGGGTCAAGAGTAGGGTCGGGCAGAAGGCCCTTAGCTAGGAAGGGTTTCTCCCACTCGGGTCCACCAAGCTTGATTGTATGTGGGCTGATTTTGTGCATAGATGGGCCTGTGTTGCTTCGTGGGCTTGGACGATTAAAAGAAAAGGAGAAAGAGGGGGATCCAGGCCGAGCCCATGCTTCGAGCCCCGTTGGCCCTACCACTGGCGATCTGGGTTGGTCCCAACCTGAGGATCTGACCCGGGTCATTTTTTAATATATTATATTATTATAATAAAAAATAATATTTTTATTAAAAATAAAAAATAAATAATTTATTTTCCAGAGAAAAAAATAAAAAATACACCGTGTTTTCCTAAAAAGTCCAAAAAATCAGAAAAAGCCAAAAAAAATAATTTATATGTTCAAAAGACCAAAAAGAATCCCAAAAAATCCCTTTTATGTTAAAAAATTGAAAATACCAAAAATGTGCTTTCCCTCCACAAAATGCATGGAAAATCCCTTCAAAATTAAAAAAGCCTCAGGGTTTAAATAAGATTAGGTACCAGAGGGACATTAATGATTAACTAGTGTAATCAAATCCTCGAACCTAGTTTCTCTAGTTGCACAGGAGCAAATATTCCTCCCAATATTTTGTTTGGGTTTCTAATCGACCCACCCCAAATTGATTAGTGGTGACTCCTTAACTTATAGTTTAAAAAAAAAAATCAAATCATTAAGCCGTGAATTGATGGGTTTGGGAGAACCCAGGCTAAGCATAATAGACCTAGCCAAGTCATTAGCCTTTGTAGGCGCCAACTAATTGGGCGCCGTTGAAAATGATGTTGCGATAGCTTGACGACTCTACTAGTGACAATTTTGTGGACTTAGGCCTTTTTTATCCAATTTAAACACTTTACTAACTTTGGTTTTTTCCTTTTTTTTTTTTTTATGCAGGTTAGTAGCTTAGAAATCTATTCTAATTTTATGTCTTGTGTTATATCCTTAATTTCAGGTTCTGATTTCAATTGGATAAGTTGGGCATTTCATCGACGCGACTATAGTGCTTTTCTTTGGGATGACCACTCATGAGATAACTGACCTATCAGGTGAAGCCGCTAAGGGATTCTAATGCAATAGACTTGCGAATTCGATCAAGAATCGACTACTCGACCATGCTGGTCTATAAGGGTCATTACCGCACAAATTGAAATCGATTAGAGACCGAAAATAGGTCGACTCGACTGAGGTGTGTAGTTAAACTTGGGTGATTCCACTAAACTACAAAATTCTCGTTGATCGCACTAGATCGATTTTCTGTCATTTTGGGTACCCTGTGTCCATATTTGAAACCTCGAGATTTTCATGATAACCGAGAGTTGTCAATGTGTCGAAGAGGTACGTGTGGTTCGAAGAAAATCGACCACGGGTCAATTGCACAAAAAATTCCTTAAAGCTACCCGATAAATTAGGTCATGCTAAAAGCACGTCTAATTGAAATTAACCGCGAATTTGAATTTGATTTCAGAAATTGAAAGTTTTGTCATGTCATGAGTCATTCTAGGAATGTTGACTCACCTTTTGAGGAATTTCCGGCAAGTTCGGGATTTTTACGGAAAATCATTTCGGACATTTTGGAAAACAAATGGAAATTCAGATTGGTCAAGTTGAAGAAATTTTTGGCATCTAGTGTAAGTGAATTGGTGAAAGGAAATTTCGTGGGCTTTTTCCGCATCAAATCGAACCTCAATTGATGAAGTTTGTTCAAAAATCAGATTCCGAGAAAAATAAAATAGAATTCGGATTTGAGAGAAATTTGTGGGTTAGAGGGATTATCTTATTCTAAACTTCAATTGTGCAAATCGAGGTTGAAATTGGCCTTGGATGGCAAATTATTCTAGTGTTGAAGTTGAGCAAAATTATGATTTGGTTTTGTTTTATTTTCTCTCTTTTTCTCTTGGATTCACACCCTCCACACATGAAACCCGCCATCCACATGTTCTCTCTCTCTCTCTCTCTCTCTCCCCATCCGACCACCTTCTGCAATTGCTTTTATCAATCCACCTCTCTCCCTATCTCTTTTCTTTTGCACATTCTCTTTCCCCCTTCTCTCTCGATTGACCTCCCCTTAGCTGCTTTTTCTTTCATTTTTTTTCTACTTTTCTTTTGTTCATTCGGATTGATCGAGGACAGCAGCTCCTCACGCCCACCTACTCTCTTCACCGACTCCCTCCTCATGTTGCCATAGCTAGCTCACACAACCGAGTCAGCCCGCATCCCACGAAGTTGACTTCTCCACTCGGTGTGATCACTTCGTGCTTCCCCTGTCCAACAACGACACCACGCTAATCTTCATGCGCGTCCACCATCGACGATTCCTCGAGCCCAAGCAGCGAAGCCCCACAGTTGACTGTAAGCTTGTGCACGGCCAGCTTCCTTGAAGTCGAACCAGTAGCCCCGCACAGTGGTTTGTTCAGCCTAGCTTAGCCCCTTCGAACCAGAATCGGGCAGCAACCGTGAAGCCTTGTGGGCCATTTTTCGGGCCCGATCCGTGCCCCATTGGTGCCTCCGCTATAAAGTTTATTGGCCGCCGTCGCAGCCCAGTCATTTTGGTCCAAGCAGATCGCAAATCAAGTGAGTTGAACTCACTAATCCTCGCTTAGTAGGTTAATGACGCTGAAGGGTTGATTAGTTTAGGTTAAGCATGGTTTAGGTAGATAATTAAATTAGATTTGTGGATTTAATTATTTACCAATGCATATTAGGTGGATAGTTAGTGCAATTAGCGAGTAAATAGACTATAGTATTTATTTAACGAGTCTCAAAAATTTCTTGGGCTCGTCTTGACTTCCAATAAGGCTATAATGAGCCTAAGTTGGATTTATTGTATTTATTTAATATTTTCAATAATTATTAAATTATTTATTTATTTTTCGAAAATTAGACCGGGATGGCCGATGACCAAAACATTACATTGATTGTAGCGGTGTGATCTGTTTATTTAATTGAGCCTTAAATTGTGTTGATTGTGCATCAATTGCATTTTTTTAGTTTATTCTTAAATTGATTTAATTTAAGTAATAGATTGGAAAATAATCGAGTGTGGGTTTATAACCCCAAAAATATTTTGGTGTACTATATAAAATGGTGGGAATTGTGAAAGTGGAATTGTGGTATTTTGGCTAAGGCCGATCGTGTACCCACACACGGCTATTTTATCGGGTATGATAAAAGGTGAGAAAGAACACTATATTATGTCGACTTGATGATTAAGTATGTCATCTTGGAGAAGGACGTTATATTATATTGGTTCGGTGACTTGGTACATCATCTTGGAGAATGCACATGGGCTTGGTGACTAGGTATGTCATCTTGGAGAATGCATGTGGGCTCGGTGACTAGGTATGTCATCTCGGAGAATGGGCTTGTGGGTCATCTTGCACATGGACGATACTGGGTATGTTATCATCTCGGATGTCATATTGCTCGGTGATTGGGTATGTCATTAGAGTGACTGACTAGATATGTCATCTTGGAAAATGCATAGTATTGATTAAAATGACCGGAGAATGGTCTGATTGATATGTAATCGACTAGGTAGATTGATCGATAAGTCAATCTGAGTGAATGATTTGATGTGTTGATGTGACTCGATGAGATTATGAGTTGTGTTGAATTGCAAGGAGGAACCGAGGCCAAAGTAAGTATTCTAACGCCTAATTGTGCTTAGGCAGCCCTTAGGGAGTAATTTTCTTCCTACTTGGGTCTTAAGGGGTATAACTTGCTAAGATATAGTCTCAACCCATTGTGGGATCACATTTTCAGGTTCCTAGGTGACGGTCGCGGAGAGCTGGAAGTCCCGGAGTTTGGGAAGGTGGAAGAAGCATAATCGGTGAACTTGTATGACTAGTTAGTCATAGGACAGTTCCTTTTTGATGAGCTGACATTTTTGTAACCAACCCTGGTCTTATGTATAAACATGTTTGTTTATAAAAGACTTGTTGTAGTTTTAAAAATTTGGCCAATGCTTTCCTATCCCAATGTTTTATTGTCTAGGGATTTTATATATGCTTCCGCATGAGTATTTAAATGAATGGTTGCGACGTGTCCTAGGACATTGCTATTATATTGACCAAGCAGGATGGGCACGAGCTCGAAGGATCGGGACATCACATCCCCATTTAATGGTATCAGAGCGGGTTGATAGTTGGAGTGATAATGTGCAACAAATCATGGGATAGTTTGTAGGAATGGCCTTTAATTCATGCTGGTGCATGTCCGTGATAACTGATTAGAAAATAGCTTTATGTAAAGATCTTGTCGGATGAGTGATTGGGAGTTGAGAACTCCTAGTAAAAGGACAATTGCCTCTGGAACTCGGGAAAGAACGCCGACAAGGATCGGTGCCCGAGGTGGTCGTGGCAGAGTGCCGGCTTAGGCCAACACGATCTTTAAGAATACCGCCATAGGTCGGTATTGAGAGTGTAGCAACATTGAGCAATCCTAGGTTTGATGGGATCATTCAGGCTTTAGTGTTCCTTGGGAACTTGTCAAGCCAGTAAGCTCGGGATCAAGTCACTCTTGTTGCCGCACCTGCCGAAGTCCAACATGGAATCGTGATTGGGGGCAAGCTACTACATCCGGGTAAGGTTTAGTCAGATAGAGATGGAAATCGGTTTGGAAAGGAGCCTATGACTAAAAAAATGTATTATATTCTCCCATAGGAAAGGTGGGATAGACAAGTTAGCATCGAATTTGAATGTAGTGTGTCGTGGAAGGCAACATGAATAGGCCTCATGCCATTTTAGGATAGGTGGTTGTTTTGACTGTGACTAACTGGGTCACTTGGCAAGAGACTTTTCCAAAAGGTCGATGGACCACAACAACAGTTGCTGTCACCACTAATGGGATTGCAAGTGCCATCACCATCGATAGTATGCCGTAGAGCACACCACAGGGTTTTTGGAATAGGCCTCCGGTACAAGTAATGGTGCATGCTGTCACCTGATAGAAGATAAGAGACTCATTGGATGTATGCTGAGTCCGTAGAAGGAAGCATAAATTAACCTAGTGTCCTAGTGTCCTAGTGTGACTGGAGTGTACTATAGATATAGCCAGCATGGTCATCAGGTGAGGGACTGTCAGTATGAGTCCAAGAGAACACAAGCATTGCTACCACAGCTAGGACGCCACTAGATGGCAAAAAGGGACCGGAAAGGAACCGACCATGCATTGATCAGAGGAAGAATGTTTTGAGGTGATTTTTATCAGAGTAGCACTACAGAATTTTGGGGGTTAAGTTGTGGAATTTCAGTTCGTGTGTTAAGGTTGTAGGAGAAGAACTGTTGACTAGAGTTGTACTTGATTAGCTTTTTGTGTACAACTTTGTCATCAAGTGTGGAAAGAATTGGCTCCTGGAGCATCTTGTGATGATCAATTATTATCATGGAGTAATCTAGCTAGTCCATTAGCATGTGGAAGTGCCGAGTTTTATTGGGAGTTGAGAAGGACCCTCGATTTTATAAATCTTGTCGCTTGAAGGCAACCCGTTTATTGAGAGGGAGATTGCCAAGATGACTTGGTGATTGTCATAGATAAGACAAATTGAAGAACTGAAGATTGAAGACATCTTAATAATCCAAGAATTTCTAGATGTGTTTCCACAAGAATGGTCAAACCTGTCATTAGAGAAAGAGAAAGAATTAGTGATCGAATTAGCACCCGGGATAGAGTCACTCTCAAGGCTTCTTACTAGATGTTGTTGTATGAGCTGAAAGAACAAATGGTGTAGATGCAAGAATTTTTTAATAAGGAGATTTATAAGCACCGGTTGCATTCGTAGAAAAACAAAGATGGTTCGTTGCAATTATGCATCGGTCATCATCAACTCAATTAGGTGATGATCAAGAACAAGTGTTCATGGCTGAAGATCAACGAATTGTGTGACCAGTTACAAAAAGTGTCGATACTTTCAATGATCTATTTGAGGACAAGGTATCATCAACTGAGGATCAGAAGGGAGAACAAACTAAAGTCAGCATTTTGTTCTTGAGATAACCATTAGGAAATTACTGTAATGCCGTTCGGACTGACGAATGCTCCAGCTGCTGTCATGGATTTGATGAAACAAGTATTTAAGGAATACCTAGATCAATTCATGATCATGTTCATCAATGATATTTTGATGTATTCTTCAAACCCTAAGGACTCATGGATTGGACGCTAAGTTTAGCAAATGCAGGTTTTGGTTGACTCATGTTGCGTTCATAGGCCACGTGATTTCTGGTGAATGAATCTCCATGGACTTAACCAAGATCAAAACCGTTATTAGTGGATTAAGATCAACAACAGTCTCAGAGTTCAAAAACCATTTGGGTTGGACAGATTAGTACAGAGGGTTTGTGAAAGGATTTTCAACATCAGTGTCGCCATTGACTTGACTCCTGAAGAAGAGGGGAAGTTTGTGTGGATGGACAAGTGCGAGTGTAGTTTCCAAGAGCTCAAGGAGGAGCTAACTACCGCACTTGTGCTAATCATTCCATTTGGTCCTGGAAGACACGAGATCTATAGTGATATGTCATGTATAGGATTAGGTGCGTGTTGATGCAACATGATAAGATTGTTGCATACACATCCCACCAATTGAGACCTCATGAGTTGAATTACCAACACATGACTTGGGACTCGTAGCATTAACTTTTGCTCTAAAGATTTAGAGACATCATTGATATGAAGAAAGATTCAAAATCTTCATCGAGTACTAAAGTCTCAAGTGTTTATTCTCTCATAAGGACCTTGAAAGGACTAGGATGGTGATATCTGGTATCACCTTGGAAGAACAAAAGAAGTCTTTGAGGCATTGAGTCTAGAGTCTTCAATTGTGTATAGGCTGGTTAAAGTATAAACTTGACTTGAAAAGGGTTCGAAATTTAGTTTTTCAAATTTGAGGTAAGCTACCTTTTGAATTTTATGGCCACCCTCCGAAATTGAACCAGATATTCAGGTTAGAATCAGACATTTCAATTGACAGGCCGGGATGTTCAGAAGGACTTGTAAGAGGATACTGATAAGAGAGAGGCTAACTCTCAGACTTCTGAGGATAGAACACTCAAGTTCCAAGAGTGATTGGGTGTACCTGACGATGTAGCACTCAGGTAAGAGACCTTGTTAGAAATTCATTGTAATAGTTGTAGTATTCGACCAGACAGTGGAAAGTAGGTTTGAATTGGCATCAGGTCGATTGGTAAACTCATATGAAGGTAGATATCACTGAACAGGTTACAAGTGTTAAATGCGTCAGTAAGTGGAAGTTTAGTAATGCAACCTAGGAGGACTTTTACAATCACTCGAGAGTCCTGAGTGGGAGTAGAAGTGTATCATGATGGAACGTTGTGATAGGCTTACCCGAGGAGTTAAAGGAGTGATGATTATACTTGAGGTTGTGGTCGACAGAGTGATGAAGTCAGCTCACTTCTAGGTAATACAAAAGGATCTGGGTTTAGATAGACACGCAGAAGTGTATGCTCGTCGAATAGTTCGGCTACATGAAGTGCTAGTAGTGGATCTATGTTAGATCAAGACTCGAGGATTCCAAATTTCAGCAGAATGGTCACGTGGTTCCTTTTGAAGCAATGTAGAGTAGAGTGTACAAAACTTCAGTTGGTTAAGATGAGGACTGAGAATGAAAGATCATAGGCCCATAGTCAATTTAGCAGTCAATGATTACAGTTATCGAGATCAGAATCAAATTAAGTACCGCTCAGAGCCGTCAGAAAAGTCGTATCATTATGCGTTGAAGGTCCTTAGAGTTCCAAATTGGTGATTACATCTTTTTGAATGAGTCACCAATGAGGGATACCTTGCACTTCAGTAAGGAGTGAAAACTGAAATCAAGGTATGTAGGTCCCTTTGAGATTCTAGAGAGAGAATTAGGACCTTGACATATCGTCTTGCATTATCGTCGAAGTAGGGGCAGGTGCATGACGTCTTTCACATGTCAAGGTTGAGGACATATGAGCCTGACGCGACGCACGTGCTGAATCATGACGAATCAGACATGAACGACAGAGTGTTGTACATGGAAAGCTTTGTTTAGTTGGTAGTTCAGAAAGAGTGGATTTTGTGTACCAGGATGGTCTCCTTGGTCAAAGTGGTTTGACAACACCATGGGACCGAAGAAACAATGTGGGAAAGTGAGACTCAATGAGACGATAACACCCCCACCTTTTGATCGAGGATTGGTAAAGGTTTAAATTTCAAAGACGAAATTTTTATAAGAGGGAAAGAGTTGTGACATCCTGAATTTCATGTTCTAATTTCGATCGGATAAGTTGGGCATTTCATCGATGCGACTATAGTGCTTTTCTCTAAGATGGCCACTCATGAGATAACTGACCTATCAGGTGAAGCCGTTAAGAGATTCTAATGCAATAGAATTGAGAATTCGACTAGGAATCGACTACTAAATCGTGATGATCTATAAGGGTCATTACGGCACAATTTGAAATTAATTAGAGACCGGGGATAGGTCAACTCGACTGAGGTGTGTAGTTAAATGTGAGTGATTCCATTAAACTGCAAAATTATCGTCAATCGACACTAGACCGATTTTCTGTCATTTTGGGTACTCTATGTCTATATTTAAAATCTCAAGATTTTCATGACCACCGAGAGTCACCAATGTGTCGAAGAGGTACGTGTGGCTCAAAGAAAATCGAGAATTTGAATTCAATTTTACGTGTGGCTCGAAGAGGTACGGGTCAATTGCACAAAAACTTCCTAAAAGCTACCCGATATGATAGGTCATGCTAAAAGTGTGTCTGATTGAAATTAACCGCGAATTTGAATTCAATTTTAGAAATTGAAAGTTCTGTTGTGTCATGAGTCATTCTAGGAACATTGATTCACCTTTTGAGGAATTTTCGGCAAGTTCTGGATTTTTACGGAAAATCATTTCGGACGTTTTGGAAACGAATGGAAATTCGGATTGGCCAATTTGAAGGGATTTTTGGCATCTGGTGTAAGTGAATTGGTAAAAGGAAATTTCGTGGGCTTTTTCTGCATCAAATCAGACCTCAATCGGAGAAATTTGTTCAAAAATCGGATTCCGAGAAAAATGAAATAGAATTCGGATTTGAGAGAAATTTGTGGGTTAGAGGGATTGTCTTATTCTAGACTTCAATTGTGCAAATCGAGGTTGAAATTACCAATTATTCTAGTGTTGAAGTTGACCAAAATTTGTGGCACCCCTCGACGGACCCCGATCCATTAGGGTCGCTACAGCCTGCCAATCGCTTTCTCTTAAAAGATATCCTTTACCGGTCTTTTATAAAAAAAAAAAAAAAAAGGGTTTAAGGAAGGACCGAGATCCTTAGGCATATTTTATTTTATTTTTAAAACGGTCCCAGCGCAACTTATTAACGGAAGCATAATTGAATCTCACCATCTCTCTCTCAATAACCATAATGCAATGCACAACAACTACACATCATATGAAAAGATAAGGCCGAACCACTTTTATTTATATATTTTCATGATGGATTTCTAGAATTGGTACAACCAAAAAGAAAGCCAAGACTTTTAGCTACACTTGGGCACAACCCAAAAGGTATCTCGACCCCTATATCGATCACGTGTCATCCTCCATCTTTAAGCGTCGGCTACTCTAAAAAAAAATGTCAGCTCTCTACTCCTCACGCGGTCATCACACCCATCCTGGCGTGTCGGGTGGTGGTGGCGGCAACATCCCCCGAATCACTCCATCTCGGCGGATGTGGACCAACAAAAACTCCTAAATAACCGGGCCCCCAGCCAAGCCCACATCGTACATGACCAGCATGCAAACTCGCACAAACGTCAGACTAGGGATGGTAATGCAATCAATCTCCGAACACTCTACCTCCACGTTAGATGGGAGGTCATAAAAGGTACCCCGCGTGACCGGAGAGAGCGGCATTTTTCTAATCTGAAATGTTGGTCCCCAAAGGGGTGAGTACAGCCACTCAGCAGGTAAAAGATCCAATAAACTACTCAGCGCATCACACAATACATTCACAACATCATAACATAGTACATATCATCCATGCATCCAAGCATAACTTACCTTGCAGCCATGCATATGTCATTATACCATATGTGCATACATCGTCATGCACTCATCACCAAGCATTCATACATATACCATCATGCCATAGATGTACATACGACCATGCACTCATCATCAAGCATCCACGCATACACCATGCCTCATGTACGCATACTATCATGCCATAGGTGCACATACAACCATGCACTCATATACATTATATCATACAACCATGCATACATGTCACTATACCATGCATGATTCAATTTTCACTTTTTATCTTTCAATTTGATCACCACTTCTTTCTTTCTCGGGACCAGTAATTTCATCCCACATTCTATCACTCCCACCCCAACTTGGCATTGCGAGAAACCTCTAGCACACACCACCGGGCATTCGGCACCCCCACATTCCGAGCATCTCGTATCCCAACTGGCATCACGAGGCATCCCCCCGAGCACAAACCTCCGAGGTTTCCGGCACCCAACCATTCCGGGCATCCGGCACCCCCCATCCTGTGCATCCTGACACTCCCAGGGCATTATCGACCCACCTCCAACAGTCTCCTCATTCATCATAATTCATATTCACCGATTTATGTCTCACAATCAACATGGCACATGATGTAATGGCAACAAAGTCAAATCCAGCATTTGATTCTCCATGCAATGTCAAATATCTTCACATGCTCAGCAAGATTCAATCACCTCAATCAATATATATCATGGGGCTCATCCAAAACAGAATAATCATAAATTACAGCATTTAAAATTCGCTCAATCCAGCTTGCACAGTTTTAGAAAATATTTCCATTAAATACCCAAATGACCTTTAAAAATTATCAAATTCAAACATGTGATATTCAAGACATAAAGGCAGATATTTCATGTTGGACACCACACGAAAAGACCCTCATACAATTTGATATAGACCACGCATCACAAATAAATTTCAAAAATACAGCTTGCACAGTTTTTGAAACATTTTTGGTTAAATAGGCAAATGAACTTCAAAAATTATGAAATTTGAATATGTTGCAGGGAATACATAAATAAATATACTTCGTGCAGAACACTATGCCGAAAGAGCTTCATACAAAATGATATGACCCATGCATTGAAACTGACTAAGTCTGAACGCGTCAGATTACACGGTTTTTGAAATATCTCCGATTAAATACCCTAATGACCTTCAAAATTCATGAAATTCGACTATGTTGTAGTATAGATCCTAAGGTAGGTTTTTCATGAAGAAATAAAAGTCAAATTCGTTCTATATGATTTAATATATACGGTTAAAGCTTCTGTTTCAATACCAAAGTTTCCAGATCTGACTACTTCCGAAAAACCACGATTTCACCCATTTATTCTTGTTATTTTTCCCTAAATTTTTTATATGTTAAACCTCAATATGTACTTTATATATTTTGTTAAGAAATAAAAGTGAAATTTCAACAAAAAGATAGGCTTACAGACCATGCATTCATCAAAGGTAATTACCGAAATCTCCATATTCAGTCTCCCCCAAAAATAAAGATTTCACCCACTTATACTTATTCGTTTTGTCCCAAATTAGAGTATGTTATATTTTAAGAAGTCCTTAACAACTTTTATTTAGCAGTCATGGCCAAAATCCAACTCAAACTACACATGCAAGCCAATAGAACATCCAAGGTCGAACTGTTTTCTCAAGAACAGTTTACTAGTCTCAAACATCCCTCATAAAACTTCAACTTTTAACACCCTAAACATCCGAATTCTATCACCATTCAAGTACACCTACTAGACACAACATGCAAGAGCAGATTAAGTATCCCAACTTGCCTCTAAACTGAGCAAACAGTGAGCAGCGACTGGACACGGCGACGAACAACGGACGCACGGCAGACAGTCGACGAACAATCGGCTTCCTTCCTCTTCCGCATGCTCACTCTCCCTTTCTCTCTCGATTTCTCTCTTTCTCTCAGTAATTCTCTCTCTCTCTCTCTCTCTCTCTCTCTCTCTCTCTCTCTCTCTCTCTCTGTCTCTCTCCTTCTCGGTCGACACATCCCCCCTCCTCTTCATCATCAAACCGGTTCTCTTAGTTTCTTCCTCTCAATGATGAGCAATCATTGATTTTGCATGAAGGACACTTGGACAAAGGGGTTAACACTTGTAAATCCTCCCATGCACATGATGGGCTCATCCGGCTGGGCTTGGGCCAGCCATGGGCTGACGGCAGCTCCTCTCCTTGGGCTTCGTGGGCCGGTTGAGAATGGGGTGAGGCAATGGGCTGGTTTGGGCTTTCAATTGTCCAGCCCATCGTCATCCTATTAATTTACCTAATCCTTAATTATATAAACACCTAATTGGAATTTATAATTCACCAAAACTTTGTGACCTATCTTAATAAATTCCAATCCATAATCCACATGGCCAAAAATAAAATCTTCCTATCAAATAATTATTCACCAAAAGCTTGGCCAAAGTCTTAATGCAAGACATGAATTAGAGCACCCCTAAAGATTGGCAAGGAATTCTAGGATGCCACAAAATTATGATTTGGTTTTGTTTTATTTTCTCTCTTTTTCTCTTGGACTCACCCTCCCCGCACAAAACCCCCATCCGCACATTTTCTATCTATCTCTCTCTCTCTCTCTCTCTCTCTCTCTCTCTCTCTCTCTCTCGTTTTCCCCCATCCAACCACCTTCTGCCATTGCTTTTTCTTCGTTGACCTTTGACCCTTCATCTTTATGAATCCACCTCTCTCCCTATCTCTTTTCTTTTGCACATTCTCTTTCCCCCTTCTCTCTCGGCCGACCTCCCATTAGCTGTTTTCCCTTTCATTTTTTTTTCTTCTTCTCTTTTGTTCATTCGGATTGATCGAGGATAGTAGCTCCTCACGTCCTCTCCCTGTCTTCACCAATTCCCTCCTCACGTTGCCATCGCCACCTCACACAACCAAGTCAACCCAGTAGCATCCCATGAAGTTGACTTCTCCACTGGCGTCACCGCTTCGTGCTTCCCTTGTCCAGCGACAACACCACGCTATCCGCCATTGATGTTCCTTAAGCCCAAGTAGTGAAGCCCCGCAGTTGATTGTAAGTTTGTGCATGGCTAGCTGCCTTCAAGTCAAACTAGTAGCCCCACACGGTGGTTTGTTTGGCCCAGCTCAGCCCCTTCGAACCAGAACCGGGTAGCAATCGCGAAGCCTTTGCGGGCCATTTTTCGAGCCTGGTCCGTGCCTCGTTGGTGCCGCTGCTTTGAAGTTTATCGGCCGCCATCGCGTCCCCGTCGTTTTGGTCCAAGCGGATCGCAAATCAAGCGAGTTTAACTCAGTAATCCTTACTTAGAAGGTTAATGACGCTTAAGGGTTGATTAGTTTAGGTTAAACATAGTTTAGGTGGATAGTTAGAATAGATTAGTGGATTTAATTATTTACCGATGCATGTTAGGTGGATAGTTAGTGCAATTAGCGAGTAAATAGACTCTAGTATTTATTTAATGAGTCTCGGAAATTTCCCAGGCTCGTCTCAGCTTCTAATTAGGCTATAATGGGCCTAAGTTGGATTTATTGCATTTATTTAATATTTTCAGTAATTATTTATTTAATTAATTATTTTCCAAAAATTATACTGGGATGGCCAGTAATCGGAAAATTATACTGATTGCAGCGGTGTGATCTGTTTATTTAATTGAGCCATAAATTATGCTGATCGTGCATGAATTGCATTTTTTGAGTTTATTCTTAAACTGATTTAATTTCAGTAATTGATTGGAAAATAACCGAGCGTCAGTTTACAACGCCAAAAATATTTTGGTGAACTATATAAAATGGTGGGAATTGTAAAAGTGGAATTATGGTATTTTGACTAAGGCCGACCGTGTACTCACACACATCTATTTTATCGGGTATGATAAAAGGTGAGAAAGAACACTATCTTACATCGGCTCGATGACTCAGTATGTCATCTCAGAGAAAGACGCTATGTTACGTCGGCTCGATGACTAAGTATGTCATCTCGAAGAAGGACGTTATATTATATTGGCTCAGTGACTTGGTACATCATCTTGGAGAATGCACGTGGGCCCAGTGACTAGGCATGCCATCTTGGAGAATGCACGTGGGCTTGGTGACTAGGTATATTATCTTGGAGAATGCACGTGGGCTCGGTGACTAGATATGTCATCTTGGAGAATGCATGTGGGCTCGATGACTAAATATGTCATCTTGGAGAATGCATAGTATTGATTAAAATGATCAGAGAATGGTCTAATTGACATATAATCGACTAGGTCGATTGATCAATAAGTCGATCTGAGTGAATGATTTGATGTGTTGAAGTGACTTAATGAGATTATGAATTGTGTTGAATAGCAGGGAGGAACTGAGGCCAAGGTAAGTCCTCTGATGCCTGATTGTGCTTAGGCAGCCCTTAGGGCGTAATTTTCTTCCTTATCAGGTCTTAGGGGGTAGAACTTCTTGAGATGTAGTCTCACCCTATTATGGGATCAAATTTTCAGGTCGCTAGGTGATGGTCGTGGAGAGCCAAAAGTCCCGGAGTTTGGGAAGGTGGAAGAAGCATAATTGGCAAACTTGTATGACTAGCTAGTCATAGGACAGTTCATTTTTGATGAGCTGACATTTTTGTAACTAGCCTGGTCTTGTGTATAAACCCGTTTGTTTATAAAAGACTTGTTGTGGTTTTAAAAATTTGGCCCTGCTTTCCTATCCTATTGTTTTATTGTCTTGCGATTTTATATATGCTTCCACATGCGTATATTAAATGAATGGGTCGGCAATGCGTCCTGGAACATCGCTATTATATCGACCAAGTAGGGAAGGGCACGGGCTCGGAGGATTGAGACGTGACATCTTGATTATAAACTGCTATACATGCTTTACTATTTTAGCATTACACACGACACACACAACCCGGCCGCTGGATCCGGACCACCATGGGATATTTAGGATGGTGCTAAGAGAGATACGGCCTTGAACGCGAAACTGCGATGTAGAGATTGCCTTTTTTTTTGCCCCAAATTTCTTTAGGTAGAGCCAAGGTTAGGAGGCTATGATGCCAACACGAGATTGCAATGGGCAGATACCCTCTTAATTTCCCTAAACCTTCTTAATTAGACATCCAGCTGCACATATCATGCGCATGTCTCTATGCTTGCAATTTTCTTTAAAAGCAAAGTAATTTCATTACTTTTTTTTACTCAGTTCCTTTTTATTTGTCCATGGCAACTTAGGTCGATTTTTTGAGTCCTAGTTTATATGCGATGGGAGGAGGCGATATCAAGTTTATTTCTGCCCCCAAAGTAGAGCTCTTTAGATGGTGGGGTCAATTGGACCAATTTTCCCAAGAGCACGTGAAAAGCATAGTCAATTCTTTTATCGTATTTTAAATTCCCATTCATCCCGAAGTCATACAGGCCATAGCACATTTCTGGTGTCCTAAGACATCCACTTTTGTGTTTGGTGGGTTCGAGCTAACCCCAACTTTGGAAGAATACATCATTATCGTCGGAATGCCTCTCGAGAACAAGCATGTTAGCCACCAACAGGTATTTACTCGTTGCGTGGATTAGTGTGACTTTTAAGAACTGCAGTCCATGTTATCAAGTAAATTCTTGAAACCAACCATAATGCCTACCCACTAGCATTTTTGAATGCTTGTTTTGAAAATCAGCCTATGATCCAAAGAAGTGAGATTTTTCTCCTAGCCTTTTTTGGGTTCATAATTTTCCCCATAAAAAAGATGCCATAAGTCCCTCAATGGCTTGGGTGGTTGATCAGGTCTTTAAGCGGAAAAATTATGTCAACATGGTCTTAGCTGAAACATTTTTGTCCCTTAATTATTTTAAAGAAAACATAGAAAAAATCATTTGAGCCTCCCCGAAAATCTTGCAGGTCTGGTTCTTTTCTCACCTAAGTAAATTTCAATGCCTCATGCAATCGTTTGAAACAAATGATTTTGAAAATCCATTACATAAATTTGTGGTCCTAGGACCATACATTCCCAACCAAAGCTATTTTAATTGGAGAAATTTCCGAAGAGACCCCGCTCTAGATGCATTCCAGTGGTGTGTTGGTTGGTTCCATGAAAAAAGGGCTCGCTTTGCTTACAAACGTTACAATCCAATTCCGTTGCTCGACCTCACCAGCGCCACTCCCTATTACCTATATAGGGTGGCACAATAGTACGGAGCCTTTCAAGAGATCCCGCCGCCTTTCCAGACGAAGGTCTCTCCACTCTTCTTCACCCATCAAAGCCTTGATTATGCATTCAAGATTTCCATTATCGAGGAAACATGGAGCAAGTGCCATTGTAAAAGGATTGTGGTGCCCGAAGAGCTTGAGGGATAGGAAAAGGTTCATCTCGTCTCTGAGTCCTACATCCATAACCATCGCATCCTAACAAGACTATGACCATCAAACCCTCACCCAACTAGTGAGATCAATTGACATGAGCAAGCAGAGCGTATGCAAAGGGACTTGGGAATAAGCTAGGTACACATCTCAGAGCCAACGCAAGGAAACTAGCAGTCATTTGCCCCCAGTGTTAATATTGTGAAAATTTTGTCTTCGTCCCATTGTTTAGGGACTTTTGTTTAATACCTAGTATTTCATTCAGACATTTTAATTTCAAATCTAGATGTCAGAAGTATGTTGTCTATAAAACCCTTTTCATAAATAAAAGCAACTAGGCCGTTGCCATGGGTCAATCTTTGTTTATTCTTGTGCTCATTCATTGTTTTTTGCAGATAGGTAATTATGAATCGCCAACCACCAGCCGCCCATGAATGACCTCAGGCAATAGGGTCCAATCATAATGATGTACAAAATTGCCTTGCTAACATTGAAGATGACGTAGGACAAAAATGAAGACCCCAAGAGTCAAATAGTAGTGTTTCGACCAAACTTGCCTAGGCCAATTCCTCAAACAACAAAAATGAAAAACTAGGGGCATGAAAAAGCAGTGTACCTTGTAAAAGCAAGGTAAATGCCCATAAATAAGAAAATTGGATTAAGAAATAGAGGCATGAAAAAACAGTGTGCCTGGTAAAAGCATAGCCAATGCCCCATAGATAAAAAATACAACTGTTTGTATTCCCAAGAAGAATTGCTATTATGGTTCAATTAAAAAAGCCTCCATCTAACAATGAAAAGAAAGACTAATGACAATGCTAAAGCAATTACCAACTCTCACCCTCTTACACATGAGCCAAGTCTACATTGCATCCCTATTGTAAAAGTCTCTTTAGACTAGGGCACTTTAATTAAGGTAGTGTGACATCCTTGAATTTGACCCCTATCCTAGACTCAAGGAATGGTCTAAAGCTTCGATATGCCCTTAACAGGAATAGACTATGGATTGATTTAAGTATCATTTATAAGTCAACTATCTAATTGAGAGAGGTAATTGTGGACTGAGAAATGCACTCAACTAGAGTACTTGACCATGGAACAATAGCTCGACCATAAAGATCAATGCAAGATGACCTTACACCAGCACAGATCAATGAATGAATGATTATAGATTGATTCTGTGGCACCCTGAAGCGCCTAAGTCACCACAGATACCAAAGAAGAACCTTAGTTCCTAGGCATATATATATATATATATATTTTTATAAATATAGTAGTCCCAGCGCATCTTATTTACGGAAGCATAATTAAGTCTTACTAATTCTCCCTCCAACAACCATGATACAATTGCACACCACTAAACACCATAAGAAAAGATAAAGCCATGACACTTTTATTTACATATTTTCATGATGGATTTTCTCGTGTCGGTACAACAAAAGAAAGGCCAAGACTTTTCATTACACTCGGCCATAACCCCAAAAAGAGACAACTCGACCCTCTATGACAATCATGTAAAATCCTCCATCAACTAGTGTCGGCTATTGTCCAAAAAGTAGCAGCTCCTACTCTTCATGCACGGGCCTTCACACCCATCCTGGTGCGTCAGGCGGTGGCGGCGGCAACATCCCCCGCATCACTTCGTCTCGACGAACGTGAATGGATATGAACTCCTGTATGACCGGGCCCCCAGCCAGGCCCACATCATACATCACTATCACACGAACCCGAATGAACGTCAGACTAGGAATGGTGGGATAGTCGATCTCCACACACTCAACCTCCGCGTTCGAAGGAAGGCCGTAAAAGACGCCCCGCGTGACAGCAGGGAGCGACATCTTTCTAATTTGAAATGTTGGTCATCGAAGGGGTGAGTACAGCCACTCAGTAGGTAAAGGACCCAATAAACCACTCAATGCATCACACAATATAATCATAACAATCATAGCATAACACATGTCATTCAAGCATCCATGCATAATTTACCTTTATACCATGCATATGTCATCATACCACATGTACATACATCCTCATATAATCATCACCATCATGTCATACACTTACCATCATCATGTCACATGTACCATCATGCCATAGCTGCAAATACGTCCATGCACTCACCATCATCATGTCACATATACCATCATGCCATATGTGCACATACATCCATGCACTTACCATCATCATATCACATGTACCATCATGCCATAGGTGCACATACATCCATGCATTCATGCATACATGTTATCATATCATGCATAATTCAATTTCAATTTCCAATTTTATTCATTTATTTTGGACCGCCACATTTCTCTTTCCCGGGACCAGCATTTGCATCCCACATTTATCGCTTGCACCCAATCCTGGCATCACGAGGAACCTCCGATACAAACCTCTGGGCATTCGACACAATACCTGCTGGGCATCTCGCACCCCATCTAGCATCACGAGGTATCCCCCAGCACAAACCTCCGGGCTTCCGACTCCCCATGCTCCGAGCATCTCGAAACTCCCGAGGACCCTCTGGCATTTAACCATTTAAGGCCACCGGGCATTTGGCATTTACACTCCCTTGCCAGGCATCCCGACACTCCCGATGCATTGTCAGCTCACACCTCCGACAGCCTTCTCACTTATCATAGTTCACATTTACAATTATGGCTCAATTTCAACATGACATATGATGTGATGGCAAACAAGATCATTTTCATCATTTGATTCTTATATGCATTTCCAATCATCATCATACATGTAGCAAGATACAGTCACTTATGATGATACAATCCATGGGGTCCATACAACTTAGAATAATCCATATATCATGACTTTTGAGATTTAGCAAATTCCAGCTTGCACAATTTCGGAAAACATGTAAATTAAATATCCATATGATCTTCAAAAATCATGAAATCAGAACATGTGATAGACAAGACAAAAAGGTAGCAACTCCATGAAGAACACAGGCCCAAAAGAGCTTCACACAAGAAGATATAGCTCACAAAATACAGCATGCAAAATTCGGATAAAATCAGATTGCGCAGTTCTTAAAATATTTCAATTAAAATACCCGAATGACCTCAAAAAATTATGAAATTTTACAAGGTTATAGTAGAGACCATAAGGTAGGTTTTTCATGCAGACATCAAGGCCAGATTCGTCCTAGATAATTTAATATAGACGGTCGAAACTCCTGTTCCTAGTACCGAACAGTCCAGTTTAGCTGCTTCCAAAAAATCGAGATTTTGCCTACTTATCTTCCTTCATTTCCTCAAAATTTTTGATATGTTTTGTCTCAAGAGGTCCACTACAACTTTCATTAAGGGATTTAGGTGAGATTCTCAAAGGATAGTCACCATTTAGTCCACGAAGTCTCGGGAGTCCAGTACCACACTTCCAGATCTGCCGTCTTCAAAAGAAAATCGTTTAACTAGGCTACACTTGTTTTTTTTTACCTCAAATTTGATTATGTTTGTCATCAGGATGTTCTATACAACTTTTGTGAAGAAGTCGAAGTGAAATTCTTAGTAAAAAGTGACATGAAAAACACAAAACCACCAAGAGGTCGACAAAACAGTTTCAGATCTAGCCTTTTCGTAGAGGATGGGTTTCACCCCTTAAAACTCAGCCATTTTGTCTCAAATTTTAGTATGTTATATTTTGAGATGTTTTCTACAACTTTTGGGCAGAAGTCTAAGCCAAAATCCAACTTAAAACCCACATGCAAGCCTCTACAACGTTCGGGGTCAGGCGGCACACTCGAAAACAGAATACATTTTCAAGAACAACACACTCTAGCTTCGGTTTCTCATACCCTAAACATCCGAGATTTACCACCACTCAATCACACATGCAAGAGACAACATGCAAGAGCAGAATATGGATCCCAACTTGCCTCCAAAATTGAGCAAACGATGGCACACGGACGGCGACGGACGAGCGGACGGACGGGCGACGGACGAGCGGACTTCCTCCCTCTCGCGGCTTCTCCCTTTCTCTGTCGGTTCCTCACTCTCTCGGCACCCTCTCTCTCTCTCACTTGGCTTGGACGACAACCCCCTCAACCGGCCACTCTCTCTCTTTTTTATTTCCCCCACAAAGCCATCATTTGCAATCATGAGAAGCCACCCACAATGGCCAATGGCGTGACTTTCCTTTTTGCCACTTGGCAAGACCCATGCATAATGGGCTTGAGGGTTTGGGCCGGCTCTCCCCCTTGTGGCTGATGGCAGCCCTCTTCATGGGCTTCATGGGCCAAGCCAATTGGCCCACTTTAGGTCCAATACCCTTGGGCCTAAAGTTTAACCCTAATAAACCCCAATTTTACTTTTAATAATTCACTTTTAATTCTTTCTTTTATAGATTTCAAATTTCCAATTTCATATGGCCATAATCTTGTAACATTTAATCTATAGGGATTAAATCTATGAGGTGCATAGCCAAGAATAAATTCTTCTCATTAATTTATCCTAGAATAATAATTTTAATAACTCATGAACACAAATATATAACACTTGGTGTTAAAAGAAAACCAATGGCTAAAGCATGAACCATAGGTAATTTCATTACCTAATCATGGGCTTTAATACATCTAGAGGTTGTCTTGAATTTTGGGATGCCACAGATTCGGCCTAAGTATATATATAATTGGATTGTGGGTGATTCCACATGGTTATTATAGAAATTCCGAATGACCCTAAATCGATTCTCTTTCGATTACATGACAACCGAGGATTATCCATGGATCGATTAGGCTCAAACATGGATTGGTTTGGAATCAACCATGGGTTGTGCAAGCGATACCCCAAGAGAACCCCAATTCATATAGGCCCCGTTAAAACCATTTCTAATCGAATTTAGCCATGAACCTCGGTCCGGTATAGGTATCCTTTGTGGGTAATTAGGAAACGCCCCTAATCGGTTTAACCAACGTTTAATCCCACAAATAGTTTTTGGCCCCCTAATCTTTAGTTTGGAAAAGTGGGCCAACCATTGGAAGCCCAAGTTTGTCGAGTCAAAACCCAAGCCCTGTGTGCATGAATTGTAATTTGTGTGAATACTAATCTAGCCTCTAGAAGCCTAATTTTAGGCTTTTCTTCAAAGTCTTGGTTCATTATTGCCCTCTAGAAGCAATGATTACAAGAGCCCAAGACTTTAGTTTCTCAAGAAGACTTTTCACCTTTAGTTTCTTAAATTCTACTTTGATTCCAGTTTTTGAAATTCCAGGACTCTCACTATTTTCTGATTTTATAGAACTTCTTGTGATTCTAATTTGGAGAAACTTCTTTCATGAAAGTTTTTCAAAACATCGTGGTGTATAACATAATTTAATTTCTAATTTTTCTGAGGTAAAATGGTTGGTACGAAAGCCTATTCTTTTGCCGTGTGAAAACTGCATAGTACAGTAAAAACGGTGACCTGTTTGTCTTCTTTATTTTTTATAAAATTTTTCCTTTAGAATATGAACGTTATTTCTTCACAAATTTGTATATAACATCCATTTCTATAACATAATAAAAGTTCAAAATTCTTTTTTATAAATATTTGGATGTCAAAATGAATTTTCTCTGCAGTCGTTAAATCTGTCTGACAGACGAAACGTTGGGTTGTCTTTGGTGATTTGTTTCTCTCTATACAAAACGAATTGGCCTTTACTTCCTGAATTGAAAGTGTTATTTAAGATCTTTTCTATGACATATTAAACTTTAATAATTTTCTGAATCCGTTTGACAAGGTAATGACATTTATTCCAAAAGTTGCTCGAAACTGTTCTTTACAATGGAGGGGGAGGGCCATACACCCAAGCTTGGAAGACAAGCTTAGGCAATTGTGTTGATACCTAAATTTTGGCGATCTATTTAGTCATTTAGCGCATTAAAAATTAGGGGTTAATTTTATCCCTGAAAAAATAATTATTTGCATAGCATATAAATTTAGGTGCATTTATTTTAATTTGTATTTTTTGTAGTTATTTATTCTAGTGACGGATGGGTTCGAATAATCGTTTTGAGCTTTAATTTGATGAGTTGGGCTAAGCCCGCAAAGAGAGTAAATGGGCCTAAGCTCGTATCCTTGGGGAGATTTTACGGATTTATCTTTGTAAGATTTCAATTCAAAAAACAAATATTGCATTCAAAAAAGCAAATATTGCGTTTGGAAAAAAAAAATCTTCATGGATATGGATTTGGAAAAATTAAAACCCTAATCCATGCCCTATAAATAGATTAAAGCGCATAGGGTTTCGCAGGAGGCCTCACAATTCAATACACAGCCACATATAGAGATATACGTGAGAAAAGAGAGAGGAGAGAACGTGAGTTCTCTTGGCCAAGCTTACGCTGAGACCTCGCCACTGCCGCCGTAGCACTCTCATCCTCCATGACAACCTGTCAACGAGCCGCAATCCCTGCTGTGCCGAGCTTGCTGTCCTCGACCTTGACGATGCTGCTACTCTAGCCTCACCACGTTGACAACAAAGCTGCTGTCCACTCCATGATGACGCTGAGTTGCTAACCTCACCACCTGTCCCTGCTCGTGATTCCCGCATGTGCCCACGACTGTCCCTCGATCTTGCCTTCGTTGGTTTTGAAAGCAAATAAAAACTGGAGCTTGGTGGGGCCAAGGAAGAAGACCAAACGCAGGCTATGGAGAAGTAATAATATCAAGGGGAATAGAAGCTGTGGAATTTATTTCTTCTTGTTGTGTGAAGGCTGGAAAGTTGACTGAGTTCCCCAAGACAGACCACGTGGAATTGAAGCAAGAGAAGATCATGACTTTGTGGTTCAATCAAGGAGTCCCACCGAGCAGCACTCATCACGGCCGAGCCATCGTAGGCCGTGAATTCATTGACCACCGAACCACACCAGCTGTGGATTCTTTGTTTTTGCATGTTCCCTTAGTGTTCCTCGCGGCCTTGTCGAGCCCTGTCTTTAGCCGTGCCGAGCTTCCATCACGGTCCACCTTACCGTTTAGATTTTTGGAAAAAAAACAATTTAGGTAGAGATTTATTTTATTTTTAGGTAGATTTAATTTATTAGGTAGATTTGTTTTATCTTATTTTAGTTTTTTGATATTTTATCTCTTTGGTGGAAATATTTTCCAATGTATGATTGAAATTCCATGATGTAGCATCCAATTTGTAACCACATGGCTTTAGATGGAATAATTATTCACGCGGGAGTAAAATTGATATCTTGATTTTTAAGGCTTAAGATCAATTTATCAATTTTATTAGCGAAATAATGAAGTTTGAATTTCAATTCAAATGGTGGATAACATTTTGGATGACCATGGATGATTTGATGTTTATCTTTTAATTGTTCTATTTATCCTAAAAATACCAAAAAAAAAAAAACATTTGCATCCCATGTAGACTAGAATTGATTGCATGATAGGTTAGTTAGATTTTTTTTTTTAAAGATGCATGTATTTAGAATAGGTGGCATTTCACTTTAGTTTTTCACTTTAGTTCGAATTTTTTTAGTGATTTTTAATTACGAATTCTCATAAAAAAAAAAAAAAAAAAATCATCATGCATGTTAGAATAGAATTGCATGTTTCATTTTAAATTTAGATTGATTTTTAAATAGATTGCATCCTAGGTTAAGATAACGTCTTAGTTTAAATTAGGATTTAGTATGACTTAATCTTTAGTTTAAATTGGATAGAATCTTAATCTAGCTAGGTAATTTTTGCATTTTTCTTAATTTCGAATTTCATGAAAAATGCAAAAAAACAAAGGTCTTAGGATAAATTAGTTTCAAGTTTCAGGATAGATTGCATTTTTGGTAGGAATATTAAATGCACGTCATATAGAATTAGGTTTGTTTAATTAGAAATTGCCCGTCATTAGAATTAGGTCATTTAGATTGCATTTAATTATTGCATTTCTTTATGAATTACTTTACTCATGTCATATAGTTTAGGTCATGTTGCCATGTCATATTATTTCATATTAGCATGCATCGCATGATCTCCATTAAATAAAATGAAAACAAAAATTGAATGTTTGCGTGTTAATTAGAAATCATATCTAGGATTGCTGATGTGAATTCTAATCTAACGATGCAGATGCTTTCATTGCTATGAGGTAAGCTCTGCATTTTTTTTATTTGCTTTCTTAAGTGCTGAATTGATGGTTTGCGCACCTACGTGATCACCTCACATGTTTGGAATGTGAATTAAAATTAATTCAAGCTGTATGCAAAACATTTTTTTGAAATAAAAAGGTATCAAAAGGGCATTAGTCGAGTTTAGTGTAACCAAGTCCCCGTATCCAAAGTCTTTGGTTCATAGAAGTAGAATAATTCTCCAATTATTTTACTTAGGTATCTAATTGACCTACCGTAAACTGATTAGTGGTGACTCCCTTTTGCATGCTAAATATTTGAACCAAAGTTGCTAATTGGTATGGGCTTGGAAGAGCCCGAGCTAAGTTAAACTTAGTAGTCCATTAGCCTAATTTTAGGTGGTGCACCCAAAATTTAGGTCACGACAAATTGCATGGTTGAGATCAACCCTTGCTCCCCAAGTTTAGTCCATTGTGTACTCCCCAAGTTTAGGCCATTGTATGGTGGAGATTCACTATTGCTCTCCAAGCCAAGAAGCCATCATGAGCATAGTTCTATAAATTAGCCTTGCATTTGATGCTTTGAAGACCCACTTCTCTCCCTTTCTCCTCTTACCGATCCCCTCACTCACTCTCTCTATCTTTCTTTCTCCCTTTCCCTTTGGTTTGTTGCCGTCCTACCACCATTGCACCATCGTCTTCGCGCCATCTCACTGTGACCTTGTTGTCCACCATCCAGCACCATCGACCACCCCTCATCCTTGTCTTGGTTGTTTGTAAGTGAATCCTCTAAATGCTGGCTAGGCCGTTGTGTTACGTTGCTTGGATTTAGTTACTTGTATTAGGAGTAGGATCAAGCTATTCTAGAGAGGTTAGAACCATGGGTTACTTCTGTATGGTTTGCTCAGAGTTTGCTCGGATAATGAGGTTTGAGGTGGACAAGGAAAGTTTAGTTATTACTAAGGTTTCTTGATTTGATATTGTTATTGGAAATGAACCATTGATGTTCATACTCGAATTTGGGTTTGAGAAAGCATTGTTCTAATATGAAATCTTGTTATGTTATAACTTAAGATGAGTTATTTGGAGATCTTGTGATATTATTGGATATGCTTGTTCTATATGATGTTGTTTAATATTAATGGCAATGTTTTGCATGTGTTCATTGGAAATAGTTTATATATTTATAAATGTTCATAGTCCATGGTCAATGCGTGAGAACACCTGAGTCTCCGAGACGAGATTGTGAGGGTTCTTGGATGTCCGTGGAAGCACATCAGGTCGAGTCTCTCTCTTGGATCGGCGATATCAAGGGATATCTTTCCCGAGCCTAGTTTGATACTAGGTCGGTGATCATATCACAACGGGTCAGTCCTTTCTTGGTCTTGGTGCGATATTGAGACATATCATTCCCGAGCCAAGTTTGGTACTAGGACGGTGATCATGTCATGACAGACTTGTCCTCTCTTAGTCTCAACGCGGTATCAAAGTTTATCGTTTCTGATCCGAATTAGACTTAGGTCAATGCTCAACATAACGGGTCAAACCACAAACTCTCATTTCATGCTTGGCATATTTATTTATGTAGTTATAATAGATCATGAGATACACTCCCCCTGGCACGCCATTAAGGCATTCATATTGGGCTAATGAGAGAGATAACAATGGACGTGAGTTGTGTGGTTGTATGCTCATGTGATCACTTAAGATACCCTGATGTGTATGATTATGTGGGGTGATGACCATCCTGATGCGTATGATTATGCAGGACGATGCCTAATTAAGTTTGGAGTGTTGTATGATCGTGTGATCACTTAAATACCCTAATGCGTATGATTATGCGGCGTGATGGCCGTCTTGATGCATATGATTATGCGGGACAATGCCTAATTAAGTTTGGAGTGTTGTATGCTTGTGTGATCACCTAAATACCCTGATGCATATGATTATGCGGGCCGATGCCTGATTAAGCCGGATGACTACGAACCTTCGGGTTGGCCTTAGGTCCTAAGTGACCGTAATAATCTAGACATGGTTGTGTGAAATGTGCATGAATGCATATGATAAGAATGATGCCATTGTCTATACATGTGTGATGCTTGCAAAAGTTGGGTTTGTTTTGATATGTATTATTAAGTCTTTGCATCAATTTGAGCATATGTTTGAATTGGGTCACTAACTTGAAAGGCATGTGTATGTTCTAATTGTTATTTGGGATTAAAGATGCACGTGAATGTTTTGGAAGTCATTGTTTGAGACTTGAAGGCCACCGTGATATTTTAGAAAATGATATATGACACATGGGACTATTATTGGCTATTTATCGCACGATATGTAGCATGTGTGAATTTTTATGCTATTATGGAGAACTCAAGTAACCCGTGTATGTGGCTAAAGTCATTAATTGGCATGCTTAGAAATTTCATGAGTATGAGATAAACCATAGATTCTTGATAGGATGGATGTTCAGGTAGAGGAAGATTTTCCTTCGTGTTTATAGTAAAGAGAAAGCAAATGTTTTGCTATTGATCTGCCATCGACAAGTGGGCATCGAGTTCATAGGTTCCAAAATGAGGCATTTGCCTATATGGGGTTTAAGCGATTTACTTATTGAGTTGTTAAACTCACCTCATCATGGTTTAACATTTTTCAGGCCCGTAGTATGGAGAACTGTCATGTTCGGTTCAGGGTTACATTGGAGATGAGAGTTTGGCTTGCCGTTAGTGAAGTTTAGTTTAACCCTGACCCACTATTGGTTGGTTGGAAGTTGCTGGTGTAAAGACTTGTAATCACTAAACTTCCTAGTGTTAATAGTAAATTTGTAAAGGAAGTATTTGGTTTGATGTTTTGATGTATACCTTTTACTATCCCTATTGTTTGTTAATGGTTGGGAGATGTTTGTTCTGCTTCCGCTTGCGTATAATCAAAAGAGAATATGAATGGGTCGGCGACGCGTCCTGGGACGTCGCAATTCTATGACCGAAGAGATCAAGGGATGTTGCGCGCTCGAGGGTCGAGGCATGACACGTAGGATTTCATATGTTTATGACCATCACTCGAAGAAGTGCGAGCAATATTATTCTATCTCTTTTTGCAGGATTCTTGAGTTGCAAACTTGGAGAGGATCGTGTGGCATCTCTTTCATAAGCCTTGACCTTGATAGCCCCATTTGATAAGCTGTTGACCAAGTCTACATCACAGTCCTGGTAAAGACCTCTCATATTGTTAAAGTCGTATCATTTGAAAGGATACTCAGACCCTTGCTAACATGATGACAGTTAGTTAAGTCCTTATAAATCCTATATTAATGGTCAAGATAAAATAGCATTTTACATGAGAGTGAGCGAAAAGTCCTTTCGACTAAAAGTCTCTCATCTGGTATGCTCAAGATATCCACAATCTAAATGAGGACTGTCTTTCAAAATTTTCCCCAATGGAACTCAGATAATGCAAAACTGACAAAATTTTTAAATTCATGAATTTATAGCACGTACAATCATTGTGCGCATATTGCAAGATGTTCAATAGCGGACATACGTCCGAGTTCAGAGTTATCATCAGGTAAGCATATCTCTATCCTTATTTCCAAAATTGTCTGAGCACCGGCCATAGCTCGGATACTCTATCTCCTTGACACTCTACTCGTTCGAGCTATCTCAAAAGTTTTGATACTTGTGATTGTCCAGGTACCCCATTGTCTTTGAGTTTTGGCCACCGTTTGGATGCTCCCTTTTCTTGACACTCGACCTGTTCAAGTTGTCCTTAGAATATTGATACGTGTGACTGTCCAAGGATCCCATTGTTCTTGAGTATCGATCGTTGTCTGGGTACTCTCTCTTATCGACGCTCGACCTATACGGGTTATCTTCAAAGTTTAGGTACTTTCGTCCGAGTATCCCTTTGTCTCTAAGTACCTACCACTATCTAGGTATTCTCATTTGACACTCGACCTATTCGAGTTGTCCTCAGAGTATTGATACTTGTGACTGCTTAGGAATCCCTTTGTCTTTAGGTATCTACCATTGTCTAGGTACTCTCTTATCGACAATTGACCTCCTCAAGTTGTCCTCAGAATATAGGTACTTGTGATTATCTAGGTATCCTTTTGTATTCAAGTACCTACCACTATTTAGGCTCTCTCTCTCTCTCTCTCTCTCTCTCTCTCTCTCTCTCTCTCTCTCTTATCGACACTTTGACCTACTCGAGTTGTCCTCATAGTATACCGGTGATCGATCAAGCATCCCATTGCCTTCGAGTGCCCAACACTATCAAGGTACACCCTTCCGTGACACTCGACCTATCCGAGTTGTCTTCAAATTACATCATTGAATACTAGTAGGTGTCCAAGTATTCCACTACTTTGTGTGCCTATAGTTACCCATGTATGTTTCTTATCATCATGATGCTTGGACCTGCTTGAGTGGTCCCAAATTATATCATTAAATGTTTGTGTTAATCCAAGTATTCCACTACTTTATGTGCTTGTGGTTACCCAGGTGTTCCAGCCCTCTTGAGCGCTTGTGGCCATCCAAGTAAGCCTTATGCTACATTGAAATTTATATTACCAGGATGTGAGAGACCTTCACAAATATGTGAGGCGCGTTCTTGATAATCTAACTGCCAGGAGATGTGAGACCTTCACGAATATTCGAGGCGCGTCCTCGATATTTCAACTGCCAGGAGGTGAGAGACCTTCACGAATATCCCAGGTACGCTCTCAATATTCTCATTACTAGAAGATGAGAGACTTTCACAAATATGTGCTGCGCATCCTTAATATTCCAATTACCAGTGTGACATCCTGAAATTCGACCCCGTTTCGATAAAGTGAAATGGGCATTTCGTCGACGTGCCTATGGCCTTTTTCTCTGAGCTAATCACTCACGAGTTAACTAACCTATTAGGTGAAGCCGTTAAGGGATGTATCAGCTGTAAAATCCCTAAAAGCTACCTAATTGGTTGGATTGAGCTAAAATCACGTCTGATCGATTTTTAACCACGAAATTGAACTCGATTTCCGGAATCGAATTTTAAGCGCGTCATAATTCTTATTTTTAGGATCCTGTCTCATCGCTCGTCAATTTATTAACGGGTCCGAAATTTCAAGAAAGAAATTATCGAAAGAAAATTTGAAGCCCGAAAAGAAATAGAAAGGGAAAGAGAAAAGAAAAAGGAAATTAAGGCTATTGTTTTATTTCTTTTCTCTCTCTCCCTCTCTTTTCTTTTCTTTTCTTTCTTTTTCTCTTTTTTTTTCTCTCTCTCCTCTCCCCTCTCCCTTTTTCCCCCCTCGTGCGAATCCCCCAACCAACTTCTCTCTTCTCTCTCCTCATCTTGACCGGTCAACCCTTATCCCTCTCTTCTCTCTCTCTTCTCTCTCCTCTCTCTTCTTCCTTTTCGCACACGACAGGACCAGCTTCTTCTTCTCCTTCTTTCGTCACATGCGAACTAGCAAACCGGAGCAGAAGCAGCGCAGCCGTCGCCGCTCATCGCATCGCCGCACCGCTGCCGTCGCCGCGCCCGTGCGCCCGCCACCGTCCCGCCGTCCGTGCGCGCCCAGGCGTCCCTCTCCCGCTCGGCCCAGCCCTGTTTCGCCCCTGTTCCGCACCGACCAGCCCCCGTCCGGCCACCTTCGGCCATCGCCCAGCCCCGCCGGACCACCCCCGCGTCCCCCTCGCCCTCCACCGGCCTCCCCTCGCCGCCCTAGCCGCCGGAGCAGCCTCGGCCAGCCTATCCAGCAAGCCCACGGAGTGGGTTTCAGCAACTTCGGGCCCGCTTTTGGGCCGTTTCCGGGCCCCGGATCCACGAGTCGCTTTGGGAACAATCGTTCCTCGCGTTGCCGCCGTCGGATTGATCCGATTTGCGCGCGATTTGGTGAGTAATCTCACTAATCCAGGATTAGTTGGCTAATTATGCTTAAGATTGGTTTAGATTTAATTAATTATGTTTAGGTTGTTAGATTAGATTAAATTAGCAATTATTAGCCAATTGTAATGGGAATTAGATAAATTGAATGTGTAATTAGCAAGTAGTCGTGGTCTACTATTTATTGGAAATGTCTCGAAAATTTTCCCGACCCTTGGTGGGCTCCAATTAGGCTTTTCGGGCCTAAGTGGATTTTTTAGTATTTAAATATTAACTTTCGGAATTAAATTAAATAATTATTTATTTTCTGAAAATTCAACTGAGATGGCCTGGAACGGAAAATTATGCTGATGACCGTGGTGAAGCCCGTTTATTTAATCGGGCTTTATTTTGAGCTAAATTGAATTTTTAGTAATTAATAATTAATTTTCGAAATTAATTAATTAATTAATTATTTTTCGAAATTAAGATTTTGATGGCCGACGACCGAAATCTTGTGCTGATCTTCGTGGCGCAGTCCGTTTATTTATTTGACCTCCACGTTGTATGGAATTGAAGAAATTGTGATATTTTAGGGATTTACCCTAAATTGATTGGAATTGATTGAGATTGAGTTGTTGATTGGTAAATGGCCAAGTATGTTATCCAGTATTTATAATGCTTTGTTGAGTTGATTTAATTATTTGATTGAGAAATCGTTGGGCATTGGTCGTCGATATTGAAAGTAAATTGGTATCCACTTGAAAGAGGCACGTGGCTCGGTGAATTGGAATGCCACCTAGAGAATGCACGTGAGTTCAGTGGTTGAATATGTCACCTTGGCGAAAAGGTCGCCTAAGAGAATGCACGTGGCTCGGAGACTTGGTATGTCGTCCTAGAGAATGCACGTGGCTCGGTGACAGAGTTTGGCATCTAAAAGGGCATGTGGCTCGGTGAATTAATGCATCACTTTGGTAAGCGAGTACCTTAGAGAATGCACGTGGGTCCAGTATTCGGAATGGCATCTAAAAGGGCACGTGGCTCGGTGATCTGATGCGTCACTTTGGTAAGCGAGTACCTTAGAGAATGCACGTGGGCCCAGGCATCGTAAAAAGGACACGTGGCTCGGTGGCTTGATGTACCACCTTAGCGAAGAGGTCGCCTTAGAGAATGCACGTGGGTCCGAGGTTTGAGGCACATGGCTCGGAGACTTGGAAGGTCGTCCTGGAGAATGCATGTGGCCTAGCTTTTAAATATCCCATATTGGGGATTGAATTGTATGACATGTAATCGACTGGTTCGAATTGTTTGGAGTGAATGGTTGTTTATTGTGAATTGTACTGACTTGCAGGTGCGATCTGAGGCCAAGGTAAGTCCTATGCCCTGTGCGTGTTTAGGCAGCCTTTAGTATAATGGTTTACTAATCGGGCTTAGTCGGGTAGAACTCGCTGAGACGTAGTCTCATCCCAGTTTGGGGAAAACCATTTCAGGACCCCGCTGAAGATCTGAGGAGGAGGAATCCGAGAAGGAGAACTCGGAGGCGAATCTAAAGGAGAAAGATTTTTGGAAGAAGAAGACAATCCTGAGAGAGGCCTTGAGTACGGCCTCGTTCGTCTAAGTTTCTGTCTTCTTTTGAGATCTCCGTTTTGATGTGAATAGTTATGAAAGGGTTTGTGGTATGTATAAAAGTTTGGTTATAAATTTCAATATGAAAAATATGGCCCTGCTTTTCTATCCCATCGTTTTATTGTCTGGCGATTTTAACTGCTTCCGCATGTGCTTAAAAATGAAAGGGTCGGCGATACATTGTCCTGGGATATTGCATTATAAAATCGACGAAGTGAGACGGATGTGTGCGTGCCTGTGGATTGGGGCGTGACAACCAGAAGGTGAGAGACCTTCACGAAAATGCGAGGCCCATCCTCGATAATCTAATTACCAAGAGATGGGAGACCTTCATGAATATCTAAAGCGCGTCCTCGATATTCCAACTACCAGAAGGTGAGAAGCCTTCCTAAGTATTCAGGGCTCGTGAGCATTCAAATACCCCTTTGATGCCTGCAAATGACTAGGCACCCTCCAGAATTCGTACTTGTGATCATCCAAGTACCCCTTTAATACCTGCAAATGACAAGGTATCTTCCAAAGTTCATACTTGTGATTATCCAAGTACTCTTTCAAAGCCTATGAATAACCAGGTGCTCCTTCGACGCCTACAAAGGTCCAAATATCCTCCAGGTTAGTACTTATGAATATTTAGGTACTCTTTCAATACCTATAATTGTCTAGGTATCTTCAAACAAATAAATGTCCTAAGAAAAGTGGGTGCATCCCCTAAGGAAGGTCGGGTACGAACCAGTATCCTTGACAAAGATCAGGCACCCCACAAACAGATGTCATGAGAATGGTTGGCGCGTCCCTTGAGAAAGGTCGGGTACCAACCGGTGTCCTTGACAAATATTAGGCACCCTACAAACAGATGCCCGAGGAAGGTCGACGCATCCCCCGGGAAAGATTGGGTAATCATCGGTGCCCTTAACAAAGATCAGGCACCCAATAAACAGATGCCCTAAGAAAGGTCGGCGCATCCCTTGAGAAAAGTCGGGTACCAACTGGTGTCCTTGACAAATATTAGGCACCCTACAAACAGTTGCCCGAGGAAGGTCGACGCCGATAAAGATTTGGTAATCATCGGTGCCCTTGACAAAGATCAGGCACCCAATAAACAGATGCCCTAAGAAAGGTCGGCGCATCCCTTGAGAATGGTCGAGTACCAACTGGTGTCCTTGACAAATATTAGGCACCCTACAAACAGTTGCCTGAGGAAGGTCAACGTCGATAAAGATTTGGTAATCATCGGTGCCCTTAACAAAGATCAGGCACCCAATAAACAGATGCCCTAAGAAAGGTCGGCGCATCCCTTGAGAATGGTCGGGTACCAACTGGTGTCCTTGACAAATATTAGGCACCCTACAAATAGTTACCGAAGGTAGGTCGACGCCGATAAAGATTGGGCAATCATCGGTGCCCTTAACAAAGATCAGGCACCTAATAAACAAATGCCCTAAGAAAGGTCGGCGCATCCCTTGAGAAAGGTTGAGTACCGACCGGTGTCCTTGACAAATATTAGGCACCCTACAAACAGATGCCCGAGGAAGGTCGACACATCCCCCAAGAAAGATCGGGTAATCATCAGTGCCCTTAACAAAGATGAAGCACCCAATAAACAGATGCCCTAAAAAGGTCGGTGCATCCATTGAGAAAAGTCAGGTAATCAACTAGTGTCCTTGATAAAGATGAGGCACCCACAGAAAGATGTCCTGAGAAAGGTTGGCGCATCCCTCGAGAAAAGGTCGGGTAAACAACTTATTACTTTAACAGGCAACCGAAGAATGGTTTGGGTCTTGGAAAAGCAATTTCCTATCAAGGCGACCGAAGAAAGATTTGGGTCCTAAACAAACAACTCATTGCTTTAACAAACGACCGAATAATGGTTTGGGTCCTGGAAAAGCAATTTCCCATCAAGACGATCGAAGAAGGTTCGAGTCTTGGAGAAGCAACCTCCTCACGTCACCAGGTAAAACGATGCCCTGATACTTGCCATGCTCGGGGTTTGAACCCTATCTCACTCATTGCTGGTAAGTAACTACATGTATATTCTTATTTGTCTTAGTATGTGTAAGGTTATATTGTTCCTTTTTTGCATATGACAATAGGTCTCAAATAAGATATAATCCATAACATATGCATGGACGAAATTTAAGTATCAATTTGTCTTTGAATACAACCTCTACGAGCTCACTTCAAAGAATGGCAATTGTTGACACATAAATTTCGCTTAGGTATTTAAATTAATCTTTATTTTCTTTTTCACCTTTTTTGGACAATAAATTATGGTAATAAATAAAAATAAAAATATTTTTTAAAAAAAAAGTAGCCCATTGGGTTGGGTCTTTTGCACCCAGCCCCCATTCTTTCCCCCTTTTGTGTGGGACCTTAAGGCTCAGCCGTTTTCTCTCAGGCCTGATCCCCTTCTCTTGCTTGTCTTCTTCCTCGAGCAGCACGCGCCAGAGGACTGACGTGCGCAACGCCGGAATGGAGGAGTGGATGGCAATGTACGACACAGCAGGCGGAAGGGACGTATCTTCAATGCGAGGCAGCCTAGCTAGAGCCACCTCGACAGATGGGACGCTGGTTCGGCCGACAAAGGACGTTCGGTGTGTGAAGGACCGGCGGCCAGACCATCATCAACCAGCCTCCCCTCGCCCATAAATAGGGCGTCGGGGGAAGGCCAAACCATGACCAAGGGAGGATCCGAGGCAACTAGCTCCGACCATTACCCTTGAGAGACATTGGGGGAGGTCCGAGAGCTAGCCAGCTGGAGATTCAAATCTGACCGTGCTTGATCAGATCTGGGAGTTGATCAGGCTCCGTCGCAACACCAGGCCGGCCACCATTACCGATCGACCATCAACAATGTTGATGAGTTGCATCCCTCTAGTTGTCACCCATGCTCGCAGCCCCAACACCGTCCCCAGTAAACTTGCCGTGACCCTTGCAGAGCTGGGTTACTGTTGTTCCCCACGCTGGGCTACCGTTCATCGATGCCAACCCTCTCATGGATCTGAGTTGAGTCGACAGCCACAAGCTAAACGTGGAGTCGCTGGTTGATTCTACCTCCACCGTTTGCCACATTGCCATCGCCCATTCTCGCAACCCCGACATTGCTTGCCCCCCCCCCGAATGCCAAGCCGCCACCTCAACTAGTCGAGCAACTTCAGGCTTATTGCTACCGCACTATAGCCCTGACATTGTCCCCGTTGGATAGCAGGCTACTGTCACCCGCCGTGGCGAACTAGCTACTGTCACCCGCCGCATAACCACCATCGCTGTCGTCACCCAGAAATGCCCCAGCCATCCTTCCTCGATATCGCGAAGGGGTAAGGAGGGAGAGAACTTCATCCCGGGTCAAGAGTCAAGTCCAGCCGAAGCCCCTAGCCGAGTAGTGTTTCCCCCACGCGGGTCCACCAAGCCCAATTGTATGTGGGTTGATTTTGTGCATAAATGGGACCATGTTGTTTTGTGGGCTTGCACGATCAACAGAAAAGGAGAAAGAGGGGGATCTAGGTCGGGCTAGCGCTTTGGGCCTAGCCAAGCCAACCGCCAACGATCTAGGTCAATCCCAACCTAAGGATCCGACTATTTGGTCTTTTTTTATATATTATATTATTATATTATTATATTTTAATAAAATATAAAAAAGTCCTAGGCTTAGCTTGCAACGTCTTGAGTGGATGACCCGAGTAAGACCCAACACGTGGATCCGACCCATGTCATTTTTTAATATATTATATTATGATAATAAAAAATTTTAAAATATTATTACTAATGGGATATACTGGACTCCATTCAAAACAAAGCAAATGCATATTACTATAATGAAATCTTTTCCAAATTACAAACTCTAATATGATATGATATTTACGCCACTACATTTTCTGATATATGCCTCTAAATGAGATACTATTTAAACTCATTGCAAATCTTATTACGGCTTTTGACATAGTCTCGTTGTTAGTGATGATGTTCATATTTGAGACTATATCAACTTATTTGCTTATACTCAGTTTTAAGCTCTAATGGTTGCAAGCTTTTTTTCGAGACATTCCCAGAAGTAAATCACCCAAGGGAAAGCTAATGGATTACGAAGCTCAAAGATATAGCATGAACTCTCTCAAACCCTACTAATCATAACTCTTGGATTTTAAATTAATAAATTTAATATGCAAATTTATTCATTCAAGAGTAGCCATTAATCTATTATGGGTTGATTTCTAACCCATGTTAAGTGTGGGAAAACAATCAACCATGAGTCAATTGCAAGGGAAGAGGTGAAGCATCAAGGCCAAGTTGTTTTGTCGGCATCGTTGGTTTTGCAACAAGAAGCTGGGGGACCTACCTTTATACTACACACCAATATAAGACTACATGTACAAAAGTCCATATCAACATCAGGGATCAATGACTTCGCCCTCCATTGCGTCACCATTATCATCAATATCAAAACTCCTTAACAGGCTAACCAACTCATCGTTGAGGTTCAAGTACTAGTCGACAAATCGACAAGAAACCCAATCTGTGACATCTTGGAATTTCAATCATGTTTTCAATTAAATAAATCCGGCCTTTCATTGACATGCCTATAGTGCTATTCTCAGAGCTGATGACTCTTGAGATAACTAGACTATCTGGCAAAGCCTACAGGATTTTAACGCAATAGACTTAAGAATTCAACCAGGAATCGACTACTTGACCATGGTCACCTGCAGAGATCATTACGGCACAATAAAGATCGATTAGAGATCAGAGATAGGTCGGTTTAACTGAGATGTGTGGCTAAACGTGGGTGATTCCACCAAATTGCAAAATTCTCGTTGATTGGTACTAGACTGATTTTTCTGTTATTTTGGTACCTTATGTCCATATTTGAAACCTCAGGGTTTTTATGACAACCGAGAGTCGCCAATGTGTCGAAAAAGTACGTTATGGTTTGAAAATAATCAACCATGAGTCAATTGCACCAAAAATTTCTAAAAACTACCCGATAAGCTAGGTCATGCTAAAATCGCGGCAGATTGAAATTAACCATGAATTCAAATTTGATTTTCGAAATTGAAAGTCCTGTCATGTCACGAGTCATTTTAGGAATGTTGACTCATCCTCAGATTTTTCTGCAAACTAAGATTTTTGGCGAAAAGTCAAAATAGGGCCATTTTTGTCTGGAAAATTCAGGGGACCGTTTTTTATCACATTTTTGGGACACAAGTTGTATCTACCAGAGAGGAAAAATGTCAATTTGATCGTGGACTTGATGGTGGAATTTTTTAGGGCCGAATTGAATTAATTCAAAAAGGAATGGAAGTGGAATTGAAGGAAATGTCATCAAATTCGTAGCCCCCCATGCGCCACACCTTTGGACCATCTCAATGACTTTCTAAGGAAGTTTTGTGGCTAGAGAATTGTTGAGGAAGACAACCCATCCAAGTGGCACCTCTTCAAGGAGACAAGAGGATAAAAACGATGAAGAGTGGCCCCCTCCAAGCTTGTTTGGTCCCCTTCTTTTTCCTCTGCTTTTGCTTTCTCCATTTCCAGACTTTAGGAGCTCTACAATTTGTAGAGAAAGCCGTAGCCTCGTCCCCTTGGCCGTCAAGCAACCTGCCAAGCCCTGGAACATTGTTTCTGCCCGTCGTGCGCTCGGCCGGGAGCCTGCATGCACTACTCGCTGTCCTCGCGTCTAGCCACCCCTCTCATGCCTCCTTGCCATCCCACGGGTTCCTTGGGTCGACGTCGGAGCCCTTGGGTCGCTGTCCAGCCACTGCCAACTGCTGGAGTTGCCCGCTTAAGCTGCTGCAGCCTATCTGCCTCACTTTCGCCGTTTCCACCCTGAACCAGCAGCTCAGCTCACTCCTCGGCCTAGTGTCCATAACCAAAACTCCAGCAAGGGTTTTGGGCTTCGAGGCCCATTTCCGAGCCTATCTCGGCCTCAAAAGGTTCCCTTGCTTTGGAGTTTGTGGCCTGTCTCTATCTCGCCATCGAAATGAACTTACCGGCTTGCAAATCTAGTGAGTTTACTTACTAATCTCCGCTTAGGGAATTAATTATGCTTAAGGGTTGATTATTTTAGGTTCAGTATGGATTAGGTGATTAGTTAGAATGGAATAGTGATTTAAATAATTGTTTATGCATGTGAGGTGATTAGAGTAGCGTAATTAGAGACTGAATATGTTGTAGTGTCTATCTATTTAGGTTAAAAAATTTTCTGGCCCATTTCGGTATTTAATTAAACTTTTCCGGCTTAAGTTGCATTTATTGGTATTTATTTAACTAATTATTATTTTGTGGAAATTCGATCGAGATAGTCGATAATCGGAATTTTATGCCGATTGCAACGGTGTGCTTGATTTATTTAATTGAGTGCTGGATTGTGCAAATTGAGTATTTATCCCAAAATTTAATAATTTCGGTATTTAATTAGAAAAATGCCGGGTATCAATTTACAACACCAAAAATATTTTACTCAACTATATAATTAGTGGGATTTTATAAAATAAAGATATTATACTTTTGGCTGAGGCCTACCGTATACCCACACACGATTATTTTAATCAGGTATATTTTAACAAGATGAAATTGGGCCAAGTTTGTTATTTGATTGAGAGATTGGTGTGCAAGGCACAAAGATCTTGGCCAGGGTGAGTTTATCATAGGCTAGCTTGTGTGAGCATTAGATGTTTAGCTTGTGAGAGCAGTATACTATATCAACCTATAAGTGTTGGATATGTCAGCTTGTTAGAGCAGTATACTTTATTAGCTTGTGTGAGCAAGGATCATTTATCAGCTTATGACAGCAATGATCAATATGTTAGCTTGTGGGAGCTACTATCTATCTATATCAACTTGTGCAAGCTACTATCTTTCATTTTCAACTTGTGTGAGCATGGTTTGTGTTGATGATACCGAATAGATAGCACCGAATTGATAGATAGTATGATACCGATTGATCGATTGTTGGATTAAGCAATCACTGATATTGAATGATTGATTGGTTGAGATTTATGAACTGTACTAACTTGCAGGAAAGAATTGAGGCAAATGTAAGTCATCTATCTCATGCGTGCATAGATAGCCCTTGAGCGTATTTCCTTCCTAGTCGGGACTTAGGGGGTGAACTTGCTGAGATGTCGTCTCACCCCGTTGTGGGATGACATTTTCAAGTCGTTAGATGGTAGCTCCTCCCGAGCATTTTGGACAGTCGAAGAAGGTCATCAAGCAGGTGTCTTATATTTCGAATCATGAGAACCAAGGGGGATGGGCCTATGAACTCGTGAGGTCCGTGGTTTGGATCGATGCGGGTCTACCCCATAAGGTACCCCATCAACACAAATCATGGTATAGCCATGAGCGGAATAGACCGAGAGAAGGTCCCATACCAAAATCTGAAGTCCTTGTGTTGGTGCTGGAGGTTGCTTTTGGGAAAGGCACAGCAAACCCTCCTGGTGGTTTAGAGGTTAACCTGAATCTTTTGGATCCAGGGTCCCCGGTGTATTCTGAGGAGGACTCGAATGCTTGAGGATCTGTAGCACTCTACCCCCTTTTTGTAGACCATGCACATATCGACTAGTATCGTATATGACTGGGTTTGATATATGTATATAAGTGTGTTGTGGTTTGCAAAAAAATGTGGCCCTGCTTTTCTATCCCATCTTCGTGTTGTCTGGGGATTTAATTATTCTCTTTTGTATGCGCATTAAAATGAATGGGTTGGCGACACGTCCTGGGACGTTGCTATTTAATCAACCACCGAGGGATGGACACGCGTTAGGAAGATCAGGGCGTGACACACCCTATGAAGCCCATGTCAACCCACTTTGTACAACTACGCTTGGTATATACTACTTCAAATTTAGGTATAAACACACTCCCATAAACACCCTCATAATACATGAGAACTTTGAAACACAAAGGTAGTGGGAGGTCTCTCCTATATGTCTGAACAATAACGAGTGAGCCTAAGCTCAGTAAACGAAATTTTTCTATGTTTAATTTTAAAAAATCACCTTATTATCACTTTACTTGATACAAAACAACATGGATAGATAACAAGCAATTATGACAAGTGCATGAGCCAATGATTTACCTTTCCTATTAAGATATGTCCATGAAATCTAATAACAACATTGCACACATATGGCATAACATAGTTCATGCATGGTAATCTCAAAATAGTTCATGAGTGCTTATATGCATTTATATATGTATATACATATGCATTTGGTTTGTTACTTTTCCTCTCGAACACTCTTGAAGCATCTCGACATACTAAGCATCTCAACTTTAAGGCAGCTCAACCTATGGGGCATCTTAACTCCCGAGGCATTCTAACTATGATGTGACATCCTAATTTTCAACCATACTTTCAACTAAATGAAATGGGTTTTTCATCGATGCACCTATGGCATTTTTCTTTGAGTTGACCACTCACGAGATAACTAGTCTATCAGGTGAAGCCGTTAAGGAACCTAAATGCAATTGACTTGAGAATTCGATCGGAAATCGACAGCTCGACCGTGCTAATATGCGAGGGTCAATATGGCACCGTCAAAATCAATTAGAGACTGAAGATAGGTTGGTTCAATAGAAACATGTAATTAAAGTGTGGGTGACTACACCTAATTGCAAAATTCGCATCGAACGGCACTAAATCGATTTTTCTGTCGTTTTTACTATACCCTTGCCCATACTTGAAGCATTGAGATTTTTGCGACAACCGAGAGTCGCCAATGAGTCAGAGATGCACATGTGGATCAAAAATAATTGACCACGGGTCAATTGCGCTAAAAATTCCTATAAGCTACCTGGTAGGATAGGTCACGCTAAAATCGCATCCGGTTGAAATTAACCATGAAAATGAACCCAATTTCAGAAATTAAAAGTTCTATCATGTCACGATTAATTTTACGAATGTTGACTCATCTTTCGAAGAATTTTTGGCAAGCCCAAATTTTCGGCGAAAAATCAAAATTGGACAATTTTGAACCAGGAAATTCGAAGGGCCATTTTGAGCGTGTTTTTGGTCGTCAAGTTGGATCTTTTGGTGAGGAAAATTGTGGAATTTGGTGTGGGCTTCCTCCCTCATCAATTTGGCCATGAATTTGTGGCCAATTGAAGTGGATCTGAATTGATTTGGGAGGGGTGCAACATTTCAGCTTCATCTTGGCTTGCTTAGGAAGATTTAAGAAGGGAGAATTGGCTATGGATGAGGCTGAAACTAGTGGGAGACTCTTCTTGAGTGTTTAGGATATTTGTTGAAGCTTTTATGGCCATTTGTCCCCCCCCCCTCCAGCTGCAGCAGCCTATCATCTTCTTCTTGACTTCATCATCCTCCATTGTTGATGAAAGAAAGGTGGAAAACTAGGCAAGACCAATAGTAGCTTGGCAGCCACCACCAGACCGCCTCACACCCATCCGAGCTACCGCCAAACTGCTCGTCAGCCCCTCTCGCCATCGTGCCCGAGCCTGTGCACCCATCTTGCTTGCACACCATCCCCCACGTACGTGCTCTGGTCGCCGTCGCAGCTCCGCCCATCTGGTCATCATAGCTATCCTTGAGCCACCATCGTAGCCTCCACTGTCCGTCTAGCCTCCTCACAACCTCTTCCCTTGCCATTCTAGCCAAGCCAAGCCCCTTATACAAACCGAAGTTCCAGCTTAGAGTTGAAACTCGTGGGTTGTCTTCTAGGCCTTTCCCGGCCTCCTCGAGTGTTGCCATAGGCTCGAGTCTTGCTTGCCTCCACGTCGCCGTCGTCGTGAACTCATCGGCTCGCTAATTCGGTGACTTTACTTGCTAAACTCTACTTATAGAGTTAATTATGCTTAGAGGAGGATTAGTTTAGTGTAATTAGTGATTTAGTTAGTTCATTAGGCTAATTAGGTGGTTATATTAGTTTAGTTATGGGTTAATTAGATTGTTTGATTTAATTAGCTTAGTGCATTATTTATTTAAGTTCAATTAGGTGGTTAGATTAGTGTATATAGCTTAATTAGTCATTTATTTAATTATTTTGCATTTATTTAATTATTTAATATTTTCTGGAAATTATACTAGGATAGCCAGTCGTTAGAATTTCGTGTTGATTGTCGTGGTGTAGTTGGTTTGTGCAATTGAGTGTTAAATTATGCAATTAAGTGATGATTGTTGATTTTTGATTTATTATTCCAAAAATATGGTATTCTAAAAATGTAGAATTTTGGTATTTAATTAGAAAATACTGAGTGTAGGGTTTTGACACCAAAGATGTTTTTAAGTACTAGACAAATAGTGGGATTTTTAAAAGGAAGAATATCACCTTTTATGGTTCGATCTAACCGTGTACCCACACACGATTATTTTACTGGAGGTTTTAATATGAAGAAAATAGGCCAATTACATTATTTAAATTGAGACATTTGAATGCAAAGCACAATATCCTTGGCCGGGATTAGATGTGCGTGCGATGGTTATGAGAACCCGTCACCCGATGAGAGTCGGGTGGCTGATGCTCCTAAATGGAATGCCTTTGTCAACAGATGCCGGTCGCAGTAAAGGCTAGGCCGATACTCCTTTGGGAATGCCATCTAGAGATAGATGTTGCCGTGCTCGATGGGGTGAGATGACGCCCGGCTATGCCAAAAGACTGCTGACCGTTGAGTTGGCCATGCCCGTGGGGCCATAATGAATTGGAATGCGTGAATGATTAAGATAAACGCGCCTGATTATGGGACAAAATTATGTGGCATGGAATGGGACATGTCATAACGATTTGGCCTTATAATCAGGACCCCTGTGATTGTTTGAGATATAAGTTGAGGCGTTCCAATCGTTGAGTGCATTTACTGCATATATCTGTTATATGAACTTTACTGACATGTAGGAAGGAACTGAGGCAAGATAAGTCTTATGTGATGTGTGATTAGGCTGTCTCTAGGTGTATTACCTTCCTAATTGGGGTTTAGGGTGTGAACTCGCTGAAATTTTTATCTCACCCTGTCATCGGTTACAATTTTCAGGGCTGTAACGTGGAAGATCCAGAGCCGAGGCTGAAGGGTCCAGAGTGTAGATGGCCTAGTGGTTTCTTTTGGAGTTAAGCCTTTGTATATGGACCCGTTTGTATAAAGACTCGATGTATTTATAAAGTGTGTTTGGTTTTGTCATGCCCCAACCCTCCGAGCATGTGCCTATCCCCGCTTGGTCGATATAATAGCGATGTCCCAAGACGCATCGCCAACCCATTCAATTTTTAAATACGTATGCAAAAGCAGATATAAATCCCCAGACAATAAAAGAATGGGATAGGAATGCAGAGCCAATTTTTTTCAAACCACAACAAGTCTTTTATAAACAAACGGGGTTTATACACAAGACTAGGCTGGTTACAAAAATTTCGGCTCATCAAAAAGGAGTTGTCCTATCACTAACTAGTTATACAGGTTCGCCGATTATGCTTCTTCCACCTTCCCAAACTTCGAGACTTCCGGCTCTCCACGACCGTCACTTAAGGACCTGAAAATGTGATCTCACAACAGGGTGAGACTACGTTTTAGCAAGTTCAGCCCTTTAAGACCCTATTAGGAAGAAAATATGCCCTAAGGGTTGCCTAAGCACGATCAGGCATCAAAGGACTTACCTTGGCCTTAGTTCCTTCCTGCAAGTCAATTTAGTTCATGAATACTGACAATCACATCATCCAATCAATCAGATCGACTCATCGATCAATTGACTTTGTCGATTACATGTCATCAAGACCACTCCCCGGTCATCTCAATTATTCAAATTGAATTCTTACTAACAGTTTAACGAGCATTGCCTACCAAATTCTTAGCTATAAATCTCGGTCCTAAAGGACACAACCTATCTTTAGGTGGTAATCACGGCCCAGTGGGCACAACCTTTAATAGGTGGCAGATTACGTCCTAATGAGCACAACCTCTATCAGGTGGTGAATCATGGCCCGATTGGGCATAACCTCTAATAGGTGGCAAATCACGGCCCGATCGGGCACGACTAATTCCAAATTCAGTGGTAAATCATGGCCCTGTGGGCACAACCTCTATTAGGTGGTAAATCATGGCCCTATTGTGCACAACCAATTCCAATTCAGTGGCAAATCTCGGCCCAACTAGCATGGCCATACTTCGATGGCTTTCTAAGTCCACTCACAACCTTCATGTTTATTTCCCACTCAAATACCGACATTTTCTAATTTTGGGATAATTTCCCCAAAATCACCAATTCACTCAATTTTCACAAAACAGTGCTCAATTAAATAAACATAAAGCACTACTGCAATTAGCACGAAATTCCGGTCACCGACCATCCTAGTTGAATTTTTGAAAAATAAATAAATAAATAATTAATTACAAAAATAAATAAATAAATACCAATAAATCAACTTAAGCCCGATAATGCCTAACTAGAAGCCGAGGCAAGCCTGGAAAATTTCCGAACCACTCTAGTTAAATACTAGAGCTTGTTTAGACTCTAATTGCAATAAAGTAACTACCTAACATGCATAAGCAATTAATTAAATCACTAATTTAATCTAATCTAACCACATAATCCATCTTAGCTTAAACTAATCAATCCCTAAGCGAGGATTAGTGAGTTAAACTCACTTGTTTTATAGTCCGAGCGGTTCAAAAAGTATTGGTTTGCAGAAAAAATCTTCAGAGGCTGAGCCGACATTCCTAAAATGACCTGTGACATGACAGAACATTCAATTTCTGAAATCAAATTCAAATTCGTGGTTAATTTCAATCCGATGCTTTTTTAGCGAGACCTAACATATTGGTTAGGTTTCAGAACTTTTTAATGCAAATGACCAGCGTTAATTTTCTTCGAGTCATAATGAACCCCTTCAATACATTAGTAACTCTCGGTGGTCATTAGAATATCAAGATTTCAAATACGAATACAATGTACCGAAACGATAGAAAAATCAAACTGGTGCCAATCAATTAGAATTTTGCAATTTAGTGGGATCACCTACATTTAACCACTCATCTCAATCGAACCAACCTATCTCTAATCTCTGCTTAATTTATATCTGTGTTGTAATGATCTCGGCAGATGAGCACGATCGAACAGCCGATTCCTAGTCGAATCCTCAAGTATATTTGCCTTAAAATCCTTAATGGCTTCCCTAGATAGTCTAGTTATCTCACGAGTGATCAGCTTTGAGAATAGCACTATAGGCGTGTCGATGAAATGCCCGATTTATTGAATTGAAAGCATAGACGAAAACCTAGGATGTCACAACTCTTCCCCTCTTGTAAAAATTTCGTCCTTGAAATTTAAACTTTACAATACTTAAGCAAAAAGGTGGGAGTACAAATGTCTCATTGACTCTTTAGTCTCCCAGGTTGCCGCTTTAGTACCGTGGTGTTGCCAGACCACTTTGACCATCGGGATGGTCTTTGTATGCAGAACTTGCTCTTTTCTGTCCGCGATCTGAGCCGAGCTTTTCACATATAACACTCGGTCATCCACGTCCAATTCCTTGAAATTGAGCATGTGGGTCGGGTCAGGCTCATATTTCCTTAACATCGACACATGAAATGTGGCATCCCAAAATTCATGACGACCTCTAGTTATATTAAAGCCTATGAATAGGTGATGGAAGTACTATCAAGTTATTTTATGGCCATTTAATCCATAATTTGCAATAAGATTTATGGCCAAGCTTTTAATGGATAATTATGTGATAGGAAAGAAAATTCTATCATTGGCCATGTGTATTATAAATTGGAATTTATGGATTTGTGACTACAAGTTTTACGGCCTTTTTATTTTTGCAATTTAGGTATTTATTTAAGTGGAAAATGTTAATAGATTATTAAAAGGTTAGTGGGCCGAAATTCTTAGGCCAAGCTAGCCCAAAAACCCAGCCCAAGACCCCCTCCACTTCGTCCCAAAGCCAAGCCCATGAAGCCCATTGGGCCGTCGACCAAGCTGGCCCCAAGCCCAGCCGGATGGAGCCCCTTTTGCATGGCAAATTGCCAAGTGTGGCTGCCCCCATTGGCCATCTTGGGCGGCCACATGCAGCTTTCAATCATTTCAAATGATTGAAGGAAAGGGAAATTAAGAGAGGGAGAGTGACCGGTTTTAGTGAGTGAGAGAGAGAGAGAGAGAGAGAGAGCTGTTGAGAGAGTGAGAGAGGGAAACCAAGAGAGGAGGAGGCCATGCGAAGAAGAAGGAAGAGAGTTCGTCTGCCGTTCGTCACTACTTTGCCTCTGTTTGCTGCTGTTTTGTGCTTGAATCTAAGGCAAGTGAAGTCCTAAAACCTACTCTTTGCATTGCTGTGTGTATGTGTAGTAGATGGTAAGTCTTGGTTGCGGTAGATGAGATGAGATTTTGGAGCTTTGAAGAGAGATTCGTTGGTCATGCATGTTGATTTCGGAAAGACCAGTCCGACCATCTGCGAGTTTGTGTGTTGCATGTGACTTTGTAGTTGAAATCGTGTTTTGACTTCTTCATTAAAGTTGTATAGAACACCTTGAAGAACAACATACTAAAATTTGAGGCAAAAAAAAAACAAGAAATGGTCAGTGAAATGATTTATCTTTCGAAAGACTAGATCTGGAATTCGTTGTGCTGACCTTCAGTGGTTTCGTGGTCTGTAAAGTAACCTTCTTGTGAAAATATCACTTTGGTCTCTTAACAAAAGTTGTATCATACTTCTTGGGGTATAACATATCAAACATTTAGAGGAAATGAACAAAAATAGGTCGGTGAAACCGTTGTCTTTTTAAGAAACTGGATCTGGGAAAAACACTGCTTCGACCTAGTATGATTTCGGGATTTTATAAAATCATACAGTTAAAATTTGATCGTGTGTCCTTAATACAAGTTGTAGGTAGTATTCTAAGGAATAACATACTGAAATTTCAGAGTAAATGGACCAGTAATGATGAAGGAAACGATTTTTTCTTCAACACGGGTAGATCTGGAAAACGATAGTGAGAATAGGAAAAGTAAATTGATTTTATCTTTTATTTCAGAACGAATTGGACTACGATTTCCACATGAAACTTGTACCTCTAGGTCTTAAATACAGCGTGTCCAAATCTCAGAATTTTTTGAGTTTATTTAAGGGTTTAATCGAAATTTTTTTCAAAACTATGCATGGATGATGTTAAAATCCTTTTTTTGGTGATGTATGGACCTGTACGTATTCTGCAAGGCCTTGTTTGACATGGTGTTCTTCACGAAATGTGTTTTCTTAGATCTTATCTACAATGTGTTAAATTTTCAGAATTAATTTCCATTGTTTACTAATTTTCCAGAATTTTTCATAGACAGCACGCATTCTGTTTAAGCTGAAAGACTGTTCTATTTACAGGTTATTGACTTGCTAGATAAATTGTGATATCTTGGATTATCATTCGCGCAATGATGTGGTGACATTCATGCATATCATATGACATCAAAAGATTTATGGATTTTCATGAATTCAATGAAGTTTCTCAAAACCATTGCATCAAATAATATTTTTCCCAATGCATATTATATGATTTTAAAAAGGCCGGTTCCAATGATTGGCATTATTACATCATGTGCCATGTTGATATTGAGACACAAATTTGAATATAAATTATGATGATGATGATACCATCGGAGATGTGAGCCAACGATGCCCCGGGAGTGTCGGGATGCCCGGAATGTGGAGGTGCCGGATGCTCAGTGGCCTAGTGGCGTAATTTCGGAGCGTCCTTAGGAGTGTCGAGATGCCCGGTGGTATACGGTACGTAATTCCAGAGGGGATGCCTAGTGGTATGGCGGTACGTAATTCCGGAAGCCTTGGGGGTGTGTGCCCGGGGGGATTCCTCGTGATGCTAGTTGGGATGCGAGATGCCCGGAATGTGGGGGTGTCAAATACCCGGTTGTATTTTTAATACATGCCCGGAGGTTCCTCGCGATGCCTAGTTGGATGCAAGCGATAAATTATGGGATGCAAACATTGATCCCTGGAAAGAAAAACTGATGAGATCCTTGTGAAAGATAAGAATTGAAAGTGAATCATGTGCACAGGTGTATGCATAAGGCATGATGCATGATCTACTTATGAAAATAAATTGATGCTATTTGACATTGAGAATGCGATCATGAAGGCTTGAATGGATCTCATGGTGATGTATACTTGATAGCATGGATGATACGAATCATGGTGAAATATGCACGATGGCATGGCAAGATATGCATGACTACATGGAAATATATGCACGACTGCATGGTGATGTATGCTTAATAGTATGGATGATATGAGTGCATGGTGGTATATGCACGTTGCATGGTGATATATGCATGAATGCTTGATGATGAGTGCATTGTGGTATATGCACATATGGCATGGATATGCATGAATGCTTGATGATGAATACATGGTAGTATATGCACATATGGCATGGTGATATATGCATGAATGTTTGATGATGAGTGCATGATGGTATATGCACATATGGTATGATGACATATGTATGGCTGCAAAGTAAGTTATGCTTGAATGCATGAATGATATGTGCTTTGTTATGATGCCTTGATTGTTCTGTTTGACGCAATGAATATTTTGGTGGATCTTTACTACTAAGTGATTGTACTCACCCCTTTTGGGGAATAACATTTCAGACTAGATAAGACACCTCTACTGCCACTGCCACCAGTTGATGAATCAAGTGGTTGGATATGACCACGTGGAGGAGGATAGCAAGGGAAGGAACCTTTGGATGCTGACACTGATCGATGAACTTGAAGTATACGACTGTTGGAAGAGATGTCGGTCATCTTTTGAAGTATAGCCAAGTATAGAAAACTATGGCATTTTAATGTACCGAGGAATGATGTCCATCTGGTTTTTATAAATAAAAGTGTTTGGCTTTTACCTATAAATGTTTAGTAGGTGTGCATCGTTTTCTGAATATAATGAAGGGAGTTGATGGATGTGCTTCGGCCATATGAACTGCGTAAGGGATCGATAATAAAAGATGTAAATCCCCATGGTTGTATGGACCCGCTACAATTGAAATGGTATTAGAGTGACATGTTATTAGGGAAAATAAAAGGTAAGCGAACTGTGGTGACCCTAACGAATCGGGGGCCATCGAAGGGTGCCACATGAAAGACGTCATGCACTTACGCCAATCTCGTCGGCAACGCAAGATGATACGCTAGGGTCCTGATTCTCTCGAGAATCTCAAACGGCCCTACGTACTTTGGACTCAGTTTTCCTTTCTTGCCAAAACGCGAAGTTCCCCTCATTGGTGACACATTCAAAAAAACATGATAACCAACTTTGAATTCCAAAAGCCTTCGACGCTTATTTGCGTAACTTTTCTGATGACTTTGAGCTGTCTTTAATTTGCCTCTGATCACTGCCACGGCATCCATTGATAGCTGGACCAACTTTGGGCTTGTAATCTTTCTTTCCCCAACTTCATCCCAACACACCAGTGTTCTGCATGCTTTGCCATACAACGCTTCAAATGGAGCCATCTGAATGCTTTGCTAATAACTATTGTTGTAGGTAAATTCCATGAGATGAAGGTGTTTCTCCCAACTTCCTTTAAAGTCCAGTACACAAGCTCTCTGTATATCTTCAAGGGTCTGAATTGTCCTCTCAGACAGACCATCCGTCTGAGGATGATATGCCGTACTATACCAGAGCTTTGTACCTAAAGCACCTTGCAAACTTTTTCCAAAAATCAATGGTAAATCTTGGGTCTTGATTTGACATTATCGTAACCGGCACTCCATGTAGTCGAACTATCTAGCGAACATACAACTCAGCGTGCCTATCCAAGTCAAGATCCTTTCGCACTACAATAAAGTGAGTCGACTTTGTTAACTTGTCGACTATTACCCAAATCGAATCATTACCTCTTTGACTCATGAGTAACCCAGTCACGAAGTCCATCGTAATGTGCTTCCATTTCCACTCTAGATCTCAAGAGGTTGCAAAAGTCCTATGGGCTTGCAATGCTGAGCTTTAACCTATTGACACGTCAAACACCTGGTGACATGTTTGGCGATATCCGCCTTCATATCAAACCACCAGTAGTGTTCACGCAGCTGATACATCTTGGTACTTCCAAGATGAATGCTGTAACTACTACGATGAGGTTTTGATAGAATATCCTCTCTAAGCTTCGCATCGTTAGGTACAACCAAACGCCCTTCAGAACTTCAGTGTTCCATGATTAGAAACCTGAAAGTCAACTTTCCTTTCTTCGATATCTTCTTGTAAAATTTTTTGAACATCTAGGTCTGTCAGCTGAAGTAACTTGATTCCTGATATGCACATCCGACTCAATTCTAAGGGTGGGCATAAGGTGAGAAAGATGGCCTACCTCAAATTTAAACACCGAATCTTGAGCTTGCTCGTTTAAATTCCATTCCTTAACCAGAAAATGAGCAATTGACGACTTTCGACTCAAAGCGTCAGCGACCTTGTTTGCTTTTCCTAGGTGATACAAAATATCACAATTTTAATCCTTAAAAAGTTCCATCCATCGGTACTGTCTCATATTCAACTCCCTCTAACTCTGATGGTCCGTGAAGATCCAAAATTTTTCCCCACACAAGTAATGTCTCCAAATCTTCAACGCAAATATGATTGCCATGAGTTCTAAGTCATGCGTTGGGTAGTTCAATTCATGAGGTTTCAACCGGCAGGAGGCGTATGTAACAACCTTACCATATTGCAATAACACGCAACCCAGTCCTCTGAACGACGCATCACTATAGATCTCGTGCCCTTCGGGACCAAATGGAATCGTCAACACAAGTGTGGTAGTTCGCTTTTGCTTCAGCTATTGAAAGCTACACTCACACTTGTCTAACTACACAAATTTCTCATCTTTCTTTAGAAGACTTGTTAAAGGCGACACCAAAGCTGAAAATCCTTCCACAAATCGTCTGTATTAGTCTGCCAAACCTAGAAAACTTTGGATCACTATCACTGTTGTCAGTCTCGGCCAGTTAATCACTGCTTCTATCTTGCTCGGCTCCATGGAGATTCCTTCTCCTGAAATCACGTGACCTAGGAAAGCAACACAAATCAGCCAAAACTCGCATTTGCTAAACTTAGCATACAACTGATAAATCCTCAAGGTTTGGAGAACTAATCTCAATTGCTCCTCGTGCTCCTCAGCACTCCTTGAATATACCAGGATATCATTGATGAACACAATCATGAGCTGATCTAGGTATTCCTTGAATATTCGGTTAATCAAATCCATGAAAGTAGCTGGAGCATTTGTCAACCCGAATGGCATCACAGTGAACTTGTAATGACCACACCAAGTACGAAATGCTGACTTTGCAATGTCTTCTTTCCTATTCCTCAGCTGGTGATATCTCGTCCTCGAGTCGATTTTGGGAATGTCTTCTTTCCTTGTAACTGATCAAATAAGCCATTGATCCTCGGCAATGGATACTTGTTCTTGATCATTACCTGATTGAGTTGGCGATAGTCGATGCATAAACGCAACAAACCATCTTTCTTTTTGACAAATAGAACTGGTGCTCCCGAAGGTGATGATGCACTGGGACGTATGAATTCCTTATCCAACAATTCCTGCATTTGCACATTAAGTTCTTTCAACTCTGATAGCACCATCCGGTAAGGAGCCTAAGAGATTGGCTCTGTCCCAGGTGCTAACTCAATCACAAACTCAATTTCTATCCCTAGTGGCAATATTGGCAATCGAAATATCTTCAATCTTCAGCTCCTCAACATTGGGAAATTCTTGCACAATCGAAATATCTTCAATCTTCAGCTCCTCAATTGTTGTATCCACGGCAGTTGCCAGGTAACCTTGACATGTCACGCCCTGATCCTCCGAGCATGTGCCCATCCCTCCATGGTCGATTAAATAGTGACGTCTCATGACACATCGCCGACCCATTTATTTTTAAATGCACATAAGGAAGTAGATAAATAATCCCTAAACAACAATTTAATGGGATAGAAAAGCAAGATTAACTTATGCACATTACTATCCGATAATTACAAGGTCTACCAAAAAGGTCAATTCTCCAAAACTAGTTGTCATAGGTTCAACTATTCAACTTGCTTGCTAAACCTTCAGGGTCCATAGGATCCGAGTGAGACGGTGGGTGCTCTACCACACCATCAGGAAGACTAGCTAAATCCCCATCTAGAGCTTGCGCAACATCAGTCACCTTAGCAAGTACATCAAAGCTTGTAGGGAGCTTATCCTAAGACCGTAGAGAGTGGTGTGGAACTAGGCTATGAATCTATAGGTTATCTCCTGGTGTGGGACTTCCTCAACCCAAACTGTGGTCACAACCATCTCGTAAGTCCAATCACTCATGGGATTAGGGAAAATAGAGACTTGCTCTATCACTCTTATGGGATGACCATGACGTCCAGGGGGAGATGCTATCCGCGAACCTGAAAATGTTATCCCACAACAGGCTGAGACTACGTCTCAGTAAGTTCTACCCCCTAAGCTCAATTAGGAAGCCAAAACGCCCTAAAGGCTACCTAAGCACAATCATGAGTCAAGGATTTACCTTAGCCTTAGTCTCTCCCTACAAGTTAGTTCAATTCATAAATACTGACAGACATAGCACCCAATCACATCATATCACACCATTGATCAATCGACTTAGTCGATTACATGTTATCACGATCATCTCTTAGTCGGCCCATTCTAGACTATCTATAAGACCCCTCATATTAGGACTGCTCACTCTAAGCTGATAAATGGATAGTATAGCTCTCATTAAGTTGGTATATAGTGCACTGCTCTCAATCTAAGCTGACATATCACCCGTAGGTTGATATAACACACTAATAATGGTCCCTTTAAGCTGATTAAGTATGCTGCTCACAATCGAAGCTGGCATATCAGAGCCCGTAGGATGATATAGTATATTGTTAATGCTCTCTCTAAGCTAATAGGACTGCTCTCACTAAGCTGCTATATCAAAGCCCGTGGGTTAATATAGCATACTAGTATACTACTATCAATCTAAACTAACATATCGCCTGTAGGCTGATATAGTATACCATCCCAAACTATACAATTTCATTCACATTTTTTATCATACCCGATATAAATACACGTGTGTGGAAACACGGCCGGCCTTAGCCGAAATATAGTGTTTTCACTTTCGAACCTCCCACTATTTTCAGCAATCCCAAAATAGATTTTTGCGCTGTAGACCAACGCCTAGTAATCTTCCACCCAATTACCAAAATTTTTCAATTTTTGGAATAATTACCACAACCACAAATTTCACTCAATTTGCACAATCAAGTACTCAATTAAATAAATAGAGAGCACTACTACAATCAGCATGAAATTCTGGTTACTGGCCATCTTGGTTGAATTTCCAAAAAATAATTAATTAATTAAATAATTTCAGACAATATTAAATAAATACAAGTAAATGCAATAAATCTAACTTAGGCCCATTATAGCCGAATTGGACATCGAAATGGACCCGAAAAAATTCCGAGGTTCGTTAGATAAATACTCAAGTCTATTTACTCGCTAACTACATTGACTAACCACCTAACATGCATCGGTAACTAATTTAATTTCACTAATTACATCTTACTTACCACCTAAACATGCTTAACCTAAAGTAATTATCCACTAAGCGCCATTAACCTACTAAGTGAGGTTTAGTGAGTTGAACTCACCTGATTAATAATCCGTTCGGATCAAACTGACGAGAACGCGATGGGGGTGATCCTCTCAAAAGCGGGTTCTTCAACCAGGGTCGGGATGGGCTCAAAAACGAGCCACTATACCCACAAACCCTTGCTGCATTGGCCACTGATCAAGGCTGAACGAGCTGCCATGGGGGCTGAATTAGGCACGGCTCAGGCTAAGTTCGGCGATTGTGGGTGGGAGTGCGGGCTGTAGCTGAAACAACCGTGAATCGGGCCAAATTGAAGCCGCGGGACCTGCTGGAAATTGGCCATCAGAACGCTGCTGACAGGCTGCAATGATGGGCTTCAAGGACGGCCCGATGTGGACGGGCGAAAGGGTGAATTCGTTGCAGCAGAGACGGGCCTGATTTAGAAGCGGTGAACAAACCGCACGTGAGTTGATGCGTTGGTGATGTTGGTGGAGGAGAATGGACGCAGGTGGGGGTGTCGGTGGGGCAGGTCGTGCGAGGGAAATGGATAGCAACAAGGACAGGAAGGAGAGAAGGCCATCGTCTTCGTGGGGCAGCAAAAACAAGTCAAAGAACACGTGCAAGGAATAAAGAATAAAGGGAAGAGAGAGAGGGTGAGTGATGAATGTCAACCAAGGAAAAAATGAAAGTAAACGTTGAAGATTAAGGGGGAATTGTGGGGCAGCTGGCCGCATGAACAGATGGGGAAGAGAGAGGAGAAGAGATGCGCGGCAAGGGGAGGGAGAACGTGGGTGTCGAGCAGTCCATCGTGAGAGGGAAAGGGAATTGACCAAAAGTCAATAAAAGAAAAGGTAAGGAGGAGACCAACTGTAGGGGGTGTGTGCGCAAATGGTGGGGTAATAAGCGTGGGTCCAAAAGAAATAAAATAAGAAATAATATAAAAACTAAAAATTATAATCTTGATCACTTGAAAACAACTTTGACAATTGGTCATCCCAGGGCCAAATTCTTCGCCAATTGCGCAATGTGAAGTCTAAATGAAGACCAAGAAAAGCTGGTCCCTTTATCTCACGAATTTTCTTCAAATCCTAATTTCATTTCGTTTTTCTTGGAACCTAACGTCTTATTTGATGCGTAAAAAGCCCACGAAATTTCCTGTCACCTATTTACTCACAGCATATGCCAAAAATCCCTTCAAATTGGACAATCCAAATTTTCGTTCGTTTTCCGAATCGTCCGTATTGATTTTTCGTAAAAATCCCAAACTTACCAGAAAATCCTCAAAAGGTGAGCCAACATTCCTAGAATGACTCGTGAGACGGCAGGACTTTCAATTTTTGAACTCAAATTCAAATTCACAGTTAATTTCAATCAGACGTACTTTTAGTGTGACCTTGCCTACTAGGTAACTTTTAGGAATTTTTGGTGCAATTGACCCATGGTTGATTTTCTTCTAGCCACACGTACTTCTTCGACACCCTGGCAACTCTCAATGGTCGTGAAAATCTCGAGGTTTTAAATACGGACACAGGGTATCCAAAACAATTGAAAATCGATCTAGTGCCGATCAACGAGAATTTTGCAATTAGGTGGAATCACCTACACTTTGATCACCATCTCAGTCGAATCGACCTATCTCCGGTCTCCGATTGATTTTTAATTGTGCCGTACTGATTGTTGCAGACTGGCATGATCGGACAGTCGATTCCTAGTCAAATTCTCAAGTTTATTGCATTAAAACCCCTTAACGGCTTCACCTGATAAGTTAGTTATCTCATGAGTAGCTACCTCAGAGAAAAACACTATAATCGCGCCGATGAAATGCTCAACTTATCCGATCGAAATCAGAACTTGAAAATCAGGATGTCACATGACAACCCCCATCTAACAAACGGGTTGCCTCTTGCAACGAGATTAGAGAAATCGAGGGTCTTCCTCGATTCCTTATAAACTGGAAGCTCTCACCCTTAAAAGGGTTAAACTGAATCGACTTGCAATAATAGTCCGTTTTAGCTTGTTGCTTGATGAGCCAATCCATGCCAATTATCAAATCAAAGTCATACATGGCTAAGACTAACATATCTATTTTCCTCTCTCGCTCACCAGTCTCTAACTTGCAACTAGAACAACCCAATGGTGTAGATATGCTAACAACAGATTCCAATAATTCAGGATTCAATCCTATCAACTTAACATACCGCTCAACAATAAAGGAATGTGTTGCTCTTAGATCGAATGAAGCATAAGCAGGATGGTTGTTCAGCGAAACCGTACTTGTGATCATGTCAGGCGCAGCCTCTGCTAACCTTGAGTGATGCCATACACCGTGGCTTGAACTGGAGGTCTAAGCTGTCCTCCCTACGGTGCATTATAAGGCGTATACTCTCTGATCTGTCCAATCTATGGCGGCGACGGCAATTGCAGTTGTCCTCTTGGCCTTCTAGAACAATCTCTGGCCATGTGACCTTACTGGCCACATTCAAAGCAAGTGCCCGTCCTACGGGGGCATTGATTCGCTCCATTTTGCCTTCCACAAGCGCGACATAACTCAATCTGGTTTGACCCAGATTTGCTGTGGCATCCCAAAATTCAAGGCAACCTCTAGATGTATTAAAGTTTATGATTAGGTAATGAAATTTGCCTTTGGTTTATGCCTTGGCTATTGACTTACTTTTAAGACCAAGTGTTATATGGATGGAAATGTACCTTGTGTTCATAGGTTATTAAAATTAGTATTATATGATAAGTTGATAAGAAGAATTTATTCTTGGCTATGCACCTCATAGAATTGATTCTTATAGTTTAAGGATACAAGCTTTATGGCCATATGAAATTGTAAATTTGGAATTTATAAAAGAGGGAATTAAGATGAACTAATAAAAGTAAAATTGAAATTTATTAAGTTTGGACTTTAGGCCTAAGAGTATTGGACCTAAAGTAGGCCAAATTGGCTTGGCCCATGAAGCCCATGAAGGGGCTTCCATCGACCACAAGGGGGGAGGAGCCGGCCCATCTTCAAGCCCATCATGCATGGGGTTTGCCAAGTGGCGAAAAGGGAGTTACACCCATTGGCCACTTTGGGTGGCTCCAAATGATTGCAAATGATGGAATAAAAGGAAATAGAGAGAGAGAGAGAGAGAGAGTGACCGATTTTGAGAGAGGGAGAGAGAGAGAGCTGTCGAGAGAGTGAGGGAACCGAGAGTGAGGAGGAAGAGGCCGCGCGAAGGAGGAAGCCGCTCGTCCGTCGCCCGCAGCCGCTCGTGCGTCCGTCGTTTGCCGCCATCGTGCTTGCCGTAGCTCGGTTTGGAGGCAAGTTAGATCCATTGATCTGCTCTTGCATGTTGTGTCTAGGATGTGCTAGTGAAAGGTGATGAATTTCGGATGTCTAGAGTGTGAAAAAACCAAAGTTTTGAGGGTGTTGTTTTGAAATAGCAATCTGTTTTCGAGTAAACCGCCTGACCTAGAATGTTGTAGTATTTTTGAGGGGTTTGAGTCGAATTTTGGTTTTGAATTCTTCACAAAAGTTGTAGAAAACATATTAAAGTATAATCTACTAAAATTTGAGACAAAATGGCTGAGTTTTGAGGGGTGAAACCCTCCCTCTAAGAAAACATTAGATCTGAAACTGTTTTGTTGACCTCTTGGTGATTTGTGTGTTGCATGTAACTTTTTACTGAGAATTTCACTTCGACCCCTTCACAAAAGTTGTACAGAACATCTTGACGACTAACATACTCAAATGTAAGGTGAAACAAACAAGTGTAGCCTAGTTAAACGATTTTTTCTTTGAAGACAATAGATCTGGAAATGTTGTACTGAACTCCAGCGACTTCGTGGACTATAAAGTGACTTTCCTTTGAGAATCTCACCTGGATCCCTTAATGAAAGTTGTAGTGGACCTCTTGAGGCAAAATGTATCAAAACTTCATAGGAAATGAAGGAATATAAGTAGGTGAAATCTTGATTTTTCGGAGACTGCTAAACCTCGAATGTTCGGTACTAGGAACAGGGCTTCGACCGTCCATAGTTAATTATCTAGGATGAATCTTGCCTTGATGTCTTCATGAAAAATCGACCTTAGGGTCTTGAATATCATCTGGTAAAATTTCATAATTTTTGAAGGTCATTATGGTATTTAAGTTAAAATATTTCAAGAACTGCACAATCTGATGTGTCTGAATTTTGCAAGCTGTAATGTGTGAGCTATATCTTTTTGTGTGAAGTTCTTTTGGGCATGTGTTCTTCATGGAGTTGCTGCATTTATGTCTTGACTAACACATGTTCAGATTTCATAATTTTTAAGACCATGTGGGTATTTGATTAATATGTTTTATGAAATTGTGCAAGCTGGATTTTGGTAGATTTCAAAAAGTTATGGTGTATGGATCATTCTAAGTTGTATGGACCCCATGGATTATATTGTCATAAGTGATTGGATCTTGCTGCATATGTGATGATATTTGGCACTACATATAAGAATCAAAATGCTGAAAATGATCTTGTTGCCATCATATCATATGCCATGTTGAAATTGAGCCATAAATGTGAATGTGAACTATGATAAATGAGAATGTCGTCAGAGGTGTGAGCCAACGATACTCCGAGAGTGTCGGGATGCCCGGCCTGGGAGTATAAATGCTGGATGCCCAGAGGGTGTGTGCCAGATGTCCTCGGGAGTTTCAAGATGCCCGGGGTGTGGGGGTGCCGGAAGCTCGGAGGTGTGAGCCGGGGGATACCTCGTGATGCCGGTTGGGGTACGAGATGCCCGGAGTGTGTGTGTCGGATGGCCGGAAGTGTGTGCCGGAGGTTTCTCGCGATGCCAGGTTGGGTGCGAGCGATAAATGTGGGATGCAAATACTGGTCCCGGGAAAGAGAAGTGTGATGGCCCACGTGATGAGTAGGAGCTGCTACTTTTTGGACATAGCCGACACTTACAGATGGAGGATTTTGCATGATTGACATAGAGGGTCGAGTTGTCTTTTTTTGAGTTGTGGCCAAGTCTAGCCAAGAGTCTTGGTTTTCCTTTTGGTTGTGCCGACCCGTGAAACCATCTTGAAAATACGTAAATAAAGAGTGGCTCGGCTTTATTTTCTTATGGTGCTTAGTGGCGTGCATTGTATCATGATTGTTGGAGGGAGAATTAGTAAGACTTGATTATGCTTCCGCAAATAAGATGCGCTGGGACCATTATAAAAAAAATATATAAAATAAAATATGCCTAGGAACTAAGGTTCTTCTTTGGTATCTGTGGCAACCTTAGGTGTTTCGGGGAGCCACATTTACCAATCTCGCCTTTCCTATTGGGCGGTATCTGGAGTCTACCTCCCGTCATGGGCTTCTTTCCCTGACGGATTCCTTCTTTAAATGAACTAAACCTCGATCTAGACGAGGCAGCTTGCTCATTCAATCCTCTTTCTATCATTTGAGTTCGATGATAGACTTCTCGATAATTCGTCAAATTCAGCAGTAGCAAAGGTTGTTTCAATTCAAAAAGAAGGCCATTCCTGAACCTTCGGGCTTTTTCCTCAGGGTCCTCTATCAACCTCGGAGCATACTGTGATATCTCTGCGGACTTGACCCCATATTGGTCGACAGTCATATTCCCTTGGCGAAGGTGCTGAAACTCATCCATCTTTTGTTCCCGTGAAGTACCCAAAAAATACTGATCGTTAAATGCTCTTAGGAAGGCGTCCCACACCAGGATCACACCCTCAGGAAATACTGCATCCTTAGCGGCTCTCCACAAAATGTTCGCATTGCCTTGAAGTTGATACACAGCCAGTATCACCTTCTCCTCTTCGTTGCACATCAGAAGTGCAAACGCTTTCTCAAGATCCTAAATCTAGAGCAATGCAACTTCAGGGTCTCATTCACCAATGAACCTCGGCGGGTTCAACTTTAAGAATTATTCCACTAACTCATGAATCGGTCTTCCGGCAGCCACATTCCCAAGTGGAACTTCAGTAGGGCCAACAATAGGTGCAGCGACAGGTGTAGCAATGGGGGCGGCCTTAGTAGCGGTGGCAACAATAGCAGTAGCGGCGGCTTGAGCGGTGGCTGCAACAGCGGCGACTTGATTCCGAGCCTGCTGGTCCATCCGATTACCCATGACCTTTAGCACTCGCATGATCCCTTCGATCCTGGGATCACCAGGGGTTGCTACCCCAGCACTAATAGGAGGTGGTGCTACTCCACTGGCACTAGCCTGTGCTAGTGCCCTACCTGGGCCTCCTCGGGAACCAACCCTAATTAGTGTTTTACCCCGAGTCACAGGCTTAACAGTTCTCTTACTTGAAGTTCTTTGCTCTTGCTCGCTCGTGGTTCAATCTTATACTGAAACTTGTCTTCCAAATCCACACTGAATTGGAAGATGAGCGATCCACACACAATAAACAATTCTACCAATCAATTGCCATAGACATGCATCAATCATGAATGTAAAGGCCTTTCATATTTACTATCCCATATCCATCGCACCTTATCACTCCAATTTCTCACAACCACGCTCTGATACCACTAAACTGGGATGTCACTCCCCAACCCTTCGAGCACATGCCCAACCCTGGTTGGTCGATATAATAGCAATGTCCCTGGATGCATCGTCAACCCATTCAATTTTTAAATATGCATACGGAAGCAAATATAAATCTCCAAACAATAGAACAATGAAATAGGAAAGCAGGACCAATTTTTTTTCAAACCACAACAAGTCTTTTATAAACAAACAGGTTTATACACATGACCAGGCTGGTTACAAAAATTTCGGCTCATCAAAAAGGAACTATCCTACGACTAACTAGTCATACAGGTTCGCTGATTATGCTTCTTCCACCTTCCCAAATTTTGGGACTTTAGGCTCTCCACGACCGTCACCTATGGACCTGAAAATATGATCCCACAACGGGATGAGACTATGTCTCAGCAAGTTCAGCCCCTTAAGAACCGATTAGGAAGAAAATATGCCCTAAGGGTTGCCTAAACATATAATCAGGCATCAGAGGACTTACCTTGGCCTTAATTCCTTCTTGTAAGTCAGTTCAATTCATAAATACTGACAATCACATCATCTAATCAATCAGATCGACTCATCGATCAATTGACTCTGTCGATTACATGTCATCAAGACCACTCCCCGGTCATGTCAATTATTCAACCTCAATTCTTACTAACGATTCTACGAGAATAGCCTATCAAATTCTTGGCTATAAATCTCGGTCCTAAAGGACACAACCTATCTTTAGGTGGTAATCATGGCCCAGTGGGCACAACCTTTAATAGGTGGCCGATGACGGTTTGATTGGCACAACCTCTATCAAGTGGCGAATCACAGCCTGCTTGGGCACGAACTCTAACAGGTGGCCAATCACGGCTTGATTGGGCACGACCTCTAACAGGTGGCAAATCACGGCTTGATTGGGCACGACCGATTCCAAATTCATTGGTAAATCATGGCCTTGTGGGCACAACCTCTACTAGGTGGTAAATCACGGCTCTATCGGGCACAACCAATTCCAATTTGAAGGCAAATCTCAGCCCAACTAACATGGCCATACATCGGTGGCTTTCTAAGTCCACTCACAACCTTCATGATTATTTCACACTCAAATACCGACATTTCCAATTTTGGAATAATTTCACCATAATCATCAATTCACTCAATTTTCACGAACCGGTGCTCAGTTAAATAAATAGAAAGCATCACTGCAATCAGCATGAAATTCCGATCACCAACCATCTCAGTTGAATTTACGGAAAGTAAATAATTAATTAAATAATTACGGAAATAAATAAATAAATACGAATAAATCAACTTTGGCCTGATAATGCCTAATTGGAAGCTGAGACGGGCTTGGAAAATTTCTGAACCACTCTAGTTAAATACCAGAGGTTGTCGAGGCTCTAATTGCAATAAACTAACTACCTAACATGCATAGACAATTAATTAAATCACTAATCTAATCTAATCTAACCACTTAATCCATCTTAGCTTAAACTAATCAACCTTTAAGCATAATGAACCTACTAAGCGAGGATTAGTGAGTTAAACTCACTTGTTTTGCGGTTCGAGCGGTTCAAAACATCGAGGATGCAACGAGGCTCAATTCTCTCCAAAGCAGGCCTAACTTTTGAGGCCGGGAACAACCTCAAAACGGGCCAGACAACCACCTCAAGACCTGTGACACCCCTCGACGGCCCCGATCCGATTAGGGTCGCCACAACGCTTACCATTCACTTTCCTAATAACATGTCACTCTGATACCATTTCAATTATAGCGGGTCCATACAACCATGGGGATTTACATTTTTTTTATTTTAGATCGGTCCTTTGCGCAATTTAAATACGGAAGCACATCCAACAACTCCCTTCCCTATATTCAGAAAACGATGCACACCTACTAAACATCTTATATAAGTTAAAACCGAACACGTTTATTTACATAGAGCAAATGGACATCTTTAGTCGGTACATCAAAATGCCAATGTTTCTATACTCAGCTATACTTTAAAAGATGACCGACATCTCCTCCCATAATCGTATGCTTAAGGTCCATCAACTAGTGTCGGCATCCAAAGGTTCCCTCCTTTGCTATCCTTCTCCTCTCGGTTATATCCAACCGCTCAAACCATCTATTAATCTGAAATATTGGTCCCCAAAAGGGGTGAGTACAGCCACTCAGCAGATAAGGAAATCCAATAACAACTCAATGCATCGGGCAAATCATACATGCATTGCAGGCGTTACTTACCTTGAAGCCATGCGCATACTATCATGCATCATCATATCAATTTATAACACATACATGTGTATCATCATCGTATCATACATGTCATCATCATCATGACATCATCACATTACACATGTCATATCATATACCATCATCATTATCATCACCATGCATATTATCATGCATGCCATATCATCATCATCATCATGTATATCATCATGCATATCATATCATGATCATCATGCATATCATCATCATCATCATCATCATCATCATCATGTATATCATCATGCATATCATATCATCATGGGTGATCATCATTATTTCACATCACATATCATTATCATCATCATGCATATCATCATGCATATCATCGTCATCATCACCATCATGCATATCATCATGCATATCATATCATGGTTTAATATCCACTTTTACTTTTCAATTGATCACCACATCACCCATTTCTCAAATCATCAATTTCATCATCCCCTCGGGCAAAGACCTCCGAGGCTTCCGGCATTCAGCCTCCCAGGCCACTGGGCATCCGGCCCCCCACATTCTGGGCATCTCGCATCCCAACTAGCATCACGAGGCATTCCCTTCGTGCAGAAACCTCCGACAGGGCTTCTGGCCTTTACCCTTCTAGCCAAGCATCTCGCACCCCAATCCTGGCATCGCGAGGCATTCCCTTCGGGCAAAGACCTCCGACAGGGCTTCCGGAATTATGTACCGTCATACCACCAGGCCTCCCCCGGAATTACGTACCGTATACCACCGGGCATCCCGACACTCCCGGGGAATCTCCGGAATTACGCCACTAGGCCACCGAGCATCATCCGCCATCACAACCATCTCCTCATTTACCATCATCCATGTTTACCAGTATTTTAATCTCATTTTTAACATGGTACATGGCATGATATCAAACAAATCATACTTGGCATGACATTCACACATGCATTGATTTAATGCCATACATATGCCAAGACTTTATCACATATGCATCTCAATTCAATATCAACACACATCAAAGCTTTATCACACCCGCAACATGAATTAATGGAATCTATGGCCAATGAGATAATCCATTTATTTATTTATTTATTTATTTTTATATTTATTATTTTTTTAAAAACTATAAATTCCCAAAATTATCAAAATTCAAGAAATTATTAAACCAACCCATAGGATGATAATTACTTGCAAAATTCATGGCCAAATTGAATTTTTTTACAAAATCTCATAATTTTCCCAAAACATCCTATGCTTCTCGGATGAAACCAGAATGCACGGTTTCCAAAACAACTTTCATGCAGAACTTCAAGCCAGATTCTTTTTAGATTATTTTATACAGTCTCACGAAGCTTCTGGATCCATTACTGCATCGTCCAGTGCACACATCTCCGAATTTTTGAGATTTCACCTACCTATTCTCTTTATTTTTCTTTGAAATTCGGATATGTTATGTTTCAAGATGTCCTTTACAAGTTTCATGAAGAGATCTAGATCAAATAACCAGATTATAGTCATCATTTAGGTACTTGAAATCTCGGGTGTCTCGGAACACATCACCAGAATCATCATCTTCAAGATCTAGTCGATTTACCAAGCTATACTTGTTCTTTTCACTTCAAATTTGAGTATGTTGTAGCTTAAGATGTTCCCTACAACTTTCATGAAGAAACCGAAGTGAGATTCTCAACACAAACCAACATGCAGCCACAAATCCAACCAAAGGTCAGTAAAATCTTTCCAGATCTGGGGTCTCCGTATAATGAGAGTTTAACCCTACAAATCTCCATCATTTTCCACAAAATTTCAGTATGTTGTATTTCAAGATGTTAGCTATAACTCTCATGAAGATATCACAGCCAAAATCGAACTCTAAACATGCATGCAAGCTCTCACAACATTCTGACTCAAACAGTTCATACGAAAATATTCCAGATCTAGCATCTCCGTAGGATGAGGTTTTGACCCCTCAAATCTCCATCATTTTCCACGAAATTTCAGTATGTTATAGTTCAAGATGTTAGCTACAACTTTCATGAAGAAATCGAAGCCAAAACATTGGTGCAAGAGTAGAAAGTGGATTCCCAACACACATGCAAGCTCAAACAAGTTTCTGACTCCCAACAGTTCATGCGAAAACATTGGTGCAAGAGTAGAAAGTGGATTCCCAACTTGCCTCTAGACCTCACGAACAGCACGAGCGGACGGCACACGGCGGCGAACGGGCTCCTTTCTCTCCCTCTCGGCTTCCTCTCTCTCTCGCACGATTCTCTCTCTCTCTCTCTCCCTCACTTGGCCGAATGGCTAACTGGCCATTCTCTCTCCTCTTCTTCCCTTTTATCCCCCCATTTCCTCATCATTGTTTGCCAACCCAATTGACCAATGCATGCCATCCCTCTCTAAGCCAATGCATGAAGACTTCTTGCCACTTGTCACAACACATGCAAGATGGGCTTGGGCTTTTGGGCTTGGGCTTGGGCCGGCCACTCCTCCCCCTTTCTTGGTCGACAACAGCCCACTTGTGGGCTTCAATGGGCCGGCCAACTTGGCCCATTAAAATCCACCTTTTGGGCTTAAGGCCCAAACCTAATTTAAATCCTAATTTCACATTTCAATTATTCATCTTTAATTCTTTCTTTTAAGGATTTAATTACTAAATTCCACATGGCCAAAATCTTGAAATCATAATTCCATAAATTCCAATTTATAAAACACATGACCATTATAGGATTTTCTTTCCTATCACATAATTATCCCTCAAAAGCATGGCCATATATCTTATTGCAAATTATGGATTAAATGGCCATAACTTGATGGTACTTCCATCACCTATGCATAGAATTTAATATAGCTAGAGGTCGTTAAGAATTTTGGGATGCCACAAGACCCACACGGTTTGGGCTTTGTTCGGGCTAAGAAATGGTTGGTTTGGGGTTGGCTTGAGTCGAAAACGGGCGGAGGTGGGTGAAGGAGCTGCTGCGATTTCGGGAGGGGGTAGACGGCGGCTCATGGCAGCGACAGGGGCTCCTACGGCGGCTTGCTGGATGGCAAGGCCCTGCTGGACAACAAGTTGGGCAAAAACAACGTAGCCGGATGTGACTGAGTCAGAGGGACACGCGCATGTGAGCAGTGGCGTTGCGGCGGCTCTGGTGGACTTTGACGATGGCTAGATGGCAAGGAAGCTTCTAGTTCGGTTTTCTGAGCTTGAAGGCAGCAAGAAAGGGGGAGTGAGGGAGGGGTCGACGGCCTTGGACAAGGATGGAGAGATGAGGGGGCAAGGGGGGGGCACTTGGTCTTAATTTTCTCCTCACTTGTCCCCTTGACCATTTCTCAGCCATGGCTAGTCTCCATGGACCAAGTTCAGCCACCAATGCTCCATCCTAGAAGCTTGAGTTGGTCCATAAGTCATGGTGGTGTGGGGCATACGAATTTCAAGCATTTTCCCTCCAATTCGATTTCATTTCTTTCTTAATTCTACATAATTCGGCCTCTCAAAAGTCAACCGACACTTCAATGATTAAATTGGTATTTTTCCTCACCAATTGATCCCACTTGCTTTCCAATTTTGAAATCAAAAGTGATCCCTGGCTTTTTCTGGACAACAATTTCTAGGACGACTTTTTCTTAAAAAGTCTCGGTTTGCAGAAAAATCTTCAGAGGCTGAGTCGACGTTCCTAAAATGACCTATGACATGATAGAACTTCCAATTTCTAAAATTAGATTCAAATTCGCGGTTAATTTCAATATGGCGTGTTTTTAGCGTAACCTAGGCTACCGGGTAGCTTTCAGAACTTTTTAGTGCAAATGACCCATGGTCGATTTTCTTCAAACCACAATGAACCCCTTCGACACATTGGTGACTATCGGTGGTTGTGAAAATCTTGAGGTTTCAAATACGGATACAGGATACTAAAACAATAGAAAAATCAAACTAGTGCCGATTGATGACAATTTTGCAATTTAGTGGATCACCCACATTTAACCACTCATCTCAATCGAACCAACCTATCTCTGATCTCTACTTGATTTATATATGTGCCATAATGATCTCAGCAGATGAGCACGGTCGAGCGGTCGATTCCTAGTTGAATCTTCAAGTTTATTTGCCTTAAAATCCTTAATGGCTTCTCTAGATAGTCTAGTTATCTCACTAGTGATCAGCTCTAAGAATAGTACTATAGGTGTGTCGATGAAATGCTCGATTTATTGAATTGAAAGAAGAGTCGAAAATCTAGGATGTCACAAGTTTGATTTGGTTGTCCTGTTTATCAATCCCATGTTTGTTGTTGTCAGGGAATTGTTTATTTTGCTTTCGCATGTGCATGAATTGTTTTGGGTTGGTGACGCATCCTGCGAACATCCCAATTTAATCGACCATCGAGAGATGTGCGTGCGCTTGAGGTTCAAGGTGTGACATATGGGGCATCTCAACACATTGAGCATATTCACTCTTTGTTTGTTGGTGATGAAAAACATATTGTTTTTATGCAAGTAGCGGCAAGCATGGTCTGGGTGGGTAGTCCCACCTTAAAACTAGGAATCACCCACTAAAGGCCAGTTCTAAAAAATTGGAACAAGGATTGGACAAGTCCAGTTTTTGGGTGGGTCCATGGAATCGATTTCCATTACCTTAGACCCTATCCACCAATGTAAGAAGGGTATGGCCCATGCAGTTTCAATGGCCATAAACGGGATCAATGTCTTCCATGAGAGATTACTACAAGCCTCTCTCAAGAAACACCATAAATTGTGAGTTTCATTGGTAATAAGTGCAAAACTTGTCAGTTTCATTTGGATGGTAAGTGACTATTCATTCTACCGCTCAACTTAATCTTCACTAAGACTCACTTGACAACTAAGGGATCTATTGATTCCTGCAGAGGTTGACATCATAAGGGCTAAAGTAGGTTCGATGATGAGGCATTGTGCAAGAGGCATTATGTGAGAGCAATTATATTTGCTTCCAATTACTAGGAAGGTGAGCCTTAATCCATTGCCCTGTTAGATGAAGAATGTAGTTGAAAAAATTAATTTGTATACAATAAATAAATGTGTTGATCCAACTAAACTGTACTAGGATCTTTCTATAGGCATTGCAACTTCAGAGCATTTATACATATATATGTATATGTATATGTATATGTATATGTATGTACATATATACAAATATATGTATATGTATATATATACATACAAATTGGTCTAGTCTAGGTGGGTGGATGGGCAGTTCCATGCTTGGAACCAAGAATCGGAACTGGGCTCACCAATTCCAATTTATTAGAACTGGGAACTTGATCGGTCTCCATCCAGTTCCAAGCGATCCAAGCAGTTCTCAGTTCCTTTGCACACCCCTATATGCAAGTCATGAAAAATAAGTATTTGCATTCATTTCAATGCATATGCCCATCTTCTTGCTTAATCGCATGTTCCTCAAAGTAATGAAATGCATTAGTCAAACAAACAAGTAAGAAGCAACATGTGATCAGATTCAACGGTTGGATATATTCAGAGGCTATGTGTAGCTAGTGGTTACATTTAGTTAGATATAAGTAGGTATTTAAAGGGATTCTGAAAGGTGAATACACTCTATGAGTGCACATTTTCAGAAAATGAATTTGATTGAACAAGTGAATACACTCACACAAGTGATATATTTAATAAGCGATAATATTCAAGAAATAAATTTGATTAAACAAATGGATATATCCAGATTCAATAAGTGAATGAATTTGATTGAACAAATGGATATAGTTGAACTTAATAAATGAATGAATCTGATCGAGTGAATGAAAATATTCAATCTTAGTAAGTGAATGAATTGGATCGAGCAAATGAATTCGTTCATACTCAACAAGTAAATAAATCTGATCAGGCAAATGAATATATTCAACAATAAGTGAATGAATTGATTAAGCAAATGAAACATTAAAATTAGTAAATGAATGAATCTGATCAAGCAAATGAATATATTTAGACTCAATAGGTGAATGAATCTGATCGGGCAAATGAATATACTCAGTAAGTGAATAAATTTGATCGAGCAAATGAATATATTAAGAGTGAATCTGACCCGTGAATATAAGATGGCCAGATTCATCATTTTTAATCGAATACAAGGTGCATATTACCAATGATGGTTGAGTCTGAAATTACAAAACTAAAACTTCCAAGTTCATATTCATTATTTTCAAGCAAATCTAAAGTGGATATTACCAATGACGATTGAGTCTAAAATCACAAATATAACACTTTCAAATTCAAATTCATCATTTTATTTACAATATGTCGCCACACCTTAAGAAAACCGATCAAACACCTTCTAAACATGTACATAATCAATAAGATAAATCAAACAATCACCACATCCACACCATTATTGCACACTAAAACTATCTATGCTCATCAGTTTTAGCTAAATGAAGGATACACATGTTAGTCGACTAAGCTAAAAATGTTAAAACTAATTTAATGCCTAGAATTTTCACTAACCTCCAACATAACTTGGAAGCTTTAATCGCATTGAACTCTTGAAAGATGATGTCTTTCCTTTCACACTCCCAATTGAAAGTAGCCAAGAACTTCTCTTTGAAGTTTTTCCCGATTATATTTCTAGCCTTTTCAAAATTAATTTGATGATTCTTAATATAAGTGTTAGCTTGCAGGTAGATGGAATACTACGTGTGATAAGCCTACAAAGTTTCACCATTTACATTACCAAGTGTTATCAATATAGGACGTAAGAGTGGATTAGCTATTTGTAGAGGTAATAATACCTAGCCTATATGCACAAGTGTCTTTACCTCAAGACGACAAGTAAATCATTCATGCGACGGTAAAAGAAGACATGTATCTTGAATGTAGCTTAATAAAAAAATGTAGTCAAAAGCGTTTATCTTGAAAGAAGACCTCTTTCCTTTCGGTAAAATTAGTAAATGGGGTGTCATTGGCAATACTTAAATTAACCATTTGAGGCCAAATTTAAGATTAAGAACAAGAAAATTGGTGTTCACCATAGATAAGTCCAAAAATATTTTGAATCCACTGAAATCATTGGTAATTAACATCGCATGCTAGGTTTGATTTAGTAAATTTAAAACTCAATAATAATATATTCAGATTTAAGTCTAGCACAATGGACTTGGGATGATTACTATAGCAGAAAATTTTTTCTCCATATTTTCGGTACCTAAGATCAACGGTCCATTAAGATTTACAGTGTCAACCTCAACTATAGACTAAATAATTTTTAGCTTTATAGCCTAAATATTATTATTGGAGATTGAAATTCCCAATGTCACGTAAATAATATTATGAAAGTTCCAGATGTCACCAGATGAGTCAAAGGATTCTATGTCCACTAAATTGAAGGAGTGAGACATCAGTGACTGGAGGGCGCGAAGCCTGAGCTGGCTATGTCGTACGGTTAACGTCCTGATGAATGTGAACATTTAGAAGATGGCGAAGGATCTCTGGAAGAAGTTGGGAAGCCTTAATCAAAGCAAGTCACTCAAGAATAGGTTGTTTTTATGGAAGCGATTGTACAGCCTTTGGATGAGCAAATGTAATTCTTTTTCTACACACTTAAACGAGTTTAATACTATCCGTGAGCAACTTGCATCGATCAATGTTAATTTGAATGAGGAAGATAAACCATGTACTTTACTGTATTTGCTGCTGAATTCATGGAACATATAACTGTTTCGATTGGCATTGGTGTTAGTGTATGATCCTTTAAAGGTGTTGTAATTGCTTCATTATCTGAGGAGATGAGAAAAGCAAGTTCTAATAGTGCAACAAATGAGGCTTTTTCATAAAGCGAAGGAACAATGAACAATCCAAATCCAGATTTGATGGTAGGGATAAGTCTAGAGGAAGATCTAAAAATAGAGATTGATTAAAAAAAAAAAAAAAAAAAAAACGTGCTAGAAGTGCAAAAAACTATTCCACTCGAAGAAGAATTGCAGAAGTAAAAGTGTAGGACCAGAGAAGTGAATGGGGCAGCATCTTCTAGTACAAAGAATGATGATGATAACAACATGAAAGACATGTATCTCTTTTGCAATTCTTCGAAGGGTGACCAAAGTGCATAGATAATTGATACTGGAGTGTTTTTCCACCTGACGCTACATAGAGCTTGGTTTTCGTTGTTATGAGCCACATTAGGGAGGTATAGCGCAAATGGGATATGACATGATGCTTGATATTTACTAGTCATAGAAATGTGAAGCTTAAGATGAAAGATGGGACAATCAAGAATTTTCAGGATGTGATATTCCTGGTCTTACTAGGAATCTTATTTCTATGGGAACTATAGCAAATGTTGTCATTACTTTCAGCATCAACAAGTATTCATGTAAGCTAACATGTGGATCTATGGTGATCACCACAATCAAACGGTATGGAAGACTGTGGAAATTATTGGGAAGCACAATGAAAAGTGGTGAGAGCTGTATCTCAGAGTAAGTGGAAGAAGATTTTTCGATGCTATAGTATCAGAGATTGGGTCATATCAAGGAGAAATGGCTGATGACCCTTACTTCAAAGAAGATAGTGGATGAAATCCCAAGTTGTTCTACGGATTTTTGATTTTGTGAACATTGTCTACATGGAAAATAGAATTGGTCATCTTTTGAATTCATAGGAAGGAGATCTAAAGGGATTTCAAAACTGATCCACGTGATGTCTTCAGTCCTATACTTGTAGCATTGTTTGGAAAATGAAGGTATTATGTTTCTTTTACTCATAATTATTCCAAATATGTGAGGATATATTTCTTGCTAAGGAAAAGTAATGTGTTTAAAAAGTTTCAAAAGTTCAAAGTTTTGGTGGAAAATCGATATGATTTAAAAATCAAAGTTTTATGGACTAATAGTGGAAGAGAATTTTTTTAGCGAAATTTGATCAATTATGTTCAACCAGTGGCATTGCAAGGAAAATGACAACACCCTACCGACCTAAGCAGAATGGGTTGGTAGAGAAGCTTAATTGATCTCTCATGGAGAAGGCAAAGAAAATGTTACCGCGTGCTATCTAAAGAACAAGTCTCCCACATCAGCCTTAAGGATAAGACATCATTTAAGGCATTGTTCGAGAAGAAGCTAGATATATCCTATGTTAGAGTGTTTGGCTATGAAGCATATGTAAACTTGCCAAAGGAGAAAAAGAATATTCTTGAGAGCAAGTTAGAGAAGTGCATTTTCAATGGGTACCTGAAATGTCAAAATGTATAAGTTGTAGAATCCTAATTCTAAAGTTATTATCTAGAGTGGGATGTGGTGTTTAGAGAATCTACAACAAATCAAATTGTTCTGCAAGCTCTTAAAAAACCACAGACAGTTGAGTTGAATGTCATTTGAAGGAAGAAATTGTGACATCCCGAAATTTGACCCCATCTCGAATATATGAAATGGTTGTTTCATCGATGTGCTTATGGTTATTTTCCTCAGAGCTGGTCCTCACGAGTTACCTAATCTATTAGGTGAGGCTGTTAAGGGATATAAATACGACATATTAAAGAATTCAATTAGAAATCGATTGCTCGACCATAATAATCGGCAAGGGTTAATGTGACACCATTATAATTGAATTGTGATTGGATATAAGTCGATTTGATAGAATTACGTAGTCAAATTGCGGATGGTTCCGCATGATTGTGATATTCGCATCGAATGGCAATGACCCAATTTTCTATTGATATTATACTCAGGACACATCATTGAAACCTCATGATTTTTATGACAACCGAGAGTCATCTACGATTCAGAGATGCACAAACGTGAATCGAAAATTATCGACCATGGGTCGAATGTGCAAAAATCCCTAAAAGCTACTTGATAGGTTAGGTCATACTAAAATCGCATTCAGTCAATTTTAACCACGGAATTGAATTCGGTTTCGGGAATCGGACGTTCGAGCGTGTCACGATTCATTTATAGGATGTTATCTCATCTTTTAGTGAATTTTTGTCAAGTCCAAAATTTTGCGGAAAATTGATTTTGGACAAAAAGAAAATGAAAGTGAAATTCGGATGGGCTGATTAAATGGATTATTTGGCTGCCCAAAATGGTTTTTTTGTGAGAAATAAGAGCAAATTTCTAATTGGATGAGCTTTTGACTTGGGGGCATGGAGACTTTGGGGTAATTTGTGATGATAAGCTTGATATTTCCCTAAGCTTCTCATCGGTTGCCTCTTTGACTTTCATTTCCCCCCTCCTCTCTCTATCCTCTCCATCTCTTCATGTGTACAAGCCCCTGCAGAACAGCCCTTCTTCATTTCTTCATTCTCCATTACTTCACTTCCTCTTTCATTGCTGTTGCTGCTGCACCCCCATGAACACCAACAACCCTCACGCCAACATAGCCAGCCACCAACTCCACCCATCGGCACCACCACCAGCTCCAACCGTTCGCCAACTCACCGCACCGTCCCACCTTCAGCGCCACCACCAAAGCCCAATAGCCTCCTTAGCCCGCGACTACTACAGCCCTAGCCCTCACCACCATTCGACACCCCTAACCGCATTTGCCAGCCACTAACATCCAGCCACCAGCTCCAGCCGCCTCACCGTCCATGTCCAACAGCCCCCGTGACTAGCCTCACCACCAAACCGAGCCCCCCTTTACCATGAGCCCTCCTTGCCAATCCAACCTCCGTTGGAGACGTGGTAGTCTCGGGTTCTCACAGACATCGTGTTGCCGTCACCGTGAGCCTACCACCATCCTAATCCTGTGAGTTAACTCCCTAATCCTTGATTAGGATGTTAATTGCGCTTAGGGAGTTAGATTAGTGTAATGAGGATTAACTAAGTTAGATTAGTTAATCCTAGGTTAGTGTAACTAGCTTGGTTAGTGTAATTAGATTGGTTAGGTTAGTTTAGTTAGGTTAGTCTACCTTAGTTAGGTTAATTAATCATGGTTAGGTTAATTAAGTTGGATTAGCTTAATTAAGCGTAATTTATTTAATTAATGGTGATTACTGTAATTAGTGATGGATAAGCCATTACAAAGAATTTTACACTTGTTCTTCTGGATGGAATTTTGTGTGATTTTGATGGTTATATGTGCAATTGATTGCTTGATGGTAGTTGGCAATTATTATTGCAAAACTCGATTTTATGGGCATTTAAATAGAAAAATGCTAGGTGTCGTGTTTCGAAACCAATTTTTATGTACTATATAAAATCGTGAAGTTTTAAATTGGGAGCATACTATGCTTAATGGTTCGATTTAAACACGTGACCACATACGATTATTTTACTAGGAATTTTTAATACAAAGAAAAAGTGGCCGGGTTCATTATTTGAAAATGAGATATTTGAACGCAAAGCATAGTGTTCTTGGCCAAGTATGTGTTCGTATGGTCACTATCGGAATCCATCGCCCGACAAGAGTTAGGGAGGCGATGCTTGATTAAGTTTGGATGCCCCACGTCAATGGATGCCGAGTCGCGGTGGAGGCCGGGCCGATACTCCTTCATGGAATGCTGTATAGGCATGTAGTGCTAGACGTTGCCGTGCCCGACGAAATGGGATGATGCCCGGTTACGCCAGATGACCATCGACTTTTGAGTTAGCCGTGGCTGATGAGTCGTAATAACTGGAACATGCCTGAATGGTTGTGATAGTTGCGCCTGATTATGGGAAAAAATTGTGTGGCACAATATGGGACATGTCATAAGGATTTTGTCTTATAATCGGGACCTATGTGAGTGAAATGATGTATTCCAGTTATTAAATTACACTTGTTGCTTTGATAATAGCATATTTGATGAGCTAATATGCAGGGATGCATTGAGGCGAGGTGAGTTTTGTATGGTGCGTGTTTAGGACCGCCTTTGAGGCAAATTTGATCCTAATCGGGGTTTAGGGTTTTGACTCACTGAGATTTATCTCACCCTGTCTTGGTTAACCGTTTTTAGGTCCCTAGTAAGGAGATACGTCCCGTTCGTTTTAGGTTTCCATGGGAGATGGACTACGAGTCTACCTTCTTCCCCATTGCCGGGTCCACCTATACTCACGAGTTAGTGGTGACCACGATTTGGGTCGATGAGGGTCTCCTTCATTTGGTATCTCATTGCTTCAAAACGTGGTTCATTAACGAGCGCAATGGTGCTCGGGCGGCTGTGGCACCCCGAAGCGCCTAAGGTCACCACAGTTACCAAAGAAGAACCTTAGTTCCTAGGCATATATATATATAGCGGTCCCAGCGCATCTTATTTGTGGAAGCATAATTAAGTCTTACTAATTCTCCCTCCAACAACCATGATACAATTGCATATCACTAAACACCATAAGAAAAGATAAAGCCATGATACTTTTATTTACATACTTTCATGATGGATTTTCTCGGGTCGGTACAACAAAAGAAAGGCCAAGACTTTTCACTACACTCGGCCATAACCCCAAAAAGAGACAACTCGACCCTCTATGATAATCATGTAAAATCCTCCGTCAACTAGTGTCGGCTATTGTCCAAAAAGTAGCAGCTCCTACTTCTCATGCACGGGCCGTCACACCCATCCCGGTGTGTCAGGCGGTGGAGGCGGCAACATCCCCCGCATCACTCCGTCTCGACGAACGTGAACGGATATGAACTCCTGTATGACTGGGCCCCTAGCCAGGCCCACATCATACATCACTATCACACAAACTCGAATGAACGTCAGACCAGGAATGGTGGGATGGTCGATCTCCACACACTCGACCTCCATGTCCGAAGGAAGGCCGTAACAGACGCCCCGCGTGACAGCAGGGAGCGGCATCTTTCTAATTTGAAATGTTGGTCCCCGAAAGGGTGAGTACAGCCACTCAGCAGGTAAAGGACCTAATAAATCACTCAATGCATCACACAATACAATCATAACAATCATAGCATAACACATGTCATTCATGCATCCATGCATAACTTACCCTGAAACCATGCATTTGTCATCATACCGCATGTACATACATCCTCATGTAATCATCACTGTCATCATATCATACATGTACCATCATGCCATAGGTGCACATACATCCATGCACTCCTGAGGACCCTCCGGCATTCAGCCATTTAAGGCCATCGGGCATCCCGACACTCCTGGGGCATCGTCGGCTCACACCTCCGACGGCCTTCTCATTTATCATAGTTCACATTTACAATTATGGCTCAATTTCAACATGGCATATGTTGTGATGGCAAACAAGATCATTTAATTCTTATATACATTTCCAATCATCATCATATATGCAGCAATATCCAATCACTTATGACAATACAATCCATGAGGTCCATACAACTTAGAATAATCCATAAATCATGTCTTTTTGAAATTTACCAAATTCGAGCTTGCACAATATCGGAAAACACATAAATTAAATATCCATATGATCTTCAAAAATTATAAAATCAGAACATGTAATAGGCAAGACATAAAGGTAACAACTCCATGAAGAACACATGCCCAAAAGAACTTCACACAAAAAGATATAGCTCACACAATAAAGCTTGCAAAATTCGGATAAAGTCAGATTGCGCAGTTCTTGAAATATTTCACTTTAAATACCCGAACGACCTTCAAAAATTATAAAATTTTACCAGGCTATATTTTAGACCCTAAGGTAGGTTTTTCATGAAGACATCAAAGCCAGATTCGTCCTGGATAATTTACTATGGCCGGACGAAGCTACTGTTCCTAGTACCGAACAGTCCAGTTTAGATGTCTCCGAAAAATCAAGGTTTCGCCTACTTATTTTCCTTCATTTCCTCTGAATTTTTGATATGTTTTGCCTCAAGAGGTCCACTACAACTTTTATTCAGGGATCTAGGTGATATTCTCAAAGGATAATCACTTTATAGTTCACGAAATCGCTGGAGTCCAGTACAATACTTCCAGATCTGTCGTCTTCAAAGAAAAATCGTTTCACTAGAATACACTTGTTCGTTTTACCTCAAATTTGAATATGTTAGTATTAAGGATGTTATCTACAACTTTCTTGAAGAAGTCGAAGTGAAATTCTCAGTAAAAAGTGACATGCAGAACACAAAACCACCAAGAGGTCGACTAAACAGTTCCAGATCTAGCGTTTTCGTAGAGGAAGGGTTTCACCCCTTAAACTCAGCCATTTTGTCTCAAATTTTAGTATGTTATACTTTGAGATGTTTTCTACAACTTTCATGAAGAATTCAAAGCCAAAATCCAACTCAAAACCCACATGAAAGCCTCTACAACGTTCGGGGTCAGGCGGCACACTTGAAAACAGAATTCATTTTCAAGAACAACACAGTCTAGCTTCGGTTTCTCATACCCTAAACATACGAGATTTACCACCACTCAATCACACATGCAAGAGACAACATGCAAGAGCAGAATATGGATCCCAACTTGTGTACAAAGACAAGCAGACGGACGGGCGACGGACGAGCGGATCTCCTCCCTCGCGCGGCTTCTCCCTTTCTCTCTCGAATCCTCACTCTCTCGACACCCTCTCTCTCTCTCACTTGGCTTGGACGACAACCCCCTCAACTGGCCACTCTCTCTCTTTTTTATTTCCCCCACAAAGCCATCATTTGCAATCATGAGAAGCCACCCACAATGGCCAATGGTGTGACTTTCCTTTTTGCCACTTGGCAAGACCCATGCATAATGGGCTTGAGGGTTTGGGCTGGCCTCTCCCCCTTGTGGCCGACAGCAGCCCTCTTCATGGGCCTCATGGGCCAAGCCAATTGGCCCACTTTAGGTCCAATACCCTTGGGCCTAAAGTTTAACCCTAATAAACCCCAATTTTACTTTTAATAATTCACTTTTAATTCTTTCTTTTATAGATTTCAAATTTTCAATTTCATATGGCCATAATCTTGTAACATTTAATCTATAGAGATTAAATCTATGAGGTGCATAGCCAAGAATAAATTCTTCTCATTAATTTATCCTATAATACTAATTTTAATAACTCATGAACACAAATATATAACACTTGGTCTTAAAAGAAAACCAATGGCTAAAGCATGAACCATAGGTAATTTCATTACCTAATCATGGGCTTTAATACATCTAGAGGTTGTCTTGAATTTTGGGATGCCACAGGTGGGTCCCTTGCAAGGTTTTGATGGTCTGCCCGTCGGGATGGAGGATGGGGAGGTAGGTCACCCCATGGACATCGATATATCGGATGGTGTTGTGGAGGATCCCGAGCCAAAGTCAGAGGGATCGGGGGTGTATGTTGCCTAGGAGTTCTTTTTGAGACAGACTTGTGTATATAAACTCCTAAGGTTAACTTGGTATGTTTATAAAGCGTAGTTTGTGGAAAATGGTTGTATGTTTTTACTATCCCTGTTTTTGATTGTTGGCCAGGAGTTTATTTTATTCGCTTCTGCATGTGCTTAATTGAAAGATAAAAAGAAAAAAAAATGGGTCGGCAATGCGTCCTAGGATGTCGCATTTTTAATCGACCGCCAAGGGATGTGCGTGTGCCTGGGGTTTGGGGCGTGACAAAAAGATATGTTACACAAGCTAAAACAAAAAATTCTAATTCTAAAGCTAATGAGCTTGACGGAGTGAATGACATAGTAGATTTTGATAACTAAGTTTGAAGTCGAAACACCACTTGAACTAGTCTTAAAAAGGCCCACATAGTTGAGAAGATGAGCTAAGAGGTATGTGTTGTTTGCTAGTAATGAGAATTATGCTATGATTATTACATGTGATGATCCTAGTATTGTCAAGGAAGCAAGAAATGCAGAAGATACCAAACAATGGGAGAAAGCAATGAAAGATGAGATGGACTCACATGATAAAAATGGAACGTGAAGTTTGGTAAAACTAACTACTAAAAGAAAGGCAATCGGTCGCAAGTGGATGTTCAAGAAGAATATAACTGCAAATGAAGAGATAGAACGACACAAAGTTCGTTTCGTTACAAAGGGATACTTGCACATAGAGGGAGTCAATTATGGTGAGATCTTTTCCCCTGTTATTAAATTGAATTCCATAAGACTTGTCTTATCTATAGCAGCTACATACAATCTAGGGTTAAAAGCAACTTGATGTGAAAACAACATTTATTCATGGTGATTTGGAAAAGGACATTTACATGAAGCAACCAAAATGATTTGTGGTCAAAGGAAAAGAAGGTTTTGTTTGCAAACTAAGCAAGTCTTCGTATGGCCTGAAGCAATCTTCAAAGAATGTGGTACTAGAAGTTCAACTCATATGTCTTAAAGCTTGAGTTTGTTCATCGTTATACTGATTATTGTGTTTACGTGAAAACATTAAAGGATGATTTTGTTTTCTTATCCTAATATGTTTATGATATGTTGCTAGTTGCAAATAGTTTGTGAATGATTAGCACTATGAAAGGACTTGGCAAAACAATTTGAGATGAGATATCTAGGCCTAGCAAACTTTAGGGTGCATTTGGTAACATTTCTGTTCCGGGAAACAATTTCTTTTTAGAACTAGTCTTTTTTTCTATTTTTATTCCTTAAAACAATTTCTGAATAAAAGAACGCGTTCGGTAACTATACAAAATTTTCATTATTGGAATAGAAAAAGAATAGGAATGCATTTAGTACAACTCATAAATTTTTTTATGAAATGGAATTTCTTTTGATTTTTGAATAATTATTTTAGATTTTTTTTTTTTCTCTTCTTCTTCTTGCTCCTCCTCTAACCAACGACGGTTGCCGACAACTAGCAACAGGTAGGGAGCAGTAGGAGAACAACGGCTATAGGTTATGGCAGAGGATGGTGGCGAGCAATGAGGAAGAAAGAAAAGAAAAAAATGACATATTTCTAGAAATTGTTATTGGGAGCAAAAAGCTACTTTTTTCTATTTTTTGTTTCTATTCTAAATCCATTCCCTAGCCACTTGTTTATTCCGAGGAATAGAAAAATTAATTGATGGAAAAAATTGATTTATACTCTTTTTTCTATTCCAAAGAACAAAAGAATAAAAGAACAAATAAACATGAATGTTGCCACGCAATGCCCTTGTGTCCCAAGACTAAAGAGGAAGATGAAGAGATGGCAACAATCCCATGTACAAGTGCGGTTAGGAGCTTGATGTATGTCATGATATGTACTTGTCTAGATATTGCTCAAGCAGTAGGAGTATCGAGTAGATATATGTCCAATCCAAAGAAAGAGCATTAGATGGTAGCAAAGTAGGCACTTTGTTATCTTCACAATACATTTGGCTTTGAGCCATGCTATGATGGCATGGAAAGCTCAAAGAGATGACAAGCATTAGAATTGAAGTGTTTTGTGAATGTCGATTGGGGAGGTTATTGATAGCAAGAGATCAACTGGCGAATATGTTATTTCTTTATTTAGCGGAGCTGTGAGTTGGATGAGTAAGAGACAGAGCACGATTGTTTTATCTACTACTGAGGCAGAGTACATGGTCCTTACTCATGTTGCTAAGGAGGTGATCTAGCTACGCAAATTGCATAAAGAACTTGGTTTTACAAAAGGAAGAGCGAAGATTGAGTGTGATAGTCATAGTGATACATTCTTGGTTAAGAATCATGGATTTGATGCAAGAACAAGGTTTATCAACATATAATATCACTTCATCTTAGAGAAAGTGGAACAAAAGAGTGTAGTGCTAGAGAAAATTGACCCACATGTGAATACTGCAGATATTTTCACCAAGGCATTCAATGCAGAAAAGTTTGACTAATATACAACTATTTAGGGTCTAAAGAAGCATGTTGAGCATTTATCAAGGGGGAGAATGTTAATACGTGGTTCATACTTCTCATGGATAAAATTCACATCGATAGGAAGGCACAACAGTCCCGCTTAGGGTCCACCAAGTTACTTGTAGGAGATGGATTTCTTTCGAAGCGCTTCGCCTTTTTGACACTGTAAACTGTTTCCTATAAACACTATATGCATTAAAATACATGGTCAGAAGATGAAAGGTGACAATCTACATAGGGGCGCCAACTCCAAGGCCTAGGAGAGTGGAGGATCAACTAGACTAACTCATCACCAACGTAGCATTCACCATGGCCAACTTCTTGATTCTCGGAAAGTTCTCTCGCATCCGACGATGTGGTCCGGCAAGCAATCCAAAATTGGCTTAATTCATCATGTAATTTTTCAAATGCCCGAGAAGATACTCCAACAGCATGCTTCCAAATCTTACTTGTCCTCTCCAAAACAAGTTGAAGCAGGTAGGGATTTGTTGCCGGTGCAACCCATGTAAAGGACCCAATGACTAGCCACTTGCTTTAAGACTTTACGGTCGAGTAAATTAGAATGCCGAAGATGATGGATGCCACTAGCACAATGACACAGTTGGGTTTGCGACGAAGGGAGTTTCTGTCGATATTCCTTTGGATGATCCAAATGTGTGCACCAAAGTATAAAATCGACATTTGTCCAATGGCGACCCACATTCTCTATTCAGATTTGACGAGATATTGTGATCTGAAGAGGGCAAGAAGCAATAGCAAGAAACTGCAGAAATGCTTATGAAAGGCTATGGAGAATTCAAGTCGTTGCTCATTTGATCTATCAAAGTTTAGAAGAAGGAAGACAGAATTAGGCCTGAATAAATTGCTCTCTTTTTGTTGGCAAATGATGTTAAGCTTAAGTAAACTTAAAATGGAAATTGCTGTTTAAGCAGACCAAAAGCATCGGAAAGGACAATAATTTGCTGATTCACCACTCTTAAAAAAGGAAAGGACAACAATAAAGTTTGAGAATTCAAAATTCTTCATTAGATTAAGTTTAAACCCATCTCGCTTTCGTTCTGCATCACTTACAACCATGATCCAAAAGCGAAAAGAAACATGTCCTAATCTCACGGAGAAAAACAAAGAAAACTTACAAGAAAGGTAACGGAGAAAACAACGGAGAAACTCAAGATTACGAGGAATTAAGTTTGCTTACACTGATAAATATTAATTTGCGGGTCTACGACTGTGAAGGCTCAAATTGCTCTCACACATCCTCATTGCATGCGCTAATGAGTGGACAAATTGGGTTCACTTGGAAGGCTAGAGTAGAACAGACCTTATATGGTTTTGAATGTGAAACCAATTTTCCCAGGTTTCATTTGGCGGAACACGAAGAATTGCCGACCTAGATCTCTTTTTCAATTGAAATAAAATTACCCCAACGAGACAAAATTGGTTTGTGTGGCTTCCTTGAAAAACCCCCTTCCTTGATTATGGGGCATCTACCCTAGTCATGACCTACCCTCGAGGTGGGAAGGGCCCTCTAATAGATAAATTTAGGGTATTTGATCATAAAATAGTCCAAGTAGGCATTCCATAAAAGATGGCTTTAAAAGCATGGTCTAGTTGGTGAGCCACACTCGGTCCATTAATTACAAACAAGGGCTCTCCCAAATCTGTACCTTGCACGACAAAGGTCATTTTAAGGTTCATTAATCAATTAAAAATGTTAACTAGGAGTTTCTCAATTTTAGGGTTTGGCTAGAATGCTTAATTAGGGGTTGAGAGTTTTCCCTTGATTTCCTCGGAACCAGACATCAGGGATTCGCAGACTTGAATTACGCTAATGTTTCTATTAGTGCCCTTTTGGGACCTAATAGTTTGCTTGTTACCTAAAGTGATCATGCATTTGTTTTTACATTTTTGTGCAAATTCATTTTGAAGCATTGAAAGGTGATTATGCATGAATGGTTTGTTCATGCAATTCGAAACTAATCAGCACGGTGTGAAATAAACACGCATGTAAATGAAAGTACGTTGTAGGAAAGTACCACTCGAAAAAGTAAAGCACAAACTACTCTAGTGCATGAAAAATAAAATCGGCAACTCGTTGGGTATTTTCACAAATTTAATGAAAAATCGAAGACATGGTTAGGAATGAATGGATGCCGGATTGGACATCAGCCATACCACCACCATCAAGTCTTTCGGTCTCCTTCTTCACAGATCATCTCGAAATACTACACTAAGTATTCGACTCATGTAATACATACAACGCAACCGTACAAATCCAAGCAAGTGCAAACAATTGCCAACAACTCAAGCAAGTTTTGAAAATGCAACATGGTCCTCAGGGTCAGAATTTGGTTGTGCACACATATCATCCCATCCTAGACCATTAATTGATTAAATTGTGATTAATAGTCATTAGCCATCTTTTGCGTTCACAAAAGATGGTCAATTTCTATTAATCCCTAGAACTAGTGTCTAAGTCTCCCTTTGACATTCTCCTCGTTCATGCATTGAGCCTATGCATATATCTAACAATCACATACATGAACAATTAAACCTGCATTCATACCAAAAATAGTCTTGAATCTCAAATCAGCAAACAAAGCTAGTGAATCCCAAATAGGATCACTTTTTCATTAATTCCAGAATTCAGGTCATTTGGTTTTTGATGGTTTTATGTGATAGGCTTAAGGCCCGTCCACCCATGTTGGGCCTGAAAGCCCAGCCCACAAAATTAGGGCCCATGGATGGAGGGATACGATGAAGAGGTATGTTTTATATTTTTGAGGGGACGTATAAAAGGGAGGACAGAGAGAGACGAAGACACCTTTTGGCAAAAAGAGCGTACATTTCCTCTCCCTCTCTCCCTCCAAAAGAAAACCAAAAAGCTTAAGGCGGGGCCGTCTTCCCTTCAAGGCCAATCGACGTCATCGGATCGAACAGGATCGTTTTTTCTCTTCCTCTTATCGGCGTTGGTGATTCATTTGTGGCTAACAAGGTACGCTCGATTCTGTGGTGTGCTTTAGGATTGGTGATACGTGTTGTTTTTCCCGGGCTCGTCTTCCGCATTCGTTTTAGGGGTTCGATTTAGTGTTGAATCCGGTTTTTGGGAATCTGATAAACCCAACATTGGTATCAGAGCCCTAGTTCATGTTTTCCCGATCCCTTTCATGTTTTTTGATTGATTTTTTGCGAAAATAATCGGCCGACACGGATCGGAGCGCAAAATCCTGACACCTGAACATTGTTCGTCCATTTTTTCGAGTTTCTATAAGTCAAAATCGATTTCTAAAGGTATAGGGTGAAAGAGCTCGTCGAGACGAGTCCATCGATGGGTCGTGCGCCGCCGGGTGACGTCGAATGCGCCCACACACGCGGCCGGAAGTCGAGCGCATGGGCGCCACGCGCCTGAAACGCTGGCTCGGCCAGCGCGTGTGCCACACGCGCAGGTCGGCGAACCGGCACGTGCGCACCGCCGGCCGGCGAACCGACGTGTGTTGATGTCATCGTGATGTCACCCAACGGTCGGTAATCGCTAGGATGACGTCATCGCTGTCAACCGTTGGCCGGCCGATCACCGACCGGCGACCCAACCTGACCCAAGCTCCTACCAGCCGCTCTCACATGCGAGGCACGTGCCAGGTCGGTTCGTCCGACCCAAACCGACCGGCTCGACCAGCCCGACCGGTCCAACCGGTCCGTCCGGTCCGACGACCGGCGACCTGACCGTTGACCAACGACCGTTGACCGTTGACCGACGACCGTTGACCATTGACCGTTGACTGATGACCGTTGACCGTTGACCGAGAAAAAAAAAAAAAAAGAGGAAAAGAATGTGTTTCGTTTTCAATTAATTCTATGTGGATTATATGTGATCCCTTATTTATTCTGCATTTGTTGCAGGAACAATGCCTCCCCTGAGGTTACGTAAACCTGTTCGCGCAATTACCAATGAACAAAAGGAAAGGCTTTCTAAGTTGATAGCTGAGCTGACTGATCATCGATGGGAGAGTGGTGACTTAATTGATCATGTCCTTGAAGTCAACAGGAAAATTCAAAAGGTCATATGGAATGGTCGTCCTATGCCACAGTCTGAGATTGTGCGATTTTTCATGAACACCCTTCCACCTGAATGGCAAGGAGTGTTGAATCGCATATGTCAACAGAGCTGCTTCATATAGGAAAATTGTAATGGATTTTGTAAATGAATATTACTGGATTGTTACAAGGGAAAAGATCAAGAAAAGTAGAATCACTAAGCCATCTAGGCACAAGACTCCTCAACTGAGACCTCCGAGACTGCCAGGGATTCTGGGTCTTCAACGACACCATCTGAGGGATCAGCTACCCCCCCACCTACAGCGGCATTAACCACAACGGCGAGAATATTAAAACCCTGCAGGGGACCTGAAAAGTAAGCCCACGACGGGATGAGACGATATCTCAGTGAGTTCATGTCCCAAGCCCCAATTAGGAAGGAAATACGCCTATAGGTAGTCTAACACACATCCCAGAAGACTCGCCTCACCTCAACTCCTTCCTCCACATCAGTACAATTCATATCATAGATGCGTATAATAAATGCGCACATAAATTGGAACGTTTCACTCAATCTCAATTAATCACAAGGATCTCGATTGTAAGTCCAAATAGTTATGACACGTCCCATTCCGTGCCACATAATTTCGTCCCATAATCCGATGCGTCAAGTTCAATCAATCATGTGTTCAAATTTATTATTACCCGCACAGGTAGTTCCGCACAAGTAGTTATACCTGATGCACATCGGTCTTCTGGTGTAACCAAGCATCGTCTCATCCCTTGAGCACGGCAATGTCCACCCAACGAACATCAGGGACGGCATTCCCGAAGGAGCTTCGGTTCGGCCTCTATCGTGATCCGGCATCCATTGTTAGGGGCGTCATCTACCTGACGCACATCGGGGACAGCTTCTCATAACCATCACACAATCATTCAATTCCAGCCAAGGACATTGTGCTTTGCACTGACATGCCTCAATTAAGATAATGTGCTTGGCCTATTTTCTTCATATTAAAAACACCTGGTGAAAATAATCGTGTGTGGGTACACGATCAGATCGAACTAGAAAAATTGATACCATTCCGAATTAATTAGATAAATGCATACTTAGGCCTAAAACACTAATTTAACCACCTAAACGGGCCGAGAAAAATAATGCACCTATCTAATTAAATACTATAATCTAATTAACTCTTAACTAATCTAATCTAACCACCTACCTAATTAAGCAACTAAATCACTAATCAATCTAAACTAATCACCCGAGCCATACTTAATCTAATCTAATTACACACTAAGCATAATTAACCTCATAAGTAAGGTTTAGCAAGTAAACTTACCAAATTAGCGGGCCGGTGAGTTCACAGCGACGGTGACGCAGAGGTGGGCGAGACACAAGCTTGGAGCGACGCCAAAGGAGGTCCCGATGGGCCTGAAAAAAGGCCCACGAAGTTCACAGCTGGGCTGTGAGGTTCGGTTCGTTGCTTGGGCTGAAGGAATTGGACTGAGCGGCTAGAATGGCTAGAAACGGGATAGGCGGGACGGCAGCATGAGACGGGCCTGACGGCAAGGCTTCGAACAGCTGGAACGGCGACGGAGGCGCTCAGGTGGAGTTGGACAGAGGGCTCAACGACGGCCTAGGCACGAGCAAGAGGTGGGACAGAGTCCTGGATGCATGGCTTAGGCTCGCGGGCAGCAGCGAGTGGTGATGGCTCGGTGGGCGTGCACGGGCAGCTAGGGGCAGTTGACGGTGCAGGGGGCTTGGCTTGCTGGTTTCTACTTACTTTCTCTAGATTTTCTGGCTTCAAAACAACATCAATGGAGGAATGGAAGCTAAGGAAGAGGAAGGAGAGAGCAGCAGCTTGAGGGGGGCCCAATATGCCACAAAAGTCTTCAACAAACAAATCACTAACCGTCATCACAAGCCCCCAAAGTCCATGGCTGTTATCCTCAGCAATTTTCCTCCCTCAAGCTTCCTCCACAGGCCTCTCAAGTGGTCCAAAAGTTGCTACCCACTTTGGCCTACGAATTTGCCACATTCCCTCTTCAAATCAATGCCAATTCCACTTCAATTTAACCCAATTGATGCTAAAAAATCCCACCAATGCATCAACATAAAATCCATGATGTTTCCTTGCCAAATAATCCAACTTGAAGGCTAAAAGTTCCTACAAAAATGGCCCCCAAATTTCCCGAGTCCAATTTCGCCAAACTTTGAATTTTCGCCAAAAACTCGGGTTTGTAGAAAAATCTTCGAAGATGAATCAACATTCCTAAAATGAATCGTGACATGGCAAAACCTTCAATTTCTGAAATTGGGTTTAATTTCGCCGTTAATTTCAACTAGACATGATTTTAGTGTGACCTAACCTACTGAGTAGCTTTTAGGAATTTTTAGCACATTTGACCTGTGGTCGATTATTTTTTAGCCACATTGTACATCTTCGACTGATTTGCAACTCGCGGTTGTCGTGAAAATCTCGAGGTTTCAAATATGGTCACAGGGTACAGAAATGACAGAAAAATCAATTTAGTGCCGTTCAACAACAATTTTGCAATTAGGTGGTGTGACACCCCGAACCCTTCGCAGGTCGTCACCAGCACCGATGTTACACTTTATTACCTTTTCCTATCTTGTACTTAAAACAAGCGTCGTTAATCACAGGAATTTTTTTTTTTTATATAAACGATTGGTCCCAACGCGACTCATAGCGGAAGCAAATTAAACATCACCATCTATCCCCCTACCAATCCATGATACAAATACACACCAGCTAAACATCAGGATTTTATAAACAACTTCGACACTTTGCTTACATATATATTTTCAAGATGGGATTTCTTTTGGGTCGGTACATCAAAAAGGAAAAACTAGGACTCAGCCACGTCCAGCCTAAAACCTCAAAAAGAAACTCTCGACCCTCAACATCATGCGAGTACGAACCCCCATCCAAAGTGTCGATTATCTACATCAAAAAGAGATCCAGCTCCTACTCATCGCGCGCAGGTCTCACACCCAACCCGGTGCATCAGGCGATGGTGGCGGCAACATCCCTCGCATCGCTCCATCTCGACGAACGTGCACAGAAATGAACTCCTGAATGACAGGACCCCCAGCCAGGCCCACGTGATACATCACTAGACAACGTACTCGGATAAAAGTCAGTCCGGGAATAGAGGGACAATCTATCTCAACACACTCGACCTCTACATCGGATGGTATCCCGTAAAATGTACCTCATGTGACGGCAGGTAGCGGCATATTTGCTAATCTGAAATGTTATCCCCAAAAGGGGTGAGTACAACCACTCAGCAGATAGGGAAATCCAATAACAACTCAATGCATCATGCAATTTTACATGCATTGCAGGCATTACTTACCTTGAAGTCTGGCACACACTATCATACATCATCATATCACATCACATATCATCATCATCATCATCATCATCATGCATATCATCATGCATATCATATATTATATCATGGGTGATCATCATATCACATCGCATATCATCATCATGCATATCATCATGCATATCATATATCATATCATGGGTGATCATCATATCACATCACATATCATCATCATCATCATCATCATGCATATTATCATGCATATCATATATCATGGGTTCATTTTTCATCTTTTATCTTTAAGTTTGATCACCACATCACCCACTTCTCATATCATCAATTTCATCATCCCTTCGGGCAAAGACCTCCAACAGGGTTCCTAGCATTCCAGCCATCCCATGGCCACCGGGCTTCCGGCCCCCCACATTCCGGGCATCTCGCATCTCAACTAGCATCACGAGGCATTCCCTTCAGGCAGAAACCTCTGACAAGGCTTCCGGCCTTTACCCTTCTAGCCAGGCATCCCGCACCCACACCCTGGCATCGCGAGTCATTCCCTTCGGGCAGAAACCTCCGACAGGGCTTCCGGCCCCCCACATTCCGGGCATCCTGAATCTCCCAGGGAATCTCTGGAATTACGCCACTAGGCCACCAGACATCATCATCCACCACAACCTCTTACTCACATATCATTTTCCACATTCACCATCCTTTTAATCTTATTATTACATGGCATATGATTCATAAATGCATCACAATTTATGATCATACATACACCAATGTCATATAACAATGCATAACAAATTCAATGAAATTCATGGCCAATAAAATAATCCCTTATTATTTTATTATTATTATTATTATTATTTTATTATTATTATTATTTTATTATTATATTTATTTATTTTCATAAATAAATATTAAATTTAATATCTATGATTTTCCCAAAATCATAATATTAAAAAAATCACTAAACAAATCAATAGGATCACAATTTCATACAAAATTCATGGCCAAATTGAATTTCTCATAATTTCACAATTTCCACAAAATAGCACATGATATTCCGATAATGACCAGAATTGCACAGTTTCCAAATAAATTCGATTAAAATACTCATATGGCCTTCAAAAATTACGAAATTTTACAGGGTGATAGCCAACACATTTTCGTACACTTTTCATGAAGAACTCCAAGCCAAATTCTTTTCATATTAATTTATACAACCCCACGAAACCTCTGGAACCACTACCGCGTCGTCCAGAACACACATCTCCGAAATATTTAGATTTCACCCATCTATTCTCTTTCGTTTCCTCTGAAATTTGAGTATGTTATGTACCAAGGTGTCCTTTACAAGTTTCATGCAGAGATCTAGGTCAAATAACCAAAGTATGGTCACCATTTTAAGTCCATGAAGTCTCGGGTGTCTCGGAATACTTCACCAGAACCATCGTTTCCAAGATCTAGCCGATTCACCAAGCTATACATGTTATTTTTGCTTCAAATTTGAGTATGTTGTAGTTTATGGTGTTACCTACAACTTTTATGAAGACATCGAAGTCAAATCTTCAACAGAAATCAACATGCAAACAAGAATCTAGCAAGAGGTCAGTGGAAACTTCACAGATCTAGGGTCTCCGTATAATAGAACTTTAACCCCTCATATCTCCATAATTTTCCACTAAATTTCAGTATGTTATAGTACAGGACGTTAGCTACAACTTTCATGAAGACATCAAAGCCAAAATCAAGCTCCAAACACCCATGCAAGCTCAAACAAGCTACTGACTCCAACAAACCGAACGAGAACAGTCACAAGGTTTGAAAATCACCCAAATCTTACCTCGGTTTTTTGCACAAATCACACCTAAAATCAAACATGCAACCAAAAAAACAAACATGCAAGAGAAGTTAAGGACTCCACTTGCCTCTAAGATGGACAAATGACGACGAACGGCGGCGGGACACGGCGATCGGACGGCGAACGAATGGCGGCACCCCTCGGCTCCGCCTCCTTCCCCTCTCGGTTTCTCCCTTTCTCTCGAACACTCTCTCTCTCTCTCTCACCCTCTCTTGGCCGAATGAACAAAGAACCGGCCACTCTCTCTCTTCTCATCCCTTTTATACTCCCCTAATCCCATGATTAGCAATCATGAGATTGCCTACAAACCCACCAATGCATGCTCTTGCCATTTGCCACTTGTCACATTGGGTTTTCTTTTTAAATTTGATTTAGGCTTGGGCTTAGGCCCATCCGGCCACTCCCCTTGGGCTGGTTGAAGCCTCTTCTTGGGCTCTAATGGGCCGACTAGCTTGGCCCACCAAGCTTTAGGCCAATGGGTTCAAGGCCCATTCGAATTTTAACCCTCTTTTTCCCTTTTTTTTTTTTTTGAAATTCCTTCTATAAATATTTCTAAATTTAAATTTTCAATCTTGGCCAAGGTCTTAGGATATTTTTGCTCATTGAAATTTAAATCATATGGCCAAGCATAGATTATTAATCTTATTAAATTTAAATTTCCACAATCAAAAGCACAAATCATCAAATTAAAGACTAATGGCTAAAACATAAGCCATGGAAATTCTATCACCTAATTAAAGACTTTAACACACCTTATGGCTCGGCTTTGAATTTCTCGGATGCCACAGGTGGAATCACCAACACTTTAATTAAATGCGTAAGTCACAAGTGCCATAATCAAGACGTGACACTTAAGTCCATAACTTCAAAACGGTACACTTAAGTTTTTTTTTTTCGAATGTGACACTTAAGTGCCACCTTCGGCGACCCTTGCGGAAATCCTACGTGGCAATATTTTATTATTATTATTTTGCCTACGTGGCTCAGGAGCCCAAATCAAAGATAAAAATTAAAAAAAAAAATTAAAAATAATTAAAAAAATTTAAAAAATTTAAAAAATAATAAAATTTTAAAATTTTTAATTTTAAAAAATTTTAAAATTTTTAATTTTAAAAAATTTTAAAATTTTTAATTTTAAAAAATTTTAAAAATTAAAAAAATTAAAAAATTTTAATTTTAAAAAATTTTAAAAATTAAAAAAAGAAAATTTTAAAAATTTTAATTTTAAAAATTTTTAAAAATTTTTTTTTTTAAAAAAGAAAATTATAAAAATTTTAATTTTAAAAAATTTTAAAAATTAAAAAAATTTTAATTTTGAAAAATTTTAAAAAAATAAGAAAATTTTAAAAATTTTAATTTTAAAAAATTTTAAAATTTAAAAAAAAATTAAAAAAATTTTTAATTTTAAAAATTTTAAAAATAAAAAAATTTAAAAATAAAAAATACGAAAATTTTAAAAATTTTAATTTTAAAAAAATTAAAAAATTTTAAAAAAATTAAAAAATTAAAAAAAAAAAGGGGGGGGGAGGCGGCGGATGGAGGTGGCGGCGGTGAGGGGAGCCGGCGGCGGCGGCAAGGGAGCCGCCCGTTCGGCCTCCCACCCCCCCCTTTTTATAACTTTTTATAATTTTATTTTTTTATAATTTTTCTTAATTTTTAAAAAATTTAAAATTTTCTTAATTTAAAAAAAATTAAAATTTTCTTAATTTTTAAATTTTTTTAAATTTTCTTATTTCTTAAATTTTTTAAAATTTTCTAATTTTTTAAAATTTTTTAAATTTTTCTTAATTTTTAAAATTTTTTAAATTTTTCTTAATTTTTTAAAATTTTTCTTAATTTTTTTAAATTTTTCTTAATTTTTTTAAATTTTTCTTAATTTTTTTAAATTTTTGAATATTTTAAATCTAATTTAATTAATTTATATACTATTATTTACACGTAGACGCGAAACGGCGTCGTTTTTGCATTTTCTCCACCACGTCAGCATGCAAAACGACGCCGTTTTGGACCGAGCTCGCCGGAAAGTTGCCACGTCAGCCATTTGGCCGGATTTTCGCCGAAGCGGCACTTAAGTGTCCCATTTTACTCCGATGATGGCACTTAAGTGTACCATTTTAAAGTTATGGCACTTAAGTGTCCCGGCGTGCCAAGTTATGGCACTCCAGGTGTCCCACACTCCTTTAATTACATACCTCAGTCGAATCGACCTATCTCCAATCTCTGATTGATTTTGATGATGCCGTATTGACCTTTGTAAATTAGCATGGTCTAGTAGTCGATTTCTGGTCAAATTCTCAAGTATGTTGCGTTTAAATTCCTTAACAGCTTCACCTGATAAATTAGTTATCTCGTGAGTGATTACCTTAGAGAAAAAGACTATAGGCACGTCAATGAAAAGCTCAACTTATTCAATCAAAAACAGAATCAAAAAATCAAGCTGTCATAAAGGGAGTCGGCCTACCCAAGCAAATCCTAAGCATGAGAATTACTTGTGATAGGAAGAACAAGAAATTTTGGCAATCTCAAGAGAGACACATCAAAAAGGTACTTGAAAAATTCAACATGAACAAATGTAAACCAATAAGTACTTCACTTGTAGGCCATTTTAAGTTGAGTAGTAATAAATGTCCTTTGAGTGGAAAAGAGAAGGAAGAAATGAAGAAAATTCCTTATGCGTTGGCCCTAGGTAGTTTAATATATGCCATGATTTGTACAAGACTCGATATCACTCATGCAGTTATTGTAGTGAGTAGGTTTCTCTCAAATCCAGGTAAAGAGTATTGGATTGCTGGATATTGAGATATATTAGAGGCACTTCTACATTTGCTTGTGTTATGGAAGTAGAAAGCCTGTGTGGCATCCGGGAATTTCAACCCGAAATATTGATTTTGAGGGAAATGATATTTGTCTTTGAATGGCCATAGGGACAATTTCATCATCGGCCACAATATTTTATCTCTTGGACCGAACCCCTTATGAAAAAGTTAATTGATTATGAGAATGTTAATTGATTTCTATAAATAAAAATGAATATCAAATGCCCTAAAGTGTTGTAGGAATTATGGGCTTATTATCGATATTTTTCTATGGACTATTTAAATTGCACATGGGACTATTTGATAAAGAAGACTTTGTTCTTGACTATGCACTTTATAGATTTGATGGATTAATGTCACAAAGTCTTTTGGCCATTTTATTATGCAATTAGATATTTATTTAAATGAGGATTAAGATGTATTATAAAAAAATAAACTTGGGCCATTTAAGTTTGGACTTTTGGCCCAAGTGAGATGGGCCTAAAGTGGGCCAAGAGGCCCGGCCCATGAAGCCCATTGGGCTGTCGACGCATGGAGGGGGAAGGAGGAGCCACTTGGCTTCCTCCAAGTGTCTTCGGCAAATGAGACACTTGTCTCCTTCTTAGGGACAAGTGTCCCCCATGCAAAATGAGGGTGCATGCAAGTATTTAAGCAACCAAAAAGAGAGAGAGGAGAGGGAGTGGCTGGTTTTGAGAGAGTGAGTGAGAGAGAGAGAGAGAGAGAGAGAGAGAGAGAGTTGCGAGAGAGTGGGGAGCCGAGAGAGAGAGGGAGAAGTCGAGTGAGGGAGGAGGTCCGCTCGCCGTCCGTCCGTCCGTTCGCCGTCCGTGTGCCGCTGTCCGCTTGATCTTAGAGGCAAGTTAGGATCAATTTCTACTCTTGCATGTGTTTCTTGCGTGTGTGGTTGAATTCTTTGACATCGTCGTAAGTATGGACTAGCTTCGTAAGCAATGGACTAGGATGAATGGTCACCTAAGATAGTACTTATCCATGTGCTAAGGATAAAACCTTGAGGCTAAGAATGGGAATAGGCTTAGTGGATAATATCTCTGTAAGTTAGTCCCTATCGAAACGAGACCCTCTAGTGGATGTATAGTTGGGTTTTAACCAGGCGAAAGCTGGTGTACCTATAATGACCCGATCCGATGAGAGCAAGGAGTGGACGCCGAAGTTAGAGGACCTGAATAAGGAGCGGCTCCTGGCAGGCTTCTAGGTTGGCAAAAGGGGGCAGGAATGAATCGAACTATGATCTGAACTGGGAAAGTAGTGTTTCTGGGATAATTTTATCAGAGTGGCGCAGCGGAAGCATGGTTAAGCTTGTAGAACTCTTGTTTGTGAAAAAGAATGACAAGTAGATGCGTTTGTGCATTAATTATAAGCAATTGAATCATGCGATTGTTAGGAGTAAGTGCCCATTTCCTAGAATTGATGACCTATTTGATCAGTTGCAAGGAAGTTCAGTCTTTTCTAAAATGACTTAAGGTCAGAATACCATCAGCTAAGGATTAAGAAAGAAGACATTTCTAAAACCACATTTTGGACTCGCTATGAACACTACGAGTTCCTAGTTATGCTATTTGGATTGACGAATGCCTTAGCTGCATTCATTGATTTAATAAATAGGATATTTAAGCCTTATTTGGATAAAATTGTGATTATCTTCATTAATGATATCCCGATATATTCTAAAGGACCTGAAGAAAATGCGTAGCATCTAAGTGTAGTGCTGCAAGCAAGGCTTAAGAAGTGAATTATGAAGAGTGAGTTATGAATTTGAGGATTAAGTTATGATCATTTGAGCTAAGTAGTGACTTCCTATTTGAGGATTTCATTGGAAGTCTTGATGCATTACATGGAGGCATTTAGTATGTATAGATTGATCTTGGAAGTCATGAGTTTGAGTAGTCATATGAGATATGAAATTATTCGTGGTTTATATGTCAGAATAATAGGTTTAATCGATAGTGGTCAACTTTTAATTTTAGCTGATGATCTTAGTTTGAAAAAGGTTTGGTGGAATTAGTGAATATGATCATTTGTGGTTATAGTCTTTCCAGGGTGAAATGGTGAAAGTTCAAATTGTGGATTTGATGAATGATTAGTCTAAGTGATGATCCTTTAGGATGAGACATGAGATATATTCGATGGAAACTAGACAAGTTTTATTTTGGTGGATTGTCGATCTTTGAATTGAATAAGTCTTGGTGGACTATCGATATTTGAACCGAATGAATGGTATTATATTTTAGGCTTGAATCTATGTTGCAATCAAAGCATAGTGAATGCCTTTGTTGGACTGAACCAAATGAGTTATTAGTGGTGTCGATTTTGATGGTTCTAGGCTTGAATTGATGGTGACAAAGGTATATGAATAATTCAGCTAAGTAGTGTGTTAGATTGAGACCGTTAGATATACCATAATGGAAAAGGGACCATATAACAATGGATTTTGTGCAAGGATTGCCAAGGACATTAAGTGGTCACAACTCTATCTAGGTGATAGTAGATCGCTTGACTAAGTCTAACCATTTCCTAGTAGTTCGCGTAGATTATCCGATGGATAAATTTGCTAATATAAGTGTAAGCCAAGTAGTACGCTTACATGGTGTTCCTGTAATTGTCACATCGAATTGAGACTCAAGATTTACTTCCAACCTTTGGCGAAGTTTTCAAACCGCCCTAGGGACGAAGTTCCCATTTAGTATCTCTTTTCATCCACAAATGGTTGGACAAACGAAAAGAGTGATCCAAGCATTAGAGGACATGTTAAGAGCTTGCATCCTTGACTTTAAAGGAAGTTGGGATGGAAAGTTATACCCGGTAGAATTTGTGTATAACAATAGCTTTCAAAAGAGTATAGGCATGGCCGAGGAAGTATCAGCCAGACCCTGGTCACATACTCGATCATGAAGCCATCAAAATGGATGAGAAAGTGAGGAACATTGAAGAGCCTGTGCAAGTACTGGATTGAAAGGAACAAATTCTCAGGACCAAGAGAATTCCATTGGTTAAGATATTATGGCGATATCATGATGTGGAGGAAGCCACATGGGAGAGTGAAAATGAGATGAAGGAAAGGTACCCTCACTTGTTTAAGGAGACATAGGCAATGTCTAATTTCGATGAAGAAATTCTCTAAGGAGGGGAGAATTGTGGCATCCGGGAATTTCAACCCGAAATATTGATTTTGAGGGAAACGATATTTGTCTTTGAATGGCCATAGGGACAATTTCATCATCAGCCACGATATTTTATCGCTTGGACCGAACCCCTTATGAAAATGTTAATTGATTACGAGAATGTTAATTGATTTCTATAAATAAAAATGAAAATCAAATGCCCTAAAGTGGTGTAGGAATTATGGGCTTATTATCGATATTTTTCTATGGGCTATTTAAATTGGACATGGGATGATTTGATAAAGAAGACTTTGTTCTTGACTATGCACTTTATAGATTTGATGGATTAATGTCACAAAGTCTTTGGGCCATTTTATTATGCAATTAGATATTTATTTAAATGAGGATTAAGATGTATTATAAAAAAATAAACTTGGGCCATTTAAGTTTGGACTTTAGGCCCAAGTGAGATGGGCCTAAAGTGGGCCAAGAGGCCCGGCCCATGAAGCCCATTGGGCTGTCGACGCATGGAGGGGGGAGGAGGAGCCGCATGGCTACCTCCAAGTGTCTTCGGCAAATGAGACACTTGTCTCCTTCTTAGGGACAAGTGTCCCCCATGCAAAATGAGTGTGCATGCAAGTATTTAAGCAACCAAAAAGAGAGAGAGGACAGGGAGTGGCTGGTTTTGAGAGAGTGAGAGAGAGAGAGAGAGTTGCGAGAGAGTGGGGAGCCGAGAGAGAGAGGGAGAAGTCGAGTGAGGGAGGAGGTCCGCTCGCCGTCTGTCCGTCCGTTCGCCGTCCGTGTGCCGCCGTCCGCTTGATCTTAGAGGCAACTTAGGATCAATTTCTACTCTTGCTTGTGTGTCTTGCATGTGTGGTTGAATTCTTGGGTGTTTAGAGGTAAGGAACCGAAGCTAGTGTGGCTTGTTCTTGAAAGATGCTTGCTGATTTCGTGTATACCACCCGACCCAGAAAATTGTGAAGGCTTGCATGCATGTTTCGAGTTGGATTTTGACTTTGATTCCTTCATGAAAGTTGTAGAAAAAATCTCAAAATATAAAATACTAAAATTTGGGACAAAATGGTTTAGATTTAAGGGGCAAAACCCTCTTCCTACGAAGACACTATATCTGGAACTGCTTTGCTGACCTTTTGGTAGTTTTGTGGGTTGCATGTTGCTTTTTACAGAGAATTTCTCTTCGACTTCTGCATAAAACTTTTAGGGAACATCCTAAAGACTAACATACTCAAATTTTAGGTAAAATGAGCAAGTGTAGCCTAGTGAATCGACTTTCTCTTGAAGACAGTAAATCTGGAAACACGGTACTGGACACCCGAGACTTCTTGGACCCATATGGTGACTATTCTTTGGAAATTTCGCTTAGATTCATTAATAAAAGTTGTAGGGGACCACTTGGAGCAAAACATATCCAAATTTCAGAGGAAACAAATAAGGATAAATGGGTGAAAACTCGACATTTCGAAGATAGCTATACTGAACGTTTCGGTGCTAGAATCAGGAGCTTCAAACGTCTATATAAAATTATCTAGAACGAATCTGGCCTAGATATCTGCATGAAAAATATACTTTAGTGTCTTAAATATAACCTGGTAAAATTTCATAATTTTCGGAGCTCATTCGGGTATTTTAATCGAATTATTTCAAAAACTGCGCAATCTGATTCTATCCGAAATTGCATGCTGTATTTGTGTGAGTTATATCTTCTTGTGTGGAACTCTTTTGGGCATGTGTTCTTCATGAAATTGTTATAGTGTTGTCTTGTCTATCACACGTCTTGATTTCAAGATTTTTGAGAATCATATGGATATTTAATTTAAATGTATTCAAAAAAGGTACAAGCTGGAATTTTGTAAACTTCAAAAAGGCATGATAAATGGACTATTCTAAATTGTATGGACTCCATGAATTGTATTGTTATGAATGATTGTGTCTTGCTGCATGTATGATGATGATTGGAGATGCATGTATGAATCAAAGGATGAAAATGGTCTTGCTTTCCATCACATCACATGCCATGTTAAAATTGAACTATAATTGAAGATGTGAATTGAGATAAGTGTGAAGGCCGTCTGAGGTGTGAGCCGACGATGCCTCGAGAGTGTTGGGATACCTAGCTAGAAGGGTACGGTCGGATGCTCGGTGGCCTAGGGGCGTAATTCCGGAGGGTCCTCGGGAGTTTCGAGATGCCCGGTGGTCTACGGTACGTAATTCTAGAGGAGGGGGGAATCCTGGTGGTATGTCGGTACGTAATTCCGGAAGCCCTGGAGGTTTGTGCCAGGGGGATGCCTCATGATGCTAGTTGGAATACGAGATGCCTGGCAGGTATTGTGCCGGATGCACGAAGGTTTGTGCCGGATGGTTCTCGCGATGCCAGGTGGGGTGCGAGTGATGAATGTGGGATGCAAACATTGGTCCCGAGAAAAAGAAAGGTGGTGGTCCAAAATGAAAGAATGAATTTGGGGAATTGAAATTGAATTATGCATGATGGTATATGCATGACATAATGATGATATGTGCATGGATGCATGATAATGATGAGTGCATGTGACATGATGATGGTGAGTGCATGGATGTATGTGCACCTATGGCATGATGGTATATGTGACATGATGATGGTAAGTGCATGGACGTATGTGCACCTATGGTATGATGGTACATGTAATATAATGATGGTAAATGACGTATGTGCACCTATGGCATGATGGTACATGTAATATGATGATGGTAAGTGCATAGATGTATGTGCACCTATGGCATGATGGTACATGTATGACATGATGGTGATGATTACATGAGGATGTGTGTACATGTGGTATGATGACATGTGCATGGTTTCAAGGTAAATTATGCATGGATGCTTGAATGACATGTGTTTTGCTATGATTGTTATGACTGTATGTGTATGATGCATTGAGTGGTTTATTGGTCATTTACCTGCTGAGTGGCTGTACTCACCCCTTTTGGGGAATAACATTTACCTGCTGAGTGTCTTTTCCTGCGTTATGTAACAACTTTCCTTTCAATGAAATGAATGAATTGGGACGGTTAGATATTTGTCATGGACCGACCACTTGTTATTTCTTGTGCTTATATATGCTTGTTTTACCCTTATAGCAGGTACTAGACAATTGGTTGCATTTTGTTAATTGTCAACACAGCCAAGTGGAGATCCCTAATTCACACTTGTGCGAAAGTCAGGATGGAGAACGAGGACACCAACACACGCATGGCCAAGATGGAGGTCTAATTGGCCCAACTTACCAGGATGATGCTTGAGATAAGCCAAAAGCTCAAAGAGCCCCCCGTCATAGCTGTCACCAGGATATCCACTCCTACGTCGTCAGGACACGCTCCCCCATTGACGGGAGGCCCACACGTCACCGACCTCCTCGAAAAGGAAACTCCTGGAGAAGCTCCTTTTGTCATGCCAATTGTCATCAACTTGGATCCTCCTCTGAAGGAAGAGCTAACACCCTGCCTAGATGAAGAGAGTGAAAAATGCTTGGAAAAGAAGGAGGAGCGACTGTGCACCTTGCAAGGATATGAGCTGAAAGGAGTTGATAAGCTATCCCCGTATACCAAGACGAACTCCCCCGAGACTTTCCAAGAGCCTGAATTCATGAGAAAGTATGACGGAACAAGATGCCCCATGATTCACCTCAAGGAAAATGGCTTGCTATGCTGACAACGTGCCTTTTCTCATTCACATGTTCCAAGATAGCTTAGAAGGCATCGCCTTGACATGTTTCATCACATTGGACATCGAAGAATTTACCAGTTAGGAAAACTTAGCCAATGAGTTCTTGCAACAATACAAGTTTAATACCGAGCTCGCCCCCACGAGGGAATAGTTGACCCGCATAGAAAAGAAAATGAATTAGTCATTTAAAGCTTTTGCGCAAAGGTGGAGAACCATGGCCTTGCAAGTGAAGCGAGCCTTGAATGACAGGGAGATGAAGTAGCTTTTCCTGAAGACATTGTCCCATGAATACTTCCAAGGATTAGTGTACTAAGGATGCCAGACGTTTTCATAACTGGTAGATGTGGGTAAAAGAGTTGAGTGGGCAATTATCGAGGGAAAGATACCTACCGGAAGCACAAAGAAATTCCCAGCAATAAAATATAAGGAAGCCACATTTGAAGTAGTGCTTGTGCAAGCGCCACTTCTCCCCAAGCCACCTGCAACACTCGCACACAAGCCTGTAGTGGTTCAAAGGAACCCATCACGGGCATATGACAAGGGCAAGAGGCTCATCCAAAGGGAATTTTCCCTGTTATTGCACTTGTTGTCAAAGTTGTGGCCCATGCTCCTCGAAAAGAGGATGGTTGTGAAGGAGGTACTTAGGGACAACATCACAAAGTTCGCTGAATTCAATGTGACCAAAACATGTGAGTACCACATGGGAGAAAGGGGGCATGACGTAGATAATTGTTACATGTTGAAATACAAAGTCCAACAACTACTAGATAAGGGCATCTCGACATTCAGGGAAACTCAGCCTAACGTGCAGCGGAACCCTCTACCAAATCATGTAAATGGAGTGAACTCAATCTTCGAGGATACGCGGGTGGGTCAACGGCCTATAGTGGTAAATGCGTTCAAGTTATATGAGTCCTTAATGCTGGCGGGATTCCATGATTGTGCCATCATCATTCCATTCATCTTTTTGCAATCTTGCTTGTATCCCCTGAGCGAAGAAGGTTATGCTTGATGTTTCGAAGATGCCGGCACTGAATGAGGAAGAAGTGATAGCTATGATAACCCCAATGGTGATTGAACTGTCTGATGAGAAGCCAGTTAGTGATGTCGAGATGGAAATCAATGAGCCCATGGTGATTGACCTCATGGTCGAGGAGTTGTCGGTGATTGAAGTCACAAGAGGGAGCATAATGCCGGTCACAATTGAACTACCACCCCAGGAGGAAGGTGGAATGATAGTGTTAGAGCACCCTCCCAAATGCGATCCCAAAGTAGTACATTGGAATTATGAGGCGGATGAGGTGAATGCAGTCACATGATCGGGCCATTGTTATGCACTTGATAAAGGAGTCGAAAAGAAAGCTGTGATCGAGGAAGAAGTGAAACAATTCTTGGCTGTGGTGAAATCCAATGAATTCAATGTGGTGGACCAACTGCAGAAATTGCCGGCTCAGATCTGTCTCTTGGAGTTGTTCAAATCTTACAAGAAGCACAAAGGCATCTTGTTGAAGGTCCTTATGCACATGCTAGAAACGGTCGATGAAGCACAATTGGAAGAATTCGTTGGGGCCATTCTATTGAAAGATCAAATTTCCCTCATTGATGAGGATTTTTCCCTCGATGGTCCCAATCATACCAAGGCACTTCATATCTCAGTAAAGCATGAGAACACTCTTTACTGAGAACACTCTAGTTTGTAGAGTGTTGATCGACAACTATTTTGCACTTAATATATGCCCGCTGGCTACGTTCCATTGTCTTAGTATTGATCTTGGGAGAATCCGTACTGGCAAGTTGACTATGCGGGCTTTTGATGGATGAAGAATGAGGTGATAAGGGAGATGGAACTTGAGCTATCGATTGGCCTTGTGCTTTTCCAAATCTCGTTCCAAGTGTTGGACATATCGAGTGCCTTTAATTTTCAGTTATGGAGGCCATGGATCCACACAACGGGCGCCGTTCCCTCTAGCTTTCATCAGACGGTGTGATTTATGGTTGGCAACAGGCTTCAAACTGTTAATGGGGAATCTGATTTCAAGATCTACCACAAGACGGCCATCCCCTATGTGGAGCTTGAATGTACTAAGGAATCAAGCTTTTAGACCTTTGAGCTAGTATCCATGATTCATGTGCTTGCGGGTTCTTTCACAAAGGCCATTGAATTGTCTAAGCCAGCCATAGCGGTGGTAAAAATCATGTTGGCATGCGGGTATAACCCTAGAGAGGGTCTTGGACCGCATAACTAAGGCGTGCGAAAACCCATTAGAATTCGTAAAAGCTTGAAGAAAAGAGGCTCGAGATATGTTGAGGGACGAGGAGGCCATAATGAACGAGGTGGCTATGGTAACTGAGGAAGCCATGGAAGGCAGAGAGGTCGAAGTGCCTATGGAGGCTGAAGTGAGTATGGAGACCAAGGTGGACGCATCCCCAAACTGGGGAGGACAGGGGCAGTCAGAAGCCTTTTGTGATGACCCTTGACCCTTAGGGTCCGCCACACCGTTCCTTGGTCCTTGCACTTGTTTCGTTGCGGAAGCATGTATCAAAACTCTATCATAATTTAAAACGACGCACATGAAATATAAACTAGGCACTTTTATCTATTTATATTTTCAGACGACTCCGGTCGGTACATATAGGCCAAAAAGTCCCGATTTCTAGCTAACCTAAAATTTATCCCGATCATCCTATAGTCTATTTACACGGTCATCTTGATATCACTTCCTAGTGGTCCAAAAATGCTACCATCCTCCCCCAGGTCCTCCACCTACTCGACCCCACTCGAACCGTCGTCATCATCCGTCGGAAGTAGAAGCAGCCCCACTATATGCCCATTGACCCAGGCATACAGGACGATGAACCCCATCAGTATAGGGCCCGTAGTGAGACCGGCGTCCACCGTCATAATCACTGTGATCCAGATGAACGTAACGTCTAGAAAGTCGAGGTCTACATGCTCCACCTGATCCCAACTGAGGTTAGTGGGAATGCCGTAGAACATGGAGGAAGATGCGGGCTGGAGTGGCATGATCACGTCTCTGAAACACAATAATCCCACAAAGGGTGAGTACAACCACGCAGCAAATGAAAGCCTATTATACCATATTACATATGTCTACCACTACTCAACCAACGATGTTTTAAACATGTAATATGGGGAGGTCAAAATAACATGAGTGACCTTGATTCTAAAGAAATACCACAAAATAACCCACTAGGAGATAAATAGACATCTAGGACAATTCAAAAATTGATTTGACTTTGGTTCTGACTACCGCCATCTTCTAGAGGGACCAGTGTTGCACCCCTCCAGGCATCTCGTATCCCACCTGGCATCACGAAGACCTTCGGTTCCATATTTTTGTCCCCGGGCATCCGGAGCGTGTCACGTTACACCTATAGGCATCTCACACCTCACCTGGCACCGCGAGGACCTTTGGGGCTCAATCACAATCCTCAAGCATCCAAAGGGCATCATTTTCACGCCTTCCAAGCATCCCGACACTCAAGGCATTGTCGCCATGATGGACCGACGACATCAATATCAATTTCATCCATAGCGCAGCACCTACAAGTTTATAAATGCCATGCCACGTGTCTAACCCAAACCACTATGGACGCACAAAACCGAAGTCAACCATCTAATCGGAGTTTGTACCATTCTATATTTGACTAAATTCCGATGACTCGCCTAAGGAATTCTAGCATCCGAACCCTATCAAAACACGTCGAACCGCCATAACATTACAATACTCGCCTAGTTGGCCTCAAACTCGAGCAAGACAATGGCAAAGCCGGACTGACTAGCAATGATTTGACTATACCATAAACTGATACAACCGTCCTACGATCACTAGGACTCACAGCTTCATGCCCAACTAACACCGACCATGCCAACGGTCATCACACACACGACAAGGCAATTCAACAATGAATTCAGCTCAATTTGCCAAGAAGAAGCTTGACCACTCCCGTATCGCCTAAGCATTACACTCTTCAAACTCGAACAATACCGAACCCAGACCGAACTGCCTAATTGAGTTCAACCTACAAAAATCCGTACCATATATCCGACGAGCAGCACTGTCCATCACCACCACATAAACCCAGATTAGTGCCTTCCATGTCAACGGTTGTCACATGTATGCCGGTCATCTAATCCAGCCTCGATCGACACACAAATGAACCCAATTTATAGTAGCCTGCAGTATTCGAACCCAAATTCTGGTCAATCCTAGATTGGACATGTGAGTAGGGCATCGTCACGCAATATAGAATAACATAACCGTCACTTGCCTCAAGACCTTGGAACGTGGGCAGCGGATGCAGCTGGTGGCGAGACGACACGGCGGCGCTAAGGTGAGATGGCAATACAGCTGGTGTACGGCGATCGGTGGCTGGGGGCGAAGCATGAGTGGAGCGGCGGAATTCCTGGGTGAGGTTTTTGGCTGCAATTGAAGTAACTGAGGTCACTGAAGGCAGAAGAAGGAGCGGTAGTTCTTCTGCTTTGTACTCTTCGCCAGTTGACTTTATGAGTCAACAAAATAAGAAATCTTGGTGGCAGCTCGTTGAATGGTGGCAGCGGAGGGAAGCCAGCTGGCCGACGTGTCACGCTCAAGGAGAAAGAGAAGGCCACCGATTTTGCATGGCCAGGTTTGTGTTTCGTTGGTTGACACTTCTGGTCAGCATGGCAACAAACGGAGGTTGGCTTACTGAGGAAGGGGAAGAACATAGCTGCATAGTGGTTACGTCTCCCATCTACTGACTAGCGAAAAAGAAAGCGTGCATGAAGCTGCGGTGGTCAATGTTCCTTGTTTTTGCTGGGGACGGGTGGGAGTTGACGTGAGGGAAATGGTGGAAATATTCGGCACTTTTCTCTATCAATTTAACGTATCCATGGAGTCGAAAACAATTTGCATGAAAGGCTCACTTAGCAAGGTACAAATGCTGGTGAATGTTGGTCTCATTTGTGGCACTTCACGGAGAAAATTTTTAATGAGGTGATAGGCTAGACGATGAATGAGTTATCCAATGTGGCGGAGGTATGATGAGAGGTGGTGCCACGATAACGTGAGGATACGTCATGTCTCGGTACGATGATTGTGGTGATGAAATGGTGGCCATAAGTGGTGCCAACGACGTAATCCGACGACAAACTTGTCAACGCGGCATGGACCGTTACGTACCCAAGGCTCGACGAAGTTTGGATATCACACAATTTCCCCCGTTGCTAGAAGAGACATAATTTAACGTCTTTTTCCGAGATGACATATTGAGTCATCGAGCCGACATAATATAACGTCTTTCTCCGAGATGATATACCGAGTCATCAAGCCAATGTTCTTATCGTCCAATGGTTTTTCACTTTTTATCATGCCCGATAAAATGGCCGTGTGTGGGTACACGGTTGGGCTTAGCCAAAATACCATAATTTCACTTTTAATCCTCCCAGTTCTTTCATCAGTCCAAAAATAGATTTTTGGCGCTATAGACTGACGTCCAATAATTTTTCAATTCATTACCAAAATTAATTAATTTAGGAATAAAATCCTAAAATCACAATTCACAATCATGCAAAATTAGCGCAAATTAAAGCTCAATTAAATAAACATATTACACAACAATAATCAGCATAAAATTCCGGTCCCCAGCTATCCCGATCTAATTTCCGAAAAATAATTAATTAATTAAATAATTACGAAAAATATTATATAAATTCCAATAAATCCAACTTAGACCCGTAATGCCTAATTGGATGCGGAAAAGGACTCGGAAAATTTCCGAGTCACTCTAGTTAAATATTAGAGCTTGTCTAGGCTCTAATTGCACTAACTAACGACCTAACATGCATCGATAATTAACTAATTTCACTAATCTAATATAATCTAACCACCTAATCCATCTTAATCTAAACTAATCAACCCTTAGAAACAATTAACCTACTAAGCATGGATTAGTGAGTTAAACTCACCTAATTAATGATCCGCTCAGATCAAAATGATGGGGACGCGACGGCGACCAATAAATCCTTAAGCAGTGGCACCAGTAGGCGCTCAAAACGGGTCGAAATCAGCCACGCAAGCCCACGGTGGGGCTGCTCTTGCTGTTCCAATTCTGCAAGGATGAAAACAGCGATTGAATAGGCTTGACTCGAGGTGGTTTTGGCAGCCGAGGAATGCGGGAACGTGAGATGCTTCCGTTGAGTCGCGGATGAAGATGGCTTCACTAAGTCCGTGAGGGAGAAACACGGGCAAATTCGAGGGAAATGAGGTAGAGAAAACGTGAGGGAACTGAAGGCAAAGAGAAGCAGCCAAGGGGGAAGGGACGTCGATGGTGCTGCGTTGGCCACACAGAGAGAGAGAGAGAGAGAGAAGGGGGGGATAATGATGAGAAGAGATGAAAAAGGTGAAACAAAGAAAGGAAAAAGAAGACCAAATGGTGCAGGGCGCAAGAGAGAGAGGATGAAATAGAGAGAGAGAGAGGGGGGGGCCATCTTTGACCAAAAGTCAAAGAAACCAATGCATAATGAAGACCGCAGAAGGGGGGAAACGTCGGCCAAAAAGCGAAGGGTGGTTTGATGTAAAAAAAAAAAATCTTTAAACAAAGTTTATAAATCCTTAATTCAGCTCAACTTTAAACAACTTTGGTCACCCTAGGCCAATTCCTTAATCACGAATTTCCCTTGATTCCGAATTCTATTTTATTTTTCTCGGAATCTGATTTTTGAACAAACTTCTCCAGTTGAGGTCCGATTTGATGCGGAAAATGCCCACGAAATTTCCTTTTACCTATTTACTCACACTAGATGCCAAAAATCCCTTTAAATTGGCCAATCTGAACTTCCGTTCGTTTTCCAAAACGATTTTCCGTAAAAATACCGAACTCGCCGAAATTCCTCAAAAGGTGAGTCAACGTTTCTAGAATGACTCATGACATGACAGAACTTTTAAATTCGGAAATTGAATTCAAATTCGTGGTTAATTTCAATTAGACGTGATTTTAGCATAACCTAGCCTACCGGGTGGCTTTTAGGAATTTTTGGTGCAATTGACCCCTGGTCGATTTTCTTCGAGCCACATGTACCTCTTCGACACATTGGCGACTCTTGGTAGTCATGAAAATCTCGAGGTTTCAAATACAGACATAGGATGCCCAAAATTATAGAAAATCGGTCTAGTGCCGATCGACAAAATGGAATCACTCACGTTTAAGTACACATTTCATTCGAATCGACATATCTCTAGTTTTTGGCCGATTTTTTATTGTGCCATAATGACCCTTGCAGACTAGCACGATCGAGCAGTCGATTCCTCGTCGAATTCTCGTGTCTATTGCATTAGAATTCTTTAACGGCTTCACCTAATAGGTTAGTTATCTCATGAGTGGCCATCTCAGAGAAAAACACTATAGTCGCGTTGACGAAAGGCCCAACTTATCAAATCGAAATTAGAACCTGGAAATCAGGATATCATAACTCTTCCCCTCTTATAAAAGTTTTCTCTTCGAAATTTAAACTTTTACCAATCCTTGAACAAAAAGGTGGGGGTATCGTCGTCTCATCGAGTCTCACTTTCCCTGGTTGCTTCTTTAGTCCCATGGTATTGTCAGCCTACTTTGACCAAGGGGACCATCTTGCTACACAAAATCTATCCTTTCTGATCCACAATCTGAACCAGGCTTTCTACATACAACACTATGTGGTCGACGTCTAATTCTTTCAAGATTTAGCACGTGGGTCGGGTCAGGCTCCTACATCCTCAACCTTGACACATGAAAGATATCATGCACTTGCGCCTATTTCAGCTGTAATGCAAGATGATACGTTAAAGTCCTTATTCTCTCAATAGAATCTCAAAGGGACCTACATCCCTCGGCTTTAGTTTTCCCTCCTTGCTGAAGCGCAAGGCATCTCTCATTGGTGACACATTCAAAAAGATGTACTCACAAATTTAGAACTCTAAAGGCCTTCGACGCTCATCAATACAACTTTTCTAACAGCTTTGAGCGGTCCTTAATCTAATTCTTATCCCGGCAACTATAATCACTGACCATTGAACTGACTCCGGACTTGTGATCTTTCTTTCCCTGACTTCATCTTAGCAACTGAAGTTCTACACACTCTACTATGCATTGAATCAAAAGGAACCATCTAATTGTTCTGCTGAAACTGGAAATCCTCGAAGCTAGATCTAATATAGATATGTCACTAGCATTCCATGTAAACGAACTATCTGACTCATGTACACTTCTGCGTGTCTGTTCAAATCAAGATCCTTTCACACAACAATGAAGTGAGTTGACTTTGTTAGTCTATTGACCACTACCCAAATGGAGTCGTTGCTTCTCTGATTCGTTTGACAAGCCCGTCACAACGTTCCATTGTGATATACTTCCATTGCCACTCAGGACTCTCAAGTGATTGTAAAAGTCCTCACGACTTGTATTACTGAACTTCCACTTATTAACACATTTGACTCTTGCAACCCGTTTGGCGATATTTATCTTTATATCGATCTACCAATCGAGCTGATACCGATTATGCCCTACTTTGTACTGTCTGGTCGAATACTACACCTACTATAGTGAATTCCTAACAAGGTCTCTTCCCCGAGTGCGACATTGTCAAGTACACCCATTCACTCTCGAAACTTGAGTGTCCCATCCTCAGAAATCTGAGAGTCAACCTCTCTCTTATTAGTTTCCTCGTACAGGATCTTCTGAACATCCCGATCTATCAACTGAAGCATCTAATTCTAACCCGAATATCCAGTTCAATTCAGAGAGTGGCCATAAAATTCGAAGGTGGCCTACCTCAAATTTGAAAAGCAAATTTTGAACCCTTTTCAAGCAAGGTCTATACCTTAACCAGCCTATGTACAATTGAAGACTCTTGACTCTGCGCCTTAATAACTTCTTTCGTTCTTCCAGAGTGATGCCAAACATCACTATCCTAGTCCTTCAAAGCACTATCTCACATTCAATTCCTTCTAAGAGAATAAATACTGGAGATTTTGTTGATTAGTGGAGATGAAGAATCTTTCTCCACACAACTAACATCTCCAATTATTTAGTGCAAAAATTAATGCTGCGAGTTCTAAGTCATACGTCGAGTAATTTAACTTAGGAGGTCTCAGCTGGCGGTACGCGTATGCAACCATCCTATCATGTTGCATCAGCACAGGTGCGGTAGTCGGCTCCTACTTGAGCTCTTGGGAACTACATTCGCACTTGTCCATCCACACAAACTTCTCTTCCTTCTTCAGGAGTCGAGTCAACGACAACACTGATGCTAAAAATCCTTCAACAAATCTTCTATAGTAATCTGTCCAATCCATACGGCTTTTGATCTTTGACATTGTTGTTAGTCCTGGCCCACTAACAACTGTTTCGATCTTGGTTGAGTCCACTGAGATTCCTTCACCTGAAATCCCATGACCATTCTTGTAACACCTCGATCCTCGAACGCGCACACATCCCACTGCGGTCGATCAAAAATACAATGTTCTCAGGACGCGTCACCGACCCAATGATTTTAAATGCACATGCGGAAGCATATCATAAACCCCTGACATACAAACAACATCGGATAGGAAAGCAGGGCAACATTTCTCAAAAGTCACACTTTCATAAACAACAGGTTTAGTTACAAAATGAGTCTGGTCAAAAGTCAACAAAAAGGTCGGCTCTCAAAAAGAAGCTATCCTACAACATACTAGTCGGACACAAACGCCAATCCTTCAAACTCCACCTCCATAGACTCTGGTGCTTTGGTCCTCCACAACCACCAATTATGAACCTGAAAAGATAAGCCCACAAAAAAGTGAGACAATGTCTCAGCAATTCCACCCTTTAAACCTGTATTAGAAAGCAAGTATGCTATCAAGGCGCTCTAGCCACACAGCCACACAATTAGGACAGAGGACTTACCTCGCCTCAATTCCTTCTTGCTCGTCAGCATAATTCATATCACTCAATCATATGCAGTAATATAACTCAAACAACTGGAATGTCAACACTTTCATATCAAATGACCACAGGGGTCCTGATTATAAGAAAAAATCATTATGACACGTCCCATACCATGCCACACAGTTTTGTCCCATAATCAGACACATCTGATTCAATTAATCATGCGTTCCAATTGTTAATTTAGCCCTTCAAGGGCACAGCCTACTCTCAGTTTGGTGTCTTCTAGCATAGCCAGGCTTCGTCTCACCCCCATTGAGCACGGCATCGTCTCTCAAAGACGGCTTTCCTGAAGGAGCGTAGGTCCAGAATCCACTGCGACCTAAGTCCCACTCAGTGGGTATCCCATATAGGGTAATGTCCATCCGACTCAATTGGGGACGGGTTCTCTTAACCAATGACAGGTCAATTCAAACTCGGCCCGAGATACCTTGCATTTCACTCAATGTCGTTCATTAAAATAGTGATCTCGGCCTCTTTTCTTCATATTAAAATCATCCAAGAAATTAGTCACCTGTGTGGGTACTGGTCAAATTCGAATCAGAAAGACCAATGCCACTCTTTTTCAAACCCCAATATTTGATAAAATACTAAAATTCCATTTTTGGTGTCAAAACCCGACACTCGGGATTTTATGAATAAAATCCATAATTTTCACAAACAAGATTCAATTTGCAACACCTACTAATCAATTGCATAATAGGAAAGCATCATAGTAGTCGACATTTAATTTCTAACAATCGGCTCTCCGGAACAATTTTCGGAAAATAATAAATAATTAAATATATATTCCGAAAATTAAATAAATAATATAATATTATAATAATTTAATTTAATAAAATAATATTTATAATTTCGAAATAATTAATTAAATCTAAAATAATTAATTAAGGACTAACCAAGATTACTCTAATTTAATCCTCTACTTAGCCTTAATTAATTATACACTAAACTAATTGCACCCCTTAATCTAATCCACACTTAACTAAACTAATCTAACCACCTAATCACACTTAGCTTAATCTAAGCATCCTTAAGCATCATTAACCTTCTAAGCAAGGTTTAAAGGATAAACTCACCAGAATTGCTTTCCAATGTGTCAACGGCGAGGTGAGCGACAATCAAGCTTGTGGCGACACCAAGCGAGACTGGGAAGAGCTTGAAAACAGGGCACAAAGTCTCCAAAACCTTGCTGGTTTCTACTTCTGTTCTCGGCTGAACTGCAAAGAATAAATCAGCAGCTTCAACGGCGAAAACGGGTTGATCGGAGCTTCGGCGAGCAGGTGGTTGGCAACCGGTGGCTCTTGGTGGTCTTGCGGAACTTATGGGTGGATGAGATGGGTAAATGAAGGGTTAGAATGAGAGAAAAATGAAGAAAAACGCGAAACAGTGCACTCGGTAGGCGGACCAACGAACCGGCGGTCCCTTTCTGCCAATGGACGGGAGACTACGGGGCTCATTTTGGGGCACTGTCAAGTCCTCCTGAATGGTTTGGATGTCCTAGAGATGATGGTTGGTGGAGCGTTGGTTGATTCTCACGGGAAGACAACTTTTAACTCGAATCTTTGGGGAAATGTCAGCTAGAGTAGAAACTGGAATGAGTGAAAAACAAAGGGGGAAATGGAGTCCGAACGGCATGCGACTGTGGAGGGCTAATGAGCTCGGTTTTCTCTGGTTCTCTTGAGCTTCCAAGGGACCTCAACAATGGAGAAAGCCACCATTTAGGGAAGAAGAAGGTCTGCTGAGCAAGGGGGACCTCAAGGGCTCTCTAGAGCTCAACACTTGTCCAAACCTCCTCTCTCTTGCCCCCACCATGACATCACATGACCTCGGCCATTCTCTCTCCCCAAAATGTGGTGTACCCCTTGGCATACGAATTTGGTACGTTTGTGCATCAAATTCACTCAATTTCATTCAATTCCTAACCCAATCAATCCAATTGAGCCAAATTGAAGTCCATAAAATCATCCAAGGTAGCCACACTTAAATCCTCATTTTTCCTTCACCATAGAACCATCTTAGATGCCAAAAGTGCGACCAAAAGCAGGCCTTTCCATTTTCCCGAACCAAATTAACCATCCTTTGATTTTTTGCCGAAAAACTCTATTTGCAGAAAAATCTTCTCAAGATGAGTTGATGTTCCTAAAATGATTTGTGACACAACGGGGCTTCTAATTTATGAATTCGGTTTCTATATCTCGGTTAATTTCATTCTTGCACGATTCAAGCACGTCCTAATCTATCAGGTAGCTTTTAGGAATTTTCGTGCATTTGACCCGTGGTTAATTATTTTCAACACATTGGTGACTTTCGGTTGTCGTGAAAATATTAAGGTTTCAAATGTGGACATAGGGTACCAAAACGACAGAAAAATCGATCTAGTACCGGTCGACAAGAATTGTGCAATCTGGTGGAATCACCCACACTTGATCACATGCCTTTGTCAAAACAACCTATCTCCAATCTCTAATCGATTTTTAACTATGCCATAATAACCCTTATAGATTAACTCGGTCGAGCAGTCATTTCCTAGTCGAATTCTCAAGTCTGATGCGTTAAAATCCCTTAACGGCTCCACCTGATAAACTAGTTTTCTCATGAGTGGCCAACTTAGAGAAATGAACTATAAGCGCATAGAAGAAATGCTCGACTCATTCAATTGAAAACATAATTGGAAAATCAAAATGTCACAATTCTCAGATGACTCTCATGATCCTCAACACTCCTTGAACACATCAAAATATCATTGATGAACATGATCGTGAACTGATCTAGGTATTCCTTGAACACTTGATTCATCAAATCCATAACAGCGGCTGGAGTGTTTATCAGACCAAATGGCCTTACAGGTCTATTGTAAAGACCATCTCGAGTACTAAACACTTAATTCAATAAGTCCTTCTTTCTGATCCTCATCTGATGATGCCCTGTTCCCAAGTCGGCTTTTAAAAGTATCGACACTTTTTGTAACTGGTCACACAATTTCATCGTTCTTCGACAATGAATACTTGCTCTTGATCGTCACCTAATTGAGTTAGCGATAGTCGATGCCTAATTGCAATTGACCATCTTTCTTCATAAACGAAACTAGTGCTCCCCAAGGTGTTGCACTGGTATGTACAAATCCCTTATCCAGTAATTCTCGCATCTGTACCATCAGTTCTTTTAACTTAGATAGCGACATCTGGTAAGAAGCCTTAAAGACTAGCTCTGTCCCGGGTGTTAATTCAATCGCAAATTATATCTCTTTCACTAACGACAGGCCAGACAATTCCTGTGGCAACACATCTATAAACTCTTCGACTACTGAGATATCCTCAATCTTCACTTCTTTAATCTGTCTTGTATATGATAATCGCCAAACCATCTTAGCAATTCCCATCTAACAAACGGGTTGTCTTAGGCGACGCAATTAATGAAATTAAGGGGCCTTCTTAACTCCCCATAAACTCGACACTTCCACATGCTAATAGACTAAGATGGGTTACTCCATGACAACGATTCATTACTACAAGATGTTCCTTGAGTCAAACCTTTTTACATATGACATCAAAGTTACACATCAGCCAACCAGTCAAATACAACTATAGTCAGCGGTTCTCCTTTCTTATAGCTTTAATACAACAAGCTGAAGTTCCACAAACTTAACCAAAACTCTACTGCGCTACTCTGATAGAATTACCCCAAAAACATTCTCCCTTTGATCGGTGCATGGTTCAATTCAATTCCTATCCCTTTCACCATCTTAGTGGCATCCTATTTATGGTAACAGTGCTTGTGTTACTTTGGACTCATACTAACAGTCCCTCACCTGATGACCACGCTGACCACATCTATAGTACGCTCCGGTCATACTGGGACACTGGGTTGATTCATGCTTCCTTCTACTGACTTGGCATACATATGGTGAGTCTCTTATCTCTTGTCAGTTGATAGCATGCACTCTTTCTGGTACCGGAGGCTTGTTCCAAAAACCCCGTGGTGTGTTCTACGGTGCACTCCCACTGATGTTATCTTATCAACGGTGATGGCACTTGTGATCCTATAAGTGGTGACGGCAACCGCTGCTATGGTCGCATCGATCTTCTAGAATAGTCTCTTGTCAAGTGACCCTGTTGGTCACAGTCAAAACAACCACCCATCCTAAAATGGCACGGGGCCGATTCAAGTTGTCTTCCATGACACATTGCATCTTGATTCGATGCTGACTTGTCTATCCCACCCCTCTTGATGGGCGGAATAGAATACCTTTTTTCCAGTCATAGGCTCCTTTCCAAACTAATTTCCATCTCTGTCTGACTAAACCTTGCCCAGATTTGGTAGCTTGTTCCCCGATCTCTTTCACCATCCTAGTGGCGTGTTTTACGACGCAGTCCCATTGATCTTATCTTATTGACGGTGATGGCACTTGCGATCCTATCAATGGTGACGACAACTGCTGCCGTGGTCCCATCGACCTTCTGGAATAGTCGCTTGTCAAGTGACTCTGTCGGTCACAGTCAAAACAACCACCTGTCCTAAAGTTGCACGGGGCCAATTCATGTTGTCTTCCACGACACACTGCATCTTGATTCGATGCTGACTTGTCTATCCCACCTCTCTTGATTGGCAGAATAGAATACCTTTTTCTAGTCATAAGCTCCTATCCAAACCGATTTCCATCTCTATCTGACTAAACCTTGCCCAGATGTGGTAGCTTGTTCCTCAATCGCAATTTATGGTTGGACCTCGGCAGGTGTGGCAACAACAACAACTACGACAATGGCAGTGGTAGTGACAGTGACAATAGCAGCAGCTCGGTCCTGAACTTACTGGCTCAATAAGTTCCCAAGGAACACTAGCGCTTGAATGATCCCATCGAAGCCAGGATAACTCGGTGCTACTACACTAGCACCGACCTACGGCGATACTCTTTCACTCGAGCTGTCCTTAGTCGACGCTCTGCCACAACTACCTCGGGCACCGATCCTTGTAGGCGATCTTTCCTGAGTTCTAGAGGCTACTGTACTCTTGCCCCGATCCTCCGAGAACGTGCCCATCCCTCTTTAGTCGATTAAATAGCGATGTCCCAGGACACATTGCCAACCCATTCATTTTAATGCACATGCGTGTTGACACCTAAATTTTGGCGATCCAACCATTTATTTATTGCATAGAAATTTTGTGATTAATTTTATCCCTGAAAAGATAATTAATTGCATAGTATATAATTTTAGATGCATTTATTTATTATTATTGCATTTGCATTGGACCGATAACGAATGGGTTCGAATTGAAGGTTCTGAGCTTTAACTTAGCAGGCCGGACTAAGCCCACGAAGCTAGCAAATTGGTCGTAGCCCATTTTTTCAATGATCGAAAATTATCTCGTGAAAAAATAGGGATTTGAAATTTTTCCCGATTATGATGGAATTTTTTGGATAGGGCGGATGTGACAAAACATATTGCGTTCGGAAAAGCAAATATTGCGTTTGAAAAAGAAATCTAAGGATATGGATTTGGAAAAATTAAAACCCTAATCCTTGGCCAATAAATAGGTTGTTCGCATAGGGTTTCAAAGAGGTCACACATTGAATATAATGCCGCACAAAAGGAGTTCTATTGTTTGGGGTTTTTTCTCTCAGTTTCTAAGTCAAAAATTCCAGACAAAAGAGAAAAATTTCCTCCTTTCGATTTTAGGGTTTTTGTGTTCTTCATTTCTTTTGGGGGGCTCTCTTTTCAATCGCTTGGTAGGGGGAAGAAATTGGCAAACTGCTGGTGAGTTTTCATGGGGGGCTTCATTAAAGGAAAGTAGGAGAGAGGGTCTTTCACAAAAACAACAAAAGAGAGGCAACACCTTTGAGAGTCGAAAAGATATTTCTCTTTTCTGAGTCAACAACACACACTCAGAACATTAGGGGACTCAGACCAAAAAAGACAAGTAGATACATAAAAGTCAAAGAGGAAAAAGAGATTAAAAAAAAAAGGAGCCTTCTTCTTCCCTTGGTGCTTGGCCTCTACTTCAATGAAGAATTCGACTTGCTGCTATTGGCCTGTCGTGACTTGAGCCCAGCTGTGATGACTCCTTACCCTGTCGTGCCTAGACTGGCCACAAAGCTGTTGTTTTTTCCATGACCTGTCCGTGGCCAGCGAATCGCTACTGCACTTACCATGGCTATCGATTGAGTCTTTCCAATTTCATAAAGCTAAACCAACAATTTGCTCAAATCCAAGAGGTTTTGTCCCTGACGGGTCTGCACTGAACGTCTACTGAGCTCCTCCATTGCTGGGAAGGTTTTTTTTTTTTTTTCGCGGGTTTTTGATTCATTGGGACGATTCTCTCGTCCCTTGGATTTTGCCGCACAACAACATGAAAGATATCCCATACTAGCCTGGTTCTTTGTCCTTGATCACCATTGCTCCTTAGCATCCCAGCGAGTTCTAGAGCCCATTGCCGTTGACGTTCTAGCCCGTTTCATCGGGAACGACCGTGGCATAATAAGTATCACCGAGACCACCGCCGGCACATCAACCATGGATTGCCACCACGATCCACTGCTAGTCGCCATCTACCACCCCGTTGCTCGCCAATTACGATCCCAATCTGATTGCACAAAGTCCAAATTTCGAAATCAATATTCAGATTGGGTAAAAATTTCCTTTTATTTGATTTCTGAATATTCCGTTTCCTTATTTGAAATATCCATTGATGCATATGATGGAAATTCCAGATGCGCTATGATATCCATAAATTTGAGGAGCCTTCTAAATTAGGAATTGGCAATTCGATTTCGTTCCCAAAATCCGACTCGCAATTGCACAAAAAAAAAAATCGCCAATCCGATCTCACGCTCGAGATTCAGTTCGCGGTTTATTTAAAATTGACCAACCCGATCTAATGCGCGAGATATGGTTCATTAATTTTTGGATATCAATCTTATCTTGCTCTAATGTGCCATCGTGTGATTCGAATCAATTTTGTTTTCGGAAAAGAAAATCCAAAAAAATTGAGTTACCTTAGGTTTATCGTTTTAGGGTCATTTTACATAGGGAATTTATTTATCTTGAAGCTTTGAAAAAATAAAAATCCAAAAAAATGCATTCAATTAGGATGTTAGTTTTTTTAAAATTTGAATTGCACGTTTAATCATTTGGCAATTTTAATTTCGAATTTCATAAAAAGAAGAAGAAAAAACTAAAATTATGGCATTCTTTACACGTCATTGCATGTTTATTTGTTTATTTGTAATTATTTGTAAGTATAGGTAATTTCCATAGATAGATTGCATTTTAGGTTAGGGATTAACAAGTTAAGATAACATTCAAGTTTAAATTAGGGTTTAGCCTAACCTAACCCTTAGTGTGACTTGGATGGTATCTTAATTTTGATAGATAATTTTCACAACTTTTCTAATTTTGAACTTCATGGAAAATACCAAAAAAATTGTCTTAGAATAAATCAATTTCATTCTTTAGGATCGACTGCATGCTTATATTTTGTTTATGTCATATAGTTTAGGTCATATTGCCATGTCATATCATTTCATGTTAGATTAGTAACAGTGCATTGCATAAAGCATGAGTCTCATTAAATAAGTGAAAAAAAAGTAATTGCGTGTTAATTAGAATCATATCTAGGACTGTCGATGTGAATTCTGATATAACATTGCAGATGCTTTCGTTACTATGAGGTAAGTCCTGCATTTTTTTTATTTGCTTTCTTCAGTGTTAAATTGGTGGTTTGCGCACCTGTATGATCACCTTACATGTTAGGGAAATAGACTTAAAATCAATGTAAGCTGCCTGCCAAACATTTTTTTCAAAATAAAAAAAAAGGTACCGAAAGGGCGTTAGAGCAATCTAGCGTAATCAAGTCCCCGGACTCATAAATCTCTGGTTCGTAGAAGTAAAATAATTCTCCTATTATTTTACTTAGGCGTCTAATCGACTTACCATAAACTGATTAATGGCAACTCCCTTTTGCATGCTAAATATTTGAATCTAAAGTTGCGAATTGGTATGGGCATGGGAGAGCCCGAGCTAAGCTAGACTTGGTAGTTCATTAGCTTGATTTTAGATGGTGCACTCGAAATTTAGGTTGCGACAACTTGGCGACTCCGCTGGGGACTTGAGTTGAAACTCTTAGTGGACTTATGCCAATTTTCTTTTTTGAAAAATGTTTCGTTTGGCAGTGAGGATCCCAAGTACGTCCCTTACATTTAAGGTGTTAAATGTTCTTGCAAATGAGGAGATATAAGGGGAGTAGTCTTTGCTAACCCTCGTCTTGTAGGTTGGAGTTGGGGATGAATGTTTTAAATTCAAGCTATTGAAGTGTTGTTTGATATAAACTGTTGTGCATGCCTTGCATTTAGCACTGTACTATTGGACACACAACCTGCCGCCAGACCTGGGCTGGATAGAATCATCTAGGATGGTATTGAGATGAATACCATTCTGACCGCATGCCTACGGTACGAGTCACCCATCTCAATCCCGAAGTTTTTTTTTTTTGGTGTCAATAGTACCCACCTCGGTTCACATGCTTGCAACCTAGGTTGGCTCTTTGACCAAGCTGGAGTCATGGTAACCTGACTTAGTTCACACACCTACGGCTAGTTTGATCATCCTTGTGGCTTCACTTTGCTAAGCCAGTCTAGAGTAGAAATTGAGCCTCACATCTCATGTGCATGTCTATGTGATTGCCATTGATTTTCCTTGGTGAAGTAAGTCTTCTATCCTTATACTATGCAATTTACTTACTTTGTCATACTTTAGGTTAGCCTTTGATCTAATTCATTCGTCCATTGTAAATGAAATGAGGAAATTGTCATGCAATGAATCATTTGCAAAAAAACTTTGGAGAATTTGTTTTCAATTTATGTCTAGGAAAATTGGTCTTGTTAGGGTGTCTATCTTTATTTTCCTAGTCCATTTTTAGGAAATGCCCTTCTTGTACGAACTTTTCATGAATAAATGAAGAAAAATGGAAAAATCGATTAGGTCACTGTCATGGATTGACTTTCTATTTACACCTACATGTTCCCGTTCATTTGAATTAGGTGATTATGGAGCGATCTCGCTCACCCATCCTTTCATGATCGAGAGCTAAAATACGGATCAAAAAGAGCTTATCTCGTCATGCAAAAGTCTTGCAATGACATAAGTGCTCTATCTTCAGTGAGAAATTGCAACTCCAAGAACAGAGCCAAGAAGACTTTTTGAACCATCTCATTTTCCTAAGGTAGCTGAATTTGATGCCACCATGAAGAGACTAGTGACATATCCGGAGGAAAGAATATCTTACTTGAAGGGTTCGTATCACAAGATGAAGGAGGGTGAAGAATTTGAGTATGCATGATTCATGGTCCTAAGTAGTTCGATTTCCTCATTTAATTAGCGGCATGCACCTTCCCCTGCATGGGAATTTTTATCTCTTTTTAGGGATTGATTTCAATTTCTTCTATGCTTGAACAACACATTCCAATAAATGTAATTCGATTGATGAATATCAATAAAATTACAAGTTTTGTTTTGAGGACATGATGGGGTACACCAAACCAATCTGGTGTCGATATCCAACAATGAAAAGAAAAATCCAAGGAGAATTCTAAGGCCTGGGCTTCATCATGCTTTCTCGTGTCAAAACGTTTAAAAAAAATGCTTTTCCAATTGCTTTTGAAAATTTCTTCAAATAAAAAAAAGGAAAATCTTTCAAAAAAATTTCAAAAAAATATTTCAAAAAAAATAAAATATGATTTACCTTGTTTGTCTTTTTGATCCATCTACTTGTTGTTTCAGGGACAGCCTTATAGCATGCAAAGGTGTGGAAATGTTGCCAATTCTAGATTCTAGGGGCAAGTTTGCTCCAAATTACAGTGGCCCATATGTGGTGAAGAAGGTTCTTTCCGAAGGTGCTTTGATCTTGACAAAAATGGATGGCCATGAGTTTTCCACTCTAGTTAATTCTGATGCTGTCAAAAAGTATTATATATGATAGAATTTGTCATGTCATGTTTTGAATTCAAGCATTTCTATAATGAATAAATTGCCTCAATGAGTTGTAAATTCAATGGCCCAAATTTGTTACAAATCTTGCATGTTTTCCTTGATGAATTGTATGAGATAAATTGAATGTGTCAAATGGGATTTCTTGGAATGAAAAAAGGCAAACCTTATTCCATACACTGTTTCATACACTAATCCTTGGTAAGTTGTGTGGAAAAATTCCATGCCCACAAGGAAAAAGGTGATCTCGCAAAGGGTACGTCAACCGATGTGATGAGAGGCAGTTTCTTCTTCTATCGACACACTACAAGTATACCCATTGTTTACCCCTTTGAGCCTACACACATGAAGATCTTTTTAAATTATCCCTGTCAAGGATCATCCCATACTAGGACAAGATTTTAAGTGAATGATAGGAATTTTCTTACTTACACTTGCATCAATCTTCGAGTATTGCTTTTGCATTTAACTTGTACGATAATTGAAGTGCCTTAGGATGACAAAGAGCAATTCTTTCTCTATCATATACACTTATATCCATTGCATAGCCCATTTGAGCCTATGAATTCATTTCATATTAAACCCAGTTAGTGATTATCCCCCACACTAGGGCAAGGCAAGGAAAAAAAAAAACAAACAAACCATTCAAGAAGCATGGTTTACAATGCAGATGAAAAATGAAGGCTATGCTAAAGAAAGTAAGAGCAAAAAATTAAGGGGCATGAAAAAGTAGTGTGCTTGGTAAAAGCAAGGCCAATGCCCAAAAAGAAAAAATCAAACACTTGATGTAGTGAGTCATATCCCCAAGAAGGCGGTACTAAAAAACTCAAATGCTATTGCAATAAGTGGAGTTGTGATATAAAGAAAATCTTTGATGGTGGAGAAAAATTGGTAGAAATGTCAAGATGATCACCAACTTTGATCCCTTAAACACTTTTTGAGCCTAATGATCCTTTCGTTTCTCAACCCATCAACCAAGCCTGCGTTACGTCACTTGCAAAGTTTCTTCAGATTATGACACTTGAATTAACATAAAAAGTTCATATGTCTAAGAGCATCGCTCGAAGAAGTGCGAGTAAGATAATTTCTGCCTCATTTCATATGTTTCTTAACTTGTAAACCCCAAGGCAACTGCGAAATGTCATTTTTTAATAGCCTTGACTCAAAGAATCTCCTTTGTTAAGCCATTGACAAAGCCCACATTACAATCCTTGTTAAAGACCTCTCAAATTGGTAAGTCCGTACCACTTGCGAGATTACCCAGACCCTTGTTTGGCATGACAATGGTGAGATAGAGTGATTGTCAAAATCCTACATCAAATGTCAGGATAAAATGGCCCTTTCATTGCTTTCAAATCGAAAGATCCCTCATTTGACACATCCATGACACTCATGTGTTTAGATTGGAATATTCTTCTTAAATCTTTCCTAATGGAAATTAGGTTATGTAAAATTGATAGAAATCATCACGCATGAACCTCACTTGCATTAATGCATGTTTGTGACTATAAATGCATGTATATCTCTATCCATACCTTAAATACTTGTCATTGCACCGACTCTCAACTAGATCGAGCTGTCCCCCAGAGATTTTTCTCATTCAAGCGACCTTAGAATGGTACGGGTCCCGAACATGTAACACAAATTATCTTGAATCACTCTACCCTCCTTGAAGGTAAGATATTCTAGGTAGGTTCCTTTGACATCTCAGTCTGGATCTGGATGTCTTGATTATTTTTGTTGAGCAATTCACTCTGGATGTGAATGTTTCTCGACCTTTCTCATTATACCGTAATCTAGATCTAGGTATATTGAGTTCAAAAATCTTGACATCTCAGCCTGGATCTGGATGTCTTGATTATTTTCATTGAACATTTCACTCGGGATGTGAATGTTTCTCGACCTTTCTCGTTATACCTTAGTCTAGATCTAGGTATATCGAGTTCAAAAATCTTGACATCTCAGTCTAGATCTAGATGTCTTAATTCCTTTTGTTGAACATTTCACTCTAGATGTGAATGTTTATCGACCTTTCTTGTTATACCCTAGTATGGATCTAGGTATATCGAGTTCAAATATCTATACATCTCAGTCTAAATCTGGATGTCTTAATTCTTTTCATCTAAACATTTCACTCTAAATGTGAATGTTTTTTTTATCTTTCTCGTTATACCTTAGTCTAGATCTAGGTATTTCAAGTTCAAAAATCTTGACATCTCTGTCTGGATTTGGATGTCTTAATTCTTTTCGCTGAACATTTCACTCTGGATGTGAATGTTTTTCTCAATCTGGATGTCTTAATTTATTACCCATTAGACCCTTCCAGGAACCTGAGTGAAGACTGGGTACTTGTGGAGTAAATGAGGATTTATCATGTACCTCAAGATACTCTACCGCACTAGTTGGTAAGTAACTATAGGTACATTCTTTCCTTTCACATCATCCATTATTATGCATCATATAAATTGCATTTTAAAATGGGAATCATTTTCCAACAAAAAAAAAATCAACCAGAGACCGGAGATATGTCGATTCGATTGAGATGTGTAGTTAAACGTGGGTGATTCCATTAAATTGCAAAATTCTCGTCGATCGGCACTAGATTGATTTTCTATCATTTTTGGTACCTTGTGTTCGTATTTAAAACATCAAGATTTTCACAACCACCGAGAGTTGCTAATGTGTCGAAGAGGTATGTCTGACTTGAAGAAAATCGACCACTGGTCGATTACACCAAAAATTCCTAAAAGCCACCCGGTAGGCTAAGTTATGCTAAAATCGCGTCGAATTGAAATTAACTACGAATTTGAATTCGGATTTTAGAATTTGAAAGTACTAGCATGTCATGAGTCATTCTAGAAACGTTGACTCACCTTTTGAGCAATTTTCGGCAAGTTTGAGATTTTTACGGAAAATCGTTTCGAACCTTTCGGAAAATGAACGGAAATTCGGATGGGCCGATTTGAGGGAATTTTTGGCATCTAGTGTGAGTAAATAGGTGAAAGGAAATTTCGTGGGCTTTTTCCACATCAACTCTTAAGAACAATTAACCTACTGAGTGAGAATTAGTGTGTAAACTCACCTGATTAATGATCCACTTGGATCAAAACGATGGGGACGCAACGGCGGCCAAAGAATCCTGAAGCGGCGGCACCAACGGGGGCCCCGAACGGGCCAAAATCGCCCGCACAAGCCCACGGCGGGGCTGTTCTCAATGTTCTGATTCTGCACGGATGAAAACAGTGGTTGAACGGGCGTAGCTCGGGGTGGTTTTGGCAGCCGAGGAACGCAGAAATGGTGAGCTGCTTCAATTGAGTCACGGATGATGATTGCTTTGCTGAGTTCGTGCAGGAGAAACACGAGCAGCTTCAAGAGAAATGAGGTAGAGAAAACTTGAGGAGACTAAAGGCAAAGCAGAAGCAGCCAAGGGGGAAGGGATGTCGATGGTGCTGTGTTGGCCACAGAGAGAGAGAGAGAGAGAGAGAGAGAGAGAGAGAGAGGAAGGGGATAAGGTTGAGAAGAGATGCAAAACTTCAAACAAAGAAAGGAAAAAGAAGACCAAATGACACAGGGGCTGTTTGCTAGGAAGAAAGGGCACACGAGAGAGAGAGAGAGAGAGAGAGAGAGAGGAAGAAATAGAGAGAGAGAGAGAGAGAGAGAAAAGGGAAACGTGCGGATTTGAGAGGGGGCCATCTTTGACCAAAGGTCAAAAGAAACCAAGGCACAATGAAGATCGAGGAAAGGGGGAAACGTCGGCCAAAAAGGGAGGGATGGTTTCAAGTAAAATAATCTTTAAACAAAGTTTATAAATCGTTAATTCAGCTCAACTTTGAACAAATTTGTTAATTGGTCACCCTAGGGCCAATTTCTTCACCAACTTGAACAATTGAAGTCGAAAAGAAGACCAAGATGAGACGGTCCCTCTATCTCACAAATTTCCCTCAATTCGGAATTCTATTTCATTTTTCTTAGAATCCGAATTTTGAACAAACTTCTCCACTTGAGGTCCGATTTGATGTGGAAAAAGCCCATGAAATTTCCTTTCACCTATTTACTCACACTAGATGCCAAAAATTCCCTCAAATTGGCCTATTGGAATTTCCGTTTGTTTTCCGAAATGTTTGAAACAATTTTCTGTAAATCGAATTCAAATTCACGATTAATTTCAACCAGACGTGATTTTAGAATGACCTAGCCTGCTGGGTTGCTTTTAGGAATTTTTGGTGTAATTGAGTCGTGGTCAATTTTCTTCAAGTCACACGTACCTCTTTGACACATTGGCGACTCTCGATGGTCGTGAAAATCTCAAGGTTTCAAATACGAACGATAGGTACCAAAAATAACAGAAAATCGATCTAGTGCCGATCGACGAAAATTTGGCAATTTAGTGGAATCACCAACTTTTAACTACACATCCCAATCGAATCGACATATCTCCAGTCTCTAGTTGATTTTTAATTGTGCCGTAATGACCCTTGCAGGTGCATGGTCAAAATTTAGTTCTCAGTTTATCTTTGAAGACAACCTCTACGAGCTCACCTTCAAAGAGGGGCAGTTGTTGACACCTAAATTTTGGAAATCGGGTCATTTATTTATTGCAAAGAAATTTAGGGATTAATTTTATCCCAGAATGTGGCACCCCCTCGACACTGCCTGTGACACCCCGAACCCTACGCAGGTCGTAACCAGCGCCGGTGTTACACTTGATTTCCTTTTCCATCTTGTACTTAAACAAGCGTCATTAATCACAGGCATTTTTTTTTTTAAAAAGCGGTCCCAGCGCGACTCTTAGCGGAAGCAAATTAGACATCACCATCTATCCCCCTACCAATCCATGATACAAATACACACCACTAATCATCAGGATTTAAAAGATAAGCCATGCCACTATTATTTACATATTATCGCGATGGGTTGTTCACGGGTCGATACAACAAAAAGGAGACCAAGATTTTCAGCCACACTCGGCCTCATCCCAAAAAGATAGTACGACCCCTAAAGAAAATCACATGACATCCCCCATCCAACAGTGGCGGCTACTCCCAAAAAGATGACACCAGCTCTCTACCCTTCACGCAACCATCACACCCATCCAGGTGCATCGGGTGGTGGTGTCGGCAACATCCCCCTAAACACTCCATCTCGGCGGACATGAACAGACAAAAACTCCTGGATGACTGGGCCCTCAGCTAGGCCCACGTCGTACATGACCAGCACACGCACTCGCACAAATGTCGGTCCGGGGATAGTGACGATCGATCTCCGTACAATCTACTTCTACATCTGACGGAATACCATAGAAGGTGCCTCGCGTGATGGTAGGAAGCGGCATCTTTCTAATCTGAAATGTTATCCACAAAAGGGGTGAGTACAACTACTCAGCAGATAGGGAAATCCAATAACATCCCATTGCATCATGCATATCATCACACGTTGCAAGCATCACTTACCTTGTAACCATGCATATCATGCATCATCACATCATATATATCATCATCATCATCATCATGGCATATCATATAATCATTATCATCATCATGGCATATCATCATGCATATCATACCATGGATGATCATCATGTCATATCACACATCACCCTCATGCATCATCATGCATATACTATCATAGGTGATCATCATATCGCATCACATGCCATCATCATCATGCATCATCATGCATATATTATCATAGGTGATCATCATATCACATCACATGCCATCATCATCATGCATCATCATGTCATGAGTTAATTATCATCTTTATCTTTCAATTTTGATCACCACATCACCCATTTCTCAAATCATCAATCTCATCATCAACCCTTCGGGCAGAAACCTCCGACAGGGTTCCCGGCAAACTCAGCCATCCCATGGCCACCGGGCTTCCGGTCCCCCACATTCCGGGCATCTCGCATCTCAACTAGCATCACGAGGCATTCCCTTCGGGCGAAACCTCCGACGGGGCTTCGGCCTTTACCCTTCTAGCCAGGCATCCCGCACCCAAATCCTGGTGTCGTGAGGCATTCCCTTCGGGCAGAAACCTCCGACAGGGCTTTCGGCCCCCCACATTCCGAGCATCCTGAAACTCCCAGGGAATCTCTGGAATTACGCCACTAGGCCACCAGACAACATCCTCCACCACAACCTCTTTCTCATTCACATTTATCCTTTTATCTCAATTTAACATGGCAATTGGCATGTCATCAAACAAATCACACTTGCATTTCAATTCACATGTCATACACATGCCAAAGCTTAATCACATATGCATTTCAACTTAATACATGGCCAAATAAAAGTCTATTTTATTTTATTTTATTATTTTATTATTATTATATTATATTTATTTATTTTCATAAATAAATATTAAATTTAATATCTATGATTTTCCCAAAATCATGATACTCAAAAATCATTAAACAAACAAATAGAATCACAATTTCATACAAAATTTGTGGCCAAATTAAATTTCTTATAATTTCACAATTTTCACAAAATAGCACCTTATATTCGGATAATGGCCAGACTTGCACAGTTTCCAAATAAATTCGATTAAAATACAAATATGGCCTTCAAAAATTACGGAATTTTACAGGGTGATAGCCAACACATTTTCGTGCATTTCTCATGCAGAACTCTAGGCCAAATTCTTTTTAGATTAATTTCTACAACCCTACGAAGCTTCTGGAACCACGACCGCGACGTCCAGAACACACTCCTCCGAATTTCTTAGTTTTCACCCATCAATTCTCTTTCGTTTCTTCTGAAATTTGAGTATGTTATGTACCAAGGTGTTCTTTACAAGTTTCATGAAGAGATCTAGGACAAATAACCAGATTATGGTCACCATTTTAGTCCATGAAGTCTCGGGTGTCTCGGTACACTTCATCAGAATCAATCATCTCCGAGATCTAGCCGATTTACTAGGCTACACTCATTCATTTCTCTTCAAATTTGAGTATGCTGTAGCCTAATGTGTTTCCTACAACTTTCAAGAAGACAACAAAGTGAGATCTCCAACAGAAATCAACATGCAACCAAGAAATCAACAAGAGGTCAGTGAAAATTTCGCAGATCTAAAGTCTCCGTACAATAGAACTTTTGACCCCTCAAATCTCCATCGTTTTCTACTAATTTTTAGTATGTCATAGTAAAAGACGTTAGCTTCAACTTTCATGAAGACACCGAAGCCAAAATCGAACTCCAAACCCACATGCAAACTCGAACAAGCTACTGACTCCAACAAACCGAACGAGAACAGTCACACGGTTTACAAATAACCAACTCTTACCTCGGTTTTCCGCACAAATCACACCTAAAATCTAACATGCAAACACCACAACAAGCATGCAAGAGAAGTTATGGACTCCACTTGCCTTAAAGATGAGCTAGCAACGACGAACGGTGACGGGACATGGCGAACGAACGACACACCCCTCCGGCTCCGCCTCCTCTCTCTCCCTCTCGGTCCCTCTCTTCCGCTCGAGCTCTCTCTCTCGTACACCTCTCTCTTTGGACGAAAATGAAGCAAGAAGTCCAGCCACTCTCTCTCCTCACCCCTTTTATATCCCCTTAAAGCCCATGATTAGTAATGATTGATTCACCTCGTGTCCAACCAATGCATGCTCTCCTTTGTGCCACATGTAATTTTTATTTTTGAATTTGAATGGGCTTGGACTTAGGCCCATCCGGCCACTCTCTTTGGGCTGGTCGAGCTCCCTTCTTGGGCCCTAATGGGCCGACTAGCTTGGCCCACCAAGCTTTAGGCTAATGGGCCCAAGGCCCATTTCGAAAATTAATCCCTTTTTTTTTTTTTTGAATTCCTTTCTATAAATATTTCTAAATTCAAATTTCATCTTGGCCAAAGTCTTGGGATCCTTTTAATTAGTGAAATTTAAATCATATGACCAAGCGTAGATTATTAATCTATTAAATTTAAATACACAAATCATCAAATTAAAAGATAAATTAGTTAAGGCATAAGCCAAAAGAAATTCTATCACCTAATTAGGAAATTCAACTCACCTTACGGCTTGTCATTAAATTTGGGATGCCACACTGCCCCGGATTCGGTAGGGTCACCACAGGTACTTATCACTTATGTCCATAAAACCTGGGGGTCTACATATTCTTTTTTCCATTTTTTTTTCTTTTGATCGGTCCCAGCACAGCTCATTAACGGAAGCATAAACGAGTCTCATCATCCCTTACTCCAAAAACAATAATGCAATTGCACACCAACTATTCACCATATATAAAACGATAAAGCTGAGTCACTTTTATTTACATTTTCACGATGGACGTCTCGAGTCGGTACAACAAAAGAAGGCCAAAGCTTTTAACTATGCTCAGCTAACTCAAAAGAACATGACCCTACGTTAGACATATACACCCATCCATCAGCAAGCGTCGGCTATCCCAAAAAGTATCGGCTCCCACCAGTCATACGTGCCATCAAACCCAACTCGATGCATCGGGCGGTGGCGGCGGCAGCATCCCTAGCATCACTCCACCACGCCTAACATGAACCGACAAAAACTCCTGGATAACCGAGCCATCAGCAAGACCCACATCGTACATCACTAAGACACAGACTCGGACTCGGACATACACCAGACCAGGTATACTAACACAGGAATGCTCCGTGCACTCCGCCTCAACATCCGATGGCAATCCATAATAAGTACCATGCGCGACTGGTAGCAAGGGCATCTTTCTAATCTGAAATGTTTATCCCCAAAAGGGGTGAGTACAACCACTCAGCAGTAAAGATCCACCAAGCTACACAATGCGTCAAACAAAACAATGAGGGTATCATGAATAAAACACATATTATTCATGCATTCAAGCATACCTCACCTTACAACCATGCATATATCATCATGCAACGTGCATATACTACCATGCACTTATACATGTATCATCAAGCAACCGAGCATATATCACCACACAACGGGCATATACCACCATGCACTTGTACTTATATCATCAAGAAGCAATGCATATATCACCATGCAACGTGCATATACCACCATGCACTTCATGCTTACATTCCCATGAGGTTCATCCCATGCCATATGCACACATCCACGTGCATGATGTAATTCTCGATATGTATCTTTCAATTAAATCAGATCATTTTTCTTCCAAGGGACCAGTGTTTGCATCACACAATTTATCACTCGCACCCTACTTGGCATCACGAGGGCCTCCGGCACACACCTCCGGGCATCTCGTACCCTAACTAGCATCACGAGGTATCCCCCCGGCATACACCTCCAGGGCTTCCAGCACACACACTTTGGGCATCTGGCACCCACACTCTGGGCATCCCAACACTCCCGGGGCATCGTCGGCTCACACCTCTGACAGTATCATCATTATCATAATTTATATTCACATATGTATCTCTATTTCAACATTGCATTTGATGCAATAATATCAAAGGTCTCAACCAGCTTTTGATGTCATATAACATGCCATATGTCACCACATATGTAGCATAATCAACCACTCAAGACATTATATCACATGGAGCAATTTCATTTATTTTTTAAAATACAGCAAAATTTCGGATAAAAACAGATTGCACTCCTTTGATCATAAATCTTGAAAAATTAGTAAACAGCCTTAATAAATTCTAAAAAATTGACATGTTATATACAAGATCTAGAGGAAAATATTCCATGAAGAAGACCATATAAAAAGAACATCATACAATTCGGTACAGTCCACACATCAGTCTTTAAAATTTCGGAATATTGCCATACACAGTTTCATTCACAAATTCAGTAAAAATCCTAAATCCACTCTAAAAATTATGAAATTTTTGTATGCTCTAGAAAAAATTCAAAAGTAAATATTTCATGAAGAACTCAAAATCAGATTTGTGATAGATTAAAAACTATAATCACCGTAGCTGTCTCTAACCCTCGGCAACAATTTCCAGATCTAACTATTTCGGATAAAAATCGTTTCACCAACCTAAACTCATCCATTTCCTCTAAAATTTTATTATGTTACTCCTTAACATGTCATCTTCAAGTTTTATTCAGAACAAGAGATCAGATTTCAATCGAAGAATTTTATAAAATTCACAAAATCACACTAGGTTAGCATTACGATTTCCAGATCTAACTTCTTCAAAGGAAAATATTTTAACCAGTCTATGCTTGTTCATTTCATCTGAAATTTTGATATGTTACTCTCCAATAAGTCCTTTACAACTTTCATCAAGAAGTCGAAGTCAAATTCCCACTAGAACATCACATGCAACTCAAGAAATCAACAAAGGTCGGACTGTTTTTCCAGAAACAGAACACTAGGCTAGAACACAACTCTCGTAGCTTCGAGATTTCACACTTCATCACATCCGAAATTTACCATTTTCTACACACACATCACAGCAAGCAAAGGATAGATTGATAAACTCTACTTGCCTCTAATCTGAGCACAACACAGCAAGCAAAGATAGCGGGGCAAGGTGGGACTCGGCGGCTCGACGGCGGCGATGAACAGCGGCAAACGGCCTCCCTCTTCCCCTTCTTCTCTCGCTTGCTTGCTCTCCCTCTCTCGATTTCACTCTCTCTCTCAATCTGCTCACTCTCCCTCTCTCTTTCTCTCGTGTGACGCCCCCCTTGCTCAATCCACCCCTTCTTCTTTTCTTCCCCTCATGATTAGCATGTAATCATCACAAAACATGCAAGGGGACACTTGGATAATCCCCCTTGCCACTTGGTAATTGCCATGCAAGAGGATGGGCCTCTCTTGGGCCACCCCTCCTTCCGTCAACAGCCCTATGGGCTTCATGGGCCGGGCCTTAGCCAGTTGAAGGGTGGGGGAATTGTGGGCTGGGTTTTTGGGCCAGCTTGGCCTAAGAATTTTGGCCCACTTTCCTTTAAAAGATCTAACTTAAATTTCCCACTTATTAAAATGCTTAATTGCATTTTAGTTGGCCGTAAAATTTTGTAACACAAATTAATAAAATCCAACTTATAAAACGCACGGCCAAGAATAAAATTTTCATTATCAAATTATCCTATAGCACCAACTTTGATAACCCAAGAACATAAGATATCTTTCCATTAAAGTGTTTGGCCTTAATCTATTACAATTTTTCACTCTAGTGGCCACAAAATACTCCAATGACACAACCATTCACTTTTCCATAGGTCGTAATGCCTCTAGGAATTGCCTTGAAATTTTGGGATGCCACACGGAAAAAATAATTAATTACATAGCATATAATTTTAGATGCATTTATTTATTATTATTGCATTTGCATTGGACCGATAATGAATAGGTTCAAATTGATGGTTTTGAGCTTTAACTTGGTAGGCCGGACTAAGCCCACGAAGTGAGCAAATTGGCTGAAGCCCTTTTTTTTAATGATCGACAATTATGTCGTGAAATAATAGGGATTTGAAATTTTTCCCGGATATGATGGAATTTTTTGGATAGGGCTGATGTGACAAAAAAAATATTTTGTTCGGAAAAGCAACTATTACGTTTGGAAAAGAAATCTATGGATATGGATTTGGAAAAATTAAAACCCTAATCATTGGCCTATAAATCGGTTGTTTGCATAGGGTTTCAGAGAGGTCACACATTGAATATACAGCCACACAAGAGTTCTATTTTTCGGGGTTTTTTCTCTCGGTTTCTAGGTCAAAAATTCAAGACAAAAGAGAAAAATTTTCCTTCTTTTGTTTTTAGGGTTTTTGTGGGACTTTTGTTCGTTTCTTTTGGGGGCTCTCTTTTCGATCGCTTGGTAGGGGGAAGAAATTGGCAAACTGCTGGTGAGTTTTCATGGGGGCTTCATTAAAGGAAAGTAAGAGAGAGGGTCGTTCACGAAAACAACAAAAGAGAGGCAACACCTTTGAGAGTCGAAAAGAGATTTCTCTTTTCTAAGTCAACAACACACACTCAGAACATCAGGGGACTCAGACCAGAAAAGACAAGGGGATACATAAAAGTCAAAGAGGAAGAAGTGATTAAAAAAGGAGCTTCTTCTTCCCTTGGTGCTTGGCTTCTACTTCAATGAAGAATTCGACCTGCTGTTGTTGGCCTATTGTGACTTCAGCTCAGCTGTGACAACTCGCTACCTTGTTGTGCCTGGACTAGCCACAAAGCTGCTGTTTTTGCCGTGACCTGTCTGTGGCCAACGAATCGCTACCGCACTTGCCATGGCTATCGATCGAGTCTCTCCAATTCCGTAAAGCTAAACTAATGATTTGCTAAGATCCAAGAGGTTTTGTCCTTGACAGGTCTGCACTGAATGTCTACTGAGCTCCTCCATCGCTCGATTTTTTTTTTTTTTTATTTTCGTAGGTTTTTTATTCATTGGGACGATTCCCTCGTCCCTTGGATTTTGCCGCACAACAACACGAAAGATTTCCCATACTAGCCTAGTTCTTCGTTCTCGATCACTGTTGCTCCTCAGCATCCCAGCGAGTTTTAGAGCCCATTACCGTTGACGTTGTGGCCCGTTTCATCGGGAACGACCATGGCGCAATAAGTACCGCTGAGACCACCACTAGGCACATCAACCATGGATCGCCACCACAATCCACTTCTAGTCACCATCTACCACCTTGTTGCTCGCCAATTACGATCCCGGTCCGATTGCGCAAAGTCCAAATTTGGAAATCAATATTTGGATTAAGTAAAAATTTCATTTTATTTGATTTCCGAATATTCCGTTTCCTTATTTGAAATATCCATTGATGCACATGATGGAAATTCTTGATACGCTATGATATCCGTAAATTCGAGGAGCCTTTTAAATTAGGAATTGACAGTCCGATTTTCACGCCGGAAATCCGACTCGCAATTGCACAAAGAAAATTGCCAATCCAATCTCATACTCGAGATTTGATTTGCCGTTTATTTAAAATCGACAACCCGATTTCATGCGCGAGATATGGTTCGTCAATTTTTGGATATCCATCTTATCGTGCTCTGATTTGTCATCGTGTGATTTGAATCAATTTTGTTTTCGGAAAAGAAAATCCAAAAAAATTGAGTGAGATTAGGTTTTTCATTTTAGGGTCATTTTACATAGGGAATTTATTTATCTTGAATCTTTGAAAAATAAAGTCCAAAAAAATACATTCATTTAGGATGTTAGTTTTTTTAAAATTTAAACTGCGCGTTTAATTATTTGACAATTTTAATTTCCAATTTCATAAAAAAAAAAGAAAAAACTAAACTTATGGCATTCTTTACACGTCATTGCATGTTAGGATAAGATTGCATGTTTATTTTTTTATTTTTAATTATTTGTAAGTTTAGGTAATTTTCCATAGATAGATTGCATCTTAGGTTAGGGATTAACAAGTTAAGATAACATTCAAGTTTAAATTAGGGTTTAGCCTATCCTAATCCTTAATGTGAGTTGGATGATATCTTAATTTTGATAGATAATTTTTGCAACTTTTGTTGTTTCGTATTTCATGAAAAATTCCAAAAAATTTGTCTTAGATTAAATCAATTTCATTCTTTAGGATAGACCGCATGCTTATATTTTATTGATGTTATATAGTTTAGGTCATATTGTCATGTCATATCATTTCATGTTAGATTAGTAATAGTGCATTGCATAAAGCATGATTCTCATTAAATAAGTGAAAACAAAAAGTAATTGCGTGTTAATTAAAATCATAGGACTGTCGATGTGAATTCTGATATAATATTGCAGATGCTTTCGTTGCTATTAGGTAAATCCTGTATTTTTTTTTATTTGCTTTCTTGAGTGTTAAATTGGTGGTTTGCACACTTATATGATCACCTCACATATTAGGGAAATAGATTTAAATTTATCTAAGCTGCCTGCCAAACATTTTTTTTTTTCAAAATAAAAGAAAATGGTACCGAAAGGGCATTAGAGTAATCTAGCGTAATCAAGTCTCCAGACTCATAAATCTCTGGTTCGTAGAAGTAAAATAATTCTCCCATTTGCATGCTAAATATTTGAACCAAAAGTCGCGAATTAGTATGGGCATGGGAGAGCCCGAGCTAAGTTATACTTGGTAATCCATTAGCCAAACTTTAGGTGGTGCGCCCGAAATTTAGGTCGTGACAGCTCGGAAGCAGATAAATAATCCCTAGACAACAATTCAATGGGATAGATTAGGAGGGCCAAATTTTTAAAACCACAACAAGTCTTTGATAAACAAATGGGTTGATACACAAAACCAGGCTAGTTACAAAAATGTCGGCTCATCAAAAAGGAATTGTTCTAAGACCCACAAGTCAAACCTGTTCACTGCTTCTGATTCTTCCATCTTTTCAAACTTCGGGGTTTCATGCTCTCCACGATCCCCACCTAGGAACCTGAAAATGTTATCCCACAACGGGGTGAGATAACGTCTCAGCAAGTTCAACCCCTTAAGACCCAATTATGAAGAAAATATGCCCTAGGGGCTACCTAAGCACATACATGCATAAGAGAATTTGCCTTAGCCTTAGTCTCTCCCTGCAATTCAACACAATTCATAAACCCAACGAGTCACATCAATAAATCAAATCGCTCACTCAAATCGACTCATCGATCAATCGACGTAATCGATTACATGTCAAATTAGACCATTCTCTGGTCATTCCAGTCAATACTATCTATTCTCCAAGATGACGTATCAATTCACCGAGCCGATAAAATATACTATTCATTCTCCAAGATGACATATCAAGTCACCGAGCCGGTATAATATAATGTCTTTCTTCGAGATGACATATCGAGTCATCGAGCCGACATAATATAACGTTTTTCTCCAAGACGACATACCGAGTCATCAAGCCAACGTTCTTATCGTCCAATGATTTTTCACTTTTTATCATGCCCGATAAAATAGCCATGTGTGGGTACATGGTCGGCCTTAGCCAAAATACCATAATTTCACTTTTAATCCTCCCACTTCTTTTATCAGTCCAAAAATAGATTTTTGGCGCTGTAGACTAACGCCTGATAATTTTCCAACAATTACCAAAATTAATTAATTTATGAATAAAATCATAATTCACAATCATGTAAAATTAGCGCAAATTAAAGCTCAATTAAATAAACAAATTGCACCACAATAATCAACATAAAATTCCAATCACCAGCTATCCCGGTCTAATTTCCGGAAAATATAAATAATTACAGAAAACATTAAATACATGCCAATAAATCCAACTTAGACCCGTAATGCCTAATTGGACGTCGAAATCGACTTGGAAAATTTTCAAGTCACTCTAGTTAAATACTAGAGTTGGTCTAGGCTCTAATTGTACTTACTAACCACCTAACATGCATCGATAATTAACCAATTTCACTAATCTAATCTAATATAACCACCTAATTCATCTTAACCTAAACTAATCAACCCTTAAGAACAATTAAAACAATGGGGACACAATGGCGGCCGATAAATCCCAAGCAGCGGCACCAACGAGGGCTCAAAACGGGCCGAAATCGGCCACGCAAGCCCACGGCGGGGCTGCTCTTGTTGTTCCGATTCTGCAGGGATGAAAACAGCGGCTAAACGGGCGTGGCTTGGGGTGTTTTTGGCGGCTGAGGAATGCAAGAATGGTGAGCTGCTTCAATTGAGTCGCGGATGATGATGGCTTCGCTAAGTCCGTGCAGGAGAAACACGGGCAACTTCAAGGGAAATGAGGCAGAGAAAACTCGAGGAAACTGAAGGCAAAGGAGAAGCAGCCAAGGAAACTGAAGGCAAAGGAGAAGCAGCCAAGGGGGAAGGGACGTCGATGGTGCTGTGTCGGCCAGAGAGAGAGAGAGAGAGAGAGAGAGAGAGAGAGGGGATAAGGTTGAGAAGAGATGCAAAAATTCAAACAAAGAACGAAAAAAGAAGACCAAATGATGCAGGGGCTGTCGGCTAGGAAAAGGCACGAGAGAGAGAGAGAGAGAGAGGAAGAAATAGAGAGAGAGAGAAAGGGGAAACGTGCGGATTTGAGAGGGGGCCATCTTTGACCAAAAGTCAAAGAAACCAAGGCACAATGAAGATCGCAGGAGGGGGCAAACGTCGGCCAAAAAGGGAGGGGTGGTTTGAAGTAAAAAAATCTTTAAACAAAGTTTATAATTCCTTAATTCAGCTCAACTTTAAACAACTTTGTTAATTGGTCACCCTAGGGCCAATTTCTTCACCAACTTGAACAATTGAAGTCGAAAAGAAGACCAAGATGAGACGGTCCCTTTATCTCACAAATTTCCCTCAATTCGGAATTCTATTTCATTTTTCTCGAAATCCAATTTTTGAACAAACTTCTCCGCTTGCGGTCCAATTTGATGTGGAAAAAGCCCACGAAATTGCCTTTCACCTATTTACTCACACTAGATGCCAAAAATCCCCTCAAATTGGCCCATCCGAATTTTTGTTCGTTTTCTGAAACGTTCGAAACGATTTTCCGTAAAAATCCCGAACTCGCCGAAAATTCCTCAAAAGGTGAGTCAACGTTTCTAAAATGACTCATGACATGATAGAACTTTTAAATTCTAAAATCGAATTCAAATTCGTGGTTAATTTCAATCAGACATGATTTTAGCATGACCTAGCCTACTAGGTGGCTTTTAGGAATTTTTTGTGCAATTGACCTGTGGTTGATTTTCTTCAAGTCACACGTACCTCTTCGACACATTGACGACTCTCGGTGGTCGTGAAAATCTCGAGGTTTCAAATATGAACGCAAGGTACCCAAAATGACAGAAAATCGATCTAGTGCCAATCGACGAGAATTTTGAAATTTAGTGGAATCACCCACGTTTAACTACACATCTTAATCGAATCGACCTATCTCCGGTCTCTGGTTGATTTTTAAATGTGCCATAATGACCCTTGCGGACTAGCATGGTTAAGTAGTCGATTCCTAATCAAATTATCAAGTCTATTACAATAGAATCCCTTAACAGCTTCATCTGATAGGTCAGTTATCTCATGAGTGGCCATCTCAGAGAAAAACACTATAGTCGCGTTGACAAAAGGCCCAACTTATCCAATCGAAATCAGAACCTGAAAATCAGGATGACACAACAATACCTGGATCATCACATGTAATAATCATAGCACAATTCTCATTACTAGCAAAAAACACATACCTCTTAGCTCATCTTCTCAACTGTGTGGGCCTTTTTAAGACTAGTTCAAGTGGTGTTTCGACTTCAAAGTTAGTTATCAAAATCTACTATGTCATTCTCCCTGCAAGCTCATTAGCTTTAGAATTTCAATTTTCTGTTCTAGCTTGTGTAACATATGTTTCTTCCTTCAAACTGAAATTCAACTCAATCGTCTATGGTTTTTCAAGAGCTTGTGGAACAATTTGATTTGTTGTAGGTTCTTTGAACACCACATTCCCACTGTAGATAATATCTTTAGAATTAGGATTCCACGGCTTATACATTTTGACACTTCATGTACCCAATGAAAATGCACTTCTCTAACTTGCTCTCAAGAATGTTCTTTTTCTCCTTTGGCAAGTGTACATATGCTTCGTAGCCAAATACTCTAACATGTGATATATCTAGCTTTTGCCCGAACAATGCCTCAAATGATGTATAATCCTTAAGGTTGATGTGGGAGACTTGTTCTTCAGATAACACGTAGTAACATACTCTTTACCTTCTCCATGAGAGACTGATTAAGCTTCTCTACCACCCCATTCTGCTTAGGTCAATAGGGCATTGTCGTTTTCCTTGCAATGCCACCAGTTGCACATAATTGATCAAATTTCGCTGAATAAATTCTCTTCCGCTAGTAGTCCATAAAACTTTGATTTTTAAATCATATTAATTTTCCACCAAAACTTTGAACTCTCGAAACTTTTTAAACACATTATTTTTCCTTAGCAAGAAATATATCCTCACATATTTGGAATAATTATGAGTAAAAGAAACATAATACCTTCATTTTGCAAACGATGCTACAAGTATAGGACTGAAGACAATCACGTGGATCAGTTCCAGAATCCCTTTAGATCTCCTTCCTATGAATTCAAAAGATAACTAATTCTATTTTCCATGTAGACAATGTTCACAAAATCTTAAATCCGTAGAACAACTCGGGATTTCATCCACTGTCTTCTTTGAAGTAAGGGTCATCAGTCATTTCTCCTTGATATGACCCAATCTCCAATACTATAGCATTGAAAAATCTTCTTCCACTTTCTTTGAGATACAACTCTCACCACTATTCACTGTGCTTCTCAATAATTTCCACAGTTTTCCATACCGTTTGATTGTGATGATCACCATAGATCCACATGTTCGCTTACATGAATACTTGTTGATGCTGAAAGTAATGACAACATTTGCTATAGTTCCCATAGAAATAAGATTCCTAGTTAGCCCGGGAATATCACATCCAGAAAATTCTTGATTGTCCCATCTTTCATCTTAAGCTTCATGTTTCTATGACCAATAATATCAAGCATCATGTCTTATCCCATTTGCGCTATATCTCCCTGATGTGGCTCATAACAATGAAAACCAAGCTCTATGTAGCGTCAGGTGGAAAAACACTCTAGTATCAATTATCCGTGCACTTTGGTCACCCTTCGAAGAATTGCAAACGAGATACATGTCTTTCCTGTTGCTATCATCATCATTCTTTGTACTAGAAGATGATGCCCCATTCACTTCTCTGGTCCTACACTTTTACTTCTGCAATTCTTCTCCAACTGTCCTAGTTTTTTGCACTTCTAGCACGTTATTTTTTATTATCAATCTCTATTTTTAGATCTTCCTCTAGACATATCCCTACCATCAAATTTGGATTCGGATTGTTCATTGTTCCTTCCTTTTATGAAAAAAGCCTCATTTGTTGCACTATTAGAACTTGCTTTTCTCATCTCCTTGGATAACGAAGCAATTACGACACCCTTAAAAGACAATGCACTAACACTAGTGCCAATCGAAACAGTTATATGTTCCATGAATTCAGCAGTAAATACAATAAAATACATGCTTTATCTTCCTCATTCAAATTAACATCGATCGGTGCCAGTTGCTCACAGATAGTATTAAACTCGTTTAAGTGTGTTGAAAAAGAATTACATTTGCTCATCCAAAGGCTGTACAATCGCTTCTATAAAAACAACCTATTCTTGAGTGACTTGCTTTGATTAAGGCTTCCCTGCTTCTTCTAGAGATCCTTCGCCATCTTCTCAAAGTTCACATTCATCAAGACATTGACCGCACAACATAGCCAGCTCATGCTTCGCGCCCTCCAGTCACTGATGCTCCACTCCTTCAATTTAGTGGACATAGAATCCTTCGACTCATCTGGTGATATCTGGAATTTTCATAATATTATTTACAAGACATTGGGAATTTCAATCTCCAATAATAATATTTAGGCTATAAAGCTAAAAATTATTTAGTCTATACTTCGAGTTGACACTGTAAATCTCAATGCATCGTTGATCTTAGGTACCGAAAATATGGAGAAATTTTTTTCTGCTACCGTAATTATCCCAAGTCCATTGTGTTGGACTTAAATCTGAATTATATTATTATTGAGTTTTAAATTTACTAAATCAACCCTAGTGTTCGATGTTAATTACCAATGATTTCAGTGGATTCAAAATATTTTTGGACTTATCTACGGCGGACACCAATTTTCTTGTTCACATATGAGTTCATATGCTCTTAATCTTAAATTTGGCCTTAGAGTTCCTCTTCTACCTGGATGCTAGTTTGACTATCAAACACTAACATCGAAGGTTCTTCCCACCATTTGCCCTTTACCTCACAGTATCCACTTGTCTCTTCTGGTTTTCATTCCCCTGGTATCTACTAAATCGGACATGGAATTCGCCATTTCCAAATGCCCATCTTCCTGACCTTAACCTCAGCAAATCTTGTCCACAGCACCCACTCGTATTCTCTTATTCCAATCCTCTGGTTTCTTCTGAATTGGTTATGGGATTCATCACCTTCGATTGCCCCCTTCCTCACCTCCCCTCTCTCAGCAACTCTTGCCCGCTATTCTAACCATCCCCATTTCCATTCCACGTTTTTCTTCGTCCGCTGATTCATCTAAACCCCCAATTCATGAATTTTGCATGACGTCAATCGACCTTCTGGACATCCTATGCATGTAGACTTTCTTCCTGCCCCGACCTTTCTGTGTTCTGCCCTGGTGTGTGATGTAATGGACCCCCACGACCAAGAGAAAGATTCGCGACTTGCCTCTAGCCCAAACACGAAATTGACGTTTAAGATGATATGCCACCACTGGAAAAAATTGAAGAGTGCGAGCTGATATTAGTAGGTAAAATTCTCTCCAATCCCTCTATCAATTTCCAATCATTTCAAAATACCTTGAAGCAAGCTTGGCGCGTAGAACACGTTGAGATCTCCCAATGTGAAGCTGGCCTCTATGTTGCTAAATTCAAGTCTAAAGGAGAGAAATAGAGGGTCTTAGATAGCGGTCCTTGGCTTTTCTCTAGGCACTTGGTAATTTTTAAGCCTTGGATACCAAATATGCCACTACATTGTTATGATTTCTCAACTTGTGTATTATGAGTACAAATCTTCGGTCTACCACTAGAATGGTACTCTAATCATATGCTAACCAAAGTTGTTAAACGTGTTGGAAGAGTGCTTGAGTCAAACTTGAAACAAAGGAGGGCACAACTTTTAGAGCTGGTAGAGCCAGGGTTGAAATCGACTTACGAGAGCCATTAAAAACAGGGCAGTTGATCTGCATAGTTAGAAAACTATATGGCTTCATTTTCACTATGAACGGCTCTCACATTTCTGCTACTCCTGCGGTAGGCTAGGTCATTATGCTATGTATTGTTAGGATATTCCTTTTAACGACGCAAAAAAGGCAGGCAAAGAAAAGATGGCTTTTGGCCAATGGTTACGTGCGGAGGTAAAGGAACATAGTCCGTATTGGCTAACCTTTTATGAGGTAAAGGACAAATCTGACGAGACTGAACAGGTGATTCCAGAAACTCCTCCCAACACAACCCTTATGGCCACTGCGCTACCCCTTATTGATGTTATAGATACTAGAATTCTAAAGAGACCAGCAATGCCTCTCATTAACCCTATTATGGCACCAATCCAGCAACACTGTCCTGATGGAATGACAACAGGGAATTCATCTACAAGTGTGCTGACCCCTTGCAAAGATGAAAGGTACCTCCTAGCAATGATATGGACACTGGAATTCTGAAGAGACCAACAATGCCTCTTATCAAACCTACTGTCGAACCAATCCAGCAACACCATCATGACGGCATACTACCAAGGACTTCATCTTTAGGTACGCTGATCCCTATACCTGCAAAGATAGAGGGTATTCAGGATCAGGCAACGAGCATCCCATCACCCAAGAAGTTGAAGCATACAAGACTCTCTACCAAAGTAGGCATTGCCATGAAAATTAAACGGTATAACCCATACGAGTCGCGCACTCACATAACCGAGGGTCTAAATGAAACACAACTCTTGGAAACACCCTTTTTTTTTTTTTTGGCAAAATAGGCCAGCAAGTGAGCTGTGGTGGCTAGCCCTAAAAAGCCACCAAGTGACAAATGAAGTTACTTAGCTGGAACTGTCAGGGTCTGGGCTCTCCCCTAACAGTTCAAGCCCTTAAGGTCCTAGTGGCCAAAGAAAAGCTCAACCTGGTTCTTTTATGGAGACCAAGAATCAAGAGGTAGTGCTAACACGACTTCAGCGATGTCTTAAATTTCCAAATTCTCATGTGATTAACCCTATTGGCTTGACTGGAGGCATGACCATGTTTTAGCAGGCTCATATTTCTTTACATGTGAATTGATCTACTTTAGAACTTTTTGATACGATATGTACGGATTCAAGGAGTGGTATACCTATGCATTTGACATGTACCCATGCACCAGCGGTATTTCAACTTCGCCAACTGTTATGGACAGATCTTCGACAAATCGCCTTGTGGCATACCAAAAAAATTCAAGACAAGCTCTAAGGTGTATTAAAGCCCATAATTAGGTAATAAAATTACCTATGGTTTATGCTTTAGCCATTAGTCTCCTCTTAAGATTAAGTGATATGTGCTTGTGTTCAAGAAATTTTGAAATTAGTATTATAGGATAAATTAATGAGAATAATCTATTATTGGCTATGCACCTCATAGACTAAATTTCCCATAGATAAAATGTTACAAGATTTTTGGCCATGTGAAATTTAAAACTTGAGATCTATAAAAGAAAGAATTAAAGATGAATAATTCAAAGTGAAATTGTGGGTTTAATTAGGTTGGGCCTTAGGCCCAAATATGGATTTTGGAGGGCCAAATGGCCGGCCCATTGGAGCAAAGGAGGGGCTGTCGACTGGCCCATTTGCTGACCCAAAGCCCAGCCGAGAATAAGGCCCATTTTTGCATGAAGAAGGCCATGTGTCCCTCCCAAATTTCCAAGTGTAGATCATGCATTGGCTTGTGGAGAGGCACATCATCATTGCTAATGATTGTGGCTTAAGGGAAATAAAAGGGGGAGAAAGAGTGGCTGGTTGAGGGCTACTGTCCAAGTGAGAGAGAGAGAGAGAGAGAGAGAGAGAGAGAGAGAGAGAGAGTTGTGAGAGAGAGGAACCGAGAGGGAGGAGAGGAAGGAGCTCGCCGTTCATCCGCCCGCACGCTGTCCGTCCGTCCGTCGCCGGTGTGCTGTCCGTGTGCTGTCGTCCGCTTGATCTTAGAGGCAAGTTAGGATCGATTTCTACTCTTTCATGTGTGTCTTGCATGTGTGATTTTTTGGTGGTAGATCTCGGATGTTTAGGGTAGGCAAAACCGAAGCTAGAGTGTGACTTGTTCTTGAAAAAGCTTACTGATTTCGTGTAAACCACCCGACCCAGAAACTTGTGGAGGCTTGCATGCATGTTTCGAGTTGGATTTTGACTTTGATTCCTTCATGAAAGTTGTAGATAACATCTCAAAATATAGCATAATAAAATTTGGGACAAAATGGTTGATATTTAAGGGGAAAAACCCTCTTCCTAAGAAGACACTAGATCTGGAATTGCTTTACTGACCTTTTGGTAGTTTTGTGGGTTGCATGTTGATTTTTACCAAGAATTTCTCTTTGACTTCTTCATTAAACTTGTAGAGAACATCATAAAGACTAACATAATCAAGTTTGAGGTAAAATGAGCAATTGTAGCCTAGTGAATCGACTTACTCTTGAAGACGGTAAATCTGGAAACACGGTACTGGACACCCGAAATTTCCTGGACCCATATGGTGACTATTCTTTAGAAATTTCACTTAGATCCCTTGATGAAAGTTGTAGGGGACCCCTTGAAATAAAACATATCCAAATTTCAAAGGAAACAAAGAAGAATAAGTGGGTGAAAACTCGATATTTCGGAGATAGTTATACTGGACGTTTTCGGTGCTAGAATCAGAAGCTTCGGACGACTATAGAAAATTATCTACAACGAATCTCGCCTAGATGTCTGCATGAAAAATCCACTTTGGTGTCTTAAATATAACCTGGTAAAATTTCATAATTTTCGGAGGTTATTCGAGTATTTTAATTGAATTATTTCAAAAACTGCGCAATCTGTTTCTATCCGAAATTGCATGCTGTATTTGTGTGAGTTATATCTTCTTTTGTGGAACTCTTTTGGGCATGTGTTTTTCATGAAATTATTATCTTATTGACTTGCCTATCACATGTATTGATTTCATGATTTTTGAGAATCATATGGATATTTAATTTAAATATTTTCTAAAATGGTACAAGCTGGAATTTAATAAACTAAAATAGGCATGATATATGGACTATTCTAAATTGCATGGACTCCATGAATTGTATTGTTATGAGTGATTGTGTCTTGCTGCATGTATGATGATGATTTGAGATGCATGTATGATTTCAAAGGATGAAAATGATCTTGATTGTCATCACATCACATGCCATGTTAAAATTGAACTATAATTGAAGATGTGAATTGAGATAAATGAGAAGGCAATCGGAGGTGTGAGCCGACGATGCCCCGGGAGTGTTGGGATGCCTGGCTAGAAGGGTATGGCTGGTTGCCCAATGGCCGGATGCCCGAAGGTCCTCGGGAGTATCGAGATGCCCGGAGAGTGGGGGAGCTGGAAGCTCGGCAGGTATTGTGCCGAGGGATGCCTCGCGATGCCAGTTGGGGTACGAGATGCTTGGCTAGAAGGGTATGGCCGGTTGCCCGGTGGCCTTAAATGGCTGAATGCCGGAGGGTCCTTGTGATGCCAGTTGGGGTACGAGATGCTAAGAATGTGGGGGTGCCAGATGCCTGGTTGTATCTTGGATACATGTAGGATGCAAACATTGGTCCTGGGAAAGAGAAATGTAGCAGTCCAAAATGAAAGGATGAAATTGAGAAATTGAAATTGAATTATGCATGATGGTATATGCATGATATGATGATGATGAGTGCATGAATGCATGGTAATGATGATGGTACATGTGATATGATGATGATATGTGCATGGATGCATGGTAATGATGATGATACATGTGATATGATGATGAGATGTGCATGGATGAATGGTAATGATGATGCTACATGTGATATGATGATGATGAGTGCATGGATGCATTGTAATGATAATGGTACATGTGACATGATGATGGTAAGAGTATGATATGATGGTGATGACTATATGATGATGTATGTACATGAGGTATGATGACATGTGCATGATATCAAGGTAAATTGTGCATAGATGCATTAATGACATGTGATGCTATGATTGTGATGATTGTGTGGCATGATGCATTGAGTGATTTATTTGTCATTTACATGCCGAGTGGTTGTACTCACCCCTTTGAGGACCAACATTTCAGATTAGTAGGATGCCGCTCCCTACTGTCACGTGGGGCGTCTTTTACGGCCTTCCTTCGGATGTAGAGGTCGAGTGTGTGGAGATCGACTGTCCCACCATTCCTGGTCTGACATTTATTCAAGTTTGCGCCCTAGTGATGTATGACGTGGGCCTGGCTGAGGGCCCTGTCATTCAGGAGTTCATATCCGTTCATGTTTGTCAAAACAGAGTGATGTGTGGGATGTTGCCGCCACCACCCCCTGATGCACCGGGATGGATGTGAGGGCCCGTGCATGAGAAGTAGGAGCTGCAACTTTTTGGGATGATAGCCAACACTAGTTGATGGGGGATCTTGCATGATAGACATAGTGGGTCGAGTGTCTCTTTTTGGGGTTATGGCGGAGTGTAGCTACAAGTCTTGGCCTTTCTTTTGATGTACCGACCCAAGGAAACCCATCATGGAAATATGTAAATAAAAGTGTCGTGGCTTTACCTTTTCTTATGATGTTTAGTGGTGTGCAATTGTATCATGGTTGTTGGAGGGAGAGATGGCGATATTATATTTTGCTTCCGCTAATGAGTCGCTCTAGGACCGTTTTCAAAAAAAAAAAAAAATGTCTATGATCTACGATGCTGCCACTAAGAGATGTAACTAGTGTTCCATTGGGTGTAACATTAGGTGCCTGTGGCAACCTAAGGTGGTTCGGGGTGCCACACGCCTACTCCAATTCTTTCCCCTGGGTTTGTGCTGGTGACTTTAATGAAATCATCTATCATTGGGAGAAAGTGGGGAAACGGTTAGCTGATTCTCATCGAATGCATTCCTTTAGAGAAGTTTTACATGACTACTCATTGATGGATATGGATTGTAAGGGCTGTGCATTTACCTGGATGAATAATCGTGAGGGTGATGACTTTGTGAAGGAAAGGCTAGATAAGGTGCTATGTACTATGGATTGGTGGCTCACTTTCCTTGACACTAAGGTTTTTGCATTTCCTGTAGTGGGTTCTGATCATAGCCCTTTACGATTAACCACTAAAGCTATAATTCAGAAGACATAAGACCTTTATTTTCAAAGCTTTCTGGTTACAAGACCCGGAGTGCCGTGAGATCATTGCCAAGTCATGCACTTTAGCACCGGTAATAGGTTATGATCTGTCACACAAATTAAAGGTTGTATGTTTGGCTCTAGCTAATTGGAGTCACTTAAAGTTTTCCAAGGCCCATAATCAAATATCAGCTTTGCAACAGCAATTCCAACATATTATAAATCAGCCTCATAGCCACTATGATAAACAGATAACTAAATTGAATGCGGAGCTCCAGAAAGTATGGCAGCAAGAGGAATAGTATTAGGCGATGTGCTACACGATTAATTGGCTGAGGTGGGAAGAAGAAAACAAAAAAAAAAAATTCAATGCAACTACCATTCAACGGAGACAACATAATAGAATAAGAATGCTGCAGGATGACAATCAAAGATGGGTGAGAGACGAATTTTGAACAAGATGATGATGGATTTCTTTTCGAGCCTTTACAGATCAGTGGGACATCGTGACTATGGGCCTATTCTAGATCAATGCCTATGTGTTGTTACAACAGAAATGAACACTATGTTAACAGTTGCGGTCACTTAACACGAGGTCCACGAAGAACTTTCCAGTTGGGGGCGACTAAAGACCCGGGACCAAATGGTTTGAATGGACTTTTTTATTAGACCCACTGGGATATACTACAGGATGAGCTTTTCCACTCAATATAGAATTTCTTTTAATCAGGAGTGATGCCCATAGCTCTTAATAGGACGATTATTTCTCTGATCCTAAAAGTACCACACCCAGAAAGTTTGGACCAATACCGCCCCATTAGTCTATGTAATTATACTTATAAAATAATCTCCAAGGTGCTCACCAATCATCCGAAACTCTGGCTACCTGATCTAATATCCATGGAACAAAGTGCCTTTGTGAGTGGCCGCTAAATCCAAGACAACATCTTAATCGTATAAGAAGTGCTTCATCAGCTAAAGATTAGGAAACGTAAGAGGAATTTTCAAGCGGTCCTAAAGATAGACATGCAAAATGCGTATGATCTGGTGGAGTCAGATTTCCTTAAAGATTATCTCCTTAGGTTAGGTTTCCATACTACTTGGGTACAGTGGGTGATGCGGTGTATTACGACAATCTCTATCAGTGTCAAATTCAATGAAGAACAATTAAATTATTTCCATCTGACGCGAGGCCTTAGACTGGGAGATCCCCTATCTCCTTATTTGTTTATTCTGCTAGCAAATGTCTTGTCAACTATTATACATCAAGCTCTTGACATGGGAAATACTAAGGGTATCCAGCTGAACAGGTGGTGTCCTATTCTTTCTCATTTGTTTTTCGCAGATGATGCCGTATTTTTCTTTGATGGCAAACTCCAGGAATGTCAAAATCTTGCCAGTATACTGAATCAATATTGTTTTGCTACAGGTCAGGCTGTTAATAAGAATAAATCGGGTATATCCTTCAATAACGCTTGCCTTATTAGTCTATCGGAATACTTGGCTAGGGAATTTAGAATCCCTGTGCTAAACAGGACGGGTAAATATCTAGGTATCTCGTCTGATTGGGGATGATCAAAATGAGACATGTTTGCCTGGATTCTGGGGAGAGTGAACGCAAAACTGGAAGGATGGAAAGAAACTCTTATATCGAAGGGCGGTAAGGAGATTCTAATTAAGACTGTTGTACAGGTGATCCCACAGTATGTCATGTCCATCTTTAAAATTCCAGTGTCACTCTACAAATCCATTGAAAATAAGATTGCTTGATTTTGGTGGTAGAACAATTGTCGTAAGACAAGTATTCACTAGAAACAATGGGAAGTGCTAAACAATAGGAAGGACAAGGGAGGCCTCGGCTTTCGTGATCTCATTGTTTTCAACAAAGCAATGCTTGGCAAACAGGCCTAGTGCTTACTCCAACAACCTTTCTCAGTGTGGAGCACACTCTTCAAAGGTCTTTATTTTCACTCACTGGATTTCAGATATGCAGATAAAGGTGCTTAACCATCTTAGGGTTGGCAAAGCGTACTATTAGGGCTGGATTCAATATTACCAAAACTTCAATGGTCGGTGGCAATGGGAAAAAGATTAGTAGCCATGAAGATAGATGGCTACCCAAAGGGATACTAGGTGGATTTGCTGCTAGAGATGAACCTGTGATGGTGGTTGACCTTCTAGAACTAGACGATAATACAAGGAATGTTACCTTACTACATCGGTATTTTGATGCTTAGACTACACAAGAAATCCTTAACATTCCAGTAAGATCTACTTATGTAGCAGATTAACTTATTTGGACTGACACAACACAAGGTCAATATATATTCAAAAGTAGTTACCATGCTATCAAAAATGCAGCATCCAGTAATAACGACAGTAGAGCCTCGTCTTCATATCAAACACCACAAATCTTGTGGAGAAGAATATGGAAACTTAAACTCGCACCCAAAATTTGGACCTTCCTTTGGTCTATATGCCACAATGCACTGCCATCAAAGATAATCTATTTGATAGACGCATCAGCTCAAAGTCGGTATGCAATCTATTCCCTAATCAAACACCAGAGACGATGGAACATCTTCTTTACTCTGTCTATGGACATACAAAATCTGGTCACACCCTCAGATTTGCATTCGCATTTCACCAACAGCAATAAAACGAATGGATGTGTGACTCGCAGAAAGGGTTGAACAAAAACAGATCTTACTTGATTTGGAGACCATTGCCTTAGTCTTGTGACAAATCTGGAAGGCGAGCAACAATTTCATCTTTCGCCGTCAAAATCTTTATCCGACACTTGTAGTGGATGCAACCTTGGCCTAAGTCCGAATCGTTCAAAGTACCACTCCCATCTCGACGGGTTCAGGGCAACACCATTCCAATCCCGGCAACCTATGGCGGGCTCCTGGTCCAAGTGTCCTGAAGATAAACATAGATGGGGCTTTTTAGCTAGGAAGCACTTAAGGTACAATGACGTGTATCTGCCGCGACGACACTGGAAAATGATTGATGGCTTTACCAGAGGTTTTGCAGCTTCCTCGGCCTTGCAGGTAGTGATCCAAGCGCTTAATATAACCCTTCACCATCTGCTACAACACGGCAAAGCTCAAGATCCACTCCTGATTGAATCGGATTGCCTCGTGTTGGTTGAAGCTATGAATGATCCTAAATCGACGCCATGGGATGTTCGAGCTTTGTTCGCTGAAGCTACCGCACTGCTCCCTTGCTTCTCTCATCTTCGCGTTAGCCATTGTAGGCATGAAGCAAATTTTGTTGCTGATTGGGCTGCTAAGGCCCATAAAAGTGAAACTTTACTTCCTAACTGAGCCGCTTCCCCTCCCCCTATTTTGTTGGATCTTCTTTACTCGGACGTTATTGCAGCAGGTTGTTCTGCTCCTTTCACTTGAAAGGATTTTCCTTTCGACCAAAAAAAAAAAATCTTAAAATTGGCCTCAAATGGTTAATTTAAGTACTGCTAATGATGCCCCATTTACTAATTTTGCCGAAACAAAAATAGGTCTTCTTTCAAGATAAACGCTTTTGACTAAATTTTTTATTAAGCTACATGCAAGATACATGTCTTATTTTACCATTGCATGAATGATTTACTTGTCTTCTTAAGGTAAAGACACTTGTGCATATAGGCCAGGTATTATTACCTCTACAAATAGCTAATCCACTCTTATGTCCTATATCAATAACACTTGGTAATGTAAATTGTGAAACTTTGTAGGCTAATCAAACGTAGTATTCCATCTACATGCAAGCTAATTATATTCAGAATCATCAAGTTAATTTCGAAAAGACTAGAAATATTGTGACATCTTGAAATTTCAGTCCTATTTTCAATTGAATGAATCAGGCCTTTCATCGATGCGTCTATAGTGCTATTCTCTGAGCTGATCACTCATGAGATAACTAGATTATCTGAGGAAGTCATTAAGGGATTTTAACGCAATAGACTTGAGAATTCGACAAGGAATCGACTGTTCGACCGTGCTAATCTGCAAGCTCATTACGGCACAATTTAAAAATCAATTAGAGACTGGAGATAGGTTGATTTGACAGAGGTGTGTGATTAAGTGTGAGTGATTCCACCTGATTGCAAAATTCTCGTCGATCAGTACTAGACCAATTTTCTGACGTTTTGGGTACCCTATGCCTGTAATTGAAATCTTGAGATTTTCACGACAACCAAGAGTCGCAAATGTATCAAAGATGTACATTGTGGCTCAAAAATAATCGACAACAGGTCAATTGCACTAAAAATTCCTAAAAACTACAAAATAGATTAGGTCACGCTAAAATCGCGTCAGAATAAAATTAACCACAAATTTTAATCCGATTGTAGAAATTGAAAATTCTGTCATGTCACGATTTATTTTAGGAACGTCGACTCATCTTTCGAAGAATATTCGCCGAGCTCGGGATTTTTTTAGAAAATCAATTTGGACATTTCGGAAAAGGATGGAAATTTGGATTGGCCAAATTGAAGGGATTTTTCGCCTCCTTAGTGAACTGTTTGGTGATGGAAACTTGAAGAAATTTTGTTGGCTTCTTCCTTAGTAAAATTGGACATCAAATTGTGGAATTTGATAAAGAAAGTGAAGCTTTACAGAGGAAATTTGGAGCCTTGGATGGGGCTGCAGCAATTAGACCTCAACTTTGTTAATTTGTGGAATTTAGGTGCATGAAAGTGATGGGGGGACAAAGAGGATTAACTTGAAGACTAGGGGGACCAAGCATTTGTGAGTTTTAGATATTTTATTTGACTTTTTGCTCTCCCTCATCCGTTCCTCCAATCTTCCTTCGCACGTCGTCTTCCCCCAATCCCCCTTTCTATTCAGGTTTCTTTCATTTCTTTCTTCAAAGAAATCCAATTGCCTCGAAGACCACTGCTTCCCCACAAGGCAACCGTCTCTACCGTTTCTCCCACGTGCCCTATTTACTCTTGTCAGCCACATGTCTCCCGCCCGCACCATTATCCCATCTTCCCTCTCTCTCTCTCTCGTTGCCGCCTGCAGCCCACGCCTTCATGATTCCAGCCCATCATCCACCAAGACAGCCCACTTTCGTCTTCACCTCTTCACTTCCGCCAGCTGCCAACTCCACCGTTCCCTCTTCATCCGCTCAATCAACCACAAGCATCGATGCCCCATTGAATCCCATGGCATTGACTCCTACAGCGCATTTATCCACAGTCTTTGGTCCACTATCAACCCTTGCCAACGAAGTCAGCCTTCATGTCTCCATTGTAGTTTCCCCAAGCGCCAGTTGCCAATGTCATTGATTCCCTGCCATCTTCACTTCATCCGTTGCCATGTCCATCGCAAATCAGCCACACAAGTTACTGCCCGCAACTCAGCCGAACCAAGCTGAGTCCAGCCCCTTGGCCTTGACTTGCGGGGCCGTTTTCAGCTTCGTTTTGTCTCTTGATGGCGTCGCTACTTTAGAGTTTATCGCTCATCTCCGCATCGTCATTGCCGTGGACTCACCGGCTCGCAAATCCAATGAGTTTACTCATTAAACCTTGCTTAAGAGGTTAATTATGATTAGGGGTGATTAGTTTAAGTTAATTATATATTGTGTGGTTAGTTAGATTAGATTAGTGATTTAATTATGCAATTTTGCATGTTAGGTTGTTAGATTAGATTAATTAGAGACTAGACAGATTGTATTAATTATCTAGATTGGTTTGGAAATTTTCTAGGACCGTCTCGGTATTTATTAAGGCTTTTCCGTCCTAAGTTGCTATTTATAGCATTTAATTGCTTTTATTTATTTAATTTTGGTAATTATTTATTTATCTTATATTTTTCGGAAATTAGACCGAGATAGCCGATGACCGGAATTTCGTGCTAATTGCAATGGTGTGTTCAATATATGTAATTGGATATTAATTTGTGCAAATGAGTGCCGATTGGATTTTTGGTAATTTATTCCAAAATTTGTGAATTTCAATATTTTTTCATAAAATCTCGGGTGTCGGATTTTGACAACGAAAATGATTTTACATACTATATAAAATAGTGGGATTTTAGAAAGGAAGTATATCGGTTTTTTTGTTTGATCTGACCATGTACCCACACATGACTATTTTCACCGGGTGTTTTTAATATGAAGAAAATATGCTAGGATCATTATTTTAATGGAGGCATTTGAGTGCAATGCATGGTGTCTTGGGCCTGAGATTGATTGGTCGTGTGTTGGTTAAGAAAGTACCAGCTGGATCCTGGTCATATACTCGATTATGAAGCCATCAAAGTGGATAAGAAAGTGAGGTACATCGAAGAGCCTGTGCAAGTATTGGATCGAAAAGAGCAAGTCCTTAGGACTGAGACAATCCCACTGATTAAGGTATTATGGCGACATCATGATATGGAAGAAGCCACATGGGAAAGTGAAGAGCAAATGAAGGAAAAGTACCCCTACTTGTTTCGAAAAGACATGAGTAATCTTTAATTTCGGGGACGAAATTCTCTAAGGAGGGGAGAATTGTGGCATCCCAAAATTCAAGGTAACCTCTAGATGTATTAAAGTCTATGATTAGGTAATGAAATTGCCTTTGGTTTTTGCTTTAGCTATTGATTTTCTTTTAAGATCGAGTGTTATGTGGATGGAAATGTATCTCGTGTTCATGGGTTATTAAAATTAGTATCATGGGATAATTTGATAAGAAAAATTTGTTCTTGGCTATGCACGTCATAGATTTGATTCTTATAGTTTAAGGATACAAGTTTTATGGCCATATGAAATTGAAAATTTGGAATTTATAAAAAGGGAATTAAAATGAATTGTTAATAGTAAACATAGGCTATTTAAGTTTGGACTTTAGGCCCAAGAGTATTAGACCTAAAGTGGGCCAAAAGGCCGACCAATGAAGCCCATAAAGGGCTGCCGTCGACCAAGGAGGGGGGGAGAAGCCAACCCATCTTCAAGCCCATCATGTGCATGGGGTTTGCCAAGTGGCAAAAAGGGAGTTACACCCTTTGGCCACCTTAGGCAGCTCCTAATCATTACAAATGATTGAATAAAAGGGAAATAGAGAGAGGGGGAGTGACCAGTTTTGAGAGAGGGAGAGAGAGAAAGCTGTCGAGAGAGTGAGGGAACCGAGAGAGAGGAGGAAGAGGCCACGCGAGGAAGAAGCCGCTCGTCCGTCGCTCGTAGCCGCCCGTGCGTCCGTCATTCGCCGCCGTTGTGATCGCCTAGCTCAATTTAGAGGCAAGTTAGATCCTTTGATCTGCTCTTGCATGTTGTGTCTAGAATGTGCTATTGAAGGGTGATGAATTTCGGATGTCTAGGGTGTGAAAAACCGAAGTTTTAAGGGGGTTGTTTTGAAGTTGTAATCTGTTCTCGAGTAAACAGCCTGACTCAGAATGTTGTAGTGGCTTGCATGCGATGTTTGAGTCGTATTTTGGCTTTGACTTCTTAATTAAAGTTGTCGATAACATCTTAAATTATAACATAATAAAATTTGGGGCAAAATGGATGAGTTTTGAGGGGTCAAATCCTCCCTGTACGAAACTGTTAGATCTGAAGCTATTTTGTTGACCTCTTGGTGATTTTGTGTGTTGCATGTAACTTTTTACTGAAAATTTCAATTCGACCCCTTCACAAAAGTTGTATAGAAAATCTTGAAGACTAACATACTCAAATTTGAGGTAAAATGAACAAGTATAGCCTAGTGAAACGATTTTTTTTCTTTTGAAGACGTTAGATCTGGAAATGTTGCACTGAACTCCAGTGACTTCGTGGACTATAAAGTGACTTTCCTTTGAAAATCTCACCTGGATCCCTTAATGAAAGTTGTAGTAGACCTCTTGAGGCAAAACATATCAAAAATTCTGAGGAAAATATGGAAGATAAGTAGGTGAAATTGTGATTTTCGGAGACAGCTAAACCTGGAATGTTCGGTACTAGGAACAGGGACTTCAACCGTCCATATTTAATTATCTAGGATGAATCTGGCCTTGATGTCTTCATGAAAAATCTACTTTAGGGTCTTGAATACCACATATTCAAATTTCATAATTTTTGAAGGTCATTAGAGTATTTAATCGGAAATATTTCAAAAACCGAGTAATCTGATGCGTTGGGGTTTTGTCAGTTTCAATGCATGGGTCATATCATTTTGTATGAAGCTCTTTCGGCAACGTGTTCTTCACAAAGTATCTTTCTGTATATCTTCCCTGCAACATACTCAAATTTCATATTTTTAGAAGTTCATTTGCCTATTTAACCAAAAATGTTTCAAAAACTGTGCAAGCTGTATTGATAGAAGAGAAACGCTGTGATGCGTGATCTATAACAAATTTTGTGAGGGTCTTTTGGTGCAGTGTCCCATATGAAATATCTGCAATTATGTCTTGAATATCACATGTTCGAGTTTCATAATTTTTAAAGACCATTTGGGTATTTAATGAAAATATTTTCTAAAACTGTGCAAGCTGGATTGTGCAAATTTCAAATACTGAAATTTATGATTATTCTGTTTTGGACGAGCCCTATTAATTATATTGATTGAGGTGATTGAATCTTGCTGAGCATGTGATGATATTTGGCATTGCATATAGAATCAAATGCTGATTTTGACTTTGTTGCCATTACATCATGTGCCATGTTGATTGTGAGACATAAATTGGTGAATATGAATTATGATGAATGAGGTAACTATTGGAGATGGGCCGATAATGCCCTAGGAGTATCAAGATGCCCGGGATCGGGGGTGCTGTATGCCTGGTTGTATTGAGATACATGCCCGGATGTCCTCGGGAGTTTCGAGATGCTCGGAATGGTTGGGTGCCAGAAGCCTCGGAGGTTTGTGCCCGGGGAATGCCTCGTGATGCTAGTTGGGATGTGAGATGCCCAGAATGTGGGGGTGCCGGATGCCCGGTGGTGTGTGCTGGAGGTTTCTTGTGATGCCTGGATTGGGGTGCGAGTGATAAAATGTGGGATGCAATTACTGGTCCCGAGAAAGAAAGATGTGGTGATCAAATTGAAAGATAAAAGTATAAATTGAATCATACACATATGATATGATGATGATGAGTGCATGGTTGTATGTGCACCTATGGCATAATGGTATATGTGTGACATGATGATGATGAGTGCATGGTTGTATGTGCACCTATCGCATGGTAGATGTATGACATGATTGTGATGAGTACATGAGGATGTATGTACATATGGTATGATGACATATGCATGGCTGCAAGGTAAGTTATGCTTGGATGCATGAATGACATGTACTATGCTATGATTGTATTGTGTGATGCATTGAGTGGTTTATTGGATCTTTTACCTGCTGAGTGGCTGTACTCACCCCTTCGGGGACCAACATTTCAAATTAGAAAGCTGCTCCCTACTGTCACGTGGGGTACCTTCTATGGCCTCCCATCTTACGTGGAGGTAGAGTGTTCGAAGATTGATTGCGTTACCATTCCTAGTCTGACGTTTATGCAAGTTCGCGTGCTGGCTGGGGGCCCGGTCTTAAAGGAGTTTTTGTCGGTTCACATCCGCCAAGATGGAGTGTTTAGGGGGATGTTGCTGCAACCACCACTCAACGCGTCAGGATGGGTGTGATGGCCGCGTGAGGAGTAGAGAGGTAGTCGACATTGATAGATGGAGGATGACACGTGATCATTATAGGGGTCGAGATATCTTTTGGGTTGCGGCCAAGTGTAATTAAAAGTCTTGGCCTTTCTTTTTGGTTGTACCGACCTGAGAAATCCATCATGAAAATATATAAATAAAAGTGTCTTGGCTTCATCTTTTCTTATGATGCTTAGTGGTGTGCATTGCATTATGGTTATTGGAGGGAGAGATGGTGAGACTCAATTATGCTTCCGCTAATAAGTTGCGCTGGGACCGTTTTCAAAAAAAAAAAATGCCTATGAACTACGATGCTTCTACTAAGACATGTAACTAGTGGAGCGATAGGTACCTGTGGCAACCTAAGGTGTTTCGGGGTGCCACAATATTCATTCACTCGATTAGATTCATTCATTTATTAAGTTCAAATATATCCATTTCTTCAATCAAATTCATTCACTTATTGAATCTAGATATATCTATTTGTTTAATTGAATTCATTTCTTGAATATATTCGCTTATTAAATATATCACTTGTGTGAGTGTATCCACTCGTTCAATCAAATTCATTTTCTGAAAATGTGCACCCACAGAGTGTATTCACTTTTCAGAATCCCTTTAAATACCTACTTCTATCTAACTAAATGTAACCACTAGCTACACATACCTAGCATCTAAATATATCCATTCGTTGAATCTGACCACATGTTGCTTCTTACTTGTTTGTTTGACTAATGCATTTCATTAATTTGAGGAACATGCGATGAAGCAAGAGGATGGGCATATGCATTGAAATGAATGTAAATACTTATTTTTCATGACTTGCGTGTAGGGGTGTGCAAAGGAATCGAGAACTACTCGGATCTCTTGGAACCGGATGGAGACCGATCAAGTTCCTGGTTCTAATAAATTGGAATCAGTGAGCCCCATTCCGATTCTTGGTTCCAAGCATGGAATCGTCCATCCACCCACCTAGATTGGACTGATTTGTATGTATATATCTATATGTATATATATGTATAAATGCTTTGAAATTGCAATGCCTATAGAAAGATCCTAGTACAGTTTAGTTGGATCAACACATTTTCATTGTATTCAAATTAATTTTTTTTAACTACATTCCTCATCTAACAAGGCAATGGATTCACGCTCACCTTCCTAGTAATTGTAAGCAAATATAATTGCTCTCGCATAATGCCTCTTGCACAATGCCTCATCGTTGAACCTACTTTAGCCCTTATGATGTCAACCTCTACAAGAATCAATAGATCCCTAAGTTGTCAGGTGAGTCTTAGTGAAGATCAAGTTGAGCGGTAGAATGAATAGTCACTTACCATCCATATTGACAGTGCTGTAATGACCCTTGCAGATTAGCACGATCGAGCAGTCGATTCTTGGTCGAATTCTCAAATTTATCGTGTTTAGATTCCTTAACAGCTTCACCTGATATGCTAGTTATCCCATGAGTGGCCAACTCAGGAAAAAGAACTTAGGTGCGTTGATGAAAAGCCCAACTTAGTCAATCGAAAATAGAGCCTAAAATTCAGGATGTCACAGTATTTACGAGAGTGTGTTTGTACCTAAATTTGAAGTAGTATATACCAAGTGTAATTGACCCATGTGGGTTGACATGGGCTTCATAGGGTGGGTTCCTTATTGATTTGTCGCTTAGTACTTGGACCTCAACGGCGAGTTGGTTGGCCTATTGAGAAGTTTTGACATTGATGATAATGGTGATGCAATGGAGGGCGAAGTCATTGATCCCTGATGTCATGGCCCAATCCTCGAGCACGCGCATATCCCGGCTTGGTCGATATAATAGCGATGTCCTAGGTTGCATCGCCGACCCATTCATTTTAATGCACATGCGGAAGCAATTAATAAATCCCCAAACAAGAATAAGATGTGATAGAAAAGTATGGCAAATTTTTTTCAAAATACCTTTTTATAAACACGCAGGTTTATACGCAGAAGCCTACAAAAGGGGATCGGCTATCAACTAAAAGAGAATTGTCCTATGACTAACTAGTCAGACAAGATCACCGATTCTTCGGGCTTCACCTTCTAAACTTTGGGCCTTGGGTCCTCCACCACTGTCAACTAGGGACCCGAAAATGTTATCCCACAACGGGGTGAGACAATGTCTCAACAAGTTCAATCTCCTAAGACCCGACTAGGAAGAAAATATGCCCAAAGGGCTACCTAAGCACAATCACGAGTCAGAGGGCTTACCTTGGCCTCAGTTTCTTCCTACAAGGCAATTCAATAAACAATCATCGAATCACATCAATCAAGAATTCAGATCAAATCAACGATCAATCGACTTAGTTGATTACATGTCAACGAGACAATTCCCTAGTCATCTCAATCAATACTATCTATAAGTTCGATCATAATGCAAGACTGCTTACTTTAAGCCGATAATAGATAGTATAGCTCGCCAAAAGCTACCTCAATTACTGAGATAATATACTCTATTTATATGCTCCCCAGAAGCTACCTCAAATACTGATATAGTATATGATATATGCTCACCAGAAGTTACCAGCCATACTTTCATAGTATGCTGAAAATTATATATGCTTACCAGAAGCTGTCAGCCATACTTTCAAAGTATGCTGAAAACTATATATGCTTACTAGAAGCTGCCAACCATGCTTTTATAGTATGCTGAAAATTATTTATGTGCTTGCCAGAAGCTGCCAGCCATACTGTCGTAGTATACTACTAATAATAATGCTCACTAGAAACTGCCAACCATATTCTCATAGTATGCTGAAAATTGATCATTTAATCAAATCATCATTTTTATCCTTCCCTATAAATATATTTGTGTGTGGGTACACGGTTAACTTTTGCCAAAAATATAATATTTTCACTTTTGAAAATTCCACTAATTTCAGTAGTCCATAAACTCATTTTTGGCACTGTAAACCGTCGCTCGGTGATTTTCCAATTAATTACTGAAATTAAATAAATTTAGGAATAAATTCCCACAATCACAAATCACACACAATTAGCACAAATTAGAACTCAATTAAATAAACAGATCACACCATTGCGATCATCATAAAATTCCGGTCACCGACTATTCCAATCCAATTTTCAATAAATAAATAAATAAATAAATAATTAATTAATTACGGAAATTAATAAATAAATACTGAAAATGGGACTTAGGCGCGAAAAAACCTAATTGGAAGCTGAGACAAGCCTAGAAAATTTCCGAACTACTCTAGATAAATTCTAGAGATTGTCTAAGCTCTAACTACACTACTCTAACCACCTAACATGCATCGATAATTAACTAATTTACTAAACCGTCCTAATTATCCATTAAACCAAGCTTTGTCTAAACTAATCAACCTTTAAACGTCATTAACTTACTAAGTGAGGATTAGCGAGTTAAACTCACTTGTTTATCGAAATGCTTAGTTCAAATCAACGGGGATGCGACCGGGCTCAATCTTCTCTGAAGTGGCAATGGCTTTCGAGCACGAATCAAGCCCGAAAATTAGCTTGCAAAGCCTCACGGTTTCTGCTCGGATTCCTCGATTGAAGGGCTACTTCGAGCGGCTGATTTCACACGGGACGTTGGGCTTGATCGCGGACGAGGCTTCTCGTGGACGAAGGAGAAAGGCGAGCTTGCGGCGAGGGCTTTGGTGATGTGGAGCAGCCGGCATGGAAATGGGAAGGCTTTTGAAAAAATGAAAAACGCAGGCAGATGAGATCAAGTGGCTTGCAACGTGCGGAAAAGGGAGAAAGGAGAGAGAAACCAAGGGAAAAAATAAAAAGAAAGCACAACTGGCAAGAGAGATGAGTGGGATGTCGATTATGGAGAAAAGACAAAAGGGAAATTCAACAAAAGTCAAAGAAGAGGAGGAAAGAAGGTGGCGCACGGCAGGCTGTCGGTTTTAAGTGGGGAGATCGCGTGAGAGAGAGAGAGAGAGAGAGAGATGTGGGTGTGCCACTATTCGCTTACCTTTCTCATTGCACTTGACTTGATAATGTAATACGCTGATACCAAGGAATTTAATTATGATTAATGAATCCTGGGGGTTTACATCTTTTAGATCCATCCTTGTGCAATTTATATGGCGGAAGCACATCCATTAACTCCCTTCCCTATATTCAGAAAACGATGCACACCAACTAAACACATTTATAGGCAATAAGCCGAACACTTTCATTTACTTAAACCAGATGGACATCATTCATTGATACATCAAAATTCCATAGTCTTCTATACTCGGCTATACTTCAAAAGATGACCGACATCTCCTCCAACAGTTGTATACTTAAGGTCCATTGATCAGTGTCGACGTCCAAAAGTTCATTCCTTTGCTATCCTCCTCCTCGCGGTCATATCCAACCACTTGATCTATCTACCGGTGATAGTGGCAGCAGAGGTATCTTATTTTGTCTAAAAAGTTATTCCCCAAACGGGGTGAGTACAACCACTCAGCAGTAAAGATCCACCAAACTACACAATGCGCCAAACAGAACAATCAAGGTATCATGAATAAAACACATATCATTCATGCATTCGAGCATACCTCACCTTATAGCCATGCACATAACACCATACAACATGCTTATACCACCATGCACTTGTACATATATCATCAAGCAGCCATGCATATATCACCATGCAACGTGCATATACCACCATGCACTCATATCATCCAAGCTATCAAGCATACATCACTATGCAGTCGTGCATATATTACCATGCAGTCATGCATATCTTGCCATGCCATCGTGCATATGTCACCATGATTCGTATCATCCATGCTATCAAGCATACATCACCCTGGGATCAATTCAAGCCTTCATGATTGCATTCTCAATGTCAAATAGCATCAATTTATTTTCATAAGCAGATCACGCATCATGCCCTATGCATACAGCCATGCACATGATTCACTTTTAATTCTTATCTTTCATGAGGATCTCATCGGTTTTTTCTTTCTAGGGATCAATGTTTGCATCCCTCATTTATCGCTCGCACCCAACCTGGCATCACGAGGAACCTCAGGCACATACCTCCGGGCATCTTGTATTTCAACTAGCATCACGAGGAATCCCCTTGGCACACACCTCCAGGGCTTCCGGGATTACGTACCGACATACCACCAGGCATTCCCCCTAGAATTACGTACCATATACCACCGGGCATCTCGAAACTCCTGAGGACATCCGGCTCACACCTCCGGGCATCCGGCACACACACTCCGGGCATCCCGACACTCCATGATAAAAACAGATTGCGCTCCTTTGGTCATAATTCTTAAAAAAAAAATTAGTAAATAGCCTTATTAAATTCTAAAAATTTAACATTTTATACACAAGATCTGGAGGAAAATATTTCGTGAAGAACACCAAATCAAAAGAGCATCACACAAATCGGTACAATTCACGTACCACAGTCCTTTAAATTTCGGAATATTGCCATACACAATTTTGTTCACAAACTCGGTAAAAATCCTAACTCAACTCCAAAAATTCTGAAATTTTTATATGTTATAGACAAGGTCTAGAGGTAATTATCTCATGTAGAAATCAAAACCCAAATCATTCTATATTAATAGATATAGACGATTAATTTCACCTGTTCTCAGTGTCATATTTTCCCAGATTATCATCTTTCAAAAGAAACTCAGTTCACCGACCTACATTTGTTCATATCTTCTAAAGTTTTGATATGTTCTACCTCCAGAAGTACACTACAACTTTCATTAAGAGATCAAAGTGAGATTTTCACAAGAAAGTTACTTTCCAGACCATGAAATCTCTAAAGGTCAGCACAACGAATTCCAGATCTAACTTCTCCAAAGAAAAATAATTTCACTAAACAATAATTGTTTAGTATGCCTCAAATTTTAGTATGTTGTTCCTCAAGGTGTTCTATACAACTTTCATGAAGAGATCAAAACAAGATTCCAACTAAAAAGTCACATGCAGCACACAATGTCACGGATGGTCGGACTGGTCTTTCCAGAAACAGCATGCATCGCCAACGAATCTCTCTTCAAAGCTCCGAAATTTCATCCCATCTACCACAACCAAGACATACCATCTACTACACATACACACAGCAATGCAAAGGGTAGGTTTTAGGACTTCACTTGCCTCAAATCCAAAGAAAACACAGTAAGAATGACGGCGGCAGCTCAGCACAGGCGGAAGATAGTCCTCCTCTTCCCCCTCACGGCCCGTATAATATTACAACATTAATCAAGGGTGGTTCGATCCGTAGGGTACATGGCCAAGTATAGAAAATTTCTTGTCAATCCATCTTCTAGTACAACCTCGGTCTCACATGAGCGTATGATACATTTCCAATAAAACAATGGTCCATTCAATGCTCGGCCTATGTTTAATTGTAGCTCATTGATCTAATGACTATAATATAGTCCAACAGTACTTCCATCACCTAGTCGTGGACCATCGTGTATCTAGGGGTCGTCATGTAAATTTTAGGATGCCACAATTCTCCCCTCCTTAGAGAATTTTATCCTCAAAATTAGACATTGCCTATGTCTCCTCAAACAAGTGAGGGTACCTATCCCTCATTTCATTTTCACTTTCCCATGTGGCTTCCTTCACATCATGATGTTGCCATAATATCTTAACCAATAGAATTTTCTTGGTCCTGAGAACTTGCTCCTTTCGATCCACACTTGCACAGGCTCTTCCGTTTTGATGGTTTCATGATCGAGTATGTGACTAGGATCCGGCTGATACTTCCTCTAAAGTCTAGGATGCAAGCTCTTAACATATCTTAATTTATCTCAACACCAAAAATAGTTTTTTTTTTTTTAAACAACAACCACATCTGAAATTCCTTTGGAACGCTTGAAAATCTCCTTTCATGATATCAAATAATGTAAACTGAGATTTTCAAAAGCATATCAATACTACAATAGCAGGCTTTCAAATCATATGCCATTTCCATGTCAAAACGTTTTCAAATCACCAATGTGGAGAATCCTTTTAATGCAAAATAGGGATTTCAAAGACACAGCAATATAACAACAATAGTCTTTGAAAATAAGTAAATCTCATATCGTTGAAATCAATTCATAGAATCAAAACATGATATCAAATCCATAAAATCCATTTCTAATCTAATCACCCAAAATTCAGTATCCACCATCCGAAACCCAAACATTTCCAAGTCTATTGCACTACATCAGACCATAACAGCATTGCATTATATAGGTTAGTGAACTTTTAGTTGCTGGCATGTTAAACATTGAGGAATGTGTTTAGCTACATCCGCCTTCATGCCATTCCACCAAAATTGTTGGCGTAAATTTCTGTACATCTTTGTACTACCCGGATGAACACTATAATTACTCCTATGTGTTTCTGACAGGATTTCCCTTTTTACTTCTTTATTGTCGGGAACATAGTGTTGTCCTTGACATCTTACTACTTCATCTTTAGAGACTTGAAACTCTGGTCTTTTCCCTAAAGACTCAGCATTTCGTATCTTCACAATTTCCTAATCAAATTCTTGCAGAATCTTAACTTTTTGAATATTTTCGGGTTCAATCCTTAATGCAGTAAGCATACCATTGAGGTGGTCTACTTCCAACTTAAAGTCTGAATCTACTATTAACTTTAACAGATTCCACTCTGTTATCCTTAGATTAGCCATGTTTGTAGCTGACTTTCGACTTAGGGCATCTGCCACCTTATTCGCCTTTCATGAGTGGTACCGTAACAATCAAAATCTTTTAATAATTACATCCATCTCCTCTGTCTCATATTTAATTCCTTTTGTGAAAACATATATTTCAAGCTCTATCCTAAGTGCAACAATCAATCAAATTCAAATTTAAAGAATTCCACCTTCTTGACTCGATCGAACACACCATTTAGCTGAATTCTTCCTATACCTTTGTCACCATCAATTCAAGCCTAGAACCATTAAAATCGACACCACCAATAATTCATCGGGTAAAGTCCAACAGAGACATTCACTACGCCTTCGTTGCAATATAAATTCAAGCCTAAAATATGGCACCATACATTCGGTTCAAATACTGAAAATTCATCAGGGCTTATTCAATTTAAAGATCAACAATCAACCATGATAAGAACTTGTCTAGTTTCCATCGAGTATATCTCAAATCTCATCCTAAGGGATCATAACTTAGACTAATCACTCATCAAATCCACAACTTGAACTTTCACCTTCTCACCTTGGAAAGACTATAACCACAATTGATCATATCCACTAATTCCACCAAATCTTTTTAAACTGAGATCATCGCTTAAAATTAAAAGTTGACCATCATCAATTAAGCCTATTATTCCGACATATAAACCACAAATAATTTCATGTCTCATATGACCATTCAAACTCATGACTTCCAAGATCAATCTATACATACTAAATGCCTCCATGTAACGCATCAAGACTTCCAATGAGATCCTCTAATAGGAAGTTACTACTTGGCTTAAATGATCATAACTTAATTCTCAAATTCATAACTCACTCTCCATAATTTCACTTCTTAAGCTTTGTTTATGCTTAGATGCTGCACATGTTCTTCAGGTCCTTTAGAATATATCAGGATATTATCAAATGAAGATAATCACAATTTGATCCAAATAAGGCTTAAATATCTTATTCATTAAATCCACGAATGCAGCTAAGGCATTCGTCAATCCAAATAGCATAACTAGAAACTCATAGTGTCCATAACGAGTCCGAAATGCGGTCTTAGGAATGTCTTATTTCTTAATCCTTAGTTGATGGTATCGTGACCTTAAGTCTATTTTTAGAAAAGAACGAACTGCCTTGTAGTTGGTCAAATAAGTCATCTAATTCAATTACCTGTAGTCAAACGAATCGACCTGTCTTTCTTTTTCATAAACAAGATTTCTACAAGCTTAACCATGCTTCCACTGCGCCACTCTAATAAAATTATCCCATGTCCATTGCTTATGGGGCTAGTCCATTCCTACGATAAGGTCAAAGTTATACATAACTATTACTACCAAGTCCATCTCCAGATCTCGTTCCCCTACGGTTATCTCACACATCTCACATACTAACATGGACAACACCATGTCCTTCAATGGTGTGGAAATACGGAGAGGCATGTCTAAAGATTTGGTTCCTACTTCTCACAATCATCTATATTTCTCAGACACAAATGAATGCGTGCCACTCATGTCAAACAACGCATATACCTTGTTATCATCTGTAGAAATTTTACCTGAGATAACATTTTCGGAAGCTTTCGCTTCCTCTCGGGTGACTGCGTACACCCATCCTTGTGCTGGTGGCCTCTGTGGATTCCTTGGTAGATTTGGTCTAGCAGTACATTGTTGCACTTGTCATACTGAGCTGACATTCGACTGCGACCTCTCTTGTGGACAACCTTTCTTAAAGTGACCTCTCTGCCCACAACCAAAACATTTCAATCGATTATTATGGGATCCTCGTCCATGTTGTCCACCACATCTTTGAGAATATTACTTTGGTAGGGTACTCTCCCTAGCATCGGGCCACTCTTGAATTTTCCAGAATTCCCAAAATTATTCCTCTTCTTAGATTCCCAAGGTTGACCTTAATCAGGATAAGGTCTCTTGCCCCTTCGAATATCACTAAAGGTCATCTGTCTCTTAGATTATGATTGCTCTCTCACTAACTCTTGCTCCGCCAACTATGCCCTCTCATTAATCTCATTATAATCTCTTATATTCAGAGGCACTAGTTGTTTTCTAATATCAGTCCTTAATCCTTTCAGGAATCTCCTAGCCTTTTTCTCTCGATCGTCAACCGACCTAGGAGCATACCTAGACAATTCAGAAAATTTTGCCTCAAGAATAATTTGCAACTTGGTGTCACTAGTCAGATCATTAATTAAGGTTATTACTAAAGTCACATAAGTAACATAGAATGTTACCGACACACAAAAGCAACATCACACTAGTTACTAGGGATCTACGAGTGAATATTCATCACCCATTGTTCAAAGTTAGTCAACCATTTCAGTTAGTATCCTATGGTGTGCATCATCCTATCCTCATTTCCATCTGAGGCACCTTATCACTCCAAATAGACCATAGCTCTGATACCAAAACAATGTGGCACCCCTCGACGGCCCCCAAACCGTTAGGGTCACCGCTGTTCGCTTACCTTTCTCATTGCACTTGACCTGATAATGTAATACTTTGATACCAAGGAATTTCATTATCATTCATAAATCCAAGGGGTTTACATCTTTTAGATTGGTCCCTGGGCAATTTATATGGCGGAAGCACATCCATTAATTCCCTTCCCTATATTTAGAAAATGATGCATACCAACTAAACACATTTATAGGCAATAAGCCGAACACTTTCATTTACTTAAACTAGATGGACATCATTCATCGGTATATCAAAATGCCATAGTCTTCTATTCTCGACTATACTTCAAAAGATGATCAACATCTCCTCCAACAGTTGTATACTTAAGGTCCATCGATCAGTGTCGGCATCCAAAAGTTCATTCCTTCGCTATCCTCTTCCTCGTGGTCATATCCAACCACTTGATCCATCTACTGGTGGTATCTAGTCTCAAATGTTATTCCCCAAACGGGGTGAGTACAACCACTCAGCAGTATAGATCCACCAAACTACACAATGCGTCAAACAGAACAATGAAGGTATCATGAATAAAACACATATCATTCATGCATTCGAGCATACCTCACCTTACAGCCATGCATATAACACCATACAACATGCATATACCACAATGCACTTGTACTTATATCATCAAGCAGCCATGCATATATCACCATGCAACGTGCATATACCACCATGCACTCATATCATCCATGCTATCAAGCATACATCACCATGCAGTCGTGCATATATTACCATGCAGTCATGCATATCTTGCCATGCCATCGTGCATATATCACCATGATTCGTATCATCCATGCTATCAAGCATACATCACATTGAGATCCATTCAAGCCTTCATGATCGAATTCTCAATGTCAAATAGCATCAATTTATTTTCATAAGTAGATCATGCATCATGCCATATGCATACACCCATGCACATGATTCACTTTCAATTCTTATCTTTCACGAGGATCTCTTTAGTTTTTTTTCTTTCCAGGGATCAATGTTTGCATCCCTCATTTATCGCTCGCACCCAACCTGGCATCACGAGGAACCTCAGGCACATACCTCCGGGCATCTTGTATCTCAACTAGCATCATGAGGAATCCTCCCGGCACACACCTCCAGGGCTTCCGGAATTACGTACCGACATACCACCAGGCATTCCCCTTGGAATTACGTACCGTATACCACCAGGCGTCTCGAAATTCTTGAGGAAATCCGGCTCACACCTCCGGACATCCGGCACACACACTCCGGGCATCCCGACACTCCCGGGGCATTGTCGGCTCACACCTCCGACGGTCTCGTTATTATCTCAATTTACATTCACACATGCATTTCAATTTCCACATGGCATTTGATCCATCAATATCAAGAGTTTCAACCAGCTTTCGACGTCATATAACATTCCATATGTCACCAAATATGCAGCATAATCAACCACTCAAGGCATCATATCACGTGGAGCAAATTTCATTTATTTTTGAAAATATAATGTAATTTCGGATAAAAACAGATTGCGCTCATTTGGTCATAATTCTTAAAAAAAATTAGTAAACAGCCTTATTAAATTCTAAAAATTTAACATGTTATATACAAGATCTGGAGGAAAATATTTCGTGAAGAAAACCAAATCAAAAGAGCAACACACAAATCGGTACAATTCACGTACCACAGTCCTTAAAATTTCGGAATATTGCCATACACAGTTTTGTTCACAAACTCGGTAAAAATTCTAAATCAACTCCAAAAAATATAAAATTTTTATATGTTATAGAAAAGGTCCAGTGGTACATATATCATGAAGAAATAGAAACCCAAATCGTTCTAGATTAATAGATATAGAGGATTAATTCCCCATGTTCTCGGTTTCATCTTTTCCCAGATAATCATCTTTCAAAAGAAACTCATTTCACCGACCTACATTTGTTCATTTCCTCTAAATTTTTGATATGTTCTACCTCAAGAAGTACACTACAACTTTCACTATGAGATCAACGTGAGATTTTCACAAGAAAAGTTACTCTACAGGCCACGAAATCTCTAAAGGTCAGCACAACGAATTCCAGATCTAACTTCTCCAAAGAAAAATCATTTTACTAACCAATACTTGTTTGTATTGCCTAAATTTTTAGTTTGTTGTTCCACAAGATTCCAACTAAAAAGTCACATGCAGCACACAATCTCACGGATGGTCGGACTGGTCTTTCCAGAAACAACATACATGGCCAACGAATCTCTCTCCAAAGCTCCGAAATTTCATCCCATCTACCACAACCAAGACTTACCATCTACTACACATACACACAACAATGGAAAGGGTAGGTTTTAGGACTTCACTTGCCTCAAATCCAAAGAAAACACAGCAAGAACGACGGCGGCAGCTTGGCACGGGCGGAAGATAGTCCTCCTCTTCCCCCTCACGGCCCGTACTCACGCGTGCCTACTTCCCTTGCTCAAACTCTTCCTCTTACTCACTCAAAATTCTGTTCGATTCTTCTCTTTCCCTCACACGAGCACTCTCTTTCATTCTCCCTTTTATTTGCTTAATAGACTAGTAATCATGGGATTTTGCATGCAAGTGACAAGTGGCCCCAAGGATGAAGACACTTTGCATGTCCATGCAATGGGCGTGCCTCCACTTGTCCGGTTCCTCCTCCACATGTCCAATGATGGAGGCTTCTTGGTCATCAAAACTGAAGGAACATTTGAGGGCTGTTAACCCCAATTGTCAGGCAAATGGGGAGGAGTGTGGGGCGGCTTGTTCAAGGACGGTCTACCCCCTCCTTACGTGCATAAACATCTCCAAGCATGGCCGAGTTTTCCTTCTTTCTGCTCTCTATAATATGAGCACATTAAAGTCCAAATTCATCTCTCAATTCATGTATACTTTGTTGGTATAGTCGTGTAGTATCATCCTTAGTATCCAGCCCGCACTTGTCCCAATAATATATATTAATCCCCGTATATGTATAAATAAATACAATTACTCGCATGTCCATATAATATTACAACATTAATCCAGGGTAGTTCGATCCATAGGGTACACGGCCAAGTATAGAAAATTTCTTGTCAATCCATCTTCTAGTACAACCTTCGTCTCACATGAGCGAATGATACATTTCCAATAAAACAATGGTCCATTCAATGCTCGGCCTATGCTTAATTGTAGCTGATTGATCTAATGACTATAATATAGTCCAACAGTACTTCCATCACCTAGTTGTGGACCATCGTGTATCTAGGGGTCGTCATGCGAATTTTAGGATGCCATAGTGGGTGAGAGAGAGTGAGGGGGTGTGCGGCCGAAGGGGAGGGGAGAAGGAAAAATAAAAAGAAATTCCTAAAACCAACAATTCTTAGTCCCACTTGCTCTTTATTAATCCAATTTAGTCCCCAAAAATCCCCATGCTAAAGTACTTGATCCTCATTAGCTTTCTTGCACCCAATTTCCCCCAAACAACAAGTCTTGGGCAACAAAAACGACAATTTCCTTCAATTCCGAATTCTAATTCATTTTTCTCGGAATCCAATTTTCTGATCAAACTTCTCCGATTGAGGTCCAGTTTGTTGAGGGAAAAGCCCATAAAATTCATTTTCACTAATTCACTTACACCATATGCCAAAATTCCTTCCAGTTGGCCAATCCAAATTTCCGTTCGTTTTCCGAATCGTCTGAATCGATTTTTCATAAAATCCTAAACTCTCTAAAAATTCCTCGAAAGATGAGTCGATGTTCCTAAAATAACATGTGACATAACAGGACTTTCAATTTCTAAAATCGGATTCAAATTCGTAGTTAATTTCAATCTAACATGATTTTAGCATGACCTAGGCTACCGGGTAGCTTTCAGAAATTTTTAGTGCAAATGACTCGTGGTCAATTTTCTTTGAGCCACAACAAACCCATTCGACACATTGGCGACTCTCGGTTGTCGTGAAAATCTCGAGATTTCGATTACGAACACAAGGTACCACAACGATAGAAAAATCAACTTAGTGTCAATCGATGAGAACTTTACAATTTAGTGGAATCACCCACATACAATTTAGTGGAATCATCCACATTTAACCACATATCTTAGTCAAACTGATCTATCTCAGATTTCTAATCGATCTTTACTGTGTCGTAATGAACTCAGCAAATGAGCACGGTCGAGTAACCGATTCCTAGTTGAATTCTCAAGTCTATTGCATTAAAATTCCGGAATGGCTTTCTCAGATAGTTTAGTTATCTCGAGAGTAATCAGCTCTAAGAATAGCCCTATAGGCGCGTCGATGAAATGGCCGATTAATTTAATTGAAAGCATAAGTGAAAAATCCAAGATGTCACACCTTATGTCGTTATGGACTTTTGTACATGCAGTCTTATATAGGTGTGTGGTATAAAGATAGCTCCCGGAGCTTCTTGTTGTAAAACCAACAACGCCGACAAAACAACTTAGCCTTGATGCTACACCTCTTCCCTTGCTCAGCTGTTAATTACTCACCAAAATAACATGCATATTGGATTAGCTGCATAAACTTCATGTCATCGTGCCATGTTGTTGTAGCCATGTTGTCTTGCCACATTGTCTTGCTGCATTGCCGTGCCACGTTATCATTGTATTGCCACATCATCAGGTTGCAACATCATAATTTCCATGTCATTGACTAATTGCTTCTTCATGGTCATATAGATTAGATTGTATACCATGCTAAAATAGTTTATAATTTTTGTCTGTCATCAAAATTAGGTCATATAAATTACATTTAAAATCTCATTAGTGTAGAAACCATGCATGCTAAACTTAGATTAAAATTACATATAATTAGTTTTCATAAATGAGAAAAACCAAAAAAAAAAAAAAAGATAGAATTTTGATAATCATTTAGAAATCCTGTTTGGCTTATGCATGCATTTTTAATTAACACCTTCATATATTAAGAAATTAACCATAGTAAGATTGTGCTTTGCTTTGCATTGAGGTTATTCATGTTTCCAGCAATTTTATTTATTTATTTATTGCTTCCTTTTTATTGAGTGATGTTTTATTGATTGTGCACCCGCATGATCACCCATTACATGTTAGTGGTTTAGGAATGAAATTTACCAAAATTGCTCACAAATTATTTCAGAAAATAAAGAGAAAATGTATTAAAAGGGCATTAGATATGTCTGGCATAATCAAGTTTCCGTATCTAATATATTTCTGCTTCACAGAAGTAAACTGTTTTCCTGCACTTAACATGGGTTAGAAATTGACCCATAATATATTAATGGCCACTCTTGAATATATAAATTTGCATGTTAAATTCATTAATCTAAAATCCAAGAGTTATGATTGGTAGGGTTTGGAGTTCATGCTATATCTTTGAGCTTGATAATCCATTAGCTTTCCCTTGGGTGATTTACCTCTGGGAATGTCACCAAAAAAACCTTGCAACCATTAGAGCTTAAAACTGAGTATAAGCAAATAAGTTGATATAGTCTCAAATATGGACATCATCACTAACAGCGAGACTATGTCGAAAGCCGTAATAAGATTTGCAATGAGTTTAAACAGTATCTCATTTAGTGGCATATATCAGAAAATGTACTGGCGTAAATATCATATCACATTAGAGTTTGTAATTTGGAAAATATTTCATTATAGTACTATGCTTCTGCTTTGTTTTGAATGGAGTCCAGTATATCCCATTAGTAGTATTAGCTTCCTGTATTAAAAAACCTACATTCAAGAGCATACACACACACACACACACACACACACACACACACACACACACACACACACATATATATATATATATATATATATATATGTATATATCCTCCATTAGCATCAAATTCAAACATTTGCATATCTGCCCATCTGCTCTGCATATCTACATTTATTGCTTCTGGGGCTATGCTTAGAAGAGAATTTAGCCAATGCAGCTATTCAGTCCCCTTGTGGTGCCTCTATCATATTCTAAACATAAGGCCTTATGACCTCAAAATTCTAATGCAGAAGATCCTCATGAAGGTGGGTGCAAAACATACTACCAGAATAGGTGCTATCTTACCATTCTAAAATCTCTAATACCAAACAGGAGTATTGAAGAGAAAGGGGAAGAGAATTAATTTTGCATGGGTTATAACACAAACACGATTTTATTGCAGAAGGCTCATTGTACAACCGATGCCTTATATAGGCATAAGAAAGAAAATACAAACGAGCTTTCACCACTCGGGAATCAAACATCATACATCTGACACTAATAAAGCAAACCACGCTAGCAGCAGTCATTTGACATATCAGAAAGTTTAAGAACAATCCATAAACCAACAAACCAGTTCTAACAGTCAAACCAAAACAACAGTCAATCAAGCCAAGTAAAAAATATATCAACATAAGTATAAAATCATTTGGATGAGGAAGGTGTGTTGGTGGAGAAAGAAGGGTCCAGGTTGGCTGTGGGGGTCATAGCATTTCAATATGTGCAGCCTATGTTTGATTCTGATCGAATAATTAAAAACCCTTCAAGAACATTTTCATTTTCCCTAGTAGAACTTTAATCTCCTCATCGTTCAATCTTTTCTGTATGTCTTGCAAGTCCTGAATCATCTCTCCCAGCTTAGATTTCTTCTGATTACTAGCAGCATCTTCTTTAGGTGTGGCCTTTTCTTCCTCTTCTTCTCCTTTCTTTGCGTCCTTATAAATGAAGAGCTTTTCATCAGATACTACCAAAATCATTTTCTATCGACAGTTAAACTCATAATTATTTCTCAATACCTTGACTGATACTGCAGAGGTAAATACTGTAGTAAAGGATCAGACAGATATTGAGGTTTAACAATATACATGTATATTATCCATTTAACATTATGATTTATTAAATATGCATTTGCATGCTGCAAAGAAGTTCAACCTAGGACAGCTTGCTATAAACTCCATGTCAAAAGAGCGACCAAAAGCAGCAAAGAGAACAGCAAAAGAGCTTTTCAGATTTTTTCTAAAAGTAACTACCTGCGGACCACCATCTGTCCCCGTGACCCACCTCTTGTGGCGAAATGATGAAGAAAAATCAATGCTTAAGCATACAATAAACAGCGTATATAGAGCAACAAAAGGAACATTTGCCATTTTGACTAGGACTATCGTATATATTGTACCAGAGTAATGATAAACTGGGAAGCGCATTAATTGCAAAATCCGGAATGGTCATTCTACTAATTTATCAAAATCAAAGAAATCAATGTATTGTTGCAGTCAATGGGGGAAGGCCAGCTATGCCTAGAAATCTCGAAATCCACTAAAACTCTACCATCTTTCTTATTACAGAAAAAGGATGCACCAAGGGGACATATATCTCCTTCCTTATAAATGAAAAGCCCCTCATCAGAAACTACCTAAAACATATTCTACTAAAAGCTAACTCAAAATTATTTCTGAATACCTAGATATGTGACCTCAAAACCATTATCGGGGAGAGGTAAATATTGTAGCTAAGGATCAGACAGATTTTGAGGTTTAAATATACTTTTGAAGCACGAATATTATCCGTTTGACATAATGATCTAGTAAAGATTGATTTGCATACTGTGAAGAAGCTCGATACAGGACAGCTTGCAATAACCTCCATGTCCATTCTTCTGACCGATGAATTGACTGGGAAGTATGTTGACAAAGCGAACAAAAGAAGCAAAAGACAAACAACAAAAAAGCCTTTCAGATTTTTTGAAAGAAACTACCTGACCAACGTCGACTTTGTCCTTGCTGTCATGACACTCAAGTCGCAGGTTATGATTGTGCAGTTGACGAGGAAGATAGGGCACTTCCAGTGCTTCCCCTGTTTTGTTCTCCCGGTGGAAATCTTCTAGAATTTCTTTGGCTCTATCTTTACGTCCAAAACGAAAAAGGATGTGCATTTGGAAGCGGGGGTTGTCTTTAGTGAAGTCGTAATTTGCACTATTCACTTTTATAGATTCTTTCGGCGGGATTTCTTCTTTCAGTTTATCTTCTACGTTGCCAGTCGCCAGAGGATCGCCAGTACTCTTACAAAAGATGGGGATCAAAACAATGTATTCTTTAGTATTGTTGTGGATTGTAGTTTTGCGCGCCAATAACTCTGTTTCAATCACAAGTAAAATTTATGTCAATAATCCTGCTCTTAGATTCTGTCTAGCTGTGAAGTTTCTTGATGGTGTCCACCAAACAAATATCGTTTATCATTTATTGAATCCGTTTGTTTTGTGAAATGTTGCTTTCCAGGAATATATTTTATAAAAGTCACTTTTAACGAAAATGACCATTTTTTTTGTGTTTGGCTAAAACCTGAAAATGAAGTGTAAAATATTTCTAGCCATTTCGTAAGAAAAATCTTCTCCTCCATATACTCATTTCAATAATTTTATATTATTTTATTTTTATACCTATCTTTTAGTTATTTTTTATTTTTATTTATTTTGCTTTCATTTCCTTTTTTCTTCTTCTTCTTCCTTGGGCAGTCACTAGCCGACCATTGGCCACAGCCAAATACTAAGAAGGCCTAAACTTGCCTGTGGCCAGTCATCGGTCGGCAACCAGCCGAGGAAGAAGAAAAACAAGAAAAATTATAAAGTTATAAATTATAAATTATAAAGGAAAAGGTATTTGGTAAAAAAATGTCTGGTTTAGAAGTGAAAGAAAGGGAATAGAAAATGTTTTCTCTGACTAATTCATTTTTCGTGAAATGAACATTGAAAAGTTTGGAAAGCATTTTCCTAAAAAATTGTTTTCCGCAAAACAAACAAAACAATAGTCTCTTCTCACTTTAATTAAATGCATGAGACATATTTCAATGAAGCAACTTGTTCATAAACAAATTCCCAGAACAGTGGACCAACAAACGAAGAAAATGTAGATGAAAACCCAACCTTTTAGCACGGCAGCAGAAACTAGAATCTCATCTCATGCAAGTTGTTTGTAATGTCTAGTTTATACCTACTTCATGTGAAATCATCATGACAAAAAGGTGCCAATGCACAATTTGTTTGTACTTAGAGCTTAATGAGTCGTGGAAATTCCATAGTGATTCATGGAAATGGTGTACTTAGAGCTTATTGAGTCAGGAATTTCATCATGTGCTGTCTTTATCTCGGAATCACCATCCCTTACCCCCCTTATTTGCCTCGAACTGAACATGAACGAAAGGTCTCGGCGTCTTTGACGAAGAAGCAGAGGATCCTTCGTTCGCTGCTTCCGCCATGGTGGTGGGCATATAGACAGAGAATATTAGTGATTGTAGGAGGAGAGAAGTCGAATGTCAGTCTTTATCTCGAAATCACCATCCCTTACTCTCTTGTTTCTCGATATTAACGCGAGCGCTATTTTTCGTCGTCTTCGGCGAAGAAGCAGAGGATCCTTTGTTCGCTGCTTCCTCCATGGTGGTGGGCGTACAGACAAAGAGGATACTAGTGATTGTAGGAGGAGAGAAGTCGAATGTTGTGATGTTGCAGACTTGAAGCAAATCCCTTCCTTTTTATAGAATCAATGATGGAGCAGCAAGCGAAGGAGAGTGGTGGCTGTTCTGCCGAGCAGAAAGTGTTGGAAAAATGCTTTAGATTGGAATTAGATTTTGAGGTGTGATAACACTCTCTTTAAAGAATTATGTACCCACAAGGTTGCTATTAGTTACCAACAAATATCCTTCAAAATATAACAAAATCTTACTTGACAATACTGGATAGTAATTTTGGTATTTCTTCATAATCTCTCAACGGAAACGATTGAAATGATGCCAGTAATTTTTTGAAAAGAAACTTCAACAAGTGTTTTTCATTAATTCCAAAAACGATGTACTTATCTCAGTCTTAATGAACAAAGGCAACCCTTCAAAAAAAAAAGTTGCAAAGTGCACATTTATATTCTCAAAGGTTACCTTGAAAATATATATTAAAAATTCAGAATAAGAATAATAATTAAAAAATAATTTTTTATTCCAAATTTCATAATTTTTGAAAATACCAATTATGATTTTCAAAGGTCGTGACACGACTAATAAAGATTAGCAAAATAACCGTATGAAACAAAAAAAAATAATAATAAATAGAAGATTAGTGCTAATTATTATCCGCAAGCACACAAGCATGCATAGTGCTAAGTATGTCTAATAATGGCACAATTATTCACACACCTGCATGTGGATATTATAGGGTCTACACCAAAGTGCATTGTCTTCATTTGAAGAAATTAGAAGACACTCACACTTGTATAGTGTGGCCTACCTCCTTCCAACTTTTCTACGTGGAACAAAGAAAAACACTATTTTGTTTGTTTTACAAATGAACAACTAATAGAAAGTGTCCTAAAGTCCTGAACATCCTTTTTCGAGATGGTGGGTCCTACATTATGAGTAACCTTTTTTGATGTGATAATCGTCAAGTTCCCAATAATGGTGGTCTTATTGTTCCGTTGGGATTGTTGAGGGCTAACAGTACAACCTAAAGGGAGGCTAAATAGATTGTTTTATAAAATTTGATAATTTTTCGCGGAAATTAGCTTTTGCTAAGTAAAGATCGGGTCAAGACGATATTTTAAAGCTCGTGATTGTAATGGGTGCTTGTGAGAGTAAATAGAGTAAAATAGTGATACCACAACAATATATAATGGTTCCGCTTTATTCCTAAGCCTCCGTCCACTATTCGTTCTAACAACCACAAGTTGAGTTAGATTGCATTAATAATCTGCTCGGACAGTGACAATAGGCAAGCACTAATCCTATCACAAGATAGATTATACCATTAGGAATCCGCTGCTGTTCTTACTCTTGTACACTTAATCTAGAGCATAATCACTCAATTAGCACAAAAAATATTCAGTGAAACAATTGAAAGAGAGGTATTGCTTGAAACATAGTTGAATGCCAATCTTTAAATGTTGATATTTTGTTCTCTTACTTTGCATGGCTTCTAAGGTCTTCTATTTTATATTCATCTTCAATCTATCCATTGGAGGTGGATTGAAGAAGCAAAGAGCCATTGGATTCTACTATGGTGCAATTCCTCGGCCACATTGGCTAGTTTGCTGACCCAATGAATTTCATCAAATGTTTGTGATTGCCACAACATCAATGACCTGATATTTACAGCTACAATATGAACATCGCCATCAGCTAATTTTTAGGTCCATTAGTATTGTTTATGGAAAAACTGTTTTTGGACTTGTGCATGCTTCCATCCACTAGGTCACACCATGGATATTGCATAGTACTTTCTATCAAAAATATCTACAGATACCATAGTAAACTTTATACTAAGGTTAGTTTGGACATCATCAAAATCACTTGGAGATATTTTTCCAATAATCTTCCCATTTTTTATGATGACAAAACTATCCCGCAAATGTGAAAAAATAATAATTAATAAGTTTGCAGTAAATGTGAATAAGAGCTCCATAAGATATTGAGTGGAATTGAAGATATAATCTAGTTGATCTTTTTTCGAGTTAGAGTGAATAACTAAAGATCTACTAGATAAGAACATCATCAAATATTACGAGGTTCATAAAAAAAAAAAAAATCAACTTGAAGTTCCTCTTGTTTTGATGATCTTCTAAATGATGTGTCGAAAAAAAGGAGTAAAACTCTTAAAGACCCCTTGTTTTAATGAGCATATGCGTAAAGTGAGTAAAGTGAGTACATATTTCTCATGCATTTTGCATCAACTCAACTTTCCCCCATTTTGTCATCAACAAAAAGACATAAAAAAAGATCATATCGCGATTGATAATGAGGTCATATCAGTACATTTTGCTAAAAGAGAAATTGGACATGATCACATAGGAGCACATGAAAGATATGTAGATTTTTTATGTGTGAGGGCATTGCATTGTTGAGAGGTAGTAAGGAGTTCTGGCAGGGTTTGCTCTTGGTCAAGGTGAACGAGATTGTAGCAGTTTAAACTAATAAGCATGTATTTGATCTTGACTAGATATCGAGTTAGGGATGAGAGGGTGGTCTTGATCTCCTAGACATCAGCTTGAAGCTAGCCAAGTCTAACAGTAAAAGCGACAATTGTTCCACAATAGATGTGGATCTTTTTGGCCTTGATCGGCATATTGCTTGCTTCTATGCGGGTGCCTTGGCTTTCTTCTTTCCTTATTGCTCTATCATACGAGCGAGTCTCAAAGGTTAACTTTAGCAATTACCCTTTCATCATCACCATGTCCTATGGGGATGATTTCAACTTTATGATTAACCCATCTGTCGAGAGTCACCCTTAGAACAATCTTGTCAAGCGTCTTCTTCCCAATTTCCACATTGACCACACTTTGAGGAAAATCATAAGACAAATTGATCTCCAAGTGCTAAAGGATGCGAGTGATCAGAGCACCATAAGGTAGCTTGCCTGTCATTCTCTTTGCCAATCAGTATATGTGGATGAAGATCCTATGGGGAAGGGAGAGTTCATCGAACTTGTTGAGGATAGCCTAGATAAATCGTACCTCATTAATGACAAACATCATTTGCAGAGGATGTTTTGGGGCACAGGCAAAGGGTCAAAATCTTTTAAATAAAATTCATTTTCAAATGAAGCACGCTCAAAGGCACAATTTCTATAAAACTACGAGAGAAATTGGGAATTTTCAACACAAAATTGTAGGCCTCATCAATCTCTTTAGGGATTTTTTTGAAAAAATTGTACTCCACCGAAGCGATTTTAGCAAATTAATCTAGTGTAACAACATAGTTTTGTTTTCGAAATGTGAAAACAAATGAGTCCTTATTTGGAAAATATAGATTATAATTAATTAGGGTTATGAGGCTAGGATGGACTTCCTCTTTCATGGAGCAAACGAATTTCAATTTTAGATATTGAAAAAGGTCAGAGAGAAAGATACTGTGTGCATTAAGAAAATCAAAATCAATAGATTCGTGTGGAATTGTTCCTCTTTCATAGAAAGCATGATTTGCATCTTTACGGTCTTGAGATAAAAAAACATTTTAGAGTGTTAAAGGAATAGTCAAGTTCAAAACTAGCAGGAGGATCAAAGTTTTGAAATGCCCGGCCGTTGTCATCTTCCCAACGCTTGTCACCTGATCCTTTCTCAGCTTTAGTTCATGCTTCACTTTGTTGAACAATGATCAGTTCAAGGAGTGCTTTAGGTTGTTTGACAAAGACTTGCTTCCCTTTTCCCTTAATAGTCTTTGGTGTTAGGGAAATCCCTTATGATGTTTTAAAGATGACGAAATAAATCAAAAACTACTAACATGTTTAATGGTTGAGTAAGAAATTATCATATGATAGAACATGTAAAGGATATTGTCGAAGTCTATACTTGAAATAATAAGAAGATAGACTCTATGCCGAAGCTGAACTTATTCAGACTATGTCTAGACCTTAAGGCTAAATATGTTCAGAAGCAGAATATGTTCAAATTTACGTCTAGATTGTAAAGTCTATTTCAGATGGAAGACTCTCAGACTTTACATCCAAAGTGAGACACAAGTCCAAAACGTGACAAGGTCTAGAACGAGGCACTAGTTCAGAATGTAGCAATTTCAAAACGAAGCATGTTTAGAATGAGACAACTTGACAGAATATAACATAAGCCCCAAACATATAACAACTAGTGATCTGGTTTAGATTCTACATCAAGATAGATTTGATTGACTCAATCTAATTGATTGACAATTTAATCTTGAATACAAGAACTTTCTAAATGAAGAAGCTCTACTTATGGAAACCAAGATTCTGTTTGTATGGGCGATTAGAATCAATTTGGAATTTTGCTTTTTTCACTCAATGGCTATTAAATCTTCTTGATATAGATTTGTCCAATGGGTAGATTGGAAGACGATCCTCTAGATACTGTCCAATGGTTAGTTTGGAAGTGGAGGAGTATTTAAGGAAACCAAGGACCGATGAGCAAGTAAGAGACGGAGCGTATAATTCCAAAGTCTGAGCAAACTTCGATCATTCACTTATCTTTCATGAGCTTAAACGTTTGTGATCATGAGAGAAGTACCAAAAGAGTGACTTAGTGAGATAGTGTGATCTACCACTGAGTGTTTGTACTCGAAGTTGTAATCTTTTGTTGATCATATAGTGGAATCCAACTAGAAGGTTGTTAGCGTGGAAGAGTGGATGTGGGCTTAATTTAAGCTGAACTACTATAAATTCGTGTGCAACTTTCTTTTCCCTTAACTCTTCTTATTTAAGTTTGTTGCACACTTACAGATCATTCCAGAAGTTTGTTGCATCGCATAACAAATTCTAAACATCTATCAGAAGTCTGGCGGCTCGTTTAATCAGATCATTTTTTAGACTTTGCTTGCAAATTATTTTATTCCGTATTTATTTGTCGAGGTTTATTTTAAACACCTATTCACCCCCTCTAGGTGATAGTACTAGCATTTTCAATTAGTATCAAAGTTATAATGCTTGTTTTATTGAAGTGTTTTTACTTATGAGCTAAAGATCTTTTATGGCTAGTATCTTGGTACCGTGACTTGTGACATCCTGATTTTTAACCCTCCTTTCGACTAAATGAAATGGGCTTTTCATCGACGCACCTAGGGCATTTTTTCTCTGAGTTGGCCACTCACGAGATAACTAGTTTTTCAGGTGAAGTCGTTAAGGAATCTAAATGCAACAAACTTGAGAATTCGACCAGAAACCAACTGCTCGACCGTATTATTCTGCAAGGGTCAATATGGCACTGTCAAAATTGACTAGAGACTAGAGATAGGTCGATTCAATAGAGGTATATAATTAAAGTGTGGGTGATTCCACCTAATTACAAAATTCTCGTCAAACGGCACTAAACCGATCTTTTTGTCGTTTCTATACTCTATGCCCATATTTGAAATCTCGAGATTTTCACGATAACCGAGAGTCCCCAATGAGTCAAAGATGTACAATGTGGCTTGAAAATAATCGACCACGGGTCAAATGTGCTAAAAATTCATAAAAGCTACCTGGTAGGTTAGGTCACGCTAAAATCGCATCCGTTTGAAATTAATCATGAAATTGAACCCGATTTCAAAAATTGAAAGTTCTGTCATGTCACGATTTATTTTAAGAATATCGACTTATCCTCCAAAGAATTTTTGGCAAGTCCGGATTTTTGACAAAAATCAAAGTTTGGCGAAATTGGACTGGGAAATTCGGAGGCCCATTTTTCAGTGCACTTTTGGCATCCGAGTTGGATTATTTAGTGAGGAAAATGGTGGAATTGAGTGTGGGTTTCCTCCTTGGAATTATGGCCATTTAATTGAAGTCATTTGAAGAATAATTGAGTTGAAATGGAAAGGAAATGCCTCAAACTTCATAGCCATGGTGAGGTGCAACATTTGGAGCATCCTTTGAAGCTTGTAGAGGAAGATTTGGAGGGATAAGGGCTGCTCGTCAAGGCTGAGGACTGGTGGGGTCTTGAAATTGAGTATTTACGATATTCGTGAAGACTTTGAGGGCTTCTTGTCCCCCTTCAACCAGCAGACCTTCTTCTTCTTCTTCATTGCCTCACTTTTCTCCATTGTTGTTGTTTGAGAGCTCAAGACCAGCAGAGAAGACCAGCCAAGCCAATAGTAGCCGCCGGTGCCATTGTTCACCCATCCGAGCACCACCCAAGCCAGTCGAAGCCGCTCAACCACACCCACACGCCTATCTCGCTCGCATGTCGTCCTCTATGCATCTCTGTTGTCCCAAGCCTCCGTCCGCCCACGTCGTAGCTCTGTCAACTAGGCCGCCTGTCCACCGTCTCCAGCTCCCTCTGCCGGACCAGCCAACCCAAGCTCAGCTCGTTCCAGCCACCGTAGCCCTAGTACTAGCCCAAGAAAAGAAGCAAATCTCAACTTTGAGTTGAGAGCTTTGTGGGCTATTTTCGAGCCCTTTTGAGCCTCCCTTGGTGTCGTCGTAGGCTCGAGTCTTACTCGCCTCCACATTGTCATCGCCATGAACTCATCGGCTCGCAAATCCAGTGAGTTTACTCCTTAATCCTTTATTAGGTTCTTAATTGCACTTAGGAGGTTAGTTTAGTGTTGATTAGCTTAGTTAGATTAGTACTAAGTGAGATTTTCCTTAAGATGGATTAGTGCTAATCTCGAATGGTTATATTAGCCTAAAGATGAATTAGTGTTGATCTAATTAGTGAGATTAGCACTAATGAGGAGGCATTAGTCCAATTCAGTGGTTTTTTCCCAAATCTAATTTCTGGACCCTTGCCATTTGCCATTTTCATGGATTGAAATGTGCTGAGATTTTGAGGTTGATTCATTCTTGAAAAATGTTTTATTTATCCTCAGCTATGACATATATTTTATTCAAGAATTTAGGATTTAAAAAAACAAAAAGAGATTTGAGCTCCGTCATTTGAAAATAGAACTTTTGTTTTTGCTGGAACTAATGACCTTTTGGGATTCAAGGGATTTTTATCACCTCTTAGGGTTCAAATTTCAAGATGATTTCGTCACAAAAGTTGTTTTTCATCTCTTTTAGTTTAACATAGTCAAATTGTATATCAAATGGACAAGTTTTGGACATCGAACAAAACTGAATTCGGAAAACAGACTTTCTGGAAACGGACTCGGTTTTTGTGCTGGATTGAGTGATTTACTGGGCTTAATCTAGAAGGATCTAGATTAAGGTGTCTTCATAAAAAATGTTTGTTTATGTGTCCTTTATAACATATTCAAATTTGGGAATTTTTTCGAACTCATTTGATTAAATTTCTAGATTTAAACTCAGAGATGCACAAGTGGACTGTTTCTACTTGTTAAAATCGGTAGTAGTTTTGATGATTATTTTTGATGCTATGCTTGCTGAACCATGCCTATTTAGTGATTTGGTTGCTTCGTGATATTCTTAGAAGTAATGCGTGATGAGGCACAAATGGTTGTGCCATGGTTGTGGTTTATTGTTATTGCTTTATGTGACAACTATTGAAAGAGGATGAGATGTATTGAGAAAACCGAATGGTTGTGAGCAGGTAAAGGACTAAGTGTGCACGATAATGAAACTTCGTATGAGCCACCTCCAGAACCTTGTACCATTGCTTATGATAATCGAGAACTAAGTGCTACACAATAGTGTGATTTTGTGGGAGCCACCTCTAGTACCTTGAGCTATTACTTATTATAGTTGATAATTAAGTGCTACACGACAGCATGACTTCGTGGGAGCCACCTCTAGTACCTTGAGCTATTGCTTATTGTGATCAGGGAATAAGTGCCACACGATATCAGAAGTTTGTCGATGGGGACACCTCTAGAACCTTGAGTTTGAAATTGGAGTTTGAATATTGAGAGTGAATATCTGGTGTGGATTGAACCACCGATATGAGTTACCCGTGCTTGATTATGGGACGAAATTGTGTGGTACGGAATGAGACGTGTCATAACAATTTGGCCTTACAATTGGGACTCTTATGAATTGTTTGATGAGTGATATGATGTGTTCCAATTCTTGAATACATTTACTATATGCATGCGTTTTATGAGGTGCACTAATGTGCAGGTAGGTGCTGTGGTGAGGTAAGTTATGAGTGGTGTATGTTTAGGACGCCCTTGAGTGAATTTTTGTCCTAATTGAGGTTTAGAGTGTTGATTCACTGAGATTTATTCTCACCCCGCCGTGGTTTACAATTTTTTAGGTCCTTAGTTTGGAGATACCGGAGGGTGTTGTGGAGGATCCCGAGCCAGAGTTGAACGGATCCAGAGTAGAGGTTGGCCTATAGTTCTTTTAAGGCAGACGTTAGTGTGTAGACTTATAAGATTGACTTGGATTGTCTATAAAGTGTGTTTATATGAAATTGGGTTGTGATGCTTTTCTATGCCATGTTTGTTATTGTTCGGGGTATGTTTAATTCGCTTCCGTATGTGCATGAAATAAAAAAGGTCGGCGATGCGTCCCGGGAACGTCGCAAATTTTAGTTGACCGCCGAGGGATATGTGCGCACCCAGGGTTCAGGGTGTGACATGACTTATGGAAGGACAGAGCAACACCAGGCCACCATACTTTGATGGAAAAGAATATAGCATTTGGAAAAACAAAATGAATGAATTCCTAAGATATAGAGATCCCTTGCCACTGCTGCATCAACATCAAATAAGAATAGCAAAGACAAAAAAAACCAAACCCCCTGCTCCTATGTCTCGGATGGAGATGTCCAAAAGAGAAGCTCTTTATACAAAAGCCATCTATTCTTTATACTATGCATTGTCTCTTGCTGAATATGACAGAATTCCTTCATGTGAAACAACTAAAAAAGTGTTGGATAGGCTTCACGTCACTTATGGAGGAATAGATTGTGTAAAGGACATAGAAATAAATACTTTACTCGGCCAATATGAGTCCTTCAAAATGAAGTCTATAGAGTCTATTGGAGATATGTTCAGTCGCTTTACGGAAATTGAAAATGGATTATCATATCAAGGTCAATCAATTTCTGCTCCAATGAAGGTCAACAAACTTCTGCGAGGTCTCTCAAAAGATTGGAACCATCTTAAGACCTCAATCCGAGAAACCTAGAGGATTATGCCACTTTTCGTTGATGAACTTATTGGTACTCTTCAATCCTACGAAGTGGAGCAAATCATTGATGAAAATCCCAAATGTAAAGAGTTTATTGCACTTAAATCTAACACTGATTCTGATGATACAGACTTAGAAAATGACATGAATGATGAAGAACTTGCTTTTATGAACAAGAAATTCAAAAGGCTGAGTAGAAAATGAAGGAAATTCAGTGAAAGAAAACAATACAAGCAGAATAGGCAGAAAAGAATAATAAAAGAAGATGACGAGCAAGGAAATATATGCCCGATGGCACATTCAAACTTAGACTTAAATTCGGGATTAGAATCAAACTTGGAATCAAAATAACTCAAACACGACTTAGAATCCGACAAGAAAATCGAGGTAAGTCATTCATAAATTCCTATTAAAATTTATAACTATATAAATGAGCTTTGATTAAACCTCAAATCTTCTCTTAAAAGAATCTCCGTACTAAAAAAGGAAAATTCATGACTTAGACAACAGGATCTTTCTCGAAAAGAAAAGTTTGAAATTTTGCAAAAATATTTTCTACAAACAAAAGGAAGTCAAGATTTATTTGTCAAAGAAAATGATTCCTTAGAGAAAGGAAATTTTCAAAGGCTTCAAAAACATTAGAGCATATCATTTCCATACAAGTACCTTACTATAACAAGTCGAGACTTGGTTTCAATAAGGAAAGTGATTCTTTAATAGACTTTCCTAAAGTCAATGAGAGACTTAGACAACGACCTCCTAGAATTGCGTACAATAAGCATTTTTAAAGGATCTTTACAAAACCTGGTGGTCGAAATGCCCTCAAGTGGTCAAATTGTGGAGACTCAAAACACTTTGAGAAAGAATGTCCTAAAATCTAGAGACCTATTAAAAAAGATTGGGTAAAAATAGCATACTCTACTAACTCTCATGGATCAAAGAAAATATGGGTACAAAACAAAAAGTTGTTTTTGCAGGAAATAAAGGAAAAGAAGAAAGAGAATTTGGCAAGAAAGGTATATATTTTTTAAAATTCTCAATTTGGTTTGGGTTCACAATTTAAAAATTCTCATTATACTTGATATTCGATATATCATCGTTGTGCCTCGTTGATTCAAATTTTATTGTGACCGTATTCTATGATTGGTTTTATTGAAGAAAGAATCATGTAATTTTTTGTATGTGTGATTGATTTGATATCTTAGAGATAATTCACATTATTTTATCTAATTTTATACTCTTTAATTTTGTCATATTTTGCAAAGTGGAATTTTTTTTATTAGATATGAATTCATTATGCAATATATTCTTTCTTAGATACTCAAGAATTTTATTCTCTCTGATTTTTATCGTGCTTTGACTAAGTGAAAATTTCTTTTTCAAGATATTATTGTACATAATGTTCTTTCCCTAAATACTTTGTTATGATGAGTTTAGAAATAATATTTGATTATTTATGAAGATTTCATATTTTGCTCTAACGTCAAGGAAGGATCCAAATTCATGGATACCAGAAAAGAAATAAGTTTATTACAAGAAATTCTATACGGAAAGAATGATTGCGAATCTACGCAAATTTTGGTGCAATATGAAAAGTATCTCATGCGAAGATTGTGAATGATCATTTTTAATCAATGGTATATTTCAAACATATGGCTTGGGTAAGAGAATAATTTTGTTTTGTTTTTTTTTTTTTATGATCCCACCTTGCAAATTTCTACTTGATCTTATGAAGATTCTAGATGATTGCCTATGAACTATATATGATTTATATTGCAAATATCTCTTGTCATAAATATAAGGCATTTCATTCTTTTTCATTGATTTGGCATGTGAAAGAAACATCTACTTTCTTTTTGCGAAATGTATCAATAATATATTCTTGAGATATATGCTCAAGGAAATCCGTTTGATTGTGAAAGATATTATTTCATATTTATGGATACTCTTGCTATATTCTTAGAAGATGTCTTATATCTAGCAAGTTTGATTTGCAAATCGGAGGAAGGTATTATGTGAGATATATATATTTGCGAAGATTGTTATCTATTATACAAGAATTTGTAGGTGACAAAAGAATCTTCCGTATGGATTTTGGAAAGCTTGATCCAAAAATTGTGGAGATTCTATACTATTTTCTGGAGGTTAAAAAATTCGCTCCCTTGTGCAAAGTTCTCGCAAATTATTGAGTAGGTCCCTAATGTGTTGTATGAAATGTTGAATAGCTCTGAATTTACATATTTGATAATCTTCTATATGCTATTCAATTTATTTATTTGAAGAAAGTGCATTTTATATTATGTGGATTTATTACAGCTTACTTGTGTAAAAAGTTCGTTAAGTTTATGCAGGTTAAATTTGAGACGAGCTTGATTAAAGAAAATAAATTTTTGCCTCGAATTTCAAAAAGCAAATTATCGTTGGGGATGTTGTTGCTACAAAGTAAATAATGGAAAAATATTATGTTTAATGTGCACAAGCCAAAATTAGTGTTATTCGCAAATATTGTCATGATGACAGGGGGAGAAAGTGAATCCAAAAGAAAGGGAAAGAATCGTGATCACCTTAAAAAGGCAACAAATTGAGGGGGAGCATTGATCAATTATGGAAAGATCTTTCTGAATTGATTATGATCTTGATTATTTTGGAAGGAAGGAAATGTTAAATGTGTTAGAATTTGTTAAGTTCCACAAAATCCGGTTAGTGCATCTTTTTTATTACTTTATATCATTAACAAATCTCTTATTTACATTATTATTTTATTATGACAAAAAGGGTAAGTGAATTTTATAATGCATCCTTGATTTTTATTGGATATTTGCTAATATATATAATCCAAGTGAGGTATATTATATATTTTTGATATTTGACTTATTTTGTAAAAGCTGATTTTTTTGGAAATTTTTTTATATGCAAGATTTATTAGTTATCGCTTTTTGATTATGACAAAAAGGCGGAGAGAATATAAATATGCATATGTGGTGATATTAGTTATTAAGCTGCAGTTATCTTTCCATATATAATTATGCTCAATCTATTTGTTATCTTCTACTATCTTCTTATTCGAATTACATTCTTTGAATATCTCATATTTAATGACTATTTATGTGATTCAGATTGCCCTAATTTAGTATTATCTTTAAAAGCATGTTTACACATCTGCATTTTCAGAAATTGTTTTGTCATCATAAAAAATGGAGAGATTTTTAAGGAAATCCATTATGATGTTTTTAAGATGATAAAATAAATCAAAAGCTACTAACGTGCTTAATGGTTAAGTAATAGATTATGCAGATGATAGAACATGTAAAGGATATTGTCGAAATCTATACTTGAAAGAACTAGAAGATAGACTCTATGTTGAAGCTAAACTTATTCGGACTGTGTCCAGACCTTAAGGTTAAATATGTTCAGAAGCAGAATATGTTCAGATGGAAGACTCTTAGACTTTACATCTAGAATGAGACACAAGTCCAGAATGTAACAAGGTCCAGAACGAGACACTAGTTTAGAATGTAGGAGATTCAGAACGAAGCATGTTCAGAACGAGACAACTTGATAGAATGTAACATAAGCACCAAGCATATAATGGCTAGTGACTACATCAAGATAAATTTGATTGACTTAATATAATTGATTGGCAATTTGATCTTGAAGATAAGAACTTTCTAAATGAAAAAGCTCTATTTATGGAAATCAAGATTCTGTTTGTATGGGCGATCATAATTAATTTGAGATTATGGTTCTATCACTCAACGGCTATTAAATCTTCTTGATGCAAATCTATCAAATGGGTAGATTGGAAGACGATCCTCTAGACACTATCCGACGGCTAGTTTGGAAGTGGAGGAGTATTTAAGGAGACTAAGGACCGATGAACAAGTAAGAGACGGAGCGTAGAATCTATAATTTCAAAGTTTGAGCGAGCTTCGATTATACACTTGTCTTTCATGAGCTAAAACATTTGTGATCGTGAGAGAAATACCAAAAGAGTGACTTAGTGAGATGATTAGATCTACCACTGAGTTTTTACACTCAAAGTTGTAATCTCTTGTTGATCATATAGTGGAATACAACTAGAAGGTTGTTATTTTGGGAGAGTGGACATAGGCTTGATCTAAGCCGAACCACTATAAATTTTGTGTACAACATTCTCTTCCATTAACTCTTCTTATTTAAGCTTGTTGCACGCTTACAGGTCACTTCATAAATCTATTCCATCGCATAACAGATTTTGAACATCTACTAAAAGTTTGGTGGCTCATTTAATCAGACTCTTATCATTTTTCAGATTTTGCTTGCAACTTAATTTATTCCGCATTTATTTGTCAAGGTTTATTTTAAACACCTATTCACCTTCTCTAGGTGATTGTACTAACATTTTCATCTGGAGCAGGAGCAAATCCTCTTTCATAGAGGAATTTTAAGGAGATGTTTATACGGCTAGGTGAGAGGGCTTTCTGTCTTGGGATTCCAATAGCTTCTGAAGTTCTTATACTTGAGCTTCATTCATTCTTGTGTTTTGAGTTGAAATATTGATGGCCTGTGAGCCTACATCAATGATAAGTTCCTTGAGAAAATCTTTAGGTTGTATAGGTGCTGAGTGAGATGGGCATCCAACTTGAGAGGCGAGATAGCAGGTACAATCACTATCTCCTTTCCAAAAGGCACTTAGATTCAGGAATTTTTTTCAAGGGATTCACTCATTCTGTAGACGATGTCAATGCTATGCTTTTTGTCATCAACCTTGCAACTCGTTGAGACTAAGCAACACTTTGACTTTGTGTTGCTTTAGTTGATCCTTCTTGTTAAGCAATGAGGTCGAAATGTGAAGATCCTTCCTTAGAGGAATTAGTCATCATGGCTGCAGTACGAGAAGAATTTCTAGTAGGTTTTTATGAAGGGTGAGATTTACATGGATTTTGTAGTGGTCAAAGAAAGACAAGAAGAGTGTTGCGAGAGTGATATGAATAGAAAGATTCAAGAGAGATGAAGAGTGACATTAGTGAGGAAGAATATAAGCAGTATCTTCTTATGTACAAGAGCAATTTAACTATGTTGAGAAAGCTAGCCATTCCATAGTAACGGTAGCTTTCTTATATGAATTTTACTTAGTTTTTGTTTTTACAAACAAAAATGTTATAAATTATAGAAATGAAAGATGAATATCCATAGAAAATCGCAGTACAAACCATTAGGGAGAAAATTGAGTGTCAAAATGGTAACTGAGAGGAGAGAGATTGTATTGTAATGTTGTAATAGTTGAATTACTGTAAATGTGTACCTATATTTGATGACGATCCTAACCTTTATATGAAAAGCGACCAAACTAAACACTACATGGGAAATCCTTAATCCAATCCATTGCAAATTTCCAGTTCTCCTCTAAAATATTCAAAGGCTTGTTTGTACAGTGATTTGGAGAAAATGTCCACTAGTTGATGTTTTGATTCTACAAATTGTATATAAATACCTTCCTTGCTAACATGATCTCTAACATAACGATGTCTTTTCTTGATGTGCTTTGCCCTTGAGTGTAATACCAGATTCTTCATAAGGTTGATAGCATTTGTGTTGTTGTAAAGTATTGGAATGATTTCCCCTTTTTTCTCCAAAATCATTTAGTTGTTGTTTCTTCCAGATAAGTTGAGCACAACAGCTTCTGAAAGCAATATATTCAGCTTCAATAATAGATAGGGCAATTGAACTTTGCTTCTTTGAGAACCAAGAAATTAGCATACTTTCCAATAATTGGCAAGTACCTAATGTACTCTTTCTATCGATTATACACTATGCAAAGTCAATGTTTGAATATCCAAGTAGCATAAAATATGTATCCTTAGGATGTCGAATTCTTTATGTTGAAAATGATCCAATGTATCAAATGATTCCCTAAATAACAAGTAGATGTGACTCCTTTGGATCGGATTGAAAATGAGCACACAAACATGTGCTAAATAGAATTTTAGGTCTAGATGCTGTTAGATATAATAGAGAGACCATCATGCTTCTATGTAGTTTGGAATCAACATATTTACCATTTTCATCCTTGTCCAACTTGATAGAAGATGTCATAGGTTTCTCTATCGTTTTGCAATCATTTAAAACAAATTTCTTCACTATTTTCTTAGCATACTTTTCTTGATGTATGAAAGTGTCTTTAGAAGTTTGCTTCATTTGAAGTCCAAGAAAGACTTTGAGTTCACCAATCAAGCTCATCTCGAACTCACTTTTCACAATATTTGCAAAATCTTTGCACATGATATCATCAATGGCTCCAATAGTAATAGCATCGACATATGTTTGAGTGATGAACAGATATTTACCTTTCTTCTTGATAAAGTGTGTAGTGTTTACCTTACCTTTCTCAAAATCATGATCAATTACGAATGTACTCAATCTTCATACCAAGCTTTTGGTGTTTGCTTGAGCCCGTATAATGCCTTTTTGAGTTGATAGACATCCTTTGGTCTCCCTGGCTTCTAGCCTAGCAACATAAGCGTTAGTTTCATCGAAATCAATACTTTCCTCCTGTGAGTAACCTTTTGCAACTAACCTTATGTGACATACTGGATTTTTCACTTCAGCTTTCAATTAAATTAGTCGAGCCTTTCATCAACGCACTTAAAGGGTTGTTCTCGGAGCTGATCACGCTCGAGATAACTAGACTATCTGGGCAAGCCATTAAGGAATTTTATGGCAATAGACTTGAGAATTCGACTAGGAATCGGCTGCTCGATCGTGCTCATTATACCGACCACGGGTCATTTAAGCAATCGAGTTCCAATTGAAGAGAAACCGAGCCAAATTCATGTGCCCCTACCACCCACAACTTTTGGACCATCTGAAGCTTCTAGAAGAGGGCATTGGTGGCTGAATTGTGGCCATGAAACCCAGCTTGTGGAAGGCAATGGTCAAGGGGACCAAAGTTGAGATAAGAGAGACAAGGTAGGCCCTTTGCCCCCTCTCTCATTCCTCTCCCTTTTTTCCCCCTTGTGGTCGTCGACCAGCTCTTCTCACCCTCTCTTCTTGCTACCTTTAACCTAGAAAATCCAAAGGACACTGCCGAGCAGCCACGCCACCCACCAAAACCGCTCGCCATCGCCATTCTCCGCTAGTGACGTCGCCGCCACCCACGCGCGCCCTCCGCCTCAGCCGTACCCAACTCGCCGCTGTGGAGCCTCGCTCAACCAATCTTTGCCTATTGTTTGCTCAACTCGCTCTTGTTTCAACCTTTCTCGGCCCCAAACAACAGCTAAAATCAGTGGGTTTCTCGCACTATTTAGGCCCATTTTGAGATTGTTCCGAACCTTGAAAGCCAAGCCCACTTTGGAGAAGATCGTTCCCCATCGCGTCCCCGTCGATTTGAACCGATTGGATCGCAAAACAAGTGAGTTTAACTCACTAATCCTCGCTTAGTAGGTTGATGATGCTTAAGGGTTTATTAGATTAAGTTAAGTATGGTTAAGTGGTTAGTTAGATTAGATTAGTGAATTTAATTAATTACCGATGCATGTTAGGTGGATAGTTAGTGCCATTAGGGCCTAGACAAGCTCTAGTATTTATCTAGAGTGATTCAGAAATTTTCCGGGTTTGTCTCGGTGTTCAATTAGGCCTTATTGGCCTAAGTTTGATTTATTTGCATTTAATAATTATTTTATACAATTATTTAATTAATTATATATATTTTTTTAAAATTAGACCGAGATAGCCGGTGATTGGAATTTTATGCTGATTGTAGTGGTGCGATATGTTTATTCAATTGAGCTCTAAATTGTGATGATTGTGCATGATTTGTATTTTTGGAATTTATTCTTAAATTCATTTAGTTTCGGTAATTGATTGGAAAATAATCGAGCATCAGTTTACAACGCCAAAAATATTTTGGTGGACCATATAAAATGGTGGGAATTGTGGAAAGGAAATTATTGTATTTTAGCTAAGGCTTACCGTGTACCCACACACGATAATTTTTATCGAGTATGATAAAAATGATGTTTTGATCAGCTTTGGGTGAGCAATATATTATCAGCTTTGGGTGAGTATTATTAGTATACTATATTGGCTTGGGGGCCCTAATATATCAGTTTTGGGCAAGCAGTATACTATATTATCAATTTTGGGTAGGCTATATTATCTATCTTCAGCTTTGGCCTTTGGGTGAGCAATCTTGATTTGATGGGACCTTATAGATAGTATTGAGTATACCGACCAAGGGAAGGTCATGATGACATGGAATTGATTGAGTCGATTGATCGATAATTCGATCTAATTGAATAATTGTTTGAATTATATTCGATCTGATTGAATAACTGATTGGGTCTTGAGACCATTTCCCAAACATCATTAACCTTAAATTGATGTAGCTCATCTTGAATGACTTTAATCCCATTTTCATCGATGAATGCTTCTTCAATTTCTTTTAATTCTAGCTAAAATATTAGAGCTAGAGAGTTTAGCATATTCTTGAGAGATGATATGGTCTTAATTCCTTCATCTACTTTTCCAGCGATTTGTTCCTTTGGGTGTTCTGTCTTGAATCTCTAGTCCTTAGGAGTTTGCTTTTGGTTTGAAGGATTTGTTCAAGATTAAGGTAGAGGCTATTTGTTTGTGATTGGTATAGATATTTGCATGACATTTATACAGTCATCAGCTTGCACTTTTTTTTTTTTTATCATCTTTGAATCTTACGTTGATGGATTCTTCTATTATTTGCAAATCTTTACTGAACAGACGGTAAGTTTTGTTAGTAGTAGAATATCCAAGAAAAATATCTTCACTTTCTGTTGCATCAAATTTTTCAATGTAGGCTTTCTTTCTTTGAAGATTTCGTAAGAAGTCTTTTTCTACCAAAGGTCTCATCAATACTCTAATTAGTGTATAACTAGTGATACCAACTGCTTTAGCCTATTAGTAAGTGGGAACATCACTTTCAATCGTCATGGTTTTGGCCATTTCTTGTAGTGATCAATTTCTTCTGTTAGCTATGCCATTTTGCTGATGGGTGTAGACAATGGAGAAATTATGTTTCACTCCATTTTCTTCACAGGTTTTCAACAAAACTTTGATTATTGAATTCTCTTCCATGATCAATCCTGATAGTTGTTAAGTTGTATTCTTTTTCACTCTAAATTCGACAAGCAAATTTCTCAAATGAATGGAATGCTTTGTCCTTGTGAGATAGAAGTATTACCCATGTAAATCAACAATTACAAGACAATATTTTCTTCCACCTAAGCTGGTGGTTCTTATGGGTCCAAATAGGTCCATGTGTAATAGCTGTAAGGTTCTATTAGTAGCAATCAATTTTGTAGATTTAAAAGAACTTCTTACCTATTTCTCATAGTACATGCATTGCAAGAGTCACATTCACTATAGTTGATCTCTAGTAGACGATGAACAAGATCTTCTAAGGGTAACTTGTGAATTAGCTTAGCATTTATATGATCTAATTTCTTCTGCCACAATTCACATTCATTCTTAATAGATATTAAGCAATAAGCTTTTCCAAAATTGATATTCCATAAGTAAATATTGCCATACCTATTTCCAATGAAAGATTGGGATTTATCCTTGCTAGTGCCAATGCACTTACCTTCTTCAAACCTTATTTTGTATCCTTTGTTGCAAAGTTGCCTAATACTTATGAGGTTTTGCTTTAGCCCTTTGAATAGCAAAACATTTTCAATGATAAGATTTTCTAACATGATGTTTTCTTTGCCAACGATTCTTCCTTTGTCCTTTTCTCCAAAGGTTACTGTTGCTCCATCGATGGTAGTGAGATTTATAAATTTGGTGCTATCTCCAGTCATATGTCTGGAACACCCATTGTCAATATACCACTTGTTTTTCTTCAAGATCACCTATAGTCAAAGTTACTCTCATCTTTTCTTTGGTACCCAAATAAAGTTAGGTCCCTTTCTGTTAGGCTTTGACTCAGTATCAAACATCATGTGAATCTTTTTGGGCTTCATCTACTCTTTTCGACAATCCATTTTGAAATTGACTATATTCATTGTAGATCAAGCAATCTGAAAATTGCTTGCCAGAAGATTTTATAAAGCGTCCATTATAATGATAGTGGTAAAAACATATGGGAGGTTTTTTTTTTTTTCTTTTTCCAATCTATCTTTGGCTTTTGCTAATGCATTCTTCTCATTTTCATTTGCCTCGTGTCCTAGACCATATTTGTTGTGGTGAGGGATTTGAATTGAGAGAATGTGCTTCAAAGTTTTTGAACCTAGTGAAAACTTGGTGCTGATGTTTGAAATTTCTTCTCTGAAGTTCTCATTCTTGACTTGAAGGAGTTTCACTTCACATACTTTGAGATCATATTCCTTCTTCAATTCATCAATGAGGACTTTGCCAGTGAAGTTTTCAATGGTAAGACTATGCACTTCCTTTTTCAAAATAGAAACTATCAGGCAGTGAAGTTTACAGATCAGAGGACTTGCATTCTCTCAGGGTTTAGCCGTTTACCCTAGAAGAGATGAATACAAGGCGATGATTATTTTTGAAGCTTTTTGGTGTTCTTCAAACATTCTCTCAAAAAATCTTGTAGTTGTTCATCAGTTAGTTCATAATCATTTACCTCATTTTCTTCATCATGATCCAAATTGGCCATTAGACAAAGATTTGCTTCATTTTCATCACTTGATTCACACTCGGTGTCACTCCATGATTTAGCCTTTAAATTTTTCTTTGTCTTTTCATATTTTCCTTTCTTTTTCTTGAGAGATGGGCATTTTGGCTTTATGAGACCTAGTTTCCTACACTTGTAGCAAACAATATCCTTACCTTTGGATTTCTCCTTATTCCTGTAAGGTTTTTAACATTCGAGAGTTTTATTGGCCTTTTTTTCTTTATAGTTTTCTCCTTTTTCTCATGAATTTTTTTAATCATTTTATTAACAATGCCATGTCTTCATCACTATCTTCTTCTTCTTCTAAGGATATTTGTTCACCTGCATCATCATGATCAGCTTTAAATGCAATAGGTTTCTTACATTTTGAGTTACTTTCCTCATTCGGGTGTTCAATTTCATAGAACATAAATGTTTTCTATCAGCTTATCCATTGTGATTGGTTGAATCCTCATTATCTCATGTAGAGATGTCTTCACCATGCTCCATTCTTTGGAATAAGCTCTTAAAAGTCCATTCACTTTTTTAGCATTGATGAATGTTTTTCCTTGATGTGCAAGACCATTCACTATCTCAATGCATCCAATGAACATCTATGTCATTGTTTCATCTAGCTTCATTTTGAACAGCTTGTAATTTCCAAGAAGAATGTTCATCCTTGTTTCTTTCACCCCGTCTGTTCCTTTTAATGCTAGTATTAGACGATCCCAAATTTTCTTGGCTGCAACACAAGAAGAAACTCTGTTAAACTCGGATGGTGACAAAGCACAATACAACAAGTGCTTAGCTTTGGCATTTAGAGTAGCTCTTCTTCAAAATTCCCCAGTGTTATCAATAGTAGCTATTACAACTTGAGCTTTCTGTCGAGCAGGAGATGGGCCTGGTAGGGGCATACCATTTTCAACCACACTCCACATTTCAAGATTTGTAACTTCAATGTATGATTACATTATTTGTTCCTAGTATCCATAGTTGCTTCCATCAAAAGTAAGGTGGTTTGTTAAAAAAGTTTGAACATCATTGGTAAAGAAACTACCAAAGTTAGCCATAAGAGAAAGTCTTTATACTTAGAAGAAATACACTTCAAATAACGAGCAATAGGGCTCTTATGTTAATTGTTGGGGGCTAACAATACAACTTAGAGGGGGTGAATAGGTTGTTTTATAAAACTTGATAATCTTGAATGGAAATTAGCTAATGCAAAGTAAAGATTGGGTCAAAATGAGGTTTCAAAACTCGTGATCATTGTGTGTGCTTGTGAGAGTAAAAAGAGTAAAACAATGGCACATAACGATATATAGTGGTTTGACTTTATTCTGAAGCCTATGTCAACTCTTCAGATTAACAGCCACAAGTTGAGATGGATTGCACTAGTGATCTGCTTAGACAGTTATATTAGGCAAGCATTGACGCTATCATAAAATAGATTACACCATCAAGGCTCAGCTGCCGCTCTTACTCTTATACACTTAATCTAGAGTACAATTACTTGAAAAACACGAATACAATACTTAGTGAAACAATTGAAAGAGAGCATATCGCTGAGAACACAATTGAATGCCAATCTTTAGATCTTGATATGTTGTTGTGACATCCCGAATTTTCAGGTTCTAATTTCAATTGAATAAGTTGGGCTTTTCATTGACGTGCCTACAAATATTTTCTCTTAGTAGGCCACTCATGAGCTAACTAGCCTATCAGATGAAGCCATTAAGGGATTTTAATGCAATAGACTTGAGAATTCGATTGGGAATCGATTGCTCAACCGTGCTAAGCTACAAGGATCATTACGGCACAATTAAAAATCGATTAGAGATCAAAGATAGGTCAATTCGACAGAGGTGTGTGATTAAGTGTGGATGATTCCACCTGATTGCAAAATTCTCGTCGATCGGCACTAGACCAATTTTTCTGTCGCTTTAGGTACCTTGAAACTTTAAGATTTTTGTATTTGAAACCTTGAAAGATTTTTACCACGGGTCAATTGCACAAAAAACTAAAAGGTACCGGTAAGTTAGGTGACGAGAGTTGCCAATGATTTTGTTGAAGATGTATATTATGGCTGAAGAAAATAATTGTTTGACCATTAAAAAAAAAAAAGGATATTTGGATGGGTCAAATTGAAGGGATTTTTGGCTTCCAAATTGAGCTACTTGGTGAAAGGAAATTGTAGAAATAGTGTGGGCTTCTTCTTCATCAAAATTGGACATCAAATTGTGGAATTTTGTGATGACCATGAAGTCCCAAAAATGAGGAAATTCGGAGCCTTAGATGGGGGTTGCAACATTGGCATAAAAAATTAAGTATTTGTGGGATTAAAATGTGGAAAAGGATTAGGGGACCATGAAGGTAGGCATGTGGATTTTTTTTTTTTTTTTTTTTTTTTGGGGGGGGGGGGGGGGGGGAGCATTAATTAATTGAGATATTTTTTGTTGACTTCTCCTCCCCTTGACAGCTTCTCTCGCATGTTTCTCTTGCCCTCATCCATTCTCTCCTTCGGTCTTCTCTCGCTCACACCAGCTTGACCGACCCCTTCGCCTTTTGTTTTCTTTCATTTGTTCTTCGACCGAAGCAGCAACCAAATCCCTCCACTTTCTCTCTCCCTTTCTACCATCTTCAACGCCAACAATCTCCACTAAAGCTGCCACACGTCCTAGTTAGCTTCCATCTTTGTCTCTATCCTTCGGCCACGCATCGCCCATCGTCCCATGCACGAAGCCAGCTGCCGAGTCAACTCCTTCGACAACCCTACTTTTCTCGCGTTTCTTTTGAAGACTCCAGCTCTTCCAGTGGGAATTTGGCAGCTCGGTCTTCACCACTTCATGCTTTCCTCCTCCCCACAGCAAGTCCACAGCCACGTCCAGCTCTCCACCATTTCGTTCTTTGCTCAAGCGGTGAAGTCCTGCCCAAAGCTGCTCCATTCGAAGCTTGTAGTTCAGCCAGAATTAAACTAGCAGTCCGCAATTTTTTTCCAGCCCGTCAATTGAGCTCGATCCAGCCCATAAACTTCAGCCCAGCCGCCTGCTTCTTAGCCCCGAACCCATAACCGAGCCCAACAATTTGTTGTGGCTTGCAAGGTTTTTTAGGCCGGTCCAAGCCTCTGTTGGTGCTGCTAAAAGTTCAAGTTTCAGCTGCCATCATGCCGCCGTCACGAGAAATCGATTTTCGCATTAAACTAGTGAGTCTATGCACTAAACTCTACTTAGGATGCTAATGACATTTAAGGGGTGTTTAGTTTAAGTTAATTAGGGATTAGATAGTTAGTTAGATTATATTAGTGATTTAATTAGTTAATTATGCATGTTAGGTGGTTAGATTAGATTAATTAAGACCTAGATAGGACGTGCTATTTATCTAGACAAGTTCAGGAATTTTCCCGGCCCATTTAGGTGGTTAATTTGGCAATTACAACCTAAGTTAGTATTTTTGGTATTTAGATTGATTTATTTAATTAATTTTTGTAATTATTTAATTATTAAATATTTTCCGGAAATTAGACCGGGATAGTCGGTGACTAGAATTTTGTGCTGATTGTAATGGTGTGGTTAATTTTTGCAATTGAGTGTTAATTTGTACAAATTGAGTGCTTGATTGGAATTTTGGTCATTTCTTTCAAAATTTGTGAATTTCGTTGTTTATTCATAAAATCCCGGATGTTGGGTTTTAACACCGAAAATTGTTTTATATACTATATAAAACAGTGGATTTTAAAAAAGAGGATATTAATTTTTCGGGTTCGATTTGATTGTGTACCCACACACGATATTTTCATAAAGTGTTTTTAATACAAAGGAACAGATCAAGGTCATTATCTTTATTGAGGCATGTGAGTGCAAAGCACAATGTCCTTGGCCAGAATTGAATAATCGTGTGCTAGTTAAGAAAATCCGTAACCAGTGTGTGTCGGTGGACATTAAAGGTTAAGAGAACCTGTCCCCGGTGTGTGTCAGTGGACGCCGGTCGTAGTAGGATTCTGGACCAAAGCTCATTCGAAAATGCTGTAAGGAATGCCATCCCTGATGTGTGTTAGAGGATGTAGCCGTGCTCAAAGGAGTGAGATGGAACTTGGCTACGCTAGAGTACCAATGTGTGTCAGGTAAAACTACCTGTGTGGGTAATAATAATCAATTGGAACGCATGTTGAGTGAAATTGATGGGCCGGATTATGAGACAAAATTGTGTGGCATGGAATGGGATGTGTCATAATAATTTGGCTCTATAATCACGACGCCTACAATTGAATTGATGGACCGATTTGTGTCAATAGTTCTTGCTTGTGTGAGCAGTGTTTGATTTAGACTTTCCAATTGATGTGTGAAATTGGTATATGCATATGGTTGTGATATGAATTGTGCTAACCTGCAGGGAGGATCTGAGACAAGGTAAGTCTCTATGGTTGTATGGTTATGTGATTAAGATGCCCTAGACATATTACCCTCCTAATCGGGGTTTAGAGTATGAATTCGCTAAGATTTATATCTCACCCCATTGTGGGCTCAATTTTCAGGCCGTAGAGCGGAGGATCTAGAGCGAACTTAGGAAATCTGAAGTGTAAGTTAGCTAGGACAACTTATTTTGAGAGTCAATCTTTTGAAGTCTTTTGGTTGTAGACTTTTGAACATGACTTAGTATGTTTATAAAAGAATGTTTTATTGGTGAATCTATTGTCCTACTTTTTCTATCCCGAGATGGTTATTGTTAAGGGATTTGTTATTCGCTTCCGCATGTGCAATAAAATGAAATGGTCGGCGACTCGTCTTGGAAAGTCGCAATTTTTATCTACTACCAAGGGATGGGCACGTGCTTGAGGTTCGGGGCGTGACAGTTTCTCTCTTACTTTACTTGGCTTCCAAGGTCTTCTCTTTTATATCCATCTTTAATCTATCAGTTTGAGGTGGATTGGAGAAGTAGAGAGCTGTTGGAGTTACCATTAAGCTATTGCCCAAAGATGAAATTGCCCATATAGTCCTTTTTCCTAAACATTTGTAGTATGCATAAAAATAATATTAAATGATATTCCTTCATTGCAGTCTCTAACAAACCTATTAGATGGCCTAGCTTGTCGGTTACTAATTTCGACTGGATTTTGCTTTTGTGTGAATCCTCAACCACAGCAGCTAGTTTGTTGACCCAACGAACTTCACCAAATGTCTGTGGTTGCCACAATGCCAATGACCTGATATCTACAGCTGTGATATAAACATAGCAATAAGCTAATCTTTAGGTCTATCGATAATAATTATGAAAAAACTGTTTCTAGATTGTTGCATACTTCCATCTACCAAATCGTACCATGAATATTGCACAGTCCTTTCTATAAAAAAAAAAAACATTTGCATACTAAAGTAAACATTATACTGAGGATAGTTGGGCATCATCACAATCACTTGGAGATGCTTTTCCATCAGGGATTTTTTTTCCAATTGACTAAATATCTTTCATCAAAGGTTGATCTTTGACTATTATTAAATTTAGATTCAATGACAATTTGGATAGGAATATGGCAATGTAACAAGGATCTATGCTAGCTAAATCTACGAATTAGATAAATGCAACTACTGGAAATTGGTAAATTGATATATTTTTTGGTCAAGTTAAATTGAAAATTACACAATTGTGTTTATGGTTGTCGAAAGCCATTACAATGATTCAACAAGGCTTATATAGCCTATTACCCAACATAACTGCTTCTAAGTGGTTACTATTCAAACTTGAAATTAAAACGCAACACCCTTGATTTTCAACCCCATGATTATGCTTTGTAACTACACCTTGATCTGATCTATAAACAGTCACAACTCCGTAGTTATCGATGGGCTCAATGTTAGGCTTCATGACTGCTTTCGGCAATTGCATGTTAATCCTTTCGGGAACTATTGATATCTCTTCGATCGACGTCTTCATGGCTTTCAAGCCTTTCTTTAGTATTTAGTTAAGTTTACTAAGTATTACTCATCAACTAATCATCATGTATTGATAATAGCAGGCTTTCTCCTCCTGACTAACACCGAGCTTTATGTCGGCATCATGGCCATTAAAAAGGAATTATTGTGTCAACAATTATAGTCAGAACACCCTTTTGCTACAATATCCTTATACATAATAGGATAATGAGACTCGTAGGAAAAAGTACACCCCAAGTGCCAAAACTTGACATTGATAATGGACACATAAGTGCTAAAACTTTCAAAAGATATACTTAAATATCACTTTTTTTAAAAAAAAATTGGACACTTAAGTGCCAACTTATGCAATGCTTGTTGGAAATCTGAAATGGCATTATTCTATTAATGAAATCGATCTAAGAGGCCATTGGAAATCTGTCGTGGCTTGCTGTTGGCACTTAAATATTTCTTTTTTATTCGATTTTGGCATTTATGTCTATATTTTAGAAGGCACTTAAGGTGTCCACGCCTTGAGACCCGTGTATGCCATGCACTGGACCCGAGTGAATATAAAATTTTGGTACCTCTGAATCGAATAAAAAGCAGCTCGAATTCTACGTGGGCATGTGGTGTCAAGTAGCACATTTCTTTGGAGGATGCATCATCACTCCTCTTAAAACTAAGAACAGTGCTCACACTATGGCTACTTCACGAAACTAATCTCGCGCTACCGCGTGGGCGATTGCTCTCGTGCTCTGTTTTAAAAATAAATAAATGAATACAAAACTAAATACGCATGCAAAATCTGACGATTGAAAAGTTAAGTGCATGAACAATTAGAGAAGTGTAAATACAGCTAATGTACCTAATGGCCACATTAACTTTATCCATAAATAAAGGTTTGCACCTTCACCGTAATAAGACATTCAAAGAAGATCGCTGTTTGTTTTTTTTTCTTGTACAAAAGTAAATTCATATATGTAGACATTCATATGTTCCTTCTAGCTGTCTCCACCCCGTATAAATCTAAGTATATTTTACAAAATAACATATTGATTAATAATCACCCTTCCGTTCATAAATTTGAAAATGATTCTTTGTGTGCACACATATTTTGTTTCCATGCCTTTATTTTATTCTTCTTATTTTTACAGCAAGTAAGAAACGAGTAATTAAAAACATGCTTGATGATGACTCGTACGATTACAAAAAAGGTGACATCGGAAACAAAGGATGTATTTGTTTAATTTAAAAGATTTATCACACATATTGTAAGTACCGGGTAAAGATCATGATGGAAGTAGCGCGAGGGCCAAAGGATCACGATGGAAGATGGAAGAAGCCCGAGGTGAAGGATTGGTATGCGTGAAAGATCTTGAGGAAAGAAGCACGAGGACTAAAGGATCATGATGGAAATAGCATGAGCGGTGAAGAGCAACGAAATTACCGTGATCATGATGGTAAGGAGCGCGAGCACTGAAGAGCAACGAATCTTTTAAGGAAAAGAAAACACATGGCCAGGTCCACACCTTTCTTTTGCCTTCTTCTTTCGGTGATCATGATGATTAATATGCATGAGGCGTGTGGGACTGAACAACAAAGAATATCTAAAGGAAAGAAAAGTAGATAGAGAACAATTTTTTGTTAGTTTAAGACGTGTTTAGCAACTTGTCAAATAGTAATTGATCCTGTTATTCCCAAGAACCAATTTATCTAGGAAATAGATTTGAAATGGAATCAATGAGTAAAAAAAAAAGGTTGCTTCTTTATTCCTACGAACAATTCCAAAATCAAGTCAAACCAAATTTCTTTTTTCTATTCTCTTATTCTTTTCTTCTTGTTCTTCTTCCTTCTCTCTTCTTCTTCCCCCGCCACCGCTCGCCGTTGCCCAATCGTGGGTAATTGGTTGGGTGAGGTCGGGCAGGCTCGTTGGAGGCTCGCCCAAACACCGGTGAGCCTCACCTCGCCAGTGGTCAGGTGAGCCTCGCCCGAGCCTCCCTCAACCACCGATAAGCCTCACCCAGCTAGGTGATGCTTGACCTCACCTAAATCTAGTGAGGCCGAGCTCACCTAGCTATCAATAGGGCTCGACCTTGCGAGGCCACCGTGAGGTCAGCATCTAAGTAGCACTAACACCGACACGCGATACGCGATATGGCACGCCAACATGTCGTTTCTTAAAAAGTAGAGAATTTTGACATGTTGGGACACGCATATTGAATGTATATTTTTATATAAACATAATAAATTATCATTTTTATGATTGTTTCAATCAATTTAATTTTATTCAAATGAATAAATAAATAAATAATAAAAAAGCATAGAATGAATTTACACTAAAAACATTAATCCATCATTTATTAATATCATTAATTGTTTCAATTTGACAAATTTAACTCCATTCCAATAATTCACAAAATTTGGAGAAAAAATAAGCATTTCACATTTTGGAATCTTATGTCAAACATGTTGGAAGTGAAGAGAAAAAACTTAGGGGTGAATTATATATCACGAGAAATGAGAGTAAAAAAAGAAAAGAAGACTAGATTTTTCTTTTTTCACCATCTATTATTATTATTATTATTATTATTATTATTATTATTATTATTATTATTATTATTATTATTATTATTATTATTATTATTTATTTTTTTATTTTATTTTTTCACATATATACATTTGACCCATTATTTATTGAAAATTTTTAAAAATTGACCTCGTGTGTCGGAATCATGTGTCAAAATTTTGACTCAAGTATCAGAGAGTATCGGAAAAGTTGATTAGGTGTTAGATTTTACGACACCTGTTGAGCGAGTGTTGGAAAGTATGCAAGAGTGTTGGACACTTCGACAAGAACTCATGGTGCCCCGGTAAGGTCAAGCTCTGCCGGTGGCTAGGCGAGTTCGGCCTTGCTAGATCTAGGCGAGGCTCCTCACCCAACCAAGGCTTAGCTCGAGCCTTGCCCAATTGTTGACAAGGCTCGGTTGATAAGGCGTGGCCTCATTGAGGATCGGCAACGCTCCAATGAGGTCATTACCCCTCGTTTGGCCAATTGCCGATCATCCCAAAGTTGGCGATCAGCCAAAGCTTGAAGAAGAAGAGAAAGAAAATAAAAAAGGAAAAGAAGAAAAAAAGAAAAAAGTAATGAAATTATTTAAAAATTAAAAGAAAAATGGTTTGGATTAGAAATTTTGAGGGCAATGCCAAAAGCAATTCTATTTTGGAAATAGAAATTTTAGATAGTCATGAAATGTCTTCAAATGCTTAGAGTACGTTTGGCAAAGCTCCTAGGAACAAGCATTTCTATTATTTTGTTCCCCGGGATAGAAATAAAATAGAAATGCCGGAATCTTCCCCTTTGCATTTCTTATATGTTTTTGTAATTTTTTTGTTCCTAAGAATAAATTTGTCTCTAAGAATAGATTCGGATTAGAAACAAGAAATAATAAAGGTTGCTTCTTTGTTTTTGGAAACAACTCAAGAGATAACTTTTTCTTCCGTTCGTTTCTTCCTTTTCTTTTATTCTTCCTCCCCTTAGCTGATCGCTAGCTTTAGCAATGGCAAGTGGCCAAATGAGGCTCATCGACCTCACCAACCCTCGGCGAGGTTGCCCCAAGCTCATCAACCATTGGCAAGGCTCAACCTTGCCCAAGCACACAAGGTCGGCGTCGCCTAAGTGGGCATGGCTGACCTCACGGTGGCCGGGCAAGATGGAGCCTGGTCGTTGGCTAGGCAAGGATCAGCCTCGCCAGATCTGGGTGAGATCCCCTCACCTAGACACAGCAAGGCTTGAAGGGACCTCGCTGATGGCCATCGAGGCTCCCCTAAGGTCGGCAAACTCGCTGACCCTTATCTACAAGGTAGAGAAAGGAGAATAAAAAGAAAAAAGAAAAGAAAAAAAGAAAATTGTAATAATATTATTAATAAATTAAAAGAAATTTTAAGTCATAAAAATATTTAGGATTGTACCTAACGCATTTCTATTCTAGGAATATAAATTTTATATAGTTACCAAACGTCTTAAAATGCTTAGAAATTGTTTGCGAAAACAGAAATAGAAAAAAATGTTTCTAAACAAAAATTATTCCTGGGAATGGAAACATTAGGAAACTTACCCTTAGAGATTGTTTCTTACAATAAAAAAAAAAGAATAATTTCTAATCAGAAATTGTTCCTACGAATAGAATGATTATCCAATACACCCTTAATAATAGATGGCAACTTAGAAAAAGTTGCTTCCTAATTGGTAGATAAAGGGGAACGTGGATTAAAACAAGATGATGTTTATGGGATCTTCCTATTCCTGAGTTAGATTGTGATTATGACGTGGGAGCATTGGGTTTCATCAATCGATTCAAATGAATGATATCAATTACATAGGAAAGTTTTTGATTCAATGAACAAGTTGTTGATTTCGTGGTTGTCGATAGGTTACCGAGACATTGATACACAAGTTTGTTGTCGATCTGAGACTACTAATAGACTATCTAACTATCAAAGGCCTTTCTGGACAATCTCCTTTGTTGTTTGGCAATCTTCTAAGATGTCCATTGGACAGCATTTTAATTATTTCTGTTAAATCAAGCATCATTAGTAAGTCACAAGCGTATTGTAGGCTACAAAGAGTCAAAGCTCAAGTCTCTAGGTATTTTAATGCATTTTGTAGTTCCTAGGACTTCATTATGTTTTTCTAATTCCAATGCCCGTAATTAATGTGGCATCCTAGAATTCCTTGCCAGTCATTAGGGGTGCTCAAATTAATGTCTTGCATTTAGACTTTGGCTAAGCTCTTAGCGAATAATTATTTGATAGAAAAATTCTAGTTTTGGCCATGTGGGATTATGGATTGGAATTTATTAAGGTAGGTCACAAAGTTTTGTGACTTATAAATTTCAATTAGGTGTTTATAAAATTTAGTTTTGAGGAGGATTATTAGAATGAGATATGGGCCAAAGTATTAGCTTAAAACCAGCCCATGACCTCACCCCATTTCGGCCATTTGGGCCTAGTTGTGGAGCCCAAAGGAGGAGGAGGAATCGCTGGCCCATAGCTGGCCCAAGCCCGGGCGAAGATGGAGACCCATCTTGCATGAAGGAGGCCCATCTTGCATGAAGGAGGCCATGTGTTTCCTCCGAGCTGCCAAGTGGCATGGAGGTTGCGCAAGGTGTGGCTGCCCCTATTGGCCATCTTGGGTGGCCACATGCAGCTGCAATGATTAAGTTTAGGGAAAATAAAAGAAGGAGAGAGTGGCCGGTTGGGGGCTTTCGGCCAAGCCAAGAGAGAGGAAGAGAGGAAGAGAGGATGAGAGGAAGAGAGAAAGGAAGGAGGAGGTTCGTCGCCGCCATGCCCGCCGTCGAGCCGCCTAGTCCCGCCGTCGTTCTTGCTGTGTTTTCCCTTGAATTAAGGCAAGTTGGGACTGATTTCCACTCTTGCATGCGTGCCTTGCATGTTTGATTTGTTGGTGGTATGTTTCAGATCATAGGATAGGCAAAACCGAAGCTAGAATGTGACTTGTTCTTGAGTTTGCATGCTGTTTTCGTATGAACCGCCTGAACCAGAATCTTGTGAGAGCTTGCGTGCATGTTTCGAGTTTGATTTTGACCTTTATTCCTTCATGAAAGTTGTAGCCAGCATCTAAAACTACAACATAATAAAATTTGGGACAAAATGATGGAGATTTAAGGGGTCAAATCCTCATCCTACGAAGACACTAGATCTGGAACGATTTCGCTGACCTTTTGGTAGATCTGTGGTTGCATGTCGATTTTTACTAAGAATCTCTCTTTGACTTCTTCATAAAACTTGTAGAGAACATCCTAAAGACTAACATACTCAAATTTGAAGTAAAATGAGCAAGTTTAGCCTAGCGAATCGACTTACTCTTGAAGACGGTAAATCTGGAGACGCGGTACAGGACACCCGAGATTTCATGGACCCATATGATGACTATACTCTGCAAATTTGACTTAGATCTCTATATGAAAGTTGTAGGGGAACTATTTAAGTAAAACATATCCAAATTTCAGAGGAAAAGAAGAAGAATAAAGGGGTGAAAACTCGGTATTTCGGAGATGACTACACTTGACATTTCGGTGCGAGAACCAAGAAGCTTCGTACGACTATAAAAAATGACCTAAAACGAATCCGGCCTAAAAGTCTTCATGCAAAATCTACTTTAGTGTCTTAAATATATCCTGGTAAAATTTCATAATTTTCAGAGGTCGTTCGGGTATTTTAATCGAATTATTTCGAAAACTGCTCATTCTGTTTCTATCCGAAATTGCATGCTGTGTTGGTGTAAATCATATCTTTTGTGTGGAACTCTATTGGGCATGTATTTTTCATGAAATTATTATCTTATTGACTTGTCTATCACATGTCTTGATTTCATGATTTTTGAGAATCATATGGATATTTAATTTAAATATTTTCTAAAATACTATATGCTGGAATTTTGTAAACTTTGAAAAGGCATGAAATATGGACCATTTTATATTGCATGGACTCCATGAATAGTATTGTTATGGATGATGGTGTCTTGCTGCATGTACGATAATGATTTGAGATGCATGTATGAATTCAATGATGAATATGATCTTGTTTGCCATCACATCGCATGCCATGTTGAAATTGAGCCATAATTGTGAATGTGAAATTGAAAATGAGATGTATGAGAATATGCATCGTGGTCATGAGAAGACCATCGGAGGTGTGAGTTGACGATGCCCCGGGAGTGTCGGGATGCCCGGTGGTATACGGTATGTAATTCTAGGGGAGGCCTGGTGGTATGTGGTACGTAATTCGGAGGGTAGGGGAAACCATTTTCTTGGCGAGCCCTGAAGATTTCCTCAGGAGTTTCGAGATGCCCGGTGGTATACGGTACGTAATTCCAGAGGAGGGGGGGATCCTAGTGGTATGTCGGTACGTAATTCCGGAAGCCCCGGAGGTTTGTGCCCGGGGGGATGCCTCACGATGCTAGTTGGGATGCAAGATGCCCGACCAGGGAGTGTAAATGCCGAAAGCCTTGGAGGTTTGTGCCTAGGGGGATGCCTCGTGATGCTAGTTGGGATGCGAGATGCTCGGAATATGGGGGTGTCGGATGCCCGGTTGTATCTTGGATACATGCCTGGAGGTTCCTCGCAATGATAGGATTGGGCGCGAGTGATGAATGTGGGATGTAAACATTGGTCCCGGGAAAGAGAAATGTGGCGATCCAAAATGAAATTAAAATTGAATTATGCATGATGATATATGCATGATATGATGAGATGTGCATGGATACATGGTATTGATAATGGTACATGTGATATGATGATGAGATGTGCATGGTTGCATGGTAATGATGATGGTACATGTGATATGGTGATGAGATGTGCATGGATGCATGGTAATGATGATGGTACATGTGATATGATGATATGATGATGATGTTACATGCATGGATGCATGGTAATGATGATGGCACATGTGATATGATGATATGATGAATTAATTTGGTAGTTTCTTATCTTCAATGTCTAGTCTATTTCCTATGAGGCAAATTACGGTCTCTCATAATGAGGCAAATTATCAAATGTAAGATAATGAATTTTCAGTATATGAAGATTTCAAATTTTCCTCTATGTGAGAAAATATTTTTGGAGAGTGGATTATTCTTGGTTTTTGTATCCTTGGAAGGTGAATTATTCCTCGGTAGTAAGCCAAAAAAGCACTATATCCTCAATTGGTGGTGAGCTTCTTCAATCCCAAAGTATGTGTCCGTGGTTGGCGATTTTTGTAGGCCTTGGTGATGTGTTTTGTCAATCTTGATCTTGATCCTCGGCTAGTGGCGCATCCTGTATGCCTTGGTTCCAATCATATTCTATTCCTCATTTTGCATTTAGCCATTGTCATCCATTCCCCATACACTCACCCTTCATCGATAATCACTCAAAACAACTCCCACCTATCCTACAACTGCATCATATTACAAGAAGGATAGGGACAGAGTTTTGGCTCAATGAGTAGAATTTCGCACGTACTTGGCATGATGGTATGATTGCTATTTGTAAACGTTCTGTGGAGTGATGTTCCAGTCTTCCGGTGCTGTTGGCATGTCGGGCTTAATTACCTTTATCATGCGTAGGTAGTTCGGATGTGATCCATTCTTGGGACCATGTTCGGTGATGGACGTCAGATGGGTCCGCCCTTGGGCGTTCAACAGAAAAGGTTTTTGGATGGACTGGGGCCTTGGAGACATGGATAAAAATGTCTTTTTAGGTAGATATACTGTTAGGTGGGTTTGGAACGTACCCTACCATTTGCCCTATTCTTAAGGTTGACGCGTCAAGAGTATGGATCATTACATCTTACAGATTTCAAGATGTCTTAAGTTTTGTTGACACTTGATTTTAGCCGACAAGTATAATATAGATAAAAATTCTAGATTAAGGGTTCTTTTTTCTTTGGTCAGAAATTAGGGGTTCTTGATCACGCATTGTTCATTTATTGGCAAAAAGAGAATCATTCTAGTGTTTTTTATTGTCTTTCAAATTCCATAGCGTTTTGTTTAAACTTGGGCATCAATAGTCCAAGCATGTCTTTAGCTTTTTAGTCGATCCTTGGTCAACATTTTTTGAAGATTTGAAAAGATTGAAAAATCTTCATTTCAACCCTTGGTTAGCTTAATTAAACTTTGAATTACTATTTTTTGCAAAAAGTGATCAAGAATCAACATTTCAGTCAAATTGAGAATTTTGACTCCCGATTGACAAATTTCAAAATTCATTTAGTTATAGTCATTTTCTATTGAAATTTTTTAGACGAGATTTGATTTAGAGGTCGTAGTACATTAGAATTTCAAACCAGTTTTGGGAAATCAAGTTTGAGATGGGTCATTCGATTTTCAAGTGTCAATTTAGGGCCTCGATCAATCCTTCATAAGTAATACCAATTAACCATGTTTAGATCCGATTAAACCAAATTAATCCAATTTTAATATCACTTTTGGAAAGGTAATTTGGCATAATTGAGGTAAAACAACTAATTTGGACAATTGGACTCGAATCAACCCAACCCATTGAGCCTATCTTCAATTGGGCTAATTCAACCCGCTTAGCCAAGACATCAAGCCCAACTGCAAAATTAGAACCTATTTATGCAAACGAAGGACCTCGGATCAACCCGAGCCAACTCAAGCAAGCCCAATTGGGCCGGAGCCAAATTGGACCTCTCCCCCTCGCACTCTGAAAATTACAAAATTGACACTAAGACACCAAATTGCCCCCACCGGTTCATCGATCCATACGTTAAAATTCCAACTAATAGGATGATTGCTTAATCATTATAGATTTAATATGAGCCATACGATCAATCCAAGGAGTAGAATTTGAAGGGAACTCAAAATTTCCCTTCAAAACTAACGAATGAACGCCTCTCTCTCTTCACTCACATTTTTCAGCCACACCTCTCTCTCTCTCTCTCTCTCAAGCTCAATATCATTTCCAGCTCCCGTCACTTCCCACCGCTCGCTAATTGTCCTCTGCCGGCCAAGTTGTGTGACGATCATCCTCGGCTTCCTCATAGCCTTGTGGTGATTGATACTACTCTTAAACTTCACCAAAAGTTCTCCAAATCGGCTAGTCTCTCTTGCTGCTTATCGATCCTCATTTCTCAAGGTAGGAGCTATCTAATTTTGATAATCACTCTACATGATCATACAAGGATGCTCAACTTAATCATAGTCTAAATTGAAGTATAACTTCAATCTATGATCAATGAAGGTTAGGATGTCATGGAATCAAATTAGATTAGAATGAAAATTAGGCTGAAATTAGTTTATTTCCATGAAATTAAATTCAATTGCATGTTTAGAATAACACGAAACTTCCATTTTTGCTTTGGCCGAACCTCTTTGTGTTGATTATCGATGTCAATTTTGGTGATAAATGTGTTGATTTCATTAGAATTTGCATGTTAGGATAATGATCCTAGGGAATCTACCTTAGTATAATCAATTGCTTGAACTTGCATGTCATCTACTCTTGGTATCATAATCGGCCGAACCTCCCTAGGATAGGCTTTAATGTTCATTTTGGTGTTCATTACTTTTAAGATCAATAAATGTTAGTTATATGATGATTAGGAATGATTTTGTGTTGATTTGCATGTGTTTTGAGAATTGATGATGGAATTGAGCTCTGATCATTGACAGCGTTCATGCATGATAGTTGAATGTTCATATTAATAGGCTGAAGATAACCCATAGCTCTAGAAATATGCTTGAATGAGATTGAAGATTGCTTACATATACATGAACGTTCATTGATGTAAGTTCGAAGCTGTTCAATATTTTCCAAAAATTCAGAGTTCATCCGGCCTCTCCATGTTCATAGGTTTTTAGGAATTTTTGTGATAAGAATTTGGAAAAGTCAAATGTAATAGAAGTCATAGCTAGGATCATGATCTTTTCAATGATATAAATTGAAAAAAAAAAAAAACAGAGTCCGTTCGCTCAAAAAAGGTGCAAACTCAATCAAATTAAAGAAAAATCCAGATTGATCTGAAACTGTTGAGCAAATGCAGGTCAATTTTTTTTTCCAATTCTAAAACAGTTCAAGTCTTTTTTTGGCAAAAATAATCAAAGATTGAAAGCTGTTTAGAAGGTCTTAATATACATATCCAGGAAGTTTGAGGTCAGTTGTACAATAAATCGGAGAAGGTCTGATCAGCCTATAAAACTGTTCTGGTTTCGAGTCATTGGGTCAAATGTGCAATTTTGTCTATGATAGGGGTCTCTTTTGTAAAAATTCAAACAGAAAAAAAAAAGTTGTAGAGCACCCGTGGGGCTAACTGCCTGTAAAACTTCATGTCGTGTTGATCTCATTTACTATTTTTCCCGCATTTTTGTAAAATTGAGTCAAAAACGGTCTAATTCAGGGAAATCATTCATTTTACAAATTCCGGGCATTTTGGATCTGAATCGGAGAAAATGGCCTTTTTTTTTTTTGGATGAAAGTATGTTTGATTTCATTTACTTAGAAATGTTCGGAGCGATTACATCAAGAACATTAGCACATAATAAATCTAATAAGGCTGTCGGAGGATAAATTACCCAATTGCTCGGAAGGATATTCTCTCGTTGGGCTTTCGCAATCCAGTCCGCTAGCTTGTTGGCTCTCTGCTGCAATGGGCCAAGGAAAGGCCCTGAAATGTTTTTAAAGTTTCCTTGATCCGGTCCACAATCGGCTGCAGCTTCCAACTAAAGTCTTCTGCGAAGAGAACTCCCCGCACGAGCTCCTAACAATCTGAGTGGACTTGAAGACTTTCGTTCGTGCGGTTAGATAGAAAAATTAGGGTTTCCAGCAGAGAGATGGCTTCCGCTTGTTCCACCGAATCAGCCTCCACCAGCTTCGAAAATCCATCTAGTAAGTGTCCTCGCGAGTCCCTACAAAGGCAGGCTATGGCTGCTCTGTTTGCTGTTTGTCCCCTATTTCCATCCCGTCTCACGGTCGCTCCTCCTAGTCCCGGTGTCCCTGCTTCATGTCGGGTAAAGGAGGCGTCGATGTTGACGCGGAGAAAGCCATCTGGCGGGGGTTGCCACCGAATCAGGTGAGTCTCTCGCTGCTTCTTCTTTTCTGCACTTTTGTTGCAGGTGTCGAGATTGGTTTGTAATGTAGCTGCTCTGTGTAGGGTCTGTTTAGGATGAAGGGGTTTCTTCTCGAAGATGAACTGGTTTCGATCTTGCTAGATACACCACAAGGTAGTCGCAATCTAGTTAAATTTTGGTACGCGTTGAGGATCTTCTTTCTGGGTATGCAGCCATTCATCAAATCTAGTTAATCCGACCCTGTTTATCCTAATTTGCAGCAAGTCGTCTTTCCATATTTGCGCTGTCCAGGGGCATAACAACAAGGTGTGTTCAATTGTCTCAGCTTCATGATGACACACGGGGCAAAGTGGTGCAGGTACTATTTTCCTTCGGTTGAGATTGTCCATCGTAGGTAGTGCGTTTTGGCATGCATTCCATAGAAATTGCTTGACTTTAGGTAGAGTTCCAGAGTGCCAGATGTGTTTCCATAGTTCTGGCTTTGTCTGGTGGGATGATGTTGCTGTTCTTTGAATTGATTTTGCTGTGCGACCCCTTGTAGTGAAATAGCCACTCTTCACTGAATATAACCCTGATTTACCTTGTGTCCATATAAGTTTATCTTCTGTTGAGGGTAAACCAATAATAGTAGCAAGGACTTCCTTCACCCTTTGTTCATCAAACAACGTGCGAATAAATGGTTCATTCCATGCACTCTTCCCCTACTCCATAAGTCCCTCTACTTTCTCAGGTTCATCTCTTGTAGCCGGGCCACCAATTGGTCCACTTCTCGGCCATCTATCTTCCCGCACCAAGATTTTTGTCCATTCCCAACGGACCATAACGTTCGGGCATTTAGAGTCCCTTCCCATGATAATGCTTCGCCATCCCTTTGAGGGTCTTGAACCATTTCCAGCTTTCAAGAATTTGCAGTTTGGGTAATATAAACCCTTCAATAGTCTACTCAAAAGGGAGTTAGGTTGCTGTGTAATATGCCAAGCTTGCTTTCCTAGCATAGCCTCATTGAAAACTATTAAATCTTTGAAGCCAAGACCTCCTTCATCTTTTATGAGTTTTAAAATCTCCCATTTCTTACAATGAATCCCAATAGATTTCTTCCCATTCTTCCACCAAAAATTTGCGATTTTCTTCTCAATTGTTTTGCATATGGATACCAGGATTTTGAAGATAGACATGGCGTATTGTGGAATAACCTGCACCACTGATTAAATTAAAATCTCTTTCCCTCGCTTTGGACAGTAGATTTTCCTTCCAACTTTCTAACTTCTTATTCACTCTAGCCAAAATCCAGGCGAAAACGTCTTTCTTGGAGCCTCCCCAATCTGAAGGAATACCTAGGTACTTCCCTGTTTTGTCTATCTCAGGGACCCTCAACACTGCTGCCATATTCTTTCTTAAACTCATCGGGCAAGACTTGCTGAAAGAAATGCCTGATTTATTTAGATTAACGGCCTGTCCTGATACGAAGCAGTATTGGTGCAATATTTCCGCCAAATTTTGACATTCCACTATAGAACCATGCAGGAAAAAGATGGAATCATCCGCAAACAACAAATGAGATAGGATAGGGCAGCTACTATTTAGTTGAATTCCCTGAATTGTGCCATCTTCTACTACTTTTTTCATCAAATGGGAGAGGACATTTGCTGCTAGGATAAATAGGTAAGGGGATAGAGGATCACCTTGGCGGATCCCTCATGTAGGCTTGAAGAAAGGTTGAGGCTCGCCATTAAAATTGATGCTGAATGAGACAGTAGACATGCATTGCATCACCCATTGCACCCACTTCTTGCAGAAACCCATCTGAATTAAACATTCTCGAAGAAAATCCCATTCTATTCGGTCGTAGGCTTTTTGCATATTTACCTTTAGCACCGCTTGAAATTTACGTTTCCTCTCCCGAGTTCGCAGCTTGTGGAGAACTTCTTGCACAATAAGAATATTTTCTTGAATTTGTCTTCCCCCTACAAAAGCACTCTGTTCTTCTGCTATGATGCTTGGTAGCATGGGCTTTAGTCTATTTGTCATCACCTTGGATATTATTTTATAAGCGAAGTTGCATAGGCTAATTGGCCGGAATTGTTCAAGCTTTTCAGGGTTTGGGGTTTTGGGAATGAGGGTAATTTGGGTTCTGTTTATATCGTGGTTTAGGTAACCTGTCTCAAAAAAAGTCTGCACTTCACTGAATATATCTTCTCTTATGTGTGTCCAATGACTGCGATAGAATAGTCCGTTCAGCCCATCTGGCCCAGGAGCCTTGGATGCCCCTAGCTGTTGCATTGCTGCTGTGATTTCCTCCATAGTGACTGGTCCTATTAATTTTTTATTCATATTCCCATCAACTAATGTTGGAATTTGTTGAATACTGCCTTAATGAACATTAAATTACAGTTCCTAAACTTTCTAAGGCCATCTAAACCACTGAATTTAGATCTATTTGGCTAGTTAGTTGATTGAAAAGATAATCAATCAGAATTAGGATAAAATCTGAGAAGTGACCCTCTTGGTTCACTAATTGTTTGCTTGTTCCTTAAAGCTAATTGGCCTAATTGTTTGTCCTCATTAGCCTTGCAGGTGGACTATTAGATGCATGTTAGGCTTGCGATGCATGTCCTTTGGCAGGTAGATTAGATGGGCGATTAAAGTTTGATTTGGGGTTGATGGCGTTGGTGCTTTGTGAACACAAGTGAAGGTTGATAATCATTAACCTCAATCAACGAACCCCTAGTTTGATTAGAAAGTGGTTGGGTTAATTATGTTGCATGGGCGAAATCAAATTTCCAAAGCTGAACCCGAGGCTATTGATTGAGTGAACGTTCTAAACAATTGCTTTGCTTGAGTTCATGTTATGAATTAGTTGTGCTTCAAAATGATGGATGGAAATCAACATCTAAGAGGCGACTGAGGATGATGTCCACGGTGGTCCAAAGAGTCCTTGAAGATCGGCAGCCGAGGCAGTCCATTGGTGATCTAAGAGACGTAATAAATTTTAACTTAGCTTTTAATAAACTTGTTAGCTTAGATTCTAGCTAATAAGACCAATTAGACTTAGTATCACCCTTTAGTAAAGATTAGTCTCCTCATCATTATAAAATGAGTAGAATTAGGCTCACCTTAGATAGGATTAGTGTCTAATCTCAAGCTTATGGGGTTCCTGTCCCAAGACTGAACAACAAAGGGGGTAAGTACACTAGAAGTGCCAAAAGTTGTATACAGCGCTCACTTTAGTGCCAACAGTTTTTCCGGATCACTTAAATGCTACTTAAAAAAAAAATGATCATTTAAGTGTCAACTCCGGTCCGAATTGCCGGAAATCCGATGTGGCTATATTTTATTAATTTCTTCAATCCTACGTGCCTCACCGGCGTGCCTAGCCAGCATATAACCCCTAAACAACATCGTCCAAAAGTTATAAATAGTGATTACTTAAGTGCCAAATGTTATTAAAAGTGATCATTTGAGTGCCAAATTTTATTTAAAGTGATCACTTCAATGACAATTGTTGTTAAAAAACAATCATTTAGTGCCAAGCATGCCACGTGGAAATGCTACATGGACTAGATATTTTAAAAATTTTGCCAACTCATATTCAAACTTTAATTATAAATGACACGTAATCACTAAGCTGCTATATCAGAACCTGTGGGTTGATATAGTATACCGGTATACTGCTCTCAATTTAAGCTGACATATCGCTCGTAGATCGATATAGTATACCATTCTAAACCATTCAATTTCATTCGCCATTTTTATCTTGCCTAATAAAAATACACGTGCGTGGGTACACGGTCAGCCTTAGCCAAAATATAAGATTTTCACTTTTGAACCTCCCACTATTTTCAGCAACCTCAAAATAGATTTTTGGCAATGTAGACCGATGCTCGGTAATTTTCCACTCAATTACCCAATTTATCCCATTTTTGAAATAAATACCCACAACCACTGAATTCACTCAATTTACACAATCAAACATTCAATTAAATGAACAGCGAGTACCACTGCAATCAACACGAAATTTCGGTGATTGACCATCCCGATTGAATTTCTAGAAAATAAATAAATAATTAAATAATTGCATAAAATATTAAATAAATGTCAATAATTACAATAAATCCAACATAGGCCTGTTATAGCCGAATTGGATGCCGAAACGAACCCAAAATTTTTTTGAGATTCGTTCAGTAATTACTCAAGCCTATTTACTCGCTAACTACAATGACTAACCACCTAACATGCATCATTATCTAATTAATTTTTGCTAATTACATCTAACTATCAACCTAAACCTACTTAACCAAAACTAATTACCCACTAAGCATTATTAACCTACTAATTAAGGCTTAGTAAGTAAACCTCACCCATTTAACAAATAGTTCGGTGCAAAATGACGATAACGTCGTGGAGCTCGACTTTCCTCAAGGTGCGCCAAGCAACCTAGGCTTAGGACCACCTCAAAACAGGCCTTGAAGGTGGCTATATACCCACAAACTCAGCTACTATTTTGAGCTGCAAGCACAAGGGAAACAAGCTAGTTAAGGGCGGTGAGGCTCGGGAAAGGTAGCAGGGGTGGTCTCGGGTTCAAACAAGGGCAAACTAGTGGTGGAGGGAGCTCCGGCAATGGCTTGAGCTGCTCGGGGGACCTGATGCAACACGGCTAAAGTAAGGATGGATGACGGTTGGGTAGTGGCGCGGCAGGGCACGTGTGCGTGGCGGCGCTCGCACGGACGGCGATTGGCAGATGTGCGATCGGCAACGGACGGCTCCTCGGCTTGCTGGCTATTCCAACAACTCCCTTGGCTACTAGTGGTCGCAAATGGAGAGGATGGAGAGCAAGAAAGGTGGCCGGCTGGCTTGGAGAGGAAGGGAGAGAGAGATGGGTCCACTTGGCCAATTTTTTCCAAGTCTTTGTCTCCTTTGACCATCCATGGCCACCAGCTGCTCCTTAAGCCACCAATGCACATCCAACAACCCTTAGAATGGTCCATTTTGGCTAGGCATGGAGGGAGTTACGAATTTGCAAGGGAATGGCTTCAATTGGACACTTAATCTTGTTCAATTCAATCCCATTTGGCCTCAATAAATTCCGTTATCGAGTCAATACCCAAATTGATATTTTTCCTCACCAATTAATCCCTCTTGCATCCCAATTTTGTGACCAAAAACAATCCTTGGCCTTTTTGTAACAAAAACGGCTCTATGCCGACTTTTTCCCAAAAAGTCTCGGGTTGCAGAAAAATCTTCTAAGATTGAGTCGATGTTCCTAGAATTTATTGTGACATGACAGACAATTTCTGAAATCGGATTCAAATTCGTGGTTAATTTCACTCCGGCGCGTTTTTAGCGTGATCTAGGCTATTTGGTAGCTTTCGGAACTTTCTAGGGCAAATGACCCGTGGTCGATTTTCTTCAAGCCACAATGAATCCACTCAACACATTAGCAACTCTCGGTTATCGTGAAAATCTCGAGGATTCAAATACGAACACAGGGTACCAAAATGATAGTAAAATCAAACTAGTGTCGCTTGACGAGAATTTTCCAATTTAGTGGAGTCACCCACGATCAGTCATACATCTCAGTCGAACTGACCTATCTCTGATCTCAAATTGATTTTATATTATGCCATAATGGCCTCTAAAGATGAGCACGGTCGAGAAGTCGATTCATGGTTGAATTTTCAAATATATTGCCTTAAAATTCCTTAATGGCTTCCACAGATAATCTAGTTATCTCGAGAGTGATCAGCTCTGATAACAGCCCTATAGGTGCGTCAATGAAATGCCCAATTAATTTAATTGAAAGCAGAAATGAAAATCCAAGATGTCACAACAATCTTGCGTCTCATTAGGTTTTTGGGCCACCCCATATGGCTAGTGGTGACTTAGAGAAATTCATAGGTTTAAAAGAACTACAAAATGAAAATCCAACATCATGCGATGTATGAGCTTGGTAGATTTCGTGTTCTTAAAATCAATGAGCCTCTTGGACCATCTTTCGGTGGAATTTTTGGGTTATCTTTTGGCCAACCATTTGAATTGTCTTTCAAGCAATTACTCTAAACTTTCCCACTTCTCGCAAGTTCAAGAGAGGTTCTTGGCGACTTTGATGGGGACTTGATTAGAGGACTTAACTGTACTTAATTTGTTTGATTGTTACCTAACATGGTCTTCATTGGTAGCTCATGTCAAAGATGCAAGGAAAAAGAGGTAAGTCATTAACATTGTATTAAATGTTTTGTAAGTTGGGAGTTATGAGGGGTGACGTGATTAGGGATGGGCATCGGTCCAAGGTCCACCCTGAATCAACCCTAGACCGGCCTAACCTTGCCGATCCTAGTCCAGTTCCACGGAGATTGGATTAGTCCTTGGTCCTAGAATTCCTGGACTAGCACTGTGCGGGTCGGTTCTTGGTCTTGAGAGTTCTGGGTCGGTCTAACCCGGACCAACCCTAACTATATGTGTGTATATATATATTATAATTTTTTATATAGAGAAAACCTTAAAATAAACGGTGTCAACAACATTAAATAGCTATTTAGTGAGGAGTTCAAGTAATTTTACATTGTTCTTTAATAACTTAGGTTTTTAATATCTTTTACAACATCAATAGTCGTAAATTATGAAGGAGGAAAATGTTTTTGTGAGGAGTCCTCAAAAGGCACCATATGGCATCATTCTCTAGTATTCTTTCTTTTCTGTCTTATTTATCCTCTTAATCTTCAACTTGCCAAAATCGAAAAAAACAATTTCTCCACTCGCCACTCGACACTCACCTTGCTTATTTTGGGTCACTCTTGCTGCTCGCTTGGCTTGTTGTTCCTCGCTCGACATTTGATGCTCATTCTGTTCGACGCACACCCTACTTGACTTTCACCGCTTGCCTTTCTTAGCTTACCTTGCTCATCATCGAACCCATTGGGTCGGTACAGTCCTCGGTTGCCCTTTCGAGGAGTACAAAAAATGAAATAAAAAATTATTGGTTAGTCTTGGGTTGACCTTGAAACCGGATTGAACCCATTGGGTCAGTCCGGTGCTCAATCGCTTTTTTAAGGAGTACAAAAAATGAAATAAAAAATGATCAGTTGGTCCTGGGTTGACCCTGTAATCGGACCGAACCTATTAGGTTCGGTCCGGTCCTTGGTCCCATACTCAATAAAGTCAATCCTCGGTCCCAAAAATTGAGGATTAGTACTATGCGGGTTGGACCTAGGGTTAAGGGTGGACCGAGCCAATCTGGACCATGCTCACGCCTAGACATGATTGAAAACCTTTTGCTTTGTAGGTGTTGTTTGGATGTATGAATGAAATGTTTGTGGGTATTATATAGAACGCATGTTTATTACTTTAGCACTATGCTAACACCTGATATTTAGTCAACACGTCACAAAAGGTAAAAATCGAGATTAGGGTTTCTGATTGCAATGGGGCCTGTTTCTTGGCCAAAAAACATCATTTTTCACTCCTTTTTTTTTTTTTGGATTATTACTTTTAAGCAATTTCCTATTCATTTCTATAAAAAAAAATCCAAGAAGTCAAATAATTAATTTTTCCGTTTAGTTTTTGGGCAACCATTTGACTAAAAGTCAATCCCGAGTCAAAAGTTGGCTTTTTACTCAAAATGATGTCAAATGGCTTTGATTTCACTTTAGTCGTCAATTTAATTTTTTTTTTAAAGATTTGACTCAAAAATCAATCTTTTAGGAAAAATCAACTAAATGGTTAACTTTTGATCAAACCTTTGACCAAAAAAATTGAAAAAATTAAAAATCCTCAAAACATTTTGTTTTATTGTCAATTTGACTTTAGTATTGAAAATTTTTGCAAAATGGAATTAAGAACCCTATTTTTTCAATTTTTCGATTTTAGGTTCAAAATTTGACCAAAAATAAAATTACCTTCATTTTAGTCATAATTTGGTGTATTTCCTTTTATGACATTTGGTCTAAAGACTATTTTTAATCCATTCGTTCATTCAATTTAAAGAATTGTCACGTCAAATGGTGAGATACCATTTAAAGCCCTAATTAGGGGGCCTAAATCAATCATTCTTGAGTTGCAAACGGACATCTATATTTTACACGTTTTCTTGAGATAATTCCAAATTTGAGGTCTATTTTGAGAAATTCACTCAAGAACTTCCCAATTTTAGGAATTTTTCTCTATTGAATATAGGGAAATCGAGCTATTGAGCTTCAATCAAGGAAATTCAAGTTAACACATTCAAGATTAGGGTTTAATTTTACCAATCATGGTCTAATTTTGATATTAGACCATTGCATCTTTTTTGACCTAAGTCTTGTGACTTCAACTCAAGGCCAATTTGAGTGTTATAGGTTATCCTATGCATGGGTGATCAATGGAATAGATTCATCGCAATATTAATTGAATTCAATTTCAATTAATTTGCGATTTCAAGCGACAAATTACAAAATTGTCCGTTTTAGCGTGTAATGTTCAATTATATGTACCCATGGTGTAGGTCCACTATTTTTCACAATAATCATTCAATCAAGTCAATAAAAGACCCATAGATTACATTTACGATGTTTAATTGTCTTACTTTGATTAAAATAAGATAATTTCTTCTCGAATTGGACAAGTTTTCTCTTCAATTTAGTCCTCAAAAAACCAAATTGCATAAATTTTGAGCCCATAAGTACTGCTCGATCAAGAACTAGTCAGGACCGTTCAAGAACTGGTTAGCAATCGATCGAACTAGCGTGCCCCGATCCGACTAGTCTGACCGGCCGTTGATGAGGCAAGGTAGTTTAGACCCTTGTCGGCCGGTTTTAGGTCGACAACAACTGGTTCTTAGTCCCTTGCCATGTGTTTTTACCTCCATGTCCTTACATTTGAGAGATTTTGCAAAATGTCCCCTAACTTTTGTCAATTTACAATATTGTCCCTAATTAACCCCTAATTGCGATTCTCATTTCAAATCCTAATTTTTGCTAATCAAAGCCATCTGATGGGTCATAGGACACAATCTAGGTGGGATTGGCCCTTAATGAATTTAGTTTGATCATTAAATCAAAATTTTTATCGTCGGATCAAATCAACGGTCAATATTTGATGATTGGACCATAGTATAAAAGCATTTCCCCCAAAAAAATTCAAAGGGGGAGCTCATTTACAAATCTATTTTCTTTCATAAAAATAGGAATCTCTTTCTCCTCTCTTCTTGCCCTTTCTCTCTCTCGAACTGGCCTCCCATTGGTCCTTCAATCATCGCTCACCGACCTCAAGTCGATGGCTTGTTGATTGCTGCTTGGCCTTCTTGCGGTCCTCTCTTCCCCTTTGATCTCCTGGTGATCATCACCTCCACCAACGTCATCAATCACCTTGAAACAGCCTCCTTCTCTTGTGGCAAACGGAACTGGCAGCTAAACCGCCGGTTGGATTGGTGACCTCCAATCGATAGCTAGTAGTGGTCTAAATGTGGACCAACCACTATTGATAAAGTGTCTGACCTATTCTTGACCTCCAGATGGTTAGAGCCTAGTAGATTAGCACTTTGGCGACCAATCCTTCGCTGATGATCAAGGCCGGTCTAGTTTTGGACCAATTCTATCTAGCGGTTGAACCAACCGTCAACGTGCCAATCCAACCACTAGGTGATTCGATCCAATCCCTCGAAGCTCCAATTACATTCGAGCGATATTGACTTCATTCAATCACACTTAAACTTAGGGAAAATCGCAAAGATAAACCGTCTTGATCTCCAATCCGATGATGCAAGATCGACTTAACTGATTGAAGCTAGGATTCAACTCTATATTTACATAATATGCTTAGATTTGAGATTGATGATGTTATTGGATAATATACTATGTTTTGATATTCATTGAAAATGAACTTGGGATTGATTGAACTTGATCTTCACTAATCTGCAATGTCGTGTCTTTGTGAGTAACTTTTTGTTCTAGCTTAAACGAGATAGTAGATGAGGTTTTTTGACCTTGAGCCCTTCTAGATATAGAAAATAGACTTTCTAAGGTTCGATTAGATAGGCCACACACCCCAAACGGGTGTCATATGGTCATTGAAAAACACCTCCGAAATCTGTCGATTCTCCAATAGCTTTAGGTTGATTTGTGGTTGTTGCTTTGTTCCAACTTTCAGTTTGTTTATTTTCAATCTGAATTTTATGATTGGATTTTGGAAAAGCTATCTCACAAAGTTTTCATGTAAATGTCTTGTTTATAACATATTTTTCCAAGAAATTTTGAAGACGTTTCAGTTAGGCAAAATCATCAAAAAAATGACCCTATGTCTATTTGCCCTACACTAGGTCCGAATTACATTTATGTGAAATTGAGGTTGTAGATGAATCTTTTTGACTTCACATCCCAAATGAGATTTATAATACATGTTGTGTGTGTTCTAAAAAAACATGACTCGCATGATTTAATCATCGTTTGATATGTCAATTGCATGCACGGATGTGTTTAGGTATTGTTACAATTAGTGCATTTCATAATATGCATCTATTTTGTCAACATTTGAAATACATATTACAAGCTTCGCATCCCTATGTGGCATGCCATTCTTGAACCTCTTTTGGTATGCAAAATTCATACATCAATGAGGCCAATAGCAATTGAAATTCATTGAATATGTCATCCCTAGTTATAAGTCATTTTGCAATGTTAAATGTTTTACCCAAATTGTCACACCCCGATCCTCAAGCGCGTGCCCATCCCTCGGTGATCGATAATAAAAATGCGACTTCCCAAGACAAGTCGCCGACCCTTTCGTTTTATTGTACATGTGGAAGCAAATAACAAATCCCCTGATAGTAACCATCTCAAGATAGAAAAGTAGGACAACAAATTTACAAACAAAACATGCTTTTATAAACCAACTGAGTCATGTACAAAAGTCTACAACCAAAAGACTTCAAATGACTAGTTCTCAAAAAGAGGATGTTCTATCTGACCTACACTTCATATTCCCTCACTTCAACTCTAGATTCTCTACTCTATGACCCTTAAAATTGAGCCCACGACAGGGTGATATATAAATCTCAGTGAGGTCACGCTTGAAACCTTGATTAGGAGGGTAATACGCCGAGAGGCGTCCTAACCATACAACCATAGATCTATAGAGACTTACCTAGTCTTAGATCCATCCTGCAAATCAACACAGTTGATATCATAGACAACATGCAATATTCATACTCAGCCAATTAGAACGCCACAATGCATTTCACAAACAACCACAAGGGTCCTGATTATAGGACCAAACCGTTGTAACACGTCACATACCATGCCACACAGTTTTGTCCCATAACCTGGCACATTCAACTCAATTAATCATGCGTTCCTAAATTTGATGTCGGCTCATAGCACAGCCTACTCTCTATTTAACGGTCTTCTGGTGTAGCCAGGCATCGTCTCACCCTATTGAGCACAACAAAGTCTCTATTAGACGGCTTTCCCGAAGGAGCATAGTTGTAGAATCTACTGCGACCGGCTTCCGTTGTCCAGGGGCATCCCATATAGGGGTAAACGTCTAGCTTAGCAGCTTGGGACAGGTTCTCTTAACCGACACACGACCATTCAATCTCGTCCCAAGACACCATGTATTGCACTCAAATACCTCAATTAAAATACTGAACGTGGTCTATATTCTTTGTATTAGAAATACACGATAAAATAGTCGTGTGTGGGTACACAGTCAATTCGAACAAAAAAAACTGATTGTGGCAACCCTAAACAGCTAAGGTCACCACAGATACCTATCGCTCCACCAAATAAATACCAGTTACATATCTTCGATATAAAGGGGTTTAAAGAAGGACCGAAGTCCATAGGCATTTTTTCTTTTTGAAAAGAGTTTAGCACAGCTCATAGCGAAATTTAAAGATGAGTCTCACCATCCCTCTACTCTCTTAATGATGGTACAATGCACACCAATTACACATCGAAGGAAAACATAAAGCGGAGCCACTTTTATTTACATTTTTAAGATGGACATCTTGGGTCGGTACAACCAAAAGCTAAACTTGGCTATAGTTCAAAAGAGAGATCTCGACCCCCTACATCGATAATGTATAACCCTCCATCTACAAGTGTTGGCTATCCCAAAAAACGTCAGCTCCCACTCCTCACGCAGACCATCACACCAATGCTGTTGCATCAAGCGGTAGCGGCGGCAACATCCCCCGCATCACTCCGTCACGGCGGACGTGGATAGACAAGAACTCCTGGATGACCGGGCCCCCAGCCAGGCCCACATCATACATCACGAGCACCCAAACCCGTATGAATGTCAAGCCAAGGATGGTGGCACTATCAAGCTCCATACACTCGACCTCCACGTCAGATGGAAGGCCGTAAAAGGTTCCCCGCGTGACCGGAGGGAAAGGCATTTTTCTAATATGAAATGTTAGTCCCCAAAGGGGTGAGTACAACCACTCAGCATGTAAAAGATCCATTAAACTACTCAATACATCAAACAGAACAATCATAATATCATAATAGAGTACATATCATTCATGCATCCAAGCATAACTAACCTTGCAGCCATGCATATGTCATCATACCACATGTGCACACACCATCACGCACTCAACATCAAGCATTCATGCATATACCATCATGCCATCGGTACATATAGAACCATGCACTCATCATCAAGCATTCATGCATATACCATCATGCCATAGGTGCATATACAACCATGCACTCATCATCAAGCATTCATGCATATCCAAGCCTTATGTGTACATACCACCTTGGACATGTACATATTATATCATACAGTCGTGCATACATGTCACCATACCATGCATGATTCAATTTCAACTTTTTATCCTACAATTGCGTCACCACATTTTTCTTTCCGGGACTAGTAATTGCATCTCACATTTTATTGCTCGCACCCAACCTAGCATCGCGAGGAACCTCCGGCACACACCTCCAGGCATCCAGCACCCCCACATTCCGGGCATATCGAAACTCCCAAGGACATCCGGCACACACACTCCAGGCATCCGGCACCCCCACATTCCGAGCATCCTGACAATCCCAGGGCATTGTCGGCTCACATCTCCGACGGTATCCTCATTTATCATAATTCATATTCACATTTGTATCTCAATATCAACATGGCACATGATGTGATGGCAACAAGGTCTATTTGAACTTTTGACATTATGTACCATGCTATATGATATCATATATGCAACACAATACATCACATCACATGAAACAAGTTCTTTTATTTTTCTAAAAACATATGAATGTTCGGATGAAGCATCATACACAATTCTGAAAATACTTCTGATTTAATGCATAAACAGACTCCAAAAATTATGAAATTTTGATGGATTATAAAAAACACCTAAAGGTAGTTATCTCGTGAATACATTATGCAAACAGAACTCTACAAGATTGAGTACGGTCTATGCATTGCAGATTTCGAAATTCGAACAATTCTGTTTGCACAGTTTCAGAAAACATTTCGATTAAATACCCAAATGAACTTCAAAAATTATGAAATTTGAACATATGATAGTCAAGACATAAAGGTAGATATTTTATGAAGAACACTACACCAAAATATCCCCATATATTTTGGTATAGACCATACATCACAGCACTTCCATTCTAACATTCCAACTTGCACAGTTTTTGAAATTTTTTTGGTTAAATAGGTAAATGAACTTTAAAAATTACAAAATTTGAATATGTTGTAGGCAAGACATAAATAAGGGTATTTCATGCAGAACACTTTACCAAAAGAATCTCTAAAAGAAGGGTATAGACCACGCATTGCAACTTACAAGGCCCGAACACATCAGATTGCACAGTTTTATAAACATTTCCGATTAAATACCCAAATGACCTTAAAAAATTATGAAATTCTACTATGTGATAGGCAAGACCATAAGGTAGATATGTCAAGCAGACATCAAAGTCAGATCCATCCTAGGTATTTAAATATGGACGGTTAAAACCCCTGTTCGTAGTACCGAAATGTCCAGATCCAGTCTTTCCAAAGTATAACGATTTCACCCACTTACACTTGTTTTTTTTTTGTCCCAAATTTGAGTATGTTATACTACAAGAAGACCTTTACAACTTTCATTTAGAGGTTGAAGCCAAAATTCAACTCAAACATCACATGCAAGTCACTAGAACATCCAAGGTCGAGCTGTTTTTCTCAAGAACGGTACACTAGGCTAGAGCACCACTCTTAAAACTTCAATTTTTCACATTCTATACATCCGAAATTGTCACCATTCAATCACACACACTAAACACAGCATGCAAGAGTAGATCAAGAGATCCCACTTGCCTCTAGACTGAGCAAACGGCGAACACAACGGCGAGACACAAATGAATGCGTAGCACCCGTATCAAACAATGCATATGCCTTTTTATCATTTATAAGCATCGTACCTGAGATAACATATTTGGAAGCTTCCGCTTCCTCTTGGGTGACCGCATACACCCTTCCTTGTGCTAGTGGCCTTTGAGGATTCCTTGGTAGGTTTGGTCTAACAGAACTCTGTTGTCCCTCTCGCACTGAGCCAACACTCATTTGCGACCTTTCTTGTGGGCAATTCCTCCTAAGGTGACCCACTTGTCCATAACCATAACATCTCAGTCGTCCATTGCAAGGTTCTGGGCCATGATTCCCATCACACCTTCGACAAACATTAGGCTGATAAGGTGCTTTCCCTATACTCGGGCCATCTTTAGCTGTCCCAAAATTTCCAAAATTGCTCTTTTTCTTCGCATTCCAAGTCTGACCTTGACCAGGATAGGGTCTCTTACCCCTTCTCACATCACTAAAGTTCAACTATCTCTTAAACTCCGATCGCTCTCTCACCAGCTCTTGCTCCACTAATTGTGCCCTTTCATAAATCTCATGATAATCCCTTATATTCAAAGACAGCAGTTGTTTCCTAATATAAGTTCTCAACCCTTTCAGAAGCCTCTTAGCTTTCTCTTCTTGGTCCTCAATTAGTCTAGGAGCATATCTAGACAGTTCAGAAAATCTTGCCTCATATTGGTCCACTGTTAGCTCCTTTTGTTCTAACTGAACAAATTCTGAAATTTTCTTGTCCTTAGCACAGTCAGAAAAATGCTTTCTATTCAAAGCTTTGACAAACTTGTCCCAATTAACATCAGTATCTAGTGGAAAGATTGTGCCCCTCGAAGCTCTCCACCAAAACTTTGCATTTCCCTCCAGCTGGTACTCTGCCAAAGTTATTTTCTCAGCATCATTGCAGTCCAACAACCGGAAAATCCATTCCATCCCATCAATCCAATGCTTTGCCCCCTCAGGACTTCCCATTCCACTGAACTTAGGTGGTTTCAACTTCAGAAATTGCTCCACCAGTCCTTGAGTACGGCGTTCTGCTCCGAGCTGTTGCTGCGCTTGTCTTTCCATCAGATTTCCTATATTGGCCAATGCCTGCAGGATATCTCCCATTCGTGGTTCAGCCCTTGCTGCCGAGACTTCAGCCCTTGATGGATGATGACTTCCATGTCGTACCATGATTTTCCTACAGTTTCCAAGCATTTGCCTCAGGAAATATCTGTGACTCAATGTCTTCTTTAAAAACAATAGCAACTAAAGAAAAATAAGTAACATAACCATGTTACTGGTACCTAAAAGCAACTCATAATAACCACTGGGGATCTACAACTAAATACTCATCACCCGTTATTCGAAGTTACCCAACTATTCCAATTAATATCCTGTGGCGTGCATTGTCATCATGTTCCTCACTTTCCAAATGAGGCTCCTTATCACTCTAATCTATAACCATTGCTCTGATACCAAAATCGGTTGTGGCACCCCCAAATAGCTAAGGTCGCCAGAGATACCTATTGCTCCACCAAATAAATACCAGTTACATATCTTCGATATAAAGGGGTTTAAAGAAGGACCGAAGTCCACAGGCATTTTTTTTTTTGAAAAGACTTTAACGCAACTCATAGCGAAATTTAAAGACGAGTCTCACCATCCCTCTACTCTCTCAATGATGGTACAATGCACACCAACTACACATCGAAGGAAAACATAAAGCCGAGCCACTTTTATTTACATTTTTAAGATGGACATCTTGGGTCGGTACAACGAAAAAGCCAGGACTTTTAGCTAAACTTGGTTATAGCTCAAAAGAGAGATCTCTATCCCCCTACATCGATCATGTATAACCCTCTATCTATAAGTGTCGGCTATCCCAAAAAACGTCAGCTCCACTCCTCACACGGGCCATCACACCCATCTTGGTGCATCGGGCGGTGGCGGGGGCAACATCCCCCGCATCACTCCGTCATGACAGACGTTGATAGACAAGAACTCCTAGATGACCGGGCCCCCAGCCAGGCCCACATCATATATCACTAGCACCTGAACCCGTATGAACATCAAACCAGGGATGGTGGCACTATCAAGCTCCAGACACTCGATCTCCATGTCAGATGGAAGGCCGTAAAAGGTTCCCCGCATGACCGGAGGGAAAGGCATCTTTCTAATATGCAATGTTGGTCCTCACAGGGGTGAGTACAACCACTCAGCAGGTAAAAGATCCATTAAACTATTCAATGCATCAAACAGAACAATCATAACATCATAGTAGAGTACATATCATTCATGCATCTAAGCATAACTAACCTTGCAGCCATGCATATGTCATCATACCACATGTGCACACACCATCACGCACTCAACATCAAGCATTCATGCATATACCATCATGCCATCGGTACATATAGAACCATGCACTCATCATCAAGCATTCATGCATATACCATCATGCCATAGGTGCATATACAACCATGCACTCATCATCAAGCATTCATGCATATCCAAGCCTTATGTGCACATACCACCATGCACTTGTACATATTATATCATACAGTCGTGCATACGTGTCACCATACCATGCATGACTCAATTTCACCTCTTTATCTTACAATTGGGTCACCACATTTTTCTTTCTCGGGACCAGTAATCACATCCCACATTTTATCGCTCGCACCCAACCTGGCATCGCGAGGAACCTCCGGCACACACCTTCGGGCATCCGGCACCCCCACATTCCGTGCATCTCGTACCACAACTGGCATCATGAGGTATCCCCCCGCAAACACCTCTAAGGCTTCCGGCACCCCCACATTCCGAGCATCTCGAAACTCCCGAGGACATCCGACACACACACTCCGAGCATCCGACACCCCCACATTCTGGGCATCTTGACACTCCCAGGGCATTGTTGGCTCACACCTCCGACGATATCCTCATTTATCATAATTCATATTCACATTTGTATCTTAATATCAACATGGCACATGATGTGATGGCAACAAGGTCTATTTGAACTTTTGACATTATGTACCATGCTATATGATATCATATATGCAACACAATACATCACATCACATGAAACAAGTTCTTTTATTTTTCTGAAAACATATGAATGTTCGGATGAAGCATCATACACAATTCCGAAAATACTTCTGATTTAATGCATAAACGGACTCCAAAAATTATGAAATTTTGATAGATTATAAACAACACCTAAAGGTAGTTATCTCGTAAATACATTATGGCAACAGAACTCTACAAGATTGAGTACGGTCCATGATTGCAGATTTTGAAATTCGAACAATTCTGTTTGCACAGTTTCAGAAAACATTTCGATTAAATATACAAATGAACTTCAAAAATTATGAAATTCGAACATGTGATAGCATGACATAAAGGCAGATATTTCATGAAGAACACTACACCAAAAGATCCCCATATATTTCAGTATAGACCATGGATCACAGCACTACCATTCTAACAGTCCAACTTGTACAGTTTTTGAAACAGTTTTGATTAAATAGGCAAATGAACTTCAAAAATTACAAAATTTGAATATGTTGTAGGCAAGGAATAAATAAGGGTATTTAATGCAGAACACTTTACCAAAATAGTCTCATAAAAAACGGTATAGACCACGCGTTGCAACTTACAAGGTCCGAACACATCAGATTGCACAGTTTTAGAAACATTTCCAATTAAATACCCAAATGACCTTCAAAAATTATGAAATTAGAATATGTGATAGCCAAGACCATAAGGTAGATACTTCATGAAGACATCAAAGTCAGATCCATCCTAGGTATTTAAATATGGACGGTTAAAACCCCTGTTCCTAGTACCAAAATTTCGAGATCCAGTCTTTCCAAAGAATAACGATTTCACCCACTTATACTTGTTTTTTGTCCCAAGTTTGAGTATGTTATACTCCAAGAAGTCCTTTAGAACTTTCATTTAGAGGTTGAAGCCAAACTTCAACTCGAACGTTACATGCAAGTCAGTAGAACATCCAAGGTCGAGCTGCTTTTCTCAAGAACAGTACACTAGGCTAGAGCACCACTCTTAAAACTTCAATTTTTCACATTTTATACATCCGAAATTGTCACCATTCAATCACACACACTAAACACAGCATGCAAGAGTAGATCAAGAGATCCCACTTGCCTCTAGACTGAGCGAACGGCGAACACAATGGCGAGACATGGCGATGCACGGCCCTTCCTCCTTCCTTCTTCCCTTCTTCTTTTCTTCCTTTCTTCCTTTCTTCCTTCTCTTTCTGTCCTCTCTCTCTCTCGGACGAACTCTCCTCTCTCTCTCCTTCTCTCTCGCTTAAACCGGCCACTTTTCCCCTCTAATTTTCCTTCCCTCCATCATTAGCCATCATTAGTTTTTGCATGGCTTGACACTTGCCCATCTTCTTAGGACAAAGGGGGGGGGGGAGGCATGCAAACCGGTTTCTCCCCCCCTTCTTTGTGCGGTCGACGGCCCCTCATGGGCTCTATGGGCCGGCCATTTTGGCCCATCTTAGGCCCAACACTCTTGGGCCTATGACCCAAGCTTAATTAAATCCAAAATTAACCCCCTTGTCTTTTAAAAAAAAAAATAACTAAATCCCTATTAAATCAAAGTACTTAAATTACAAATTTGAATGGCTATAATGCTTTGTAACATAGATTAATAAAGTCCAACTTATAAAATTCATGGCCAAAAACATAATTTCCTCATCAAATAAATCTGGATCTCACATGCCCATAGAATATGTTTCCAACAAAATATTCACCCATTAGGTGCTCTACCATTAATTCTATTGCACTTCTTTGGTCTAAAGACCATAACATAGATCAATGATGCATCCATCACCCTTCCAAAGGGTGTAAGGCATTTAGAGGTCGCCACGGAGTTTTAGGATGCCACACTGATATCCTCTAATTTAGAATCCCACTGTTTTTTATAGTATATAAAATCATTTTTGGTGTTAAAATGCGACACCCGGGATTATCTAAATAAATATCGAATTTCACAATGTTTGGAATAAATGACCAAAATTACAATCAGCACTCAACTTTCATAAATTAACTCTCAATTGTAGAAATTAACCACACCATTGCAATCAGCACGAAATTCTGGTCACCGACTATCTCGGTCTAATTTCCAGAAAATATTTAATAATTAAATAATTATCAAAATTAATTAAATAATTCAATTTAAATACTAAAAATACTAACTTAGGCTGGAAATGCCTAATTAAATACCGAAATGGGTCCGGAAAATTTCTGAACCTATCTAGATAAATAATACATCCTATCTAGCCCTTAATTAATCTAATCTAACCACCAAACATGCATAATTAACTAATTAAATCACTAATCTAATCTAACTAACCACCTAATCCCAAATTAACTTAAATAAACATCACTTAAACGTCATTAATATCCTAAGTAGAGTTTACTACATAAACTCACCGGTTTAGTGCAAAAACCGACTCACCGGGACAACGGCGCAACGGCGGCCGAAACTTGAACTTTCAGCGGCACCAATAGAGCTCAGATTGAGCTAAAAACGGCCCTGTAAGGCCCACGGTTATTGCTGGGATAGGTTATGGACTAGGCTGCAGCTGCTGAAGCTTGAAGAGGCGCAACTGCTGGGCTCGTGGACGCTGGACTTGGGCTGTTGATGGAGCGAGAGGTTTGCAGTGGATGGTTGGGTTGAATTCGTAAGAGGCAAGGATGATGGAGCTGGCATGTGATCGTCATTGCTGGGTTAACGGTGGAGGGAACAAGGAATAGTGGAGTAGCTTCGGGCATGGCAAAGGAATCAATGTTGGGGCTCAGCTGGTGAGGGGTTGACTAGTGGGGTTGAAAATGCGGACATGTGGTGCTGCTGCTAGAGGGGAAATGACACTGGTGGAGCAGGGAAAATGAAGCGGAGATGGGGGAAAGTTGCTGGCTCTTAGTCGAGCTGCACAGAAGAGAGGGATGAAAGAGAGAGATGTCAGCTGGACTTGCACATAAAAGGGGGGGAAGGAACCGGCTGAGGTGTGCGAAGGAGAGACCGAAGGAGAGGGGGGAAAAGTCAAATAAAAATATCTCAAACTCATTAATACAAGGTCTAAGAAGTCTTCATGCTTATCCTATGGTCCTCCAATACATTCTTGCCTATAATTTCCCACAAATAATCCAATTTTGGTGTCAATGTTGCAGCCCCTATCCAAGCTCCGAATTTACTTAATTTGGACTTCAATTTCATCCCCAATCTCTCCAATCTGGTGACCAATTTTGTTGAAGAAAAAGCCCACACAATTTCTGCAATTTCCTTTCACCAAGTAGCTCGGTTTGGAAGTCAAAAATCCTTTCAATTTGGCCCATTCAAATTTTTGTTCTTTTCTAAATCGTCAAAATCAATTTTCCGAAAAAATCCCAAGCTCGCCGAAAATTCTTCAGAGGATGAGTTTACATTCTTAAAATAAATTGTGACATTATAGAACTTTCAATTTCTAAAATCGGGTTGAAATTCGCGGTTAATTTCAATCTGACGTGATTTTAGCGTGACCTAATCTATTGGGTAGCTTTTAGGTTGTTTTAGTGCAATTGACTCGTAGTCAATTATTTTCAAGCCACATTGTACATTTTCGACACATTGGCGACTCTCGGTTGTCGTGAAAATATCAAGGTTTCAAATATGGACACAGGGTACAGAAATGACAGAAAAATTAGTCAAGTGCCGTTCAACAGAAATTTTGCAATCAGGTGGAATCATCCACACATTAATCACATATCTCTATCAAATCGACCTATCTCTAGTCTCTGATCGATTTTTGACTATGTCGTAATGACCTATGCATGTTAGATTCCTGGTCGAATTCTCAAGTCTATTGCGTTTAGATTCCTTACTAGCTTCACCTAATAGGTTAGTTATCCCGTGAGTAGCCAACTCAGAGAAAAGATCTATAGGCACGTTGATGAAAGGCTCAATTCATTTAATTCAAAAGAGGACTAAAATTTCAGGATGTCACACAAATCATTGTCAATTCAACCTTATGCCATGCGCAAGTTTAACGCTTTTGTGCAACTTTAAAGCTTTTCATGTGTGGTCTAAGTGGTCATTATAGGATACTAAACATGCCCTATGTTTCATTTTGCAAACGGCTGATTTGCATGCCTACACGAACATCAATTTATGATCATCAAATCGACCATGATTGAATTTGGATCCTTAGGAAGTCTTAGGACTCATCTAGATCTTTACAATGCCGTTGATTTTGTGTGATTTGCTTATCATTTGATCTCTTTTTCATTTTTTTCTAAGTTAGGTAGGAAATCTAACTTAGGTAAAATTCGGAACTCGTATTTTACCCCTGTTCAGTCAGACTTTTTCTATTCTTGTATGTTTTTTTTTTTTTTTTACTTAAGTCAGGCCCTTAACAAACTTTATCTATCTCTCTTTTGTCTTTGTTGTGGTGAAATTTTACATTTTTTAGAGCTTGTTTACCAAGCTAAATCTCAGTTAATACATCATGAACCCATATCTGACGCAATGTTGCACATTTTTGAATTTTTGTGAATTCCCACGTAGCTTTTTAGGAGACTTTCTTCACAAAAGTTTCTCCTTATGGTGTTCTCTATGCTGTGTAATTTTCTTAGGGCAATTTTTCCATTGGTTCCTTTTCAATTTGGTTGACCTATTTTGCCATGTTCTATGATGTTGAGTTATAACTTTCTACTGTGTTACTTTTTTTCCTAGAATTTTTTAGGTCAATTTGCATGCTGAATCTGTTTCACATGTCTTCACGGACTTTGTTCCTCACTTTTTGAATTATTTGCACAAAAAAATTCAGAAAATAAAGAGCACCTTTGTATGCTTTTTAGACCTCTCAAATGACATGAACTTGTCTGAATTTTCCGGTTTTTGTTGATTCGAACTGATTTTAGTTCAATTGATACTCATACATGCACTTTTAATGCACACTTGAAACTGAAGGCCATCTATGGGGAGCAAGTACTATTGGGAGGGCTACTATGGTAAAGATACTCTAGAATTTGATATCAACACCCAACCTCCTCTTTCGAAGTATGTTGTTTGTGTGGGTACGAATCATAACATCTTCCACTATCATGCGAATTTTTGGATATCAATCTTATCTTGTTGGATATGCCGTCGTGTCATTTGAGTCGATTTTGTTCTCATAAAAAAGAAAAAAATCAAAAAAATTTGAATCGGGATTAGGTTCGTCTTAGAATATTCATCGTCTTAGGGTTATCCTGCATATTTAGAATAGTAATCTTATTTCGAATTTTTACATAGAAAATCCATAAAAAAAAATGCATTCATTTAGGAGGTTATTTTTTTAAATATAAATTGCGCGTTTAATTATGTGTCAATTTTAATTTCAAATTTTATAAAAAAACACAAAAAATCATTATCTTGTAGAATTAATGTATTCTTTGTATGTCATTGCATATTAGGATAAAATTGCATGTTTCATTTTAAGTTTAGATTGATTTTCTTTATAGATAAATTGCATCTTAGGTTAGAGACTACTAGGTTAAGATAATATCTTAGTTTAAATTAGGATTTATTCGACTGATCCTTAATATAAGCTGGATACAATCTTAATCTAGATAGTTAATTTTTGCATTTTTCTTAATTTCGAATTTCTTGAAAAAATAAAATTTGTCTTAGGAAAAATTAGTTTCAATTTCGAGGATAGATCACATTTTTTTATGTGCACGTCATATAGAATTAGGTTCTTGAAATGCACGTCATTTAGTGATTTTTGTTGGGTTCATTTTAAATTGTCTATCATTAGAATTATGTCATTTGGTTAATTTAGATTGCCATGCCATATCATGTTAGATTAGTAACATTGCATATAAATTAGATTCTCTTTAAATAAAGTGAAAACAAAAATTGAATGTTTGCGTGTTAATTAAAAATCATATTTAAGACTATCGATGTGAATTCCGTTCTAATATTACAGATGCTTTCAATGCTATGAGGTAAATCTTGCAATTTATTCACTGCTTTTCTTGGATATTAAATTGTTGGTTTGCACATCCACATGATAACCTCACATGTTAGGGAGGTAATTTAAAATCAATTCAAGCTGCTTGCCAAACATTTTTTCAAAATAAAAGAGAAAGGTACCGAAAGGGCGTTAGAGAAATCTAGCGTAACCAAGTCCCGAAACTCATAATCTCTGGCTCATAAGAGTAAAGTAAATCTCTCGTTACTTTACTTGGGTTTCTAATCGACCTATAAAAAATAGATTAGTGGCAACTCTTGATTAAATATCTTTTACATGTTAAGAACTTGAACCTAAGTCACGAATTGCTATGGGCCTAAGAGAGCCCGAGCTAAGTTTAGGCTTAGTAATCCATTAGCCAACCCCTAGGTGGTTCACCCGAAAATTTAATCGCAACATCACCGAAGTTGCTATAATCTTGCTCACTGGAGCTAAACTACAATAAATTACTACAGGGCAAGGATCTTGTGCTTTGCACATCAATTCCACAATTAAATACCTAACTTGGGCTAATTTCACCGTGTTAAAATGTACCCGATAAAAATAATCGTGTGTGGATACATAGTCGGCCTCAGCCAAAAATATAATATCTTTATTTTTGAAAATCCTACTATTTATACAATGTCTAAAAACATTTTTGGCGTTGTGCCACCGATGATTTCTAATTAATTACTAAAATTATTCACTTTTAGGATAATTACCCAAAATTATGAACAACACTCAATTTGCACAATCTAGCATTCAATTAAATAAATCAATCACACCATCAAAATCAGTACGAAATTCTAGTCATCGACTATTCAGTCTAATTTTTGGAAAATAATAAATAATTAAATAATTACCAAAATTAATTAATTAAATACCAATAAATGCCATAATTGTAAACTTAGGCCGGAAAAGCCTAATTAAACACCGAAACAGGCCCGAAAAATTTCTGAACCAATTTAGATAATTAATACAACTTGTCTAGTCTGTAATTAATCTAATCTAATAACCTCACAAGTAAAATCAAATAATTAAATCACTAATATAATCTAACTAACCACCTAATCCTTAATTAACTTAAACTAATCACTCCCTAAGCGTAATTAACTCCCTAAGCAGGGTTTAGTGGGTGAACTCACCATATTTGCGGGCCGGTGAGTCTATGGCAACGGTGACGCGATGACAGGCGACAAACTCCAAAGCGGCGACGCCAACGGGAGCACGGACCGAGCCAAAAATAGCCAACAATGCTAGCTGAAACTTACGGCTTTGAGTGGGCTCGTTTTGATGGAGTGTTGCGGACGTGCTGGCTGCAGAGAAAACGAAGCGGTGTCATGACCTCTCTTTTTCCGTTCGGGGGAAAAGGAAGAAGGTTTATAGGTATTTTCCTAAAGAGGCGGACCAATGGCCACGGGCTCTCCTAAGCTCATACCTCGCGCAACATTGGATTTCGTATTTCAATTCTTAACAACCTTAATATTTCTAGCAGTCGCCACTAGCCTATTGGGATTGGCTAGAAACCAATCGAGACACGAGAGTGTTGTCTCGATTCCTATGCAACCAATGATTTCTAGGAACGAGGACTTGTTTATGCCAATGTTTCTATTAGTGCCCTTGCGGCACCACTAACTTGAAAGGTTGTTCACCAATTATAATCTTTATGAAACCACTAAGTGTCCATGCAAATGTTTTTGTAGGTTTTTTTTTTTTAAATCTCTAGACTAATCCTAACATAATTTAGAAAAGAAATTTACACTTAAATTATTGAAAAGCGGTGCGGTAAATAACAACCAAGAAATTGAAATGACTTGAAAGTAATGTGAAAAAGAAAGACCCGATACAAGTCGGGCAAATAATATTACATGGCCTCGTTATCACACCTCATGACAAGACCCCCGTGAGCAAAATGGGAATTAAATATGCATGAAATTACTCTAATTAATTTTAATCTACACAAAATAGATTATTTACAAAAATGATTATAGAATATCAAAATGGCATCAAGTTAGGATGACGACTTTATAAAATTAGGAAAATCTCATAAATGTCATTTATGATCTTATTTGATACTATCTAACATTTTTTTAAAAATATTTTTGAAATTTTAGATTTTTCTTTTTTATTATTTAAAAAATATATATTAATAATAATTCTTTAAACCGATCTATGTTAACATAGAATAACGCAGCACATGAATATCACAATAATTGAGCTCAAATCGACTATTTCAAGATCGAAACTTGGTATGTGCATTTCATCAAACACTTGGCGTGCATAAAATCATCCCAAACCAGCTTCCTCGAGCCATGTTTACAGTCCCCAATATCAACCCATAAGCAATCTCATGCAGAACTAAAGTATCAAGATTATACTACCACATGCAAGGAGCAAGATTAGACAGAAATCATAGCTTAAGATACAAAAGAATTAAGTTGAAATCTGTCTCAAATATACGGGTATGAGCTGATTCTGCAAATCTGGGTTTGAACCCAAGTTAAGCAAACATGTTGCATGACCATATTCAAGCCCTGACACTCATCACATACAAGATGTAAGGGAAACATTATTTGATCCAAGTGAAAGTAGGTAACATGAGCTTTCAAATGCAAAAAACATCATAGAGAATGACCAACCAAACACATCAAAACAACCTCTCCAAGAAACACACATGCAAAGTCCACACTGACCAGCCATGAACTAATGTGGATAGGTTTGGTTTTTCACAATCTCATAGTTCACATGAGGATTTAAAGACCAAACCAAGCTAACCTATGCATCATTTGTACTCCCATATAACATTAATCAAAGTCGCAAAGACAAGTAAATGGGGTATAGCAAATCAAAAATTCTAGCCTCGAAAATTAGTTTTCTGGACTGGTTTTCCTCTTGATTTTTCATGGTTGAAACATGTTCAAAATTGACCAAAAATACATCTAGGATTCTTACCTTTTCTTCCTAGTTTCTTTTGCAAGTAGCTCTTGGCCGAGGAAACCGAGAAATTATCCTCGAGGGCTTCTTCAACTGGAAATGAGATCTGCAGAAAAAAGAACTGACAACAAAGGTTTTCATTGACCTCTAAAATTAGACTTCAAGACCTCTTTTGTTGGAAAACTTAACACTAAACCAAACTATATGTATTCTAGTTTGGGGTACATGTCAAGCTTTTCCTCATTTGTCTCTCAATTTTATCAAAAGAACTCGCTTTCCTTCACCTGTGACCAACCAGGTTCAACAGTTAGAAAAATTTTCGGACTTTCTTGGTCCACCAAGAGGGCACTGTTTCGGGGGGCTTTAGGAGGCCTTCCCGATCTCCATTTGGGATGTGCGACCTATGGTTGGAAATATCTTTGAGTGAAGTTTCACTCTTTAGTTGAAGGTCTTGGCTAATGTTGGCCGTAAGTTTGTGAAAATTCCACTTTTCTCTACCCAGGTTGGTCTGAAATTTCTGGGTTTTTTGCTTTCTGAAGTTGCTTTTGATGGTGTCTTCGGGGAACGATTCCGAGCTCTCTCCTCTCCTTCTCGTCTCCTCTCTCTCATCCGTTGAAAGAGCTTGCTTCAGTGATCTTATCTCTTGAATTCATCAATCTCTTGGTTGGCTTTTTGCCCCCTTACCAAGCCTGCCAACTAAGTTGGTTCACCCACTCTCTGACTTAGCTAATTTTTTCAAGTTCTACAGCTATTGAGTGCACGGATTTTGTTGCAATTTTCCCGTGCTTTCAATAGCTTATCCCTGGCCAATTTTTTTCCACTTGCACTACTCTATATGGTATTCCATCACGTGCAAAGATCCAGCTAATTGGGCGGCTGAGTGGGATATGGTGGGGCCACTAATATGCCTACTCAGTAGGTCCGAATTAAGACTTAACCGTGGGTTGGGTTTTGGTAGTTATTTTTAGTGCTTTAATCCATCAATTTGGCTGTGCTTTTTTTATCAATTAGCAAGCTAATGTATATGAGTTTAAGATCTTGACCATTTTTCGCAATTGTCTCCACCCAATTTTGCAAAAGAGTTCCTCAAAGTTTGCCATTTTCTTGCGTGAGAATGCCCAATTCAATGCAATTTGGTCCTTTTTTCTCGATTCGATTAATTATACCTGACCCAAGTTCAATTTCAACTCAATTAGGGGCCAAGATGATGAGTTAAGGGTTCGGGCAAAATTTTTCAAAATTAACAAATTGGTCCCTCAACATTTGCAAATTGCATTTTGACCCCAACTTGATGTTTTAATTACAATCTGACGTCTAGGGCACGGCTAGTCACATTCAGTCATCGGCTCCATTTTTTTTATTTTATCTTATTTATCTTTTTTTTTTTATATTTTTAATTATATTTTTAATTTCTTTTTTTAAGGAAAAACATCTTCCAATTAAAGCACTATATTAAATGCCTAGATAATCTATATGCAAGAATTTAACATGAAATATTTTTATGGAAAAACAAGATCCAATTTTTTTGAAAAATGATTTTTGGGCAAAAATTTAGGTGTCAACAAGCGGAGATGGCTATTCGATGGGATGACGAAGTGAAGGGGGGTAGCTGGCAATGGTAGCTTACTTCGATGGGATGCTGCTTCAAACAATGCTATTGCTAAAGTCAACAATATAGGATTTCAATGGGGGGTTGAATCGTGGACACGTGGGGCATAGGGGAGAAACGGGCAAAGAGAAATGGAGGGGAATTCGATGGAAGGCAGGATTCAAAGGGAACAAACGATGGTGGGCTGTAGGGGAAAAAAAGACCGAAGCTGAAGACTTTGGTGAAGAGGGACATGCGCGCGAAGAAGAAGGAGACTGGCAAGGTGTGCTCGAGAAGCCAAGGGAAAAAGGAAGGCAATTAGTCAACAAAAATATCTAAATTCAATCAATGCTTGGTCCCCTAAGCCTTCATGTATATCCCTTGTGTCCCCCTAATTCTTTCTAGCACAATAATTCCACCAATAAACCAAATTGAAGCCAAAAAGTGCAGCCCTCATCCTAGCTCCGAATTTCACAATTTGGACTTCAATTTATGCACAAATTTCTGCAATTGATGTCCAATTTTGTTGAAGAAGAAGCCCACACAATTTCTATAATTTCCATTCACCAAGTAGCTTGGTTTGGAAGTCAAAAATCCCTTCAATTTGGCCCATCTGAATTTTTGTTCTTTTTCAAATTGTTCGGATCATTTTTCCGTAAAAATACCGAACTTGCTGAAAATTCTTCGAAGGATGGGTCGACGTTCCTAAAATAAATCGTGATATGACAAAACTTTCAATTTCTAAAATTGGGTTCCAATTCGCAGTTAATTTCAATCTGATGCGATTTTAGCGTGACCTAGCCTACCGGTTAGCTTTTAGAAATTTTTGGTGCAATTGACCCGTGGTCGATTTGCTTCAAGCCACAATATACCTCTTCGACACATTGACGACTCTCGGTAGTCGTGAAAATCTTAAGGTTTCAATTACAATATTAGTCTAGTGGCGATCGCCGAGAATTTTGCAATCAGGTAGAATCACCCAAACTTTGATTGCACATCTCTATTGAATCAACCTATACCTGATCTCTGATCGATTTTAACAATATTGTAATGATCCTTGTAGAATAGCACGGTCGAGCAGTTGATTTCTGGCCGAATACTCAAATCTATTGCATTAAAATCCCTTAATGGCTTCCCTAGATAGTCTAGTTTTCTCAAGAGTGATCAATTCAGAGAATAACACTATAGGCATGTCGATGAAAGGCCTAATTCATTCACTAGAAAACCGAACTGAAATTTCAGGATGTCACAACTCTTCCCCTCTTATAACAATTTTGTCTTCAAAATTTAAACCATACAATTCTTTAAACAAAAAGGTGGGGGTATAGTCGTTTCTTCGACTCTTCCCTTTCCAAGGTTGCTGCTTTAGTGCCGTGTTGTTGCCAGACCACTTTGACCAATGGGATGGTCTCAGTACGCAAAACCTGTTCTTTTTTATCCACATTCTAAACCGAGCTTCCCACATACGACACTTTATCATCTATGTCTAAATCCTCAAAATTCAGCACGTGGGTCAACAAGTGAAAGATGTCATGCACTTGCGCTAATCTCGGCGGTAATGCAAGATGATACGCTAGGATCTCGATTCTTTCACGAATCTCAAATGGACTTACGTACCTTGGACTCAGTTTTCCTTTCTTGCCAAAGTGCGAAGTACCCCTCATTGGTAACACCTTTAGAAAAACATGATCACCAACTTGGAACTCCAAAGGCCTTCGACGCTTATTTGCATAGCTTTTCTGACGGCTTTGAGCGATCTACAATCTGTCTCTAATGACGATAATTGCATCCATTGACTGTTGAACCAACTCTAGGCCGATGATCTTCCGTTCTCTGACCTCATCCCAACACATTGGCATTCTGCACGTTCTGCCATACAACACTTCAAAAGGAGCCATTTGAATGCTCTGCTGGTATCTGTTGTTGTAGGCAAACTCAATAATATGAAGCTATTCCTTCCAGCTTCCCTTGAAATCCAAAACGTAAGCTCGCAGCATGTCTTTGAGGTTTTGAATCGTCTTCTCAGACTGGCCATCCATCTGAGGATGATATGCCGTAGTATGTTGCAGCTTTGTTCCTAAAGCACTCTACAAGCATTTTCAAAATGCAGCTATAAATCTCAGGTCTCGGTTTGAAGTAATCGTCACAGGCACTCCATGCAGACGAACAATCTAATGCACATACAACTCGGCGTGCCTGTCCAAGTCAAGATTCATTCGTACTGCGATAAAGTGATATGACTTCATCAGTCTATCGACCACTACCTAAATGGAATCATTATCCCTCTGACTCCTTGGTAAGCCGGTCAAAAAATCCATTGTGATGTGCTCCCATTTCCACTCGGGAATGTCGAGAGGTTGCAGAAGTCCTCTCGACTTACAGTGTTGTGCCTTCACTTGCTGACAGGTTAGACACTTGGCTACATGCTTGGCGATATCTGCCTTCATACCAGACCACCAATAATGTTGACGTAGATTCTGATACATTTTCGTACTACTAGGATGAATGCTATAACTGCTATGATGTGCTTCTGATAAGATCTCATCTTTAAGCTCTGCATTATTAGGTACATACAATCGTCCTCGGAACCTTAGCGTTTTATCGTTAGATACCTGAAAGTCAGCATTCTTCTTTTCAATGTTCTATTGCGGAATCTTCTGAATCTATGGGTCTGTCCACTGAAGCATCTTGATTCTGATATGCACTTCCGGTTCGATTCTGAGGGTAGCCATAAGATTTGAAATGTGGCCTACCTCAAATTTGAAAATCAAATCTCGAGCCTTCTTAAGTAAGGTCCATTCCTTGAGCACCATATGTGTAACTAAGGACTTTCAACTTAGCGCATCTGCAACCTTATTCGCCTTTCCAGGGTGATATAGAATATCACAATCATAATCCTTTATGAGTTCCATCCAGCGATGTTGTCTCATATTCAACTATTTTTGAGAGAATAAGTACTTGAGACTTTGATGGTTAGTGAAGATATGGAATATTTTTCCATATAAATAATGTCTCCAAATCTTTAGAGCGAAAATGATCCCTGCGAGTTCCAAGTCATGCATTCAATAATTCAGCTCATGAGGTCTCAACTGACGGGACGCGTATGCAACAACTCCACCATGTTGCATCAGCACGCAACCTAGTCCTCTAAATGATGCATCACTATAGATCTCGTATCCTCCAAGACCAAATGGAATAGTTAACACAGGTGTGATAGCCAGCTTCTGCTTAAGCTATTGGAAACTACACTTGCACTTGTCTGTCTAAACAAATTTCTCTTCCTTTTTCAGTAGTCGAGTCTACGGCGACGCTAATGCTGAAAATCCCTCCACAAACCGTATGTAATACCCTGCTAAACCCAGAAAGCTTCTAATATCTATCATTGTAGTTGGTCTTGGCCAATTGATTATTGCTTCTATCTTGAGCAGGTCCACAATGATTCCTTCGCCTGAAATCACGTGACATAGAAAAGCAACACGAGTCAACCAAAACTCGCACTTGCTGAACTTAGCGTACAGCTCGTGAATCGTCAAAGTTTGGAGCACCATCCTTAAATGCCTTTCGTGTTCCTCAGGACTTTTCGAGTACAACAGGATATTCTCGATGAACATGATCACGAACAGATCCAAATATTCCTTTAACACACGGTTCATCAGATCCATGAAAGTAGTTGGGGCGTTCGTCAAAACAAATGGCATTACCGTAAACTCATAATGGTCGTATCGAGTACGAAAGGCTGATTTCAATATATCAGCATTTCCAATCCTCAGCTAATGATACCCTGTCCTCAAGTCGATCTTTGAGAATATCGATGCTCCTTGTAATTGATCAAACAAGTTGTCAATCCTCGTGAGTGGATACTTGTTCTTGATCCTCACTTGATTGAGTTGTTGATAGTCGATGCACAGGCACAACGAACCATCTTTCTTCTTCACGAATAAAACTGGTGCTCCCCAAGGTGATGCATTGGGACGTACGAATCCCTTAAACAACAATTCATGCATCTACACTTTTAGTTCTTTTAACTTAGATAACGCCATCCGGTAAGGAGTCTTAAAAACTGGCTCTGTCCTGAAAGCCAACTCAATAAAAAATTCAATCTATCTCTCTGGTGGCAAACCTGACAATTCTTTTGGGGAATACATATAAGAATTCTTGAATCACTGCAATATCTTCTATCTTCAGCTCCTCAATTGTCGTATCCACGACAGCCACCAAGTAACCTTGATAGCCTTCATCTAATAAACGGGTTCTAGTGACGAGATTAAGATAATTGAGGGTCCTCCTCGACTCCCAACAAACTCGAAGCTTTCGCCCTCTAATGGGTTAAACTGAATCGCTTTACGATAACAGTCTATCTTAGCTCTTTGCTTGGTGAGCTAGTCAATGCCAATTATCACATCAAAATCATACATAGCTAGGACTAACAAATCTATCATACCCTCTTGGTCACCAATCACTAACTTGCAATTAGGACAACCCAATGCAACTAACCCCTTATCCTTTAATGGGCTCAGGGTATCCAAAATAACAAAAAATCAGTTTAGTGCCGATCGACGAGAATTTTGCAATCAGGTGGAATCACCCACACTTTGATCACACGTCTCTATCCAATCAACCTATCCCTGATCTCTAATTAATTTGGACAATGCCGTAATGACCCTTGCAGACTGGCACTGTCGATCAGTCAAATTCTGGTCAAATTCTAATATCTATTGCGTTAAAATCCTTAAATGGCTTCCCCAAATAGTCTAGTTATCTTAGGAGTGATCAGCTCAGAGGATAGCACTATAGGCGTGTCGATGAAAGGCCCGATTCATTCAATTGAAAACAGAATTGAAATTTCAGGATATCACAGCTTTATCCAGGTGGCTATTGATTACTTCACCAAGTAGATTGAAGCCAATTCCTATGCCCACACTACTACAAAGAGCATAGTAAGATTCATCTATTGTGATGTTATCACTTGATGCGAAGTTCTCAAGGCAATCATCACTGACAACGGATCAAATTTGAATAATAAAGTGGTGGATGAACTACTCTTAAGGAGTTTCATATTTGTCACTTGAATTCTTCTCCTTACAACCCACAAATGAATGGAGTTATGGAAGAGGCGAACAAGAACATTAAAAAGATTATGGCCAAAATAGCTGAAAATTATCGTGACTGGCATGATCGGTTGCCATATGTGTTGATAGCCTACCGAACTTCAATTTGCACTTCGACTAGGGCAACACCATCCTCATTGGTGTATGGAATGGAAACTGTATTACTTGTGGAAGTGGAAATCCCTACACTAAGGGTACTTTCTCAAGTCATTCAAAACTAAATAGGTCCAACAAACATTTGAACAAATCAACATGATTGATGGAGAATGGGTAAAAGCCCTATGTCATGGACAAAGCTACTAAAGACGAGTAGCTAAGTCATTCAACCATAAGGTTCAATCAAGACTCTTTGAGATCAATGATCTTGTCCTAGGGAAGGTCCTACGAATCATCCCAAACCCTCGTGGGAAGTTCACACTGAACTGTGAAGATCCATACATTGTAAAGAAAGTGTTACTTGGTGAAGCACTGATTCTTGTAGAGATGGATGGTCGAAAATTGCCAAAACTTGTAAACGTCGATCGTGTCAAGAAATATTATTTGTGAATAAAGTGAAAGGCCTACGAGCCACTTTTAGACTGAATTCGAGCCACTTTAGAATATTTGGATCATGCATCTCATGCATATATGTGACAAAGATCTCCAAGGAAGACTTCATCAATCCTTAGGAGATCAACCTCAAGGAGGTAAAACTCCACATTTCAATCACCTTCCTTAGAACTTAGGAAAAGCACAACCGATTGGAACACTCGAGTTGCAAACCACTTTAGTAAACAAAACTAGTTTTGTCCAATTCTTTTCAACCTTATTTCCAAAATCTTCCCCAAAGGTGTCAAGGGAACATATCTTTTGAAAAACATTCAGCACATAATTATTCCCCATGGAGTCAAGTTTAATCAAAATATATTTTGAAAAACTTGCAAAGGACTGTTAAATATAGCAAATGGTAGTGCCTTAGATGATGAGAGGTAAGCTTCTGACCAAACACGTTCTTATACATATTTTCGAGAGAATTAAGTGAAAATAACTTTCTCCTAGAGCATAGGATTCATTTATAGTGGATACATGGATTGGAATGATAAGGCGTTTCTTTCTCAATCCACAAACACTATTGATATCCCTTGTAAGCCACTTTGAGCCAAATAAGGAGTATTTCAAAAATAACCCTATCAAGAACAACCTCACATTAGGGCAAAATAGGGGGTCATGGTTGAAAATTATGGAGCAAAAGATTAAAAACAATTTATTACCTTTACTTGCATTGATCTTCTCCTAAAAGCTTTAGATGAAGTCTCATGGAAGCTTAAGGCGTCATAAAGTGACAAAGAACAATTAGTCCACTACCCATATATAATTACCCATTGCTTAGCCAGTTTGAAACTCATAGAATCATTTCTAAACCAAAGTGTTGATTTTCTTCCCACACTAGGGCAAGCCATATGATTTACCAACGAAAATTGATAATGTTGGTTATGCTTGTAAAAGTAAGGCCGATGCCCATAAAAAAATTCATTGAGAAAAACAAGATCAATGGTCGTACAAAAGACCATTCATTCAGAAAAATAAAAAAGATGCATTGCAAAGAACATGTGTTGCAAGTGATGTCATTAGAAAAGAGAGCAAAGCTCTCATGTCTCAAAATAACATAGTTAAAAGGACTCTCAAGATAGGTTAAATTTCAAGAGTCAGACCTTCCAAAAGTTGTGCAATGGTAATGATAGCAAGATGATCACTCATTTTGCACCCTTTATAACCCTTTATACATGAAAAATTTCAACTCGTTCAAAACATCACCTAAACCAACATTACAACTCTTATCCGAAGTTTCTTCCGATTGAGATGGTTCGAATTAAAGTATCAATTTCACACAAGAGCTACCGTTAGAAGGAGTGGAAGCAATCCTATTTTATCTTATCTTCAAGGTTCTTCACTTGTAAACCTGATGAAGATATTGATTGTTTGTTCTTTTCTTGGCCTCAAAGCGACCAACCCTTTATGTAAGCTCATGACCAAGCCTACATTACGATCCTCTCAAAAATCTTTTGATCAATGAATTTGTATTCACTGTGAATGTTTCCGAAAACCTTAGATATAAGTTACATGAGACATCTCTAGTGAGAATTAAACAAATTTTCCTACACTAAAGGATGGGAACAAAAGCCTTCACAAAACCGAGATTTAGGTTTCCAATCGCGACGGAGCTTGTTTCTCAATAAAAAACGTGTCATTTGTCATTTTTTTTTCTTTTGCTTTGTCACTTTTAAGCATTTTCCATTCTTTTTTTTTTTTAAATCCGAATCAAATGGTTGACTTTCGAGTTAACTATTTGTTAAACCCTTTGATCAAAAGTCAATCCCGAGTCAAAATTTGGTTTTTTGCCCAAAAATATGTCAATGAGCTATAATTTCACTCTTCTCAAATGAATTTCCCAAATATTGAAAGATTTGGCTTAAAAATCAATCTTTTAGGAAGAATAGATTAAGTGGTTGACTTTTGCTGAAATTTTTAACGAAAAAAATTAGAAAAACCAACAATCCACAAAACACTTCTTTTTAGCGTCAATTTGATTTGTGTGTCGAAAATTTTATAAAATTCGATGAAGAACCTTATTTTCCAAAATTTTCGATTTTAGGTTCTAAATTGACAAAAAATGAAATTACTTTTATTTTAGTCATAATTGTATATAGTTCCATGTATGATATTTGGCCTAAGGATGATTATAAATCCATTTGTTCATCCAATTTCATGAATCACCATATCAAAAAGTGAATTGATATTTCAAGCCTTAACTAGAGGGTCAAAATCGATTCTTCATGATTTATGAAAAGAACCATTGTTACCACCGCCCGCGGTGGCCGCGCGGTTAAGGCTTGGTACCCTAGACGCCGGGGGAAGAGTTCGAGACTTCGCGTTTGTAGTGCTTCAATGCTTACGCGCGACTTACCTGTGGATGGGCCAGCGGTGGGGGCCCTACCCATCCCAGGGTTTACTCTCCACCGTGAAGCGGGGCATGGAGGTTCCCTGGGTCACCAAAAAAAAAAAAAAGAACCATTGTTTTCTACTTGTTTTCTTAAGATAAGTCCAAATTAGGAGTCGGTTTTGAGAAATTCACTTTAGAACTTTTTGATTTGAGGGATTTCGCTTTCCTGAAGGCAAGAAAATCAAGCCTTCGAGCGTCAATTGAAGAAATTTAGGTTGAGACATTGAAAAATATGGTTTAATTTCATGAATCTAGGTCCAATTTTAATATTAGACCTTGATTCATTTCTAGCCTAAGTTTTAGCACTTTAATTGAAAGTCAATTTGAATATATTAGGTGATCTTACGCATGGATAATTAGTTAAACAAGTCTATTGCAACATTAATTGGAGTCAATTTCAGTTAATTTGCAATTCTAGCCATAAAATTGCAAAGTTGCTCATTTTAGCCCTTAAGGCTCGATTTTATATACCCACAGTTTTGGTTCATTGTTTTTCGCAATAATTACTCAATTAGGATGATAAAGATCCATAAATTGTATGAATGGAGTTTAATTGGTTTAATTCAATCAAATCGAACAATTTCTCCCCAAATCATGTAAATTTTCTCTTTAATTTTATCCTTAAGGGACCAAAGTGCATAAATTTTGAATTCAAAAGGGCCACAAATTCATAAACCAGCAAGAATAAGCTAGAACCGATCAAGAACCGGTCAAATTGGCATGCACCAGTCTAATCGGTTTGACTAGCCGCTGGTAAAGTAGACTGGTTTAGCCCCTTGCTAGCTAGTTCTAGACCTCCATTGACCAATTCTGGGATTCTCACTATGTGAATTTCATTCCTATGTCCTCAATTTATCATGATTCTATATATTGATCATCGAATTTCATAAATTTGTAATTTGACCCCTAATTAGGCCTTTCAGTAGAATTCTTGTTTTCAACTAAAATTTCAGCAAATCGAACCCATGCAATCGGTTGCCTGACACCTCTTAATAATGATTAAACCTTTCAAATTATGATTTGTCCATTACATTAAGATTTTGGCCATCAGATCGAATTGACGGCCAAGATTGACTAATTTGGGGATAGTATAAATAGGATTTTTCCCTTCAAAATTAGAAAGGGCTTATTTTTGCACAAAAACTCTCCCTCTCTAAACTCATTTTCTCTCTCCTCTCTCCAATTTCCGCCCTTTTTCTGACATCCTGGAATTTCAATTCTGTTTTCAATTGAATAAATTGGCCCTTTCATCGATGAGCCTATAATGCTATTTTCAAAGCTGAACACTCTTAGGATAACTAGACTATTTGGGAAATCCATTAAGGAATTTTAATGCAATGGACTAGAATTTGACCAGGAATTGACTACTTGACCGTGCTCATTTGTAGAGATCAAAGATAGGTCATTTCGATTGAGATGGGTGATCAAAGTGTGGGAGATTCCACTAGATTGAAAAATTCTTGTCAATCGGAATTAGGCCGATTATTTTGTCTTTTTTGCACCCTGTGTCCGTATTTAAAGCCTTGAGATTTTCACCAATGTGTCAAAGAGGTACATTGTGGCTTGAAGAAAATCGACCACAGGTTAATTGCACCAAAAATTTCTAAAACCTACCCAGTAGGCTAGGTTACGCTAAAATCGTACTAGATTGAAATTAACCACTAATTTGAATCTGATTTCAGAAATTAAATGTTCTGTCATGTCATGAGTCATTTTAGGAACGTCGACTCATCCTCTAGAGATTTTTTTGCAAACTGAGATTTTTGGCGAAAAGTCAAATTTGGACCCTTTTTGCCCTGGAAATTCAGGGATCCGTTTTTTATCGTGTTTTTGGGATGCAAGTTGATTCTACTGGCAAGGAAAAAATGTCAATTTGATGGAGGAATTGATTGTGGAATTTATAGGGCCTAAATGCATCAATTCAAGAGAGAATTGAAATGGAATTGGGGGAAGTTTATGGCTACTTTTTGTTGAGGAAGCCAGGGCAACCATGGTGGGGCATGGTCAAAGGGACAAAGGGGTAGGATTGAGACCAAGTGGCCCCCTACAAGCTTGTCGTCCCCCCTTCTTCTCCCTTTCCGTCGAATCCTCCATTCCAAAGTAAAAGAAGCTTTGAAAATCACAGAGAAATCGAGCTCAGCCCATCCCTTTGCCCGTCGATGCCCGCCGAAGCCGGGATAGCCACCGCAAGCTGCTCGCTCACTTGTCGCACCCTTGCAAGCCTTGCCTTCTCATCCCCCCGTTCCGCGGCCTTGTTGCGCCCTAACCATCGCCCTTTGCCACCCCGAGCTCATCCTGCCATCGTGGTTGTTGTTTAGGTCGCTGCCATCGCCTATCGTTGGCCGCCTAACCCTGCAGCAGCTCCGCTGCTCGTCCCTGCCCGTTTCAGCCTCAACCATCCACTAACCAGCCTTGTTTGGCCCAGCCACAGAAACCAAACCTAGCTAAAGTCTTAAAGCTTCGAGGCCCGCTTTGGACCACTTCCAAGACTGGAAAAGTGCCCCCTCTTTGGAGGTTGTGGCCCGTCTCCGCCTCACCATTCTCATGAACTCATCAGAATTCAAAATCGATGAGTTTACTCACCAATCTCCACTTAGGGAGCTAATTACTCTTAAGGTTTGATTAGTTTAGGTTAAACTTGGATTATGTGGTTAGTTAGAGCAGATTAGCAAATTAACGATTCGATATTGTATTTAGGTGGTTAGAGTAGTGCAATTAGCAAGTAGATAAGCTGTAGTATTTATCTAGTTAGGTTTGGAAATTTTCCGGACCCATTCCGGTATTTAATTAGACTTTTTTTGGCCTAAGTTGCATTTATTGGTATTTATTAATTAATTTTAGTAATTATTTAGTTAATTATTATTTTTCAAAAATTAGATCGGGATAGCTAGTGACCGGAATTTCGTGCTGATTTCATTGGTGTGGTTGGTTTATTTAATTGAATGCTATTTGGTGTTGATTGAGTGAAATCCATGAATTCAGGAATTTATTTCCAAAATTGAGTATTTTTGGTATTTAGTTAGAACATACCGGGCGTCGGTTTACAACACTAAAAATGTGCTTGTGAACTGTTGGAATTAATGGGATTTAAAAAAATATATATATTGTATTTTGACTAAAGTCGACATGTACCCACACATGATTATTTTTATCGGGTATGATAAAAGTTGTGTAATTATCGAATGATAAGGATGGTATATTATATCACCCTGTAAGCTTTGATGTGTCAGCTTAGTATGAGCAGTGGTATACTATATTAGCCTAAGAACTTTGATATGTCAGCTTAGCTCAAGCAGTATACCTTATCAGCTTAGTGTGAGCTGTATTATTTATCAGTTTAGAGTGAGCATTGTTAGTATATTATATCAGCCTACGAGCCTCGATATATCAATTTAGAGTGAGCAGTGTACTTTATCAACTTAGTGTGAGTTATACTATTTATCTTCAACTTAGTGTGAGCAATTCTTGATGTGATCGAACTTGATAGATAGTATCAAGTTAGTTGACCGAGAGATGGTCTTGAGGATATGGAGTCGAGTGAGTCGATTGATCGATGTTGATCTGAATTGAAATGATATATTATACTGACCTACATGAAGGAAATGAGGCAAAGGTAAGTCCTATGGCTTGTTCTTGTGCTTAGGCAGCCCATAGGGAGTATTTTCTTCCTAGTCTGGACTTACGGGGTGAACTTGCTAAGACGTCGTCTCACCCCATTGTGGGATAACATTTTCAAGTCCTTAGATGACAGCTCCTCCCAAGAGTTTTGGACAGCCGAAGAAGGTCAACGAGTAGACATCTTATATTCCGAATCATGGCAACCAAGGGGGATGGACCTATGAACTCGTGAGATCCGTGGTCTAGGTCGATAAGGGTCTACCCTATAAGGTACCTCATCAATACAGATCATGGTACCATCATGAACAGAATGGATCGAGAGAAGGTCCCATACCATAATTTGAAGTCCCTATGTCGGTGCTGGAGCTTGCTTTTAGGAAAGGCACAGCAAACCCTCCTGGTGGTTCAATGGTGGACCTGAGTCGGTCGGATCTAGTATCTCGGGTTTATTTTCAGGAGGACTTGAATTCTTGAGGATCTGTAGCACTCCACCTCCCTTTTTTTGTAGAGCTTGTACATAGATCGGCTAATATTGTATATGACCCGGGTTTGATATGTATAAAGGTGTGATTTCGTTTTCAAAAATTTGTGGCTCTACTTTTCTATCCCATCTTGTTGTTGTTTGGGGATTTATTTATTTGCTTCCGCATGCACATTAAAATGAATGGGTCGGCGATGCGTCCTGGGACATTGCAATTTAAACGAACATGAGGGATGGGCATGCGCTCGGATGGTCGGGGCGATTATGTGTACATGACGATCTAAAGCTTTGAGAGGAGATCTTATCTAAAGCTCATCGTAGCAGTTACAGCCTTCATTTTGGCAGTACGATGATGTATTTGAATCTACGTGAACACTATTGGTGGTCTGGTATGAAGGCGGATATCGCCAAACATGTCGCCAAGTATCTGACATGTTAGCAAGTGAAAGCACATCATTTTAAGCCGGCAGGACTTCTGCAACCCCCCGAGATCCCAAAGTGAAAGTAGGAACACATCACCATAGATTTCGTTACAGATTTACCGAGGAGTGAGAGAGGTAATGATTCCATTTGGGTTATGGTCAACAGACTGATGAAGTCAACTCACTTTATTGTAGTACAAAAGGACCTTGATTTGGATAGGCATGTAGATTTGTACGTGCGACAGATAGTTCGTCTACATGGAGTACCGGGTGACGATTACTTTAGACCGAGACCCAAGATTCACAGCTGCATTTTAGAAGAGCTTGCAGGCTACCTTAGGAACAAAGCTACAGTACAGTACAGCAGATCATCCTCAAATGGATGGCCAGTCTGAGAGGACAATCCAAACCCTTGAAGACATGCTGTGAGATTGTGTATTGGATTTCAAGGGAAGTTGCGAGGAACAGCTTCATCTTCTCGAGTTTGCCTTTAACAACAACTACTTGCAGAGCATTCAGATGCCTCCTTTTGAAGCGCTGTATGGCAGAGCATGCAGAACGCCAGTGTGTTGGGATGAAGTCGGGGAAAGAAAGATCACAAGCCTAGAGTTGATTCAGCAGTCAGTGGATGCAGTTGCAGTCATTAGAGGCAGACTAAAGACCGCTCAAAGCCGTCAGACAAGCTACGCAGATAAGCGCTGGAGACCTTTGGAATTTCAAGTTAGTGATCATGTTTTTCTGAAAGTCTCACCAATGAGGGGTACCTCGCGCTTTGGCAAGAAGGGAAAATTGAGTCCAAGGTACATAAGTCCTCTTGAGATTCTAGAGAGAATTGGGATCTTAGCGTATCGTCTTACACTACCACCGAGACTGGCGCAAGTGCATGACGTCTTTCACGTGTCGATGTTGAGGAAGTGTGGGCCTGACACGACTCACGTGCTTAATTTCGAGGAATTGGACATGGACGACCAAGTGTCCTACATTGAAAGCCCAGTTCAAATTGTGGATCGGAAAGAACAAATTCTGCGTACCAAGACGATCCTGTTGGTCAAAGTGATTTGGCAACACCACGGCATTGAAAGAGCAACTTGGGAGAGTGAAGAGTCAATGACAGAATTGTACCCTCACCTTTTTGCTTAAAGTATCGTAATGGTTTAAATTTCGAGAACGAAATTTTTATAAGAGGGGAAGAGTTGTGACATCCTAAAATTTTAATTCTGTTTTCAATTGAATAAATTAGGCCTTTCATCAATATGCTTATAGTGCTATGCTCAGTGCTGATCACTTTTGGGATAACTAGATTATCGGGGAAAGTCATTAAGGAATTTTAAAACATCAGACTAGAGAATTCGACCAGGAATCGACTACTCGACCGAGCTTATCTACAGATATCATTACGGCATACTTAAAAATTGATCAGAGATCAGAGATAAGTCATTTCAACTGAGATGAGTGATCAAAGTGTCGGTGATTCCACCATATTGCAAAATTCATATCGATCGGCACTAGGTCGATTTTTCTATTTTTTTGTATCCTGTGTCCGTATTTGAAGTCTCGAGATTTTCACAACAACCGAGGGTCGCCAATGTGTCGAAGAGGTACATTGTGGCTCAAAGAAAATCTACCACAAATCAATTGCACCAACAATTTCTAAAAGCTACCCGGTAGGTTAGGTCACGCTAAAATCGCGCCAGATTAAAATTAACTGTGAATTTGAATCCGATTTTAGAAAATGAAAGTTCTGTCATATCACTAGTCATTTTAGGAACGTCAACTCATCCACCAAATATTTTTTTGCAAACCGAGACTTTTCGCAAAAAGTCAAATTATGGCCGTTCTTGTCCGGGAAATTCAAGGGACCCTTCTTTTTGCATTGTTCAGATGCAAGTTGCTTCTACTGGTGAGGAAAAATTTCAATTTGATCGAGGGATCGATATTGGAATTTTATAGGGCCGAAATGCATCAATTCAAGAGAGAATTGAAGTGGAATTGGGGGAAATTTGTGCAAAATTCGTAGCCCCCCATACCCCTCAACCTTTGGACCATCTCACAAACATCTTAGGGAAGCTTTGTGGCTACTTTTTGCTGAGGTAGTCAGCCCATCCATGGTGGGGCATGGTCAAGGGGACAAAGGGATAAGATTGAGACTAAGTGGCCCCCTACAAGCTTGTTGTCTCCCCCGTCTTCTCCCTTTCTGTCGACTCACCCATTCTAGAGTAGAAGGAGCTCTGAAAATCACAAAGAAATTGAACTCAGCCCCTCCCCTTGCCCTTCGACACCCGTCGAAGCCCAAACAGCCACCGCAAGTCGCTCGCACGTCGCGCCCCTATGAGCCTCGCCTGCTCGTCTTACCGTTCCACGGCCTTGTCACGCCTTGGCCATCATCCCCACCACCCCAAGCTCGTCCTGCCATCGTGGTCACCATTTAGGTAGCCGCCGTCGCCCGTCCTTGGCCGTCCAACCCCGCAGCAACTCTGCTGCTCATCCCTGCCCATTTCAGCCTCAACCAGCCACTGTCCAGCCTTGTTTGGCCTAGCCATAGAAACCAAATCCAGCTAGGGTCTTGAAGCTTCGAGGCCCACTTTGGACTGCTTCCAGGCCTTGAAAGGTGCCCCCGTTTTAGAGTTTATGGCCTGTCTCCGCCTTGCCATCCTCGTGAACTCATCGGAATCCAAAACTGGTGAGTTTACTCACTAATCTCCACTTAAGAAGTTAATTATGCTTAAGGGTTGATTAGTTTAGGTTAAGCTTGGATTATGTGGTTAGTTAGAGTGGATTAGCAATTTAATGATTCGATATTGTATGTTAAATGGTTAGAGTAGTGCAAGTAGTAAGTAGATAAGCTGTAGTATTTATCTAGTTAGGTTTGGAAATTTTCCTGACTCGTTTCGGTATTTAATTAAACTTTTCCGACCTAAGTTGCATATATTGGTATTTATTAATTAATTTTGGTAATTATTTAATTAATGATTATTTTTTGAAATTAGACCTAGATAACCAAGGACCGGAAATTTGTGTTGGTTTCTTGGTGTGGTTGGTTTATTTAATTAAATGCTATTTGTTGTTGATTGAGTGACATCTTTGAATTTGAGAATTTATTTCCAAAATTGAGTATTTTTGGTATTTAGTTAGAAAATACTAGGCGTTGGATTACAATGCTAGAAATGTGTTTGTAACTGTTGGAATTAGTGGGATTTTCAAAAAAGAAATATTGTATTTTGGCTAAGACCGACCGTGTACCTACACACGATTATTTTTATCAAGTATGATAAAAGTGGTGAAATTGTCGAATGATCAAGATGGTATACTATATCAACTCGTGGGCTTCGATATATCAGCTTAGTGTGAGCAATATACCGATATAAAATATCCGCCTGAGGGGCTTTGATATGTCAGCTTAGCGCGAATTATCATCTTAGAGCGAGCATTGTCAGTATACTATATCAGCCTACGGGCCTCAATATATCAACTTAGAGTGAGCAGTATACTTTATCAACTTAGTGCGAATTATACTATCTATCTTCAATTTAGGGTGAGCAGTTCTTGATGTGATTGAACTTTATAGATAGTATCGAGTGGGTTGACCGAGAGTGGTCTTGATGATATGGAGTCGAGTGACTTGACTGATCGATGTTGATATAAATTGAAATGATTGATTGAATATACAATTATCTTGACCTATAGGAAGGACCTGAGGCAAAGGTTAGTCCTCTGGCTTGTACTTGTGCTTAGGCAGCCTTTGGGGTGTATTTTCTTCCTAGTCGGGACTTAAGAGGTGAACTTGCTGAGACGTCGTCTCACCCCGTTTTGGGATAACATTTTCAGGTCCTTAGATGGCAGCTCCTCCAGAGCATTTTGGAGAGTGAAGAAGGTCACCGAGCAGACATCTTATATTCTGAATCATGGGAACCAAGGGGGATGGGCCTATGAACTTGTGAGGTCCGTGGTCTGGGTCGATGAGGGTCTACCCCATAAGGTATCCCATCAATACAGATCATGGTACCGTTGTAAGCAGAATGGATCGATAAAGGTCCCATACCAGAATCTAAAGTCCCTATGTTGGGGCTAGAGGTTGTTTTTGGGAAAGGCACAGCAAACCCTCCTAGTGGTTCAATGGTGGACCTGAGTCTATCGGATCTAGGATCCCCGGTGCATACTGAGGAGGACTTGAATGCCTGAGGATCTGTAGCAATCTACCCCCTTTTTTTTGTAGAGCTTGTACCTAGATCGACTGATATTATATATCACCTAGGTTTCATATGTATAAAGGTGTGATTTGGCTTTCAAAAATTTATGGCCCTACTTTTCTATTCCATCTTCTTGTTGTTTGGATATTTATTCATTGGCTTCCGCATGCGCATTAAAATGAATGGGTCGGCGACACGTCCTAGGACGTCACAATTTAAACGACCATGAGGGATGGGCACGCGCTTGGAGGGTCAGGGCTATTGTGTGTATTTGACGATAAAGAACTTAGAAAGGAGATCTTATCTGAAGCTCATCGTAGCAATTACAACATTCATCCTGGTAGTACGAAGATGTATTGGAATCTACTTGAACACTATTGGTGGTCTGGTATGAGTGCGGACATCGCCAAACATGTCGCCAAGTGTCTGACGTGTTAGCAAATGAAATCACAGCATTGTAAGCCGAGAGGACTTCTACAACCCCTCAAGATCCTAGAGTGGAAGTAGGAACACATCATGATAGATTTCATGACAGGTTTACTGAGGAGTGAGACAGGTAATGATTCTATTTGGGTTGTGGTCGACAGACTGACGAAGTCGGCTCACGTTATTGTTGTACGAAAGGACCTTGATTTGGATAGGCATGCAGAGTTGTACATGCGACAGATAGTTCGTCTACATGGAGTGCCAATGACGATTACTTGAGACCGAGACCTGAGATTCACAGCTGCATTTTGGAAGAGCTTGTAGACTACCTTAGGAACAAAGCCGTAGTACAATACAACATATCATCCTCAGATGGATGGCCAGTCTTAGAGGATGATCCAAACCCTCAAAGACATGCTACGAGCTTGCATATTGGTTTTCAAGGGAAGCTAGGAGGAACAGCTTCATCTTGTCGAGTTTGCCTTGAACAACAGGCACTAGCAAAGCATTCATATGCCTCCTTTTGAAGCATTGCATGGCAGAACGTGCAGAACGCTAGTGTGTTGGGATGAAGTCGGGGAAAGAAAGATCATAGGCTTAGAGTTGATTCAAGAGTCAGTGGATGCAGTTATAGTCATCAGAGGCAGACTAAAGACCGCTCAGAGCCGTCAGAAAAGTTACGCAGATAAGCGCTGGAGACCTTTGGAATTTCAAGTTAGTGATCACGTTTTTCTAAAAGTCTCCCCAATGAGGGGTACCTTGTGCTTTGGCAAGAAGGGAAAACTGAGTCCAAGGTGATATAGCTAGTATGAGTACCTAGAGGGGGGGTGAATAGGTATATAAAAAAAATTTCTCGAAGCTTGCACGATATTTAAACAGTTAATGATTCAATCGCAAGAATTAAATATCAATCGAGAGACCGAGTAAGGGAAAGAGAGAATTGAACACTCGTTTATAGTGGTTCGGCTTGATTCAAGCCTACGTCCACTCTTCGCACCGATGCCCGATTGGCTGGATTCCACTATGATCAAAGAGATGTTACAAAGTGTTGATCTTCCTTGATTTCTAGGTGTAGATGATCTACCACACTCACTCAAGGCGTCACCAAGTATATACTCTCCGTATACAATTTCGCTCGAACGAGTCTCTAATAACAATCAAGGATCTTCAGACTCTGGAATTTTTCTATCAATCACACACTTTAAAACAACTAGACGTCTTCCTTTTATACTCCTTCATGCCATCATAGCCGTTGGCACTTACCAAAGGAATTCCTCCAATCTACCCGTTGGACGGAATCAATCAAGAAGATCATCCGAGCTATTTAAGGAATCTGATGATAGCGCATCAATCCTGTTCGCCCATACAATCAGGATCTCGGTTTCCATGAATAGAACTTTCCAAGATTATTTCGTCGACCAACGGATCTTCAATCGATCTTTAGATAGGAATCAAAGAATCCGAAACGATTATCCAACCAAAGAATCTATTCCAGAGGATAGGATCGAATCCTCAACCATAAACCTCGGCTTTGGATTTCCTTCGTCACTGGATTAGAAAGACTGTCAGTGAGAATAGACTTAAGTCTTGAGTCATGAGTCTTAAGTCTTGGGTCTTGAGTCTTGAGTCTTGGGTCTTGAGTCTTGAGTCTCGAGAGAACAAAGTCTTCGACTTTAAACCGACGGTCTCCGAACATCCGGACTTAGATGAAAGAAACGTTTTGTCGGCTTCAAAATATTCTACGGAAAGATTTCTCCAACAATCTCCCCTTTTTGATGGTGACAAAACTTTCTTGAAGATTTGAACAACTTTGACCCGCAAAACATTTCTCAAGCAATATGGCTAACTCATAAAGATTAATAAAACAACCGACTCGCATCCACAGAAAATTGGTTAGTCTTTCATGAGAAACACCATATAACAATACTTGAATAAATGCAATCAGTCAAGCATCATAATCCACAATCAATTCAGTCAAATTCACACCCAAGTTCAAGTTCTCAAGTCATAAACATAACCACAAAAGTCAAAGTTAAATGGTTCAAATTTTGGTTCTCCCCCTTTTTGTCAGCATTGAAAAGGGTGAGAAAGGAGTCATGTCTGCTTGGGAATGCGCACGATCTGGAAATCCCCAATGGACTGGACTACTCCTTCGAGCTTCTTCAGGTCTTCTCGCAGATGAGCTACCTCTTCTCCCTTAGCATTGGCTTGAAGTTGCAGAGCGAGGTCTTTGAATTTATCCTCCAGAGAGACTGAAGATGCTTTTCCAGCATTCTTCAAAGCTTGGATTTCACAGTCCAGAACATATATCTGGCTACGCATTTCCAGAAGAATATTCATAATACTTCGAAAATCTGCAGAATCATCCGTCTGTGTACTGGCATGAACTTTCTCTGATGCAGACGATGGTGCTTCAGTATAGTCTGGCAGATTTGGAATCGTCGTATCACCTTCTTCAGGCAATTGAGAGACCTGAACTTCTTCTGGGTCTTCTGGAGATTGTCTTAGTTCTTCACTGACAGCAGCATGAGGTGTAGACCTCTCTTGTTCACTAACTCCCCCTGTCTCTAGGACATCGAAAGGGGAAGAGTGATGATCATGCTCTTCATTTCCCTTCTCTCCAGAATTGTCAGCAGACTTTTCTTTTTCTCCTTCTTCTTCTTCTTCAACTTCTTTCTCCTTCTCTCTCTGTCTTTCCTCTTCTCTGTTCTGTTCTCCTTCTTCTCTGTTCTGCTGAAGATCTGTTTGATGAGACACAGAACGTCTTGTTCTTGTCAGCGCTTGGATAGAGGGATCTTCATCATCTTCATCTTCATCCTCAAGGATGAGAGTTCTTTTCTTCTTCTTTGATGGAGCACCAATGGCCTCCTTTCCTTTCCTTTTTGAAGCAGACTGGACTGGAGATTTCACTTTGAATTTCTCCATTGCCTTGGAGAGTTCTTGCAGACGCATCTTCATTAACATTTTCAACCCTACCACCATCTTATCACACGGTCGAACACAAAGAGTATGTGGTAGTTCAATGTTCAGATGTCTGAAGATCTTGGTCACCAGACCAGGATAAGGCAATTGTCCTTTGTCCTTTGACACTGCTTTGTACATATGGAAGAGAATAGTGTGCGAGAGAGAAAACTTCCGTCCTGAGTTGATCGCATACATCAACTTTGCTTCAGAAAGAGATACAGAAGTCTTTGATGTAGACTTCGGTCTGAGACAGTTGATCACAATCTTATGAAGCACAATGTTGATTGCTTTCATCCTGGAATAGGTAATTTTCTTCTCTACGTCCCTATCTTTGACAAGATCCAGAGTAGTACGAGCAGGTGAGACTTTGATTGGAAGATAGCGTCCCCGTTCAACTCCAACAATATCTGCCAACATATTCACATCTACCACGTAGACTTGATCTCGAACACTGAATGAAATTCTATTCGCATCCAAAAAGCTAAGATTTGAATAGAAATAAGCGGTCAGTTGATCATACCCGTCCGTAGAGTCAGAGCAAAAAGTCTCAAGTTGAAGCAAATTCAACTTTTCTCTTAAGTTCACGTTGATGGTGTCCAGAAGTCAAAATCAACACTTCTAGGGTTTATCACCCCTCTTTTCAACAAACCGAAATACGCTTTTTCCCGATCCTTGGATTTAAACAGATCCATCCGATTTCCTTTCACATTCGCCGCCACACCCATTCTAGGTTTAAATTCAAGGAACATTTTGTCATCATCGTTCCCGTCAATCGATTTTGTCCCGGCATACGAGGATCACCGGGAATGTTCTCAAGAGCCTCCACTGCCCTTCCTTTAGGAGCAATTCCCAATTCCTCCATTTTCCGCAGAAAAAGATACTCATTCCCATAATTTTTGTCCTTAAGGAAGTCATCTATATACTTTAATGAAGTGCCGGTGATTTTCAACGCACGATAAAGCTTATAGATAACAGAGGGTTTTTGGACTCTTATCGGGTCAAGATCCTCGATTATCTCTTCTTCCAGCATTTGCACCTTGTGGGGCGTGAGATGCTGAATGACGTGGAGGAGAGCGAATCGGACTTTGTCGCCGACTTGGTAAGTCTTCTTCCTCGCAAGATCGAAGTGAGTCGGTCCCTTCTCCATTCTCTCGTGGTCCCCGTTTGCGATTCTTGATGATTTCCTCGAAGACGACATCTTCCTTTGTCTATTGGAGGATTCCTTCACTTGCTTTTCCCAAGAAAAATGACCACTTTCTCGACAACGAACAGAGAGTAGAAACAGTATCGGGAGGAGAGTGCCTTTTAGGGTTTTGAAAATTGGGGGTAGAATAACCGTATATATATATATTCCTCGGATTTGAAAAGAGAAGTTTAAGCGGCATAAGGAAAGTGTACGAACACTTCTTTTCAAAATCAATAACTGCCAAAATTAACTTCCTTTAAAAAGACAAGTTTTCAAATTTCACACGAATTATATCTGAATAAAAGAACGTACCTTTTCGAGATGAGATAAACGAGAATTCGTACCTTTTAGATAGAATAGCAACTTACAGTCTTTTAGCCATGAATGATTGAGTCTCAGGATTTAAAATCTGAGTGATCAGAGTCTTAGAGATGGTGAGTCTCTAGACTTTAACTTCTTCAAGCTTCAAAATGTTGAGTCTTGAGCGAATAAAGTCGAATTGATTTTTCTCCAAAGGCTTTGTAAATATATCTGCTAGTTGACTCTTCGAATCAACAAATTGAATCGAGATTTCTCCATTTTGAATATGATCTCTAACGAAGTGATGACGAATCTCAATATGCTTTGCTCTTGAATGAAGAATTGGATTTTTGGTGAGATTGATCGCGCTGGTGTTGTCACATCTGATTTCGTGCATGAGTCTTCAATGCCAAAGTCTTGTAGCTGTTGTTTTATCCATAGAATTTGCGAACAGCAGCTTCCAAGAGCTATATACTCCGCTTCTGTCGTTGAGAGAGCTACGTGCTTTGCTTCCTTGAGAACCAAGACACCGTCCCGTTTCCAAGCAGCTTGACAAGTTCCAGGAAGTGCTCTTTCTATCGACTCGCAACCGCCAGATCTCGCATCCGAGTATCCTAGAAGATTAAAGTCTCCCCTCTTTGGATACCAAAGTCCGATGCTAGAAGATGAGGCAACGTATTTGATAATACGTTTCACGGCAATGAGATGTGATTCTCTAGGATCCGATTGAAACCTAGCAGATGCAAACACTTAACAAAATATCGGTCTAGAAGCGCAAGATAAAGAAGTGAACCGATCATGCTCCTGTACAGCTTTTGATCTACTTTCTTCCCTTCTTCATCCTTGTCTATCTTCTGAGAACATGACATTGGTATGTCGGTCTTTTTGCACTTTTCCAATCCAAATCTTTTGACAAGATCATTAGCATATTTTTCTTGGAAGATAAAAGTTTCTTCCTTCAATTGCTTTATTTGAAGGCCAAGAAAGAATGTTAATTCTCCCATCATACTCATTTCAAATTCGTCCTGCATAGACTTAGAAAATTTCTTGCAAAGACTTTCATTAGAGGATCCAAAAATAATGTCATCAACATATATTTGAACGAGTAAGAAACTTTTGTTTTCCTTTTTGATGAACAGAGTAGTATCTACTTTACCTTTGACAAATCCGTTCTGTAATAAGAACTTACTTAGTCTGTGGTACCAAGCTCGAGGTGCTTGCTTTAGACCATACAGAGCCTTTTTTAGTCTGAAGACTGAGTCTGGCTTCTTTGGGTCTTCAAATCCAGGCGGTTGTTCCACATAAACTTCCTCTTGGATAAATCCATTCGTAGAAAGCACTTTTGACGTCCATTTGGAATAACCTGAAATTTTTGTAACAAGCAAACGCAAGTAATAGACGAATAGCTTCTAACCTTGCAACCTGGTGCGTAAGTCTCGTCATAGTCTATTCCTTCTTCTTGCGTGTATCCCTTGGCCACGAGTCTTGCTTTATTGCGTACGACTTTTCCTTCTTCATTCATCTTGTTCCTGAATACCCATTTGGCTCCAATAACAGTTTTACCTTTCGGTTTAGATGTCAATTCCCAAACATCATTAATATTGAACTGTCTGAGCTCCTCTTGCATAGCTTCGATCCAGCTTTCATCAGATAAAGCTTCTTCTATGCTTTTTGGTTCAATTTCAGAGATGAGAGCAAAAAGACTAGACTCTTCACGCCTTTTGATCTCGGTGCGGATTCCTTCATTGATTTCGCCAATAATGAGATCTTTGGGATGACTGGATTTGTGTTTCCGATTCATCGGTTGATTTGCTTGGTTGATGATCTCTTTCTTTATTTGAATCTTCGAGGCTTCTTGATGTTGGACTTCCGTGAGTCCGAGATGCTTCTTGAGTTGAAGACTTTGGAAGGTCTAGAGTGAGTTCGATTCTTCATATTGAGTCGGCTGGATTCATCTTGCGCGAGTCTTGGAATTTGACATTCATTGATTCTTCCACAGACTGGCTTTTCTTGTTATAGACTCTGTAGGCTTTGCTTGATGTAGAATATCCAAGGAAGATGCCTTCATCTGATCTTTCTTCAAACTTACCAACTCGATCATTTGCATTTTTCAAAATAAAGCATTTGCAACCGAATACATGAAAGTATGAAACAATTGGCTTCTTACCTTTGAACAATTCATAGGGGGTTTTCTCAAGAATAGGTCTTAGAAAGACTCTATTTATAATATAGCAAGCAAGTTGAAACGGCTTCGGCCCAAAATCGTGAAGAAATTTTACTTTCAATTAAAAGTGTTCTAGCCATTTCTTGAAGAGATCTATTCTTTCTTTCCACAACTCCATTTTGCTCTGGAGTATACGGAGAGGAAAACATGTGATTAAAACCAGATTTATCACAGAATTTCGTAAAATCTTGATTTTCAAATTCACTTTCATGATCTGTTCTTATACTTGAAATAGCACATCCTTTTTCATTTTGAACCTTTTTAGCAAACTTCTCAAAGTACGAAAAAGTTTCTGACTTACTTGCAAGAAAATATACCCAGGTAAAGCGAGAGTAATCATCTACAATTACTAGACAATACTTCTTACCTCCAATGCTCGGGTTCTTGTTGGTCCGAAGAGATCCATATGAAGCAACCGCAGTACATGATTAGTAGAGACATGATTTATTTGCTTAAATGAATTTCTTACCTCGCTTTCCCTTTAATGCATGGAGTGCATAAGTCAGACTTTTGGTATGGCAATTTAGGTAGACCTTGAACAAGCTGCTTAGAAGAGATTTTGGCTAATTGCTTCTTGTTGATATGGCCAAGTTTTCTGTGCCATAGAACTGCTTCATCTTGAATTGAGATTAAGCATTGTTCTTCATTTGGCTTTACATCAAGGAGGTAGATGTTTCCATGCCTTTGACCCATGAAAGACTGAGTCGAATCTTTGCTAATTCATAGAACATATGCCTTCTTGAAAGGAGATCTTATAACCGCATCACACAGCCGACTAATGCTGAGTAGATTGTAGTTGAGTCCTTCCACTAGAGAGACATTGCTTATTGTGAGATTTCCAATTTTTACAGTCCCGAATCCCACAATACTTCCTTTGCTATTTCCTCCGAAAGAAACTTTTCCACCATTTACTTGAATAAGCTTAATGAAACAATTTGAGTCTCCCGTCATGTGTCTTGAGCATCCTGTCAAGATACCACTTTATCTTCTTTTTGACAGAGACCCGCATTCAAAAGAGAGTCTCAAGCTTTCTTTGGTACCCAAACTTTCTTGGGTCCTTTGGTGTTAGTAGGATGAGCATTATTAGGCCATACTCTCTTAACAGCTTCCAAACCATAGGACACTCTTTTTCAAAATGATCCCGATCTGTTACACTTAGAACACCTTAAAGCATTTCGACCTACGAGACTTTACAAAAACTCTTTTGAAATGATTTTTATAAGCCTCCCCTCGACGGTCTTTTCTTAATTCTTTCTTTTACTTTCGGAAAATCAATCAAGGGGATTGTTTCGCGTTGTCATACCTAGACCGAGACTTATTAAAGTAAGGTCTTTGGACCGAAAGCACTTTTTCAAGCTTTTCGGATCCTATCGAAAACTTCTTTGAAATATTTGATAAGTCTGTTTTTAAGAAAACATTTTCTTTCAAAAGATCATCTTCTTTTTCTTTAAGAGTAGAAACATTTAGGTCTAGACTTTTAACTCTTTCTTCTAAAATAATTTCCTTTTGTTTCAGAATTGAGTTTTCCTTTTTAAGTTCGGAAATTCTTTTGAGAGAAGTCTTGAGACGAAACACAGTTCATCAATATATTTAGAGACTTTGACAGAATTTTAAAATCACTTACCTCAAATTCACTATCGAGTCGATCCAGACGAGTCCGAGTCCGAATGTGCCATCAAACATATGTTGGCGTATTCATTATCACTCTCTTCACATTCTCGTATCACTCCAGTGTTTCAGATTTGAGAGCCTTTCGAAACTTCTCAGCTTTTCCTTTTTTTCTTTTCGAAGAGGACGGTTGGGTCCGATGTGTCCCTTCTTTTACATTCGAAGCAAACTACATCTTTGTTTGGTTCCTCATCATCAACAGACTTGGTCTCTTTGTCTCGAAAACTTTGTTTCCTTGGGATGAACCTTTCGCCTTTTCTATTCAGTTTTCTGAATCTTCTTATCATGAGAGCGAGCTCCTCATCATCCATATCATCTTCGAATCTGCATCATCGAATCGTCATTTGATTTTAGTGCAATAGACTTCTTACCTCTTGGATCTTCGTCTTCATTAATTCGTTCCACTTCGTAAGACCGAAGAGTTCCAATCAGCTCGTCTACAGATAATGGCATGATTCTTTGCGTCTCTCTTATTGAAGTCTTTATATGATTCCAATTCTTAGAGAGTCCACGCAAAAGCTTGTTCACCTTCATGGGATCAGAAATTTTTTGTCCTTGGTTCTCAAGACCATTGACAATATCTCAAAACGACTAAACATGTCGCTTATAGATTCTCCCGGTTTCATTTTGAAGGCTTCATATTGACCAAGGAGAATGTTAATTCTGGTCTCCTTCACTCGTTCTGTCCCTTCATAGGTGATGTGTAATCTATCCCATACTTCTTTTGCTGTAACACAAGAAGATATTCTGTTATATTCAGTTGGAGATAAAGCACAATATAAAGAGTAAATTGCTTTTGCATCGAGTGCTTGTCTCTTGTTTATCTCTTCTTGAGACATTCCGCTGGTTTCAATAGTGTCTTTCCCTCTTTCAGAGATTGATGCAGCAGCAGGAGTGATTCCTCTTTCCACAACGTCCCATTCCAGAGGATCCTTTGATCGTAGGAAAGCTTTCATCTTGTTCTTCCAGATGTTGTAATCCTTTCCATCGAAGTAGGGAGGTCTGGTATTGCTTTGCCCCTCCATCGCCCCGGTGCTAGCATACTAGCCATGGATCTTTTACTCTGAAGTAAAACACTTCAAACAAAGTAAGAACACGGGCTCTGATACCAATTGATATAGCTAGTATGAGTACCTAGAGGGGGGGTGAATAGGTATATAAAAAAAATTTCTCGGAGCTTGCACGATATTTAAACAGTTAATGATTCAATCGCAAGAATTAAATATCAATCGAGAGACTCGAGTAAGGGAAAGAGAGAATTGAACACTCGTTTATAGTGGTTCGGCTTGATTCAAGCCTACGTCCACTCTTCGCACCGACAGCCGATTGGCTGGATTCCACTATGATCAAAGAGATGTTACAGTGTTGATCTTCCTTGATTTCTAGGTGTAGATGATCTACCACACTCACTCAAGGCGTCACCAAGTATATACTCTCTCTGTATACAATTTCGCTCGAACAGTCTCTAATAACAATCAAGGATCTTCAGACTCTGGAATTTTTCTATCAATCACACACTTTAAAACAACTAGACGTCTTCCTTTTATACTCCTTCATGCCATCATAGCCGTTGGCACTTACCAAAGGAATTCCTCCAATCTACCCGTTGGACGGAATCAATCAAGAAGATCATCCGAGCTATTTAAGGAATCTGATGATAGCCCATCAATCCTGTTCGCCCATACAATCAGGATCTCGGTTTCCATGAATAGAACTTTCCAAGATTATTTCGTCGACCAACGGATCTTCAATCGATCTTTAGATAGGAATCAAAGAATCCGAAACGATTATCCAACCAAAGAATCTATTCCAGAGGATAGGATCGAATCCTCAACCATAAACCTCGGCTTTGGATTTCCTTCGTCACTGGATTAGAAAGACTGTCAGTGAGAATAGACTTAAGTCTTGAGTCATGAGTCTTAAGTCTTGGGTCTTGAGTCTTGAGTCTCGAGAGAACAAAGTCTTCAGACTTTAAACTGACGGTCTCCGAACATCCAGACTTAGACTGAAAGAAACGTTTTGTCAGCTTCAAAATATTCTGGAAAGATTTCTCCAACACAAGGTACGTAGGTCCCTTTGCGATTCTAGAAAGAATCAAGATCCTAGCGTATTGTCTTGCACTACCGCCGAGATTGGTGCAAGTGTATGACGTCTTTCACGTGTCGATATTGAGGAAGTATGAGCCTGACCTAACCCACGTGCTTAATTTCGAGGAATTGGACGTGGACGACCGAGTGTTGTATGTTGAAAGTGCGATTCAAATTGTGGATCGGAAAGAACAAATTTTGCGTACCAAGACGATCTCGTTGGTCAAATTTTGCGTAACAAGATGATCTCATTGGTCAAATTTTGCAACACTACGGCACTGAAGGAGCAACTTGGGAGAGTGAAGAGTCAAGGAGACAATTGTACCCCCACCTTTTCGCTTAAAGTATTGTAATGGTTTAAATTTCGAAGATAAAATTTTTATAAGAGGGGATTAGTTGTGACATCCCAAAATTTCAATTATGTTTTCAATTGAATAAATCGGGCCTTTCATCGACACACCTCCAGTGCTATTCTCAGAGCATATCACTCTTGGGATAACTAGACTATCTAGGAAAGCCATTAAGGAATTTTAATACAATAAACTAAATAATTCGACAAGGAATCGACTACTCGACCATGCTTATCTACAGAGATCATTACGGAACCGTTAAAAATCGATCAGAGATCAGAGATAGATCGTTTCGACTAAGATGGGTGATCAAAGTGTGGGTGATTCAACTATATTGCAAAATTCTCATCGATCGGCACTAGGCCAATTTTTCTGTCTTTTTGGTACCCTTTGTCCATATCTAAAGCCTCGAGATTTTCACGGCAACCGAGGGTCGCCAGTGTGTCGAAGAGGTACATTGTGGCTCGAAGAAAATGGACCACGAATCAATTGGACCAAAAATATCTAAAAGCTACCCGGTAGGCTAGGTCATGCTAAAATCGCATCAAATTGAAATTAACTGCGAATTTGAATCCGATTTCAGAAATTCAAAGTTTTGTTATGTCACGAGTCACTTTAGGATCATCGACTCATCCTCCCAAGATTTTTCTACAATCCAAGATTTTTGGCGAAAAGTCAAATTAGGGCCGTTTTTGTCTGGGAAATTCATGGGACCATTTTTTATCGCATTTTTGGGGATGCAAGTTGGTTCTACTAGTGAGGAAAAATGTCAATTTGATCATGGAATCAATGGTGGAATTTTATAGGGCCGAAATGCATCAATTCAAGAGAGAATTGAAGTGGAATTGGGGGAAATTTGTGCAAAATTCGTAGCCCCCCATGCCCCTCAACCTTTGGAACATCTCATAAGCTTTCTAGGGAAGTTTCGTTGCTACTTTTTGCCGAGGAAGCCAGCCCATCCATGGTGGGGCATGGTCAAGGGGACAAAGGGGTAAGATTGAGACCAAGTGGCCCCTTCCAAGCTCGTTGTCCCCCCCTTCTTCTCCCTTTTCGTCGACTCCTCCATTCCAGAGTAGAAGAAGTTCTGAAAATCACAGAGAAACCGAGCTCAGCCCCTCCCTTTGCTCGTCGACAGTTGCCAAAGCCTTGACAGCCACCGCAAGCCGCTCTATGGCACCCCCACGACGGCCCCCGATCCATTAAGGTCGCCACAGATCATGTCCTTTCTCTTTACCTGAAAGTCTATTACTCTGATACCATAAAATTTTGGAAAGTCCCTGAGTCTTGGGGGTTTACATCTTTTAGATCGGTTCCTGCGCAATTTATATGGCGGAAGTGTATCCAACAACTTCGTTCCTTATATTAAAAAAAGATGGACACCAACTAAACATTTTTATAGGTAAAAGCCGAACACTTTTATTTACCTAAACCAAATGGACATCATTCGTTGGTACACCAAAAGGCCATAATCTTCTATACTCGGCTATATTTCAAAAGATGACCGACATCTTTTCTAACAGTCATATACTTAAAGTCCATCGATCAGTGTCGGCATCCAAAGGTTTCTTTCTCTATTGTCCTCCTCCTTGTGGTCATATCCAACCACTCGGTCCATCTACTGGTGGCGGTGGTAGCAGAGGTATCTTGTCTAGTCTGAAATGTCAGTCCCTAAACGGGATGAGTACAACCACTCAGCAGTAAAAGATTCATTAAGCTATATCATGCAGTACCATCAATATCTAGATTCATACAAGATAGACAAAGACAGGCAATCAAGGGATAAATATGCATCAAAATCAGGAAATTTTTTAACGCAATGGCAAATGCAATTTCAAAGGAATCAAAATGCATCATGTCCAATTATACAAGTCCCGATCATAAGGCCAAATTGTAATGACACATCCCATTCCATGCCATACAATTTAGTCCTATAACTAGACCACACACACATTTAGTAGAATCATCCGTTTTATCATTCAAAATGTTTCATCCCCCAGAGGACCAATGTTTGCGTCCCTCCGGGCATTCGCATCTACCCTGGCATCTCGAAAGCCTTCGACATTCAGCCACTAGGGCCACCAGGCATTTGGAGCGTATCACACCTCCAAGCATCTCGTACCCCACCTGGCATCACGAGGAAACCCTTCGAGATTCACCATGAGGATGGTTACCCCGGCCCTCCGGATTTACATACCGACTAGCATACAATCGGGCATCCCGATGCTCCCAGGGAAAACCTCTGAGCATGTATTCATAATACAACCAAGCATCCAAAGGACATCGACTCATTCGAACCTCTGGGCATCCCGACTCCTGGGGCATTGTTGACCTGAGGGTTCAACGGTAACAATTAACATCTTAATATCAAAAACACTTTTCAATGCAATGACAAGATGTCCCATGAGTCTTCGTCACGTCTCAATATTGCATGATATGCTGAATGCCAATATCATCATGTCAAATAACAACTCAAGATGCATTCACCTTTGGGACAAAATGAGCAAATTCGAAATAAAACAGCTCAAATATCAGAATGTACAGCTTTAGTAAAAATTTCGGAATAACCTCTAAACGAACTCAGAAAATTCCAAAATTTTGATATGTTATAGATGAGACCTAAAGGAAATAATTTCATGAAGGACACGAAGCCAAATTCGTCATGTATAAAGAGTAATAGTTTGCTGTTTCTTTAAAAGTTCTGCAGTAAACTTTCAGATTCAGTACCTACAGAAAATAATTCGTTTCACCACCTAAATCCTATCCGTTTGCTATCAAATTTTGATATGATATTCCTAAGGATGTGTCTTACAACTTTCATTAAGGGTTTGAGGGTTCAATTCTACCTATGAAATTACAGAAAATTCGTGGAATCATTAAAGATCATGATGTCTTCTACAGTACAGCTTACTGGTTTAAGGTAAATACTCTTACCAACACATTTTCTCATTTACCTTGCTATAACTAGATGCCAAACTTGATCTAATGAATTTTATCTCATGTAAACTTGTTCTTTTCCTTACCTTCATCATTAGAATTCAAGGCGAAACAAAACAAAAGGTTTTCTACCTATATTTCTCTAGAACAGAAACACCTTATACCACCTTCTTCCTTTCTAGCTCAATCAAACAAGTGGTTTCTCTACCAATTTCTTTTACAGCAACTCAAAACTCTTCCACAGCATCTAAGGTTAATCACAGTAGGTTTTTGCTCTTATAGAAACCTTCCACAGTTCGGTACAGAGAAAATATTTACACTTCGGCTCACCTACTGCAACATACCTCACTCTATCTCACTCGACAACAACCACCACACCTTGCTTGACCAACACAGCCATCTTACACTCAATTTTCGAGACATGCAAGACCCTAAAGCAACATGCAATGACTGGTAGCTTCAATCTAGGACTCATCTAACACAATCCAACACAAAACAACAACATCACAATCAATCCTCCACAGATCGACATTTAGTTTTCATCTCAACCTTTCCTCAAGTCTATTGCACTGCACTAGACAACAACAGCACAACATCACATAGATTAATGAACTTTCACTTGCCTCTAGTTCCTTAGCTTGACAACAAGCAAAAATAGAGGGTTCGTGGGTCTCAGGCGTGGCTCAACAACGACGAAAACAAGCAGCAACAACGGCCGCGGCACACACACGAGCACGGACAGAGGGGCGGTCTTCCTCCTTTCCTCCTCACTCTCGCTCGCTGCACGCTCACGCATCTCTCTTGCCCCCCCCCCCCGCTGCACTCGCTTTCTTTTCTTGCTCAGGTTTTACTCGGTTCTTTCTCTCTCTTCCCTTCCATTCGGAACTTTTTAATTCTTTGATTAACTAATTAATCAATCTTTGGATGCAGGTGATTCGGTGGCTTCAAGGGAGAGAGACAAGTGGAGAGTGGCGTGGCAAGCAGCAGCCTCCTTTCCCTGTTGCCAGCTCCATGGCTTCGCTGGCCTCCTCCTCCTCCACGTGTCCAATGATGAAGGCTTCTTGGTCAACAAAGCTGAAGAAAAATTTGAGGTGTGTTGACCCCAAATTGTCGAGCAAATGGGGAGAAGTGTGGGGCAGCTTGTACCTAGACGTTCCCCCCACTCCATGTTTGTACAAATATCTCCACGCATGGCCGAATTTTCCTTCTTTCAGATCTCTAGGAAATCACTTAAATCAAGGTCCAAATTCCCTTCTCATTTCATATATACTTAGATGGTACCGACGATGATGAGTTCCGCTAATAATTTCATCAATCCGTGGCATGTCGTCATTTTTACAAGATCAATAGAAAATAATCGGATGATGTTGGTCTCACTCGAACATGAAAAGGGTTTCCGACAAGACTATAGTTTACTCGACGATCGAGCCATTACAATACGTAGCGCTTCGGCCCAATGATGAAAATAAAACAACATCCATTACTCAAAATTTCTCGGATATCTAAGGGTTGTCTCAAAATTTCTCGGATGCCACATGCTCGCTCACCCGTCATGCCCCCGTGAGCCTCGCCTGCTTGTCCCGCCGTTCCGTGGCCTTATCGTGCCCTGGCCGTCGCCCCCTACCACCCTGAGCTCCACCCTAGCTGTCCAACCCCTTAGCAACTCTGCCGCCCGTCCTAACCCGGTTCAGCCTCAACCAGCCATTGTCCAGCCTTGTTTGGCCAAGCTACAGAAACTAAACCTAGCTAGGGTCTTGAAGCTTTGGGGCCCGCTTTGGACCTTTTCCAGGCCTTGAAAGGTGCCCATGCTTTAGGTTTGTGGCTTGTCTCCACCTCGCCGTCCTTGTGAACTCATTGGAATTCAAAACCGGTGAGTTTACTCACTAATCTCCAGTTAAGGAGTTAATTATGCTTAAGGGTTAACTAGTTTAGGTAAAGCTTGGATTAGGTGGTTAGTTAAAGTGGATTAGCAATTTAATGACTCGATATTGTATGTTAAATGGTTAGAGTAGTGCAATTAGCAAGTAGATAAGCTGTAGTATTTATCTAGTTAGGTTCGGAAATTTTCCGAACCCGTTTCAGTATTTAATTAAGTTTTTCTAGTCTAAGTTGCATTTATTGGTTTTTATTAATTAATTTTGGTAATTATTTAATTAATGATTATTTTCCGTAAATTAGACCGGGATAGCCGGCAACCGGAATTTCGTGCTGCTTTCATTGGTGTGGTTGGTTTATTTAATTGAATGCTATTTGGTGTTGATTGAGTGAAATCTATGAATTTGAGAATTTATTTCCAAAATTGAGTATTTTCGGTATTTAGTTAGAAAATACCGAGCATCGGTTTACAATGCCAAAAATGTGTTTGTGAACTATTGGAATTAGTGAGATTTTCAAAAAGGAAAATATTGTATTTTGGCTAAGGCCGAATGTGTACCTACACACGATTATTTTTATCAGGTATGATAAAAGTAGTGAAATTGTCAAATGATCAAGATACTATATCAGCCTGTGGGCTTTGATACGTCAGCTTAGTGTGAGCAATATATCAGTATATGATATCATCCTGAGGGCTTTGATAAGTCAACTTAGCGCAAACAGTGTACCTTATTAGCTTAGTGTGAGCTATATTATTTATCAAATTAGAGTGAGCATTGTCAGTATATTATATTAGCCTCTGGGCCTTGATATATCAGCTTAGAGTGAGCAGTATACTTTATCAGCTTAGTGCGAACTATACTATCTATCTTTAGCTTAGGGTGAGCAGTTCTTGATGTGATCGAACTTTATAGATAGTAACGAGTGGGTTGACCGAGAGATGGTCTTGATGATATGGAGTCGAGTGAGTAAACTAATCGATGTTGATCTAAATTGAAATGATTGATTGAATATACAATTGTACTGATTTGCAAAAAGGAACTGAGGCAAAGGTAAGTCCTCTAGCTTGCGCTTGTGCTTAGGCAGCCCTTGGGGCGTATTTTCTTCCTAGTCGAGACTTAGGGGGTGATCTTGCTGAGATGTCATCTCACCCCGTTGTGGGATAACATTTTCAGGTCCTTAGATTGCAGCTTCTCCCGAGCATTTTGGATAGTGAAGAAGGTCACCGAGCAGACATCTTATATTCCGAATCATGGGAACCAAGGGGGATGGGCCTATGAACTCATGAGGTTCATCATCTGCGTCGATGAGGGTCTACCCCATAAGGTACCCCATCAATATAGATCATGGTACCGTCGTGAACGGAATTGACCGATTGAACATCCCATACCAGAATCTAAAGTCCCTATGTTGGAACTGGAGGTTGCTTTTGGGAAAGGCACAGTAGACCCTCCTGGTGGTTCAGTGGTGGACTCGAGTCTATCGAATCCAGGATCCTCAGTGTATTCTGAGGAGGACTCGTATGCTTGAGGATCTATAGGACTCTACCCCCCTTTTTTGTAGACCTTGTACATAGATTGTCTAATATTGTATATGACCCAGGTTTGATATGTATAAAGGTGTGATTTGGATTTCAAAAATTTGTGGCCTTACTTTTCTATCTCATCTTGTTGTTGTCTAGGGATTTATTTATTCGCTTTTGTATGTGCATTAAAATTAATGGGTTGGGGATGTGTCCTAGGACGTTGTAATTTAAACGACCACGAGGGATGGGCACGCCCTCGGAGGGTCAGGGTGTGACACTTTTCCTCTTTCTCCTTCCTCTCTCTACCTGCGCCTAGTTACCTCACCGCCAGAACGATTTGTCAGAAGTCAACATCCCCACCAGCAGTGTTTCCTCTCTAGCGACCATCTCTAGCTCGTTCCTGATCTAATTAAATCGCTCCAATCAGCCCGCACGAGCTATTTCGTGATTGTCTTCCTAAACCAGTGTCCTCGCTGGTTAGTCCTTCTTAGACTGCCTGAAGTAGCAGTCTGGTAACTCAAATAGGCGAAGCAACCTCTGCCGATTTACTCATAACTCCTTCCCCAGCCTCCCTATGGTCGGACCACATCCGATCCAATCTTTAGTGGCCCCACAATGATCTATTCCAGGTTGTGAAGAACCAATCCATTTTTGGACGGATTGAGTTCCTCGGTTGAATCGACGGCTAGCAATAGTTCAACCAATGTCGGACCATATCTGATCCATTCCCAAAGGCATCTTAGACGATGTTGTGGTCGGAATCCAGCAAGCCGATCACCGGATACTCTTTGATGACCCCAATCACCTTCGGTGTTCCCTAACCGATCTAGCTTTGGACCGGTTCTACTTGTGATTCAAGCCGACGGCCTGATCCACTCTTTAATTTCCCCGTAGTGATCCGGTTCTATCCTTGGATGCTAGATTGAGTCCCCATCATATTTTGGCAAGAAAGTTTTCATCCAATCATGCCAAACCGACGAAATTGCACGAAAGGTAACGGTCTTGAACTTCAATCCAATGAAGTGAGATTAGAATAGCTAAACAAGGTTAGGATTCGCACTTATGAACTATATAAATGCTTAGATCTGTTGATTGATTGGCTAGATCATTGAATTGCTGAGATTGAATGGAGATTAAAGATGAATTTTGGTTGATTATGTGATTTTGATGCAATTCTGCAATTTTTGTGCTTTGAGATGTGGTTACTGTTTGGTCAAAAATGAGGCTTTAGATGGCCTTATTTCGACTCGAAATTTCCAGACCTAGAAAGTATGTTTTGAGACATTCGATTTGATTAGTCGCATGACCCGAATGATCAACATTTTACCCCTGAAAAATGCCTTGCAATTTGCTTGATTCTGCTGATTTTTTAATGTGTTTTAAGTTCTATTCTTAGTCCACCTCAGAATTTTTCTATCTTTGTACTAAACTCTGTGATTAATTTTTGACAAAGTTGCCTTTACAAGATTTGTTCCAAATTGTTTTGGGAATGCCTTTATCTTTTCTGGATTGTCAAAACCACTGAAATTTGAGTATATGTCAGTATGCCCTATACTAATTCGAGGCATATTCAAGCAAAATTGAGCATATGGATGAGCTTGTTTAACCTTAGGATCCTCATGAGGATTGAAATAAGTGCTGTGTGCTTTCTATCAGTACGATTTGCATGATTTCATTGCCATTCGGTATGTCAATCACATGTGCAAACATATATTGATGCTGTTGCAATTAGGTCATTAAGTAATGCATACCTGTTTTGCGATTTTCATCATGATTTGTGTGTTCATAATTAGGCTTTGATGTCTCAAAGGAGAATGCTTGCCATTACGTATTCGATGTGCCAAATTTTTTGTTATATTTTTGCACATTCCTAGGTGACCTGTATTGTCATGTTGAATTCAGCTTAATGCCTTATCATGTTCATGTTTTATCATGCTTGCTTGGGTCTCTTAGAGACCAAATCTCATATAGGTGCCTTCTTGACTATTGAACCATGCATTACAAGCTTCAGGTACATATGTGGTTCATCAGGATTGAATGCAATTTCGTATGTGAAAATCATCACAATTATGTGGGTTGCACTTAGAAATTCTCAAATATGTCATTATAGTCTTAATTCATGTTGCAATGACATTGACTCGTATGATATTTTCGCATGCCTGCCTAGGGTTAGATATATTTCCTAATCAGTTGTCGCATCTAATTCTTGGTCGTGTGTGGTTTTCATGTTGTTTGTATATTGCATAAGTGATTTTAAGACTTAATAATGCATACTTGCCTCAGGTTTCTTAATGGCTGACATGCACACTTTCACAAATCTCAACTTTAGAGCACAGAATTGAACTTAGGCCCTTCTAGGAAGTCGTAATGCACACCTAGACCTTTCAAATGCCATTAGTTTTATGCAATTTGCTCATCGTTGAGCCCATTTTCTATTTTTCATAAGTTCGATTAGAATTCAGACTCAGGATTAAATTCAGAGCCCTATTTTGACCCCTGTTTAGACAGACCTTTGCTATTTTTGTAACAATTCAGTAGGGATTCTTGAGTCGGACCCTCAATAAAGTTTGTTTATCACTTTTTATCTGTGTTGTGGTAAAATTTCATGATTTTTGGACTTCATGTGGTGGGATAAATCTCATTTGCAATGACTTGATGTCCTATTGATTTGGCAATTTCCTGAAGCATTGTTGTCTATTGTGAGATTTTTATAGAATGATGCTAAGCTCTTTTACAGAAACTTTCTCACGAAATTTATTTCATGTCACGTTATGCATGTCATATAATATTTTTAGAGCTAAAATGTCAATGGGCGCTACTCAATTTTTGCCGATCCGATATTCTTTGTCTGAAACGTTCTGTTTTAGGTTTTTGTTGTGATTGCTTGCTTAGAGCTTTTAGGCTAGTTTGTGCATGAAATTATGAGATATCATATTCATGAAATTTGTTCTAAATCCCTTGATCTTCATTGTCAAAAGGTTTCCAACAAAGGAATTAACATTTTCAATCACATTTTTTCTCGATCTCAATTGGAAATGCCTTTCTTTGTACATCGAAATTGCTTAGGTCCATATGATGTCCCCTATTTCAAATGCTTTAAAATCTTCGAAGTACTATGCTTTGAAATAGGAATTAACATGGTTTTAGACTGTATCGAAAATGTTTATGAAGTCTATAAGTGCATGATATGGGAGCCCAAGACCAACTTAGACATTTAAGTGTGTTCCATAATCAAGATGTTTTTTTTATCATAATTTCTTCCAAAATCCTTACAATGTTCGATTTGACATTGAGATTATCAAAACTTGGGTCGAATTTAAATTGTCTATGATGCTTATGAGTGCTTGATATGCACAACAAACTAGCCTTGGCAATTAAATGCGTTCCATAGCCATGACGATCCTTTGTCAAAAAATCCTCTTTTCCTTTCTCAAAATTCCAAATTCACCTTTTGAAATATCACATGGACCACTCATGCATAAAATGTATCAATGATTAGAAATGCTTGTGTTTATGATTAGTGTGTGCCTATTGAATAAGTGACCCGCTAATGGTTCACTCATCTAATTGATTGATTGGGAAATATGACTCAAAAAGTCTGTTTGTGTGTTTAATTCATGTCAATGCTTGTGGATTCTACATGTATGTTAGGTGTGATGTTTGATACCAAGGGAAAACTTTGGGAAATCACCTAGAACATCTCTTAGGGACTTACAACTGCTATTGGACATGTGAGAACATAAATAGTCAATAATGGCTATAAGTCATAAAATGAATTGCGTAGGTGTCCGGTGAGACCCACGCATGAATTGCAAAGGTGATCTCGATGCCCAAATTTGATTGATCATTCTTGATCATGTGACATGCTTTTGATTGTTTTGTCATAGATGAATGTTTCTTTCCACTGTATTTTCCTAATTCTAGTTTCTAAGTTAGAATTAGATTATGCCCATGGAGGTTCAAGATCATCGAGACATGAAGATGGTGAAAGTCGATGTCCATTCCGACTATACTTTTGTATCCATTTTCCCAATATATGTTCCGGATTGCCATTTGTATAAACATCTGATGAGGTGCAGGTTTTATTTTTCGCATTTTATTTTTGTTCATTGTTATGATTGTATAATAGATTTACCGTTTTACTTAGTTATTTACTTACCACCCCGCACTTTAAATTCAATTGTGTGATTTCTGTTATCTTCTTTAGAAATAGAATGACACGAAAATGATTATCCACATATGATCACTTAGATTAGGTTAAACAATTCTAAAAAAGTAAAAAGACATGCATTATCACCTTAGGTAATACAACACATTGTTAGGTACCGAAAAGGCACTAATAGAAATATTAGCGTAACCCAAGTTCTCGAACCTAGATATCTAGTTTTATAGAAATTGAGGGACAGTTACTGACTTGATTGGGTTCTCTAATCGATCCCCAAAAATGAGGTTAGTAGCGACTCTCGTCTTATTTCTAGGTTGTCTTAAAACAACTAATTAACAAACAAACCCATCGTTAGGGGTATGAGTCTCGACGAGGCTCATTGTGGTTTAGCATACCCGCTATGGAAAGCTCCTAATAGATGAAGTGATGCCATCCTTAAGGAAGAGAGTACTAATGGGAGGACTATCACGGTAAAGGTACCCCAAATTTTGAGTCTCCACTTCCTCTTTCCATGTGTGTAGCTTGTGTGGGTACAAATCACGACACCTTTCGTTGTCACGAGAGGTATGAGCTTGGGAGAGGTCACAACCGTGATCGAGTGAACTCACAATTTGTTTTGTCCACAAAAGGCAAGTTGATGACATCCTTTTATGCTTGTGAACCATGAAGGAGCTCTCAGAGTCAAATACCTCTAAACTTGACCTTCCTCCTTCCTTTCCCCCGAGAGGGTCGAGTCACGACACATGTCAACAATTTTCATTGGCTTATTGTAGTTAATGAAATACTTAATTGCATCAATTTGACATGCTTTAAAACTTCATTTCACTTGTTAAAATTTTTTAAGTGCAATTGAATTTTGGCAACAAATTTTATAATTTCCAATGCACTTATTTCTATTTTGAAAAGTACCCAAGAGTAACAGTTGTTAATACTTGGTTTTTGTCAACACGTCATTAAAGGTAAAAACTTGAGATTAAAGTTTCTCCTTGCATTTAGACCAGTTTCTTAAGTAAAAAGTGTCATTTTTCATTTTTTTTTCATTGGCACTTCATTTGTACTTAGTTTCCTTGCCATTTTCATCAATAAGCAAAGAGTTGACTTTCGAGTTAATTATTTGGTCAACCCTTTCACTTAAAAGTCAACATCGAGTCAAAATTTAGTCTTTTTTTTGTCCAAAAACTCCCAAATACTCCCAATTTCACTTTTGCATTTAGAAATTTCAAAAATAAAAAACCCAAAGATTGACCATTAATTATCATTTTAATAATTAATCACTGAAGGGTTGATTTTTTGTAAATGCTTTGACCAAAAAATTAAAAACTGTGAAAATCCACAAATCATCTTATTTTACTTTCAATTTGATTTTGGCATCCAAAATTTCTCAAAAATCGATGAAGAACCTAATCTTTTAAATTTTTTTTCGGATTTAAGTTCAAAATCAGCCAAAATAAATTTGCTATATTTCTAGTCATATTTTAGTCTTGTTTTCTCCGCAACATTTGATCTATAGGCCATTTTGCACCCACTGATAAACCAATTTTTGAATCCCACATTCAAGGTAAAAATCTTTGATTTCGACCCTAATTAACGATCCCGATTGATCCTTAATGATTAGAAATATTGTGCATTCAATGAATATATTTTCTTAGTGGCTATCCAAAACTATTGACATCTGATTTTTAAGCGATGTGTCATTAAAGATAAAAAAAATCGAGATTAGGGTTTGCGATCACGGCGGAGCCTGTTTCTCGACCAAAAAGTGTCATTTTCCATTTCTTTCTTTTGCTTTGTTATTTTTAAATGATTTCCTATTCATTTCCATTGAAAACCCAAAAGTTAAATGATTGACTTTTGGATTGACTTTTTGATTAATATTTTGATCAAAAGTCAATCATAAGTCAACCTTGCGTCAAATGTTATTTTTTTGCACAAAAAGATGTTCAACAGTCTTAATTTCACTTTCACCAAGTAAATTTTCAAAAATTTCAAAAATTTGACCAAAAAATTAACATTTTAGAAAAAGTCAACTAGAGTTGACTTTAAATAAAGCCTTTGACCAAAAAATTGAAAATAAAAAATCCACAAAACACTCAATTTTAGTTTCAATTTGACTTTAGCATAGAAAACTTTACAAAAATCGATTAAGAACCATGTTTTCCATTTTTATTTTTTATTTTAGGTTCAAAATCGGACAAAAGTAAAATTACTTTAGTTCTATTCAAAATTAAGCATAATTCCTTTTACGACATTTGATCTAGAGACCATTATTGATTTATTTGTTTATTCAATTTCAAAAACGATCATGACCAAATGTGAATTGTCACTTTTAGTCCTAATTGGGAGGCCTAAATCAATTCTTCATGATTTTTGAACGGACGCTTCCATTTTGCTCATTTTCTTGATATAAGTCCGAATTCGGAGGCCATTTTAGGAGATTCATGCGGGATCTTTTCAATTTGAGGAATTTAACTTTCTTGAATATAGGAAAACCAAGCTAATGAACTTGAATTAAAGAAATTCAAGTTGACTTATTTGAGATTGAGTATTAATTTCGCAAGTCAAAGTTCAATTTCACCATTAAACCTTGATTAATTTTTAGAATAAGAGTTTTGACATCAATTCAAGTCAATTTGGATACAATAGGTTACCTTAGGTATTAACAATTAATCGAATAGGTGTCTCGCGATATCAATTGAATCCGATTTCGATTGATTCGCGATTTCGATTGAGAGATTACGTGAAATTATTCAGTTTGGCCTATAACGTTCAATTACATGTACCCATGGTGTAAGACCATTAATTTTCATGTTAATCAAGTAATTAGGCCAATAGAGAATTATCCGATCACATTTATATTTTTTAATTGGCTTAATCTCCTTAGAACAGACCGTTTTTTCTCGGATTGGATAAGTTTTCCTTCCAATTTGGTCCCTCTATATAGAATTTAGGATGCCAAGGACAGACCAGCCAAAATCGCCCAAGAACTAGTTCAATTGGCTTAAATTGATACAATTGGCCATCAGCGGAGGTCGGTTCAGCCCTCCGCCGATCAGCTCTCGATGGTTGGCTACCACATATGGATTCCTCATCATGCCGTTTCATCTCTATACCCTTAATTTTCCAGATTTTACGAAAATATCCCTAAGTTTTGTGAAATTACAAAATTGTCCCTCATGAGGCTTTAATTGCAAATTTAGTTTAAACTTTTGATTTTTGTGCATCGACACATCCAGACGATCATATGACACATTTTGTCTATGATCAATCCCCAACGAACTTAATTGGGCCATTCGATCAAGTTTTGATCGACGGATGGAATCAATGATTGAGCTTAGATCTCAAAGGGGACTATATAAGTATTTTTCCCTCCAAAACTTGGGGGGGGGGGGGGCGCTTTATTTTCACACTTTTATAGATTAGAGCATGCATAAGCTCTAGAAATTCTCTCTCTCTCCCTCCATTTTTCCCGCCATATCTCCTCTCTCTCTCTCTCTTCCATGTGGCTGCAACCACCACCAGTTCATGGTATGACCGATGGCCCTTGGCACCATTCACCGTCATTGGTGTCCCTCAACTCCTATTTTACCTTCCTAATGCTGGTGCCTTCTCATTCGATCACTGGTGAACCCCATCCAGCAGCTTCTTCTCTATTGCCTTGAAGATTGGTGTTCACGCCAGTGGTGACTTTGCTGGCTTCCCATTGCTGATCAGCATTGTTCGACAATCCCTCGATGGTCCGATCACCACCAATCAACCTCTAGTTGAATCTCTGACCATCTAGTGGTCAGAGTTGTATCAAAAAGCCACCATAACAGCTCCGGTGGGTCATCATTTTTCTAGTAGTTTGAGCCGGTCCAACCGAGCCTGATCCCTTTTAACCGTGAACCGACTATTCAATCAACCCTAATCTAGTCCTCAGGTGATCCATGGTGTCCATCTGGCGATCCTCAAAGTTCGTGAGGTGATTCGGAGTCTTGATTGTCAATCGATCTTGTTTGATTTAGTAAAATTGCAAAAAGGTAAATCATTGAAATGTGAATCCGATGAAGCAAGATCGAAATAGTTAATCGAGGCCAAGATTCAAACCTAAGACTATATCTTATATTTAGATCTAAGATTTGAATGCTATGTGATGATATTTAATGACCTGTGTTCATTGAAGATGAGGTTGAACATGATTTTGCATGATTTACCTTGTTCTGCAAAAATCATATGTTTGTAAACGACCTTTTGTTGGGCTGATTTGAGGTCCTAAGCCTTGTTATTTTCCTAGAGGTGTTCTAAATATATGATCTACATTCGATAAGCTTTGATTTGATAGGTTATAGGTCTTGAATGGAGTTTCTTTGATACTTGAGTTACATCTCGAAAGTTGGATGATTCTGTTGGTTTTATGCAATGTTATGGTATTTTGATGTTTAAGCGTATTATCCGTTTGTTAATTTTCTACTAATTTTTGTGTTGATATTTTGGAGATAGTTTTTTCATGGAAGTTGTATGAAAATGTGTTGGTCAGATCATACTTTTTTTTTTCTTAATAGAATTTTTGGAGTAGATTTGGTTAGACAAAACTTTGAAAAATCGTCACTAGGTCAGTCTATCCTATTTGAATCCAACTCATGTTTGCTCTAAAATGAGGTGCTAAATGTATTCGATTGGATTTTCATCCTTCACAAAAGTTATAGTATGCATCACACCCTTTCTAACTAGTTATAATTCACACCAAATGATTGTCGTTGACTAGGTTAATCATGTGTACGAAAACATGTTCATGCTGTTGCATTATGTGAAGTTGATTGCATCGTCTTGTCTTGTCATTTTCATATAGGTCTGTATGACTCAAACTAGATTTAGGTGTCTTCACAAAAAATAACTATGACATTGCATTCTACATGTAGGAATTTTCATATGATTCTAGCATATCATTAAATAATTGAAAATGACTCATGTTCCTTTTTACCCATGTGTGATTAAGGCTGATCATGCACTTATGAAAACATCTTTGTTTGAACTCCTTAAGAGCTAAATTAGCGCATGATATCCTCTAGATGTGTCTAGAGCATATCACAAGCTTCGCAATGAAATATAGCAAAGTCCATTTGAAAATCATTTACCATGTAAAAACCATGCATCAAGTAGAGATGTCATAACTGAAATTATCATGATTTTTGTCCTTAATAACAAGTCACCTATAAATATTAATGAATTTATGTGGCTTTTTGCACTTCAATTTAGGGCTGAATATATTAACCAAACTTATTCATTGTATTTAAATTTACGTCATCGTGTGAATCTCACCCTTTTTATGCATTGTTTAGATGGCTTAATAAGCCAATCATCACGCATCATTTTGAGTGAAATTCGAAATCCCTACTTTACCCTTGTTGAGTCAGATGTCTTGTTATTTTTGTAGGAATTTTTTGCTAATGCTTATGAGGTTGGTCCTTAACAAAGTTTGTTTTTCTTCCTCATGTCCATACCGTGATAAAATTTCAAATTTTTTAGACTTCATTTTCTAGGACAAATCATTGTTGATCTGCTATGATGTCTTGTCGTGTGGCATCCCAAATTTAATGACAAGCCATAAGGTGAGTTGAAGTTCGAATTAGGTGATAGAATTCTTTTGGCTTATGCCTTAGCCAATTTGTCTTTTAATTTGATGATTTGTGTATTTAAATTTATAGATTAATAATTGGCCATGAGATTATAAATTTAAATCTTAATAAACAAAGTGTCCCAAGACTTTGGCCAAGATGAAATTTGAATTTAGAAATATTTATAAAAAGGAATTCAAAAAAAAAAATTACATGTGGCACAAAGGAGAGCATGCATTGGTTGGGCATGAGGTGAATCAATCATTACTAATCATGGGCTTTAAGGGGATATAAAAGGGGTGAGGAGAGAGAGTGGCCGGACTTCTTGCTTCATTTTCGTCCAAAGAGAGAGGTGTGCGAGAGAGGGAGAGCTCGAGCGGAAGGGAGGAACCGAGAGGGAAGGAGGCGGAGCCGGAGGGGTGTGCCGTTCATTCGCCGTATCCCGTCGCCGTTCGTCGTTGCTAGCTCATCTTTAAGGCAAGTGAAGTCCATAACTTCTCTTGCATGTTTGTTGTGGTGTTTGCATGTTAGATTTTAGGTGTGATTTGTGCGAAAAACCGAGGTAAGAGTTGGTTATTTGTAAACCGTGTGACTGTTCTCGTTTGGTTTGTTGAAGTCAGTAGTTTGTTCGAGTTTGCATGTGGGTTTGGAGTTCGATTTTGGCTTTGGTGTCTTCATGAAAGTTGAATCTAACGTCTTGTACTATGACATACTAAAAATTCGTAGAAAACGATGGAGATTTGGGGGGTCAAAAGTTCTATTGTACGGAGACTTTAGATCTGCGAAATGTTCACTGACCTCTTGTTGATTTCTTGGTTGCATGTTGATTTCTGTTGGAGATCTCACTTTGTTTTCTTCTTGAAAGTTGTAGGAAACATATTAAGCTAGAACATACTCAAATTTGAAGAGAAATGAATGAGTGTAGCCTAGTAAATCGGCTAGATCTCGGAGATGATTGATTCTGATGAAGTGTACCGAGACACACGAGACTTCATTGACTAAAATGGTGACCATAATCTGGTTATTTGACCTAGATCTCTTCATGAAACTTGTAAAGGACACCTTGTTACATAACATACTCAAATTTCAGAAGAAAAGAAAGAGAATTAATGGGTGAAAACTAAGAAATTCGGAGAAGTGTGTTCTGGACGTCGCGGTCGTGGTTCCAGAAGCTTCGTAGGGTTGTAGAAATTAATAAAAAAATAATTTGGCTTAGAGTTCTTAATGAAAAAGGTACGAAAATGTGTTGGCTATCACCCTGTAAAATTTCGTAATTTTTGAAGGCCATATGAGTATTTTAATCAAATTTATTTGGAAACTGTGCAAGTCTGGCCATTATCCGAATATAAGGTGCTATTTTGTGAAAAATGTGAAATTATAAGAAATTCAATTTGGCCACAAATTTTGTATGAAATTGTGATTCTATTTGTTTGTTTAATGATTTTTGAGTATCATGATTTTGGGAAAATCATAGATATTAAATTTAATATGTATTTATGAAAATAAATAAATATAATAAAATAATAAAATAATAATAAAATAATAAAATAAAATAAAATAGACTTTTATTTGGCCATGGATTCAACTTCATTTGTGTGGCACTTGTGTGATGAGATCCTTGTACATGTATTAAGTCGAAATGCATATGTGATTAAGCTTTGGCATGTGTATGACATGTGAATTGAAATGCAAGTGTGATTTGTTTGATGACATGCCAATTGCCATGTTAAATTGAGATAAAAGGATAAATGTGAATTAGAAAGAGCTTGTGGTGGAGGATGTTGTCTAGTGGCCTGGTGGCGTAATTCCAGAGATTCCCTAGGAGTTTCAAGATGCCCGGAATGTGGGGGGCCGGAAGCCCTGTTGGAGGTTTCTGCCCGAAGGGAATGCCTCGCGACACCAGGATTTGGGTGTGGGATGCCTAGCTAGAAGGGTAAAGGCCGGAAGCCCTGTCGGAGGTTTCTGCCCGAAGGGAATGCCTCGTGATGCTAGTTGAGATGCGAGATGCCCGGAATGTGGGGGGCCGGAAGCCCGGTGGTCATGGGATGGATGAGTTTGCCGGGAACCCTGTCGGAGGTTTCTGCCCGAACGGTTGATGATGAGATTGATGATTTGAGAAATGGGTGATGTGGTGATCAAAATTGAAAGATAAAGATGGTAATTAACTCATGACATGATGATGCATGATGATCAAGGCATGTGATGTGATATGATGATCACCTATGATAATATATGCATGATGATGCATGATGATGATGGCATGTGATGCGATATGATGATCACCTATGATAGTATATGCATGATGATGCATGAGGGTGATGTGTGATATGACATGATGATCATCCATGGTATGATATGCATGATGATATGCCATGATGATGATAATGATATATGATATGCCATGATGATGATAATGATTATATGATATGCCATGATGATGATAATGATATATGATATGCCATGATGATGATGATGATATATATGATGTGATGATGCATGATATGCATGGTTACAAGGTAAGTGATGCTTGCAACGTGTGATGATATGCATGATGCAATGGGATGTTATTGGATTTCCCTATCTGCTGAGTAGTTGTACTCACCCCTTTTGGGGATAACATTTCAGATTAGAAAGATGCCGCTTCCTACCATCACGCGAGGCACCTTCTATGGTATTCCGTCAGATGTAGAAGTAGATTGTACGTAGATCGACTGCGTCACTATCCCTGGACTGACATTTGTGTGAGTGCGTGTGCTGGTCATGTACGACGTGGGCCTGGCTGAAGGCCCAGTCATCCAGGAGTTTTTGTCTGTTCATGTCCACCGAGACAGAGTGTTTAGGGGGATGTTGCCGCCACCACCACCTGATGCACCTGGATGGGTGTGATGGTTGCGTGAAGGGTAGAGAGCTGGTGTCATCTTTTTGGGAGTAGCCGCCACTGTTGGATGGGGGGATGTCATGTGATTTTCGTTAGGGGTCGTAGTATCTTTTTGGGATTCGGCCGAGTGTGGTTAAAAATCTTGGTCTCCTTTTGTTGTATCGACCCATGAAAAACCCATCACGATAATATGTAAATAAAAGTGGCATGGCTTATCTTTTAAATTCTGATGATTAGTGGTGTGTATTTGTATCATGGATTGGTAGGGGGATAGATGGTGATGTCTAATTTGCTTCCGCTAAGAGTCGCGCTGGGACCGCTTTTAAAAAAAAAAAGAAAAAAAAAATATGCCTGTGATTAATGACGCTTGTTTAAGTACAAGATGGAAAAGGAAATCAAGTGTAGCACCGGCGCTGGTGACGACCTGCGTAGGGTTCGGGGTGTCACATGTCGTCCTGTTAAGTTTTTAATGCGATGCTATGTGTTCTTGAATTTTACAAATTCTTACGTAGCTCATCTTAGGAAACATTCTGCATGAAAGTTACCCCTCATGATGTGCTAGACACTCTGTAATTTTCTTGGAGTCAATTATTAATAGTTCCTTTTCAATTGCTTTAATCTCATTTGCCTTGTTCGATGATTTCTATTGTGATTTCGTTCTAGGATTTTTTAGAATGTCATGCATGTTGAATTGTGGTCACTTATCTTAAAGAGTTTTGATCCTTATTTTCTAAACTTCGTACGCAAAAAAATTTTGAAAAATAAAAAAAGCACTTTGCCATGCTTTTTAGACCTTTCGAATGTTGGAAACCATTTGAAATTTCATACTCTTATTGGTTTGAACTTGATTTTCATTCAAGTGATGCTCATGTATAAAATTTTCAAACCTTCATGTTGTGCTTTATCTCCCGAATTTCCAAATCATGTTTTCGCCTTGGCAACGATGTTGTCTAGGTTTGAACCATATTTAGGGGGTCTACAAAGCTCAATCAGTGTGCATATGGATGCATTCGAGTTAGCATTGATGACTAAATGTGTTCCATAGCTGTGATACAATTTTGCTAAGCCATTAACAATTTTCCTTACAATTTGTCACATCCTGATCCTCCGAACCCGTGTCCATCCCTACTTGGTCAATTTAATAGCGATGTCCCAGGACGCATCACCGACCCATTCAATTTAATATATCCATGTGGTAGCAATTATAAATCCCCAGACAATAAAATAATGGGATATGAAAGCAGGGTCATAAAATTTCCAACCACACTTATATACATATACAACACAACCGGTTATATATATGATACAAGTCGAACCAAACTTGGTTTGAATAAACACACGAGTTTTGACAAACAGGGGTGAGGACCAAACAACTATGGCTCCTCGTCACTCTCAATCTCCTCCAGCTCCATCTCTTTATCCTCAGCCTCCCCTTAATTGGAGCCATCAACGGACCTGAAATGTTCTTCTACAATGGGGTGAGACTACATCTCAACAAGTTTTATCTCCTAAGACTCGATTAGGAAACCAATACACCCCAAAGGCTACCTAAGTACGATACGAGTCAGAGGACTTACCTTGGCCTCAATCTCCTGGACTTACCTTGGCCTCAATCTCCTCCTGCAAGTCAGATCAATTTATAAATACTGACAGCCATGACACTTAGTCACATCAGATCGACTCAATGATCAATCGACCCAGTCGATTACATGTCATCGTGACCACATCTTGGTCGGCCCATTCAATACTATCGATAAGTCCACTCATAATAGGACTGTTCACCCTAAGCTAATTAATAGATAGTATAGCTCTCTCTAAGTTGATAAATAGTGTATTGCTCTCAATCTAAGTTGACATATCGCCCATGGGCTGATATAGCACACTAATAATGCTCCCTCTAAGCTGATCAAGTATACTGCTCGCAATCTAAGCTGACATATTAGAGTCTCGTAGGATGATATAGTATATTGTTAATGCTCTCTCTAAGCTGATAGGGTATACTACTCTCGCTAAGTTGCCATATCGCCCATAGGTCGATATAGTATACCGATATACTGCTCTCAATCTAAGCTGACATATTGTGCGTAGGTCGATATAGTATACCATCTCAAACCATTTAATTTCACTCACAACTTTTATCCTGCCCAATAAAAATACACATGCGTGGGTACACGGCCGGCCTTAGCCAAAATATAAGGTTTTCACTTTTAAACCTCCCACTATTTTCATCCATCCCAAAATAGATTTTTGGCACTGTAGACCGACGTCCGGTAATTTTCCACTCAATTACCCAAAATTATTCAATTTTAGAATAATTACCCACAAGTACAATTTTCACTCAATTTGCTCAATCAGGTACTCAATTAAATAAATAAAGTATACCACTAAAATCAGCACGGAATTTCGATCACCGACCATCCCAGTTGAATTTCCGAAAAATAAACAAATAATTAAATAATTATAGAAAATATTAAATAAATGCCAATAAATCCAACTTAGACCCGTTATGGCCAAATTGGATGCCGAAACAAACCCAGCAAAATTCCAAGATTCATTTAATAATTACTCGAGTCTATTTACTTGCTAACTACATTGACTAACCACCTAACATGCAACGTTAGCTAATCTAATTTTGCTAATTATTTCTACCTATCCACCTAAACATACTTAACCTAATCTAGTTATCCACTAAGTGTCATTAACCGACTAATTAAGGCTTAGTGAGTAAAACTCACCTAATTAATGAGCCATTTGGATCAAACTAACGGGAACGTCGCAGGGAACGATTCTTCTAAAAGCGGGCCTAGGTTTCGAGGCCCGAAACTGCCTCAAAACGGGCCTAACAACTGCTGCGATACCCACTCCAAAACCCTCTGTTTACTACTGAAATAGAGAGGAACAAGCCGGATTAGAAGGGAAATTGGTCGGGAAAAGGTTGAAAAGGCCAAATCGAGCCTTGGCGGGGGTTTACCCACGGAGGAACGGCGAAGCATAGCTCCGACTAAGCTCGGCCAGGAGCTGGAAAGCATGAGTAGGAAGCTGGAACACAGCTCGAGGTGCGGCAAGGCGCGACGATGTGTGGGCGGTATGCACGGAAATGGCGATGGCGTGCGGCAGTGATGGCGTGGCTGCTTCTGACGGCTTGCTGGCTATTCTCTGCTGGCTGGGGTGCGAAAATGGAGAGGATGGAGAGACAAGGTTGTCCGGCCAAGCTTGGACAGGAAGGGAGGGGGACAAGGGCTCCACATGCCATTTTCTTCCACAAGCTTGTCTCCTTGAATTTTTCCACCAAGCTAGGATTCCTTCGCTACAATTTAGCCACCAAGACACTTCACTTTGTAACCTTGAAGTGGTCCAAAATGGTGGTGGATGGGGGACATACGAATTTGGCAAGTGAATGGCTTCAATTGGACTTGATTTCCTCTTCAATTTAATCCCATATGGCCTCAAGAAATTCTGTTATCAAGTCAATACTCTAATTGATATTTTTCCTCACCAATTGATCCATCTTGCACCCAATTTTGCAACCACAAATAATCCTCGGCCTTTTCTAAGCAAAAACGGTCATATGCCGACTTTTTCCCAAAAGTTTCGAGTTGCAGAAAAATCTTCTGAAACTGAGTCGATGTTCCTAGAATTTATTTCGACATGAAATAATCTTCAATTTATGAAATCAGACTCAAATTCGGGGTTAATTTCACTCTAGCGTGTTTTTAGGGTGACCTTGGCTATTGGGTAGCTTTCATAACTTTTTAAGGCAAATGACCTGTGGTCGATTTTCTTCGAGCCACAATGAACCCATTGGACACATTGGCAACTCTCGGCTGTTGTGAAAATCTTGAGGATTCAAATATGAACATAGGGTACAAAAATGACAGTAAAATCAAACTAGTGCTGGTCAATGAGAATTTTCTAATTTAGTGGTGTTACCCACGATTAGCCACACATCTTTGTCGAATCGACCTATCTCTGATCTCAAATTGATTTTATACTGTGCCGTAATGGCCTCTAAAGATGAGTACGATCGAGAAGTCGATTCCTAATCGAATTCTCAAGTCTATTGCCTTAAAATTACTTAATCGCTTCCCCAGATAGTCTAGTTATTTCAAGAGTAATTAGCTCTGAGAACAGCCCTATAGGTGCATCCATGAAATACCTTATTAATTTAATTGAAAGCAAAAGTGAAAATGTAGGATGTCACAACTCTTCCCCTCTTATTAAAATTCCGTCCTCGAAATTTAAACCTTACACACTTTAAGTAAAAAGGTGGGGGCACAAATGTCTCATTGACTCTTCAGTCTCCCAGGTTGCTCCTTCTATACCGTGGTGTTGCCAGACCACTTTGACCATAGGGATGGTCTTTGTACGCAGAACGTGATTTTTTCTATCCACAATTTGAACTGTGCTTTCACCGTACGGCACACGGTAATCCATGTCCAATTCCTCGAAATTGAGTATGTGAGTCGAGTCAGGCTCATATTTCTTTAACATCAACATGCAAAAGATGTCATGCACTTGTGTCAATCTTGGTGGTAACGCAAGATGATATGCCAAAGTCTCAATTCTTTCAAGAATCTCAAACGGACGTACGTATCTTGAACTTAGTTTTCCTTTCTTGCCAAAGCTCGAAATTCCCCTCATTGGTGACACCTTTAGAAAAACGTGATCACCAACTTGGAATTCCAAAAGCCTTCGATGCTTGTCTGCGTAGCTTTTCTGATGACTCTGAGCGGTCTTTAGTCTGTTTCTAATCACTGTCATGAAATCTACTGATTACTGCACCAACTCTGAACCTATAATCTTTATTTCCCCAACTTTATCCCAACACATTGGCGTTCTGCACAATAGACCATACAATGCTTCAAATGGAGCCATTTGGATGCTTTGTTGATAACTGTTGTTGTAGGCGAATTCTATGAAATAAAGTTGTTCTTCCCAACTTCCTTTAAAGTCTAGTGCACAAGCTGTTAGCATATCCTCTAGAGTATGAATTGTCCTCTCAGATTAACCATCTGTTTGAGGGTGATATGCCATACTATATTGAAGCTTTATACCTAAAGCACCTTACAAGCTCTTCTAAAAAGTGGCGGTAAACCTTAGGTCTCGATCAGATGTTATTGTAACCGGTACTCCATGCAGTCAAACTATCTGGCGCACGTATAACTCAGCATGCTTATCTAGGTCAAGATCCTTTCGCGCTGCAATAAAGTGAGTCGACTTTATCAACCTGTCGACTATTACCCAAATTGAATCATTACCTTTCTGACTCCTTGGTAACCTGGTCACGAAGTCCATCGTGATATGCTCTCATTCCATTTTGGGATGTCAAGAGGTTGCAAAAGTCCTTTTGGCTTACAATGCTGGGCTTTAACCTGTTGACACGTCAAACACCTGGTGACATGTCTGGCGATGTCCGCCTTCATACCAAACCACCAATAATGCTAACGCAGGTTCTGATAGATCTTAGTACTTCCGGGATGAATGCTATAACTACTACGATGAGCTTTTGATAGAATATCCTCTCTAAGCTTCGCATCGTTAGGTATAACCAATCGTCCTCGGACTCTTAGTGTTCCATCATCAGAAACCTGAAATTCAACTTTTCTTTCTTCAATTTCCTCTTGTAAAATTTTCTGAACATCTGGGTCTATTGGCTGGAGTAGCTTGATTCTAATATGCACATCCGACTCAATTCTGAGGGTAGCCACTAGGCTCGAAAGATGGCTTACCTCAAATTTGAACACCAAATCTCAAGCTCGCTCGATTAGATTTCACCCCTTCACTAAAAGGTGAGCAATTGACGACTTTCAGCTCAAAGCGTCGGCGACCTTATTCGCCTTTCCTGGGTGATATAAAATATCACAATCATAATCTTTCAGCAATTCCATCAATTAATGCTGTCTCATATTCAAGTCCTTTATGAGAGAATAGGTACTTGAGACTCTAATGGTCCATGAAGATCTGAAACTTTTCCCCACATAAGTAATGTCTCCAAATCTTCAATGCAAATATAATTGCTACGAGTTCTAAGTCATGCGTCGGGTAGTTCAGTTCATCAGGTCTCAACTGGCGGGAAGCGTATGCAACAACCTTACCTTATTGCATCAACACGTAACCCAGTCCTCTGAACGACACATCACTATAGATCTCATACCCTCTAGGACCAGATGGAATCGTCAGCACAGGTGCGGTAGTTAGCTTTTCCTTAAGCTCTTGAAAACTACACTCACACATGTCTATCCACACGAATTTCCCATCTTTCTTCAGGAGTTTTGTCAAAGGCGACACCAAAGCTGAAAATCCTCCTACAAATAGTCTATAGTAGCCTGCCAAACCCATAAAACTTCTAATCTCTGTCACTGATGTTAGTCTCGGCCAGTTATTCACTGCTTTAATCTTGCTCGGGTCCACGGAGATTCCTTCTCCGGAAATCACATGACCTAGGAACACAACATGAGTCAGCCAAAACTCACATTTGCTAAACTTAGCATACAATGGATGAATTCTTAAGGTTTGGAGCACTAATCTCAAATGCTCCTCATGCTCTTCAGCATTTCTTGAAAACACCATGATATCATCGATGAACATGATCACAGACTAGTCTAAATATTCCTTGAATACTCAGGTCATCAAATCCATAAAAGTAGCTGATGCATTTGTCAACCTGAATGGCATCATAATAAACTCTTAATGAGCATACCAAGTACGAAATGCTAACTTAGGAATATCCTCCTTCCTAATCCTTACCTGGTGATATCCCGTCCTCAAGTCGATTTTTGAAAATATCGACGCTCCTTGTAACTGATCAACAAGTCATCAATTCTCAGCAATGGATACTTGCTCTTGATCATTACTTGATTGAGTTGGCGATAGTCGATGCACAAGCACAACGAACAATCTTTCTTCTTGACTAAAAGAACTGGTGCTCCCCAAAGTGATGCACTGGGATGAATAAATCCTTTATCCAATAACTCCTATATCTACACCTTCAGTTCCTTCAACTCTGATAAATCCATCTGGTAAGGAGCCTTAGATATTGGCTCTGTCCCGGGTGCTAACTCAATCACAAATTCAACCTCTCTCTCTGGTGGTAATCTTGGCAATTCTTTTGGAAAGATATCTGAAAATTCTTGCACTACATCAATGTATTCCATTTTCAGTTCCTCAACTGGCGTATCTACGACAATTGCCAGGTAACATTGACAACCCCCGTCTAATAAACGGGTTGCCTCTTGCGACGAGATCAAGGAAATCAAGGGTCCACCCCGGTTCCTGACAAACTCGAAGCTCTCACCCTTTAATGGGTAAAATTGAATTGACTTGTGATAACAGTCCATTTTAGCTCGTTGCTTAGTGAGCCAGTCCATGCCCATTATCAAGTCAAAGTCATACATGGCTAGGACTAACAAATCTATTTTCCCCTCTCGTTCACCAATCTCTAACTTGCAACCAGAGCAACCCAAAGTAGAAAACACTTTATCATTCAGTGGTGTAGATATGCTAACAACAGATTCCAATAATGCAAGACTTAATCCTATCAACTTAACAAACTAATCGGCAATAAAGAAATGTGTTGCTCTTGGATCGAATAAAGCATAGGCAGGATGGTTGTTTAGTGAGATCGTACCTGTGATCAAGTCAGGCGCAGCCTCTGCCTGACCTTGTGTGATGGCATACACCATGCCTTGAACTGGAGGTCTCAGCTGTCCCCCCCTATGGCATGTTTTGGGGTTTATACCCTTTGATTTGTCCAATCCATGGCGGTGGTCGTAACTACACTTGTCCTCTTGGCCTTCTTGCATAATCTCTGGCCATGTGACCTTATTGGCCACATTCAAAATAGGTGCCCAACCTTATAGGGAATTGGTTCGCTCCATGTCGCCTTCCACAAGTGCGACACACTTTCATCCTATTGGATCGAGACTTACAAATCCCACCCTTCCTGTTGGGTGGTATCTGGAATCTACCTCTCACCACTGGCTTCTTTCCCTAGCGAATCTCTTCCCTGTGGAAGTTAAACCTCGTTCCAGATGAGGCAGCTTGCTCATTCAATCCTCTTTCTATCATCTAAGCTCGACGATAGACTTCTCGGTAATCAGTCAAGTCTAATGGTAATAGAGGTTATTTCAATTTAAAATGAAGACCACTCTTGAATCTTCGAGCTTTCTCTTCAGGGTCCTCTACCAACCTTGGAGCATACTGTGACAGTTCTGCGAACTTGACCCCATATTGGCCAACTGTCATGCTCCCTTGACGGAGACATTGAAACTCCATGTTCTGTTCCCGAGCAGTACCCGAAAAGTATTGATTGTTAAAAGCTCGGAGGAAGGTGTCCCACACTTGGGCCACTCCCTCTGGGAACATGGTATACTTGGCGGCTTTCCACCAAATGTTTGCATTAGTCCAAAGCCGGTACACAGCCAATACCACCTTCTCCTCTTCATTACACATTAGTAGTGTAAACGCTTTCTCTAGATCTTAAATCCAAAGTGATGCGACCTCAGGATCTTCTTCACCCTTGAACCTTGGAGGGTTCACTTCAGAAATTGCTCAACTAATTTATGAATTGGCCTCCCAGCAGCCACGTTCCCAAGTGGAACTTCAACAGGGGCAATGGTAGGTACAGCAGCAGGGGTGACCTCAGCAGCGGCGGCAATAGCAGTAGTAGCGGCGGCATGAGCAGCGGCTTCAATAACTGCAGCTTGATTCTGCACTTTCTGTCCATTCGATTTCCCATGACTTCAAACACCCGCATGATCCCTTCTTTACTGGGATCATCAAGGGCTACTAGCCCAGCACCAACAGGAGGTGGTGCTACTTCACTAGCACTGGCTTGTGCCTGTGCCCTACCTCTGCCTCGGGTACCAACTCTAGTCGGCATCCTAGCCCGAGCTGTAGGTCTAACGGTCCTCTTACTCAGAGTTCTCTACTCAAGCCCGCTCATGGTTTAGTCTTTACTGACACCTGACTTCCAAATCCACACTGGATTAGAAGATGAGCGATCCACATACGACAAACAATTTTACCAATCAACTACCATTGAGATGCACCAGACATGAATTTAAAGGACATTCTACTTACTATCCTATATCCATTACACCATATCACTCCAACTTCTAATAACCTAGCTATGATACCACAAAAAAGGGGATGCCACGTCCAGATTCTCTGGACCCGTGCCCATCCCTGCTTAGTTGATTTAATAGTGATGTCCAGGACGCATCGCTAACCCATTCGATTTAATATACACATGCGGAAGCAGTTATAAATCCCCAGACAATAAAACAATGGGATAGGAAAGTAGAGTCATAAAATTTTAAACAACACTTATATACATATACATATACAACACAACCGGTTATATATATGATTCAAGTTGAACCAAACTTGGTTTATTCAAACACACGAGCTTTGACAAACAGGGGTAAGGACCAAGCAACTATGGCTCCTCGTCACTCTTAATCTCCTCTAGCTCCATCTCCTCATCCTCAACCTCTCCTTCTTCATTGGAGCCATCTACGGACCTGAAATGTTGTCCCACAATGGGGTAAGACTACGTCTCAACAAGTTCTATCCCCTAAGACTCGATTAGGAAGCCAATACGCCCTAAAGGCTACCTAAGCACAACATGAGTTAGACGACTTACCTTCGCCTGAGTCTCCTCCTGCAAGTTAGATCAATTTATAAATACTAACAGCCATGACACTTAGTCACATTAGATCGACTTAATGATCAATCGACCCAGTCAATTACATGTCATCACAACCACATCTTGGTCACGCCATTCAATACTATCTATAAGTCCACTCATAATAGGATTGCTCACCCTAAACTAATTTATAGATATTATAGCTCTCTCTAAGCTGATAAATAATGTATTGCTCTCAATCTAAGCTGACATATCGCGAGTGCGCTGATATAGCACACTAATAATGCTCCCTTTAAGCTGATCAAGTATACTGTTTGCAATCTAAGTTGGCATATCAGAGCCTGTAGGATGATTTAGTATACTATTAATGCTCTCTCTAAGCTGATAGGGTACACTGCTCTCGCTAAGCTGCCATATCACCCATAGGTCGATATAGTATACCGGTATACTGCTCTCAATCTAAGCTAACATATCATGCGTAGGTGATATAGTATACCATCTCAAACCATTTAATTTCACTGACCATTTTTATCCTGCTCAATAAAAATACACGTGTGTGGGTACACAGCCGGCCTAAGCCAAAATATAAGGTTTTCACTTTTAAACCTCCCATTATTTTCAGCCATCCCAAAATAGATTTTTGATGCTGTAGACTGACGCCCGGTAATTTTCCCCTCACTTATCCAAAATTATTCAATTTTAGAATAATTACCCATAAATAAAATTTTCATTCAATTTGCTCAATCTGGTGCTCAATTAAATAAACAGAGAGCCCCACTACAATCAGTACAGAATTCTGATCACCAGCCATCCCCGTTATATTTTCAAAAAATAAATAATTAATTAAATAATTACAAAAAATATTAAATAAATGCCAATAAATCCAACTTTGGCCCGTTATGGTCGAATTGGATGCCGAAACGAACCCAAAAAAATTCTGAGATTCGTTTAGTAATTACTCGAGTCTATTTACTCGCTAAGTACTTTGACTAACCACCTAACATGCATCGTTATCTAATCTAATTTTGCTAATTACGTCTATCTATCAACCTAAACATACTTAACCTAATCTAATTATCCACTAAGTGTCATTAACCAACTAATTAAGGCTTAGTGAGTAAAACTCAGCCGATTAACGAGCGGTTTGGATCAAACTAACGGGAATGTCACGATGAACGATTCGTCTCAAAGCGGGCCTAGGTTTCGAGGCTCGAAACCACCTCAAAACGGGCCTAATAGCTGCTGCGATACCCACTACAAAAGCCCTTTGTTTGCTGCTAAAACAAAGAGGAACAAGCCATAATAGAATGGAAATTCGTCAGGAAAAGGGTGAAAATGCCAAATTGGGCCTTGGCGGGGGTTTATCAATGGAAGAATGGTGAAGCACAGCTCGGACTGAGCTCGGCCAGGGGCTGGAACGCATGAAGAGGAGGCTGGAACACAACTGGAGGCGCGGCAAGGCGCGAGGGCGTGGGGGTAATTCGTGTGGATAGATGCGCAGGGAAACGGTGACGGCATGCGGCGGCGATGGGTGGCTACTTCTGGCAGCATGCTAGCTATTCTCTGCTAGCTGGGGTGTGAAAATGGAGAGGATGGAGAGACAAGGTTGGATGGCCAAGCTTGGAGAGGAAGGGAGGGAGATAAGGGCTCCACATGCCATTTTCTTCCACAAGCTTGTCTCCTTGAACTTGTCCACCAAGCTAGGATTCCTTGGCTGAAATTCAGCCACCAAGACACTTCACTTTGCAACCTTGAAGTGGTCCAAAGTGGTGTTGGATGGGGGGCATACGAATTTGGCAAGTGAATGGCTTCAGTTTTACTTGATTTCCTCTTCAATTTAATCTCATATGGCCTCAATAAATTTTGTTATTGAGTCAATACTCCAATTGATATTTTTCCTTAGCAATTGATCCATCTTGCATCCTAATTTTGCAACTAAAAATAATCCTCGGCCTTTTATGAGCAAAAACGGTTCTATGCTGACTTTATCCAATAAGTGTCGAGTTGTAGAAAAATCTTTTAAAACTGAGTCGATGTTCCTAGAATTTATTGTGACATGACAAAATCTTCAATTTCTAAAATTGGACTCGAAGTCGCAGTTAATTTCACACTAGTGCGTTTGTAGCGTGACCTAGGCTATTGGGTAGCCTTCACAACTTTCTAAGGCAAATGACTCATGGTCAATTGTCTTTGAGCCACAATGAACCCACTCGACACATTGGTGACTCTCGGTTGTCGTGAAAATCTCGATGATTCAAATGCGGACATAGGGTACCAAAACAACGATAAAATTAAACTAGTGCCGGTTGACGAGAATTTTCCAATTTAGTGGTGTCATCCACGATTAGCCACACATGTTTATCGAATCGACATATCTCTAATCTCAAATTGATTTTATACTGTGCCGTAATGGCCTCTAAAGATGAGCACGGTCGAAAAGCCAATTCCTAGTTGAATTCTCAAGTCTATTGCCTTAAAATTCCTTAATGGCTTCCCTAGATAGTCTAGTTATCTCGAGAGTGATCAGCTCTAAGAATATTAAGCGCGTCGATGAAATGCCCGATTAATTTAATTGAAAGCAAAAGTGAAAAATCCGGGATGTCACACAATCCACTATTTAATTGTTCTTTAAATGATTTTTGGGCATCATTTGAATTTCCTATCTTTGATGTGTTTACTTTAATTAAACGCATGTGGTTATGTTCATCGCTTGTTGGGTCACCAAAATTATTTGATTGATTAAGAACCAAGGGTCTGCTTGCATGTTTACTTTCAAATATGCATATGATTTTTGTTTGATGTATACATAGGTGCGATGCATGAACTTGTGAGATACCTTTAGGTCATACTTAGAACATGTTTTAGAGACGTTTTAGCATTGGTTGCGACATGAGAGCACAAATGGTGACCGATAGCTATAAGTCATAAAAAATTAATTGAGGTAAGCATCCTAGGTGAGTCGTTGCATGAATCACAAAAGCCAACCCCAAGGCCAAACTTGATCAATTATGCTTACTATCTTAATTTCTTGATTGTTTTTGTTTGTTTTGTGATCATGAGTGTTTTTGTATGTTTGTAATGGTGATTGTTTCTTTCAAATTGTATGTACCTAGTCTTAGTATTAGATTAGGCTTAGAATAGGTCCATGGAGGTGGTGGCATCCAAGACATGAAGATGATGAGTGGTTGATGTCCAATCTGACCTTGTTATCATACCATTTGTTCCTCGATATATGCTTTGGGTTGTCTTGTGTTGCATAAATGCTCAACAAGTTGCCAATTCTTTAGATTTAATTTATGTTTAGAATTGCATATTAGATTTACCGCTTTCCTCAAACTATTTTTGGGTGTTTACTTACTGCAATTGGTTGTCTTCTTTCTTTCTCTTGTTATAAAAGTAGTATTGCATGAAATTAACCATCCATTATGATCACCTAGTTAGTTTCATTGGCATAAAAAGGTAAAAAGACACCCATGGACATATTAGGAAATACAACAAACTGTTAGGTACCGAAAGTACGCTGATAGAAATATTAGCATAACCCAAGTTCCCGAACCTTAGAATCTTTGGTTGCGTAGATATTGAGAGACAACTCCCGATCATCAATTAGGTTTTCTAGCTGACCTTCCAAAAACGAGGCTAGTGGCGACTCCTAATTTTCTTCTAAGTTGCCTATAACAACTTATAGATAATAAAATCAATCTCTCATGAGGGGTATGGGTCTCGATGATACTCACCATAGTTTAGTATATTCAATGTAGAAATCTCCTAAAGGATGAAGTGATGCAATCCTAATGGATGAGTATACTATTGAGAGGGCTATTATGGTAATGATATCAGCCGATCTCCTTTTCAAGTTGTATTGTATGTGTGGATGAAAATCATGACAACTCTCGTTGTCACATGAGATACGATCTTGGGAGAGCTTACGACTGTGATCTAGCAAACTCACATGGTCGATCTCGAAAGATGAAGTGATGACATCTTTTGGGATGCATGCCGTGAGGCAGCTCCCATGATTAAGTACCTCTAAACTCAACGTCCCCCCCAACTAAGGGGCCATTAGAGGAAGGGTTGTGACAAAAGCCCACATTTATTTTGATAAAGTCACATGGGAACCTTTCAATCGGACAATTTTGGCTTACATGAAGGCTACGAAAGTTGAGTATATGAGTTCTAATTAGTCCAAACCGACTTGACCCATTCTAGACTAGCATCCAATTAATATAATTGAACTTCAATTTGGTAGATAGGAGTCCAATAACAAATGCTAGTTTAGCATGTGGTCATATTTTACAAGGGCTTAATGAGACTAAGGCATTTTATGCATGTATAGCTAGGCCGAGATGATGCAATTCATCCAATTCAATTCGATTCGCACATAAACTTTAAATTTCATTTTAATCAGAAAATTAAAAAAAATTAGGACAAAATTAGAGGCAGGACTGAACTGGTTCAAATTGATCAAGCTCGGGTCAAATTGGTCCGACTAGTTCAAACAACATTGACCAATAAGGTCTCTCCAACCAAATATTGGCCAGCGACCCTATCCCTCTTCTTTGTACCTTTGAAATTACAAAAGTACTCTTGAAACGTGAAATTACCAAAAATACTTGTGATTAATCATTAATCCAAAAAAGCCATTCATTCGGGTCTTCATCTTGGCCATCCAATGTGATAAATCATCAATCCATGTACATAATTTTCATTCAATAATAAAAAAGGCTTAGCCATTCAAGATTTTTTATCTTATCTTGAGAGATCAAATCCAGCTATTGATCAATCCAATGACTAGGATTCAAAGTTTTAGGATGCATACAAAGATTTCCCTCCAAAATTCAAAGGGGGGCTGATTTTGTAGAATACTCTCTCTCTCTCTCTCTCTCTCTCTCTCTCTCTCTCTCTCTCTCTCTCTCTCTCTCTCTCTCTGCAAGAGGCCAAAGCCTTGCTTACCATTTGTAGGTTGTTTGTCGCCCCTCACCACCAAGTCACTTCATCTCCAATTACCTTCAGCCATCCTCTCGCCCTATTGCAACCTCCAATCCACGGCACCATAGCTGGAAATTGCTAATTGGCGATCATTTCCTCTCGAGCACAAAGGTTATGCTTCACATCAGAGCTACCGTCCGATGATTCAAATTCTCGATTCGACAGTCTGTTGACATCCATGACTCCTCGCTCCATGTGACGTCCCTTGCTGACGAATCTTTGAGCTTGTGGTGGTCGGAGCAAACTTGAATCCTCATCGGACCTACTACTATTCCTTGATCTTCTTTGATTGCTCATTTCAAGTACAATTGAGCTTTTTCTCACTTGATTCCAATTTGAGGAGCATCGCCAGTCATCTTGTGGATTGTACTCGGTGGTCAGATAGATCGTTTGCGCTTGAAGTTTTTTGTGACTAAGGTAGGGCAATCTACTTTCTATGATTCTAATCCAATAAAGCGAGGTTGTTAATATTGATTTTTAAATCAATTTTAATGGCTAGGGATAGGACTTGCTTATAGATGTTTAGAATTGGTGATTTGATGAGCTGAATTGGTCGTTTGATGCTTGATTCTTTGATTGTTGTGGATTGAACGTTCTAGAAAATTCATTTACTCTTTGTACCAGAAATCTTTGATTGATGAAACGAGCTAGTAAGTGTCATTATTTCAAGATGTGATCAACTAGAGTATTGTAAAAATGCTCTAAATTTCGAATCAACATATTTTGTGATTAGACTTTCAGGATGATGTCTTCAAGAAATGTTTTTTTTTTTTTCACATCTAAATATAGTTAACATAAATTTTCACTAAAAATTAAGGTTATCTAGTTAGTCTGAGCATCATTCAGTCATTCGTGCTTGCCTTTGAAAATCGGTTTTCCAGTTAGACCTTTGTGTATTATTCAATTTTATAAAATTGCATTCATAATTTTGAAATGAGTTATTCACAAATTTGACACCAATTTCATTTAAATCGATGCATATTTGTTTGCTCAAACGAACCGATCGGTGCACCTGATTAATTCCTACACATATCCTAAGACTTGTTTCTCAAGAACGATTGGGTGTGTTTTATGATTTTCATTAAGTTGAGGTCCTTGTGACATCCAGATTTTCAATCCTATTTTTGATGAAATGAAATGGGATTTTCATTGACATGCCTGTAGTCTTTTTCTCTGAGCTGATCACTCATGTAATAACTAATTTATCTGGCGAAGCCATTAAGGAATCTAAACACAATCAACTTGAGAATTCGATTAGAAATTGACCGGTCGACTGTGCTAATCTGCAATGGTCGATACGACACTGTTAAAATCGATTAGAGACTGGAGATAGGTTAGTTTGACAGAGGCATGCAATTAAAGTGTGGGTGATTCCACATGATTAAAAAATTCATGTGGAACGACACTAAACCAATTTTTCTGTCATTTCTGTACCCTGTGCCCGTAATTGAAACATTGGGATTTTTACGACAACCAAGAGTCGCCTCTGAGTTAGAGATGCACAAATTCCTAAAAACTACCTAATAGGTTAGGTCACGCTAAAATCGTGTCAAGTTGAAATTAACCACGAAATTGAACCCGGTTTCAAGAATTGAAAGTTCTAGCATGTCACAATTTACTTTAGGAACATCGACTCATCCTTTGAAGAATTTTCGGCGAGCCCAGAATTTTCAGTGAAAAATCAAGATTCGGCGTAATTGTTTCAAGAATTTGGATGGACTAAATTGAGTGCATTATTGGCCTTCAAGTTGGATTAGATGGTCATGAGAATACAAGAATTTGGTGTGGGCTCCTAACTTGGCAATATTGGCCATTGAATTGAGGTCAATTGGAGTAAAATTGAGTTGATCTGGGAGAGGAACACATGAAATTCGTAGGCTATGGTGGGCTGCAACATTTAGGCATCAAAGCTTGGCTTGTTGGGGAAGATTTGGAGGGGAAATGGCTACTGGATGAGGTTGAAGGCTAGTGGGGCCTTACACTTGAGTTTCAAGATATTTTGGCTTGACTTTGTGGCGTCTTTGTCCCCCTCCAGCTGCAGCCGCTCCATCTTCTTCTTCCTCACTACTTTAGCCTCCATTGTTGCTAATTTAAAACAACAGAACCAACCAAAACCAGCTTGCTCCCCTTGCCACCCGTTTGAGCTAGCTGTTGAACTGTCAACCCCTCTCGTTGCCAAGTCCAAGCTCCCCTACACCCGAGCCCGCACGACATCCCGCCACGTCCCATGCCTGCTCACCATCCGCCTGGCCGCCACCATCACTGTCTAGCTCACCAGTAGCTCTGCCCACTCGCTTTGCTCATTCCCTTGCTAGTCTGACCGTTCTAGCCCCTCGCCTCTCTTCGATCTAGCCCAAAATAGAACCGAACTCATAGCTTGGGTTGTGAGCTTCATAGACCCTTTTTAGGCCCTTTCAAACCTCCCTTGGCATCGCTATAGGCCCGAGTCTTGCTCGCCTCTGCATCGCCATCGCTGTGAACTCATTGGCTCGTTAAACCAATGAGTTTACTTTCTAAACCATAATTAAGAGGTTAATTATGCTTAGGGTGGTTTAATTAGCCTAATGAGGGATTAATTAGCTTAAGTGATGTTAGAGTAAATTAGTTAGCTTAGTTACTTTATTAGATTGTGTAATTAGATTAAGTTGGCAATTAGGTGGTTAGTGATTTTTGTTAGTAGCTTAGTAGGTTAGATTAGGCTAATTAAGTTCAATTAGGTGATTAGATTAGCTTAGGTAGAGTAATTAGTGATTTATTTAATTATTTTGCATTTATTTAATTATTTTTTAATTTATTTAATTCTTTATTATTTTATTTAATTATTTATTATTTTCCAGAAATTATACCAGGATAGCCCATTGTTAGAATTTCGTGCTAATCATCGTGGTATGGTTAATTTGTGCAATTGAATGATGATTGATGATTTTGAGTTATTATTCCAAAATTATGGATTTTTTGTATTCAATTAGAAAAATTCCAGGTGTCAGTTTTTGACGCTAAAAATATTTTTAAGTACTAAATCAAATAGTGAGATTTATAAACAGAGGATATCACTTTTTATGGTTCGATTTGATCGTGTACCAATGCACAGTTATTTTACCGGGTGTTTTTAATATGAAGAAAATAGGCCAAGTACATTATTCTAAGTGAGGCGTTTGAGTGCAAAGCGCAATGTCCTTGGCTGGGATTTAATGTGCGTGTCATCGATATGAGAACCCGTCGTGAGCCTTTATGTCGGACGATGCTCCTTTGGGAATGCCCCCACATGAACGGATGCCGATCGCAGTGGAGGCTCGGTCGATGCTCCTTTGGGAATGCTGTATAGAGGTAGACATTGCCATGCTCGATGGGGCGAGAAGATGCCTGACAATGCCGGATGACCGTTGACTGTTGAGTTTGCCATGGCCATTGGGTCGTAATCAATTGGAACACATGAGTGATTGAAATAGACGCGCCTGATTATGGGACAAAATTATGTGGCATGGAATGGGACGTGTCATAACAATTTAGCCTTATAATCGGGACCCCTGTGATTGTTTGAGATATAAGTTGAGGCGTTCCAATTGTTGAGTGCATTGACTATATGCATATGTTATATGAGTTGTATTGACGTGCAAGGAGGTACAGAAGTGAGGTAAGTCTCATTGGTTGTGTGCTTAAACTACCTCTAGGCATATTAGCTTCCTAATCTGGGTTTAGGGTGTAGACTCGCTGAGACATTGTCTCACCCCGTCATGGTTTAACTTTTTACAGGTCCCTAGATGGAAGTTTGTCTAGTGTGTTTTGGGTGGCCGTGAGAGGCCGAGACATAGCGTACTGTCTTCCCTGTCTGCGAGAATCCCTGGACCCGCAAGCTCGTTGTGACCATGATCTGGGTCGACGAGGGCCAATCTCAGTTGGTACCTCATCGATTTAAGGTGTAGTTTCATCACGGGCCTGGCGGGATTAGCTAGGGTCTCGTGGATGGTTTCGACGGACCTATCGTTGAGGGTGAGGGTGAGGTGATGCTCGATCCTATTGTGGACGCCGATGTCATTGCAGTTATCGCGGCAAATCAATTGCCCGAGAATGAGTAGGAGCAAGAAGTAGAGGAGGTGGTGTGACATTTTGATTTTCCAATTCTATTTTCAATTGAATGAGTCGGGCTTTTCATTGACGCACTTATAGTTATTTTCTCTGAGTTAGCCACTCAAGAGATAACTAACCTATCAGGTGAAGCCATTAAGCAATTTAAACGCAATAGTCGCCAAATTGATGACCAAGAATCAACTGCTCGATTGTGCTAATCTGCAAGGGCCATTACAGCACAAATTGATTAGAGACCGGAGATAGGTCGACTTGACAAAGGTATGTGATTAAGTGTTGGTGATTCCATTTAATTGCATAATTCTTGTCGATCGGCACTAGACCGATTTCTCTGTTGTTTTGCTACCATGTGTTTGTATTTGAAATCTCAAGATTTCCACAACAACCAAGAGTTGCCAATGTGTCAAAGATGCACTTTGTAGTTCAAAAATGACCGACCAAAGGTCAAAAGCATTAAAAGTTCCTAAAAGCTACCCGGTAGATTAGGATGCGCTAAAATCGCGTCAGATTGAAATTAACCGTGAAATTGAACTTGATTTCAGAAATTGAAAGTTCTGTCATGTCACGATTCAATTTAGGAATGCTAACTCATCCTCCGAAGATTTTTTTGCAAACTAAGATTTTAGGCGAAAAATCAAAGTTAGACCGTTTTTGATCAAGAACTTTGAGGGTTTGTTTTTAATCACACTTTTGGTCGTCAAGAGGGATCTTTGGGCAAGGAATGGATTGTGAGGTGGACACATGGGCTGAATTGTTTGGGCTTCAATTAAATTGATTTGAAGAGGAATTGAATGGATTTGATGAGCAAATGTCCAATAGGCCATGGGGGGAACAACATTTTGGACCCTTTAGCAAGCTTGTTGGGGAACTTTTGAGAGAGAGAAACTGGCTGTGGATGGCTAATGGTTAGTGAGAGCAAGCAAACGGAGAGTTGGACAAGTGTTGAGGCTTGAAGGCCACTTAGGGTCCCCCTTGCTTTAATAGACCCTTCTCCCCCCTTGATGCTGTTGTCCCCATTGTTGAGGGCCTTAGAGAGCTTAGAGAAACTAAAGAAAAATCAGCAGCCCCTCCCCTTGCCCGTTCACACCCGCCCGAGCCCATTCAGTACTGCCGCTCTCCCATCGCGCTAGTCGCGAGGCGCACACCGCCCGTCATCCCGCCTCCTTGCTTGTCATCCACCTCTGTCTCACCATCCCTAAGCTGCCCAGATCATCGTCGAAGTCGCCAGGCCACCCGTCCAACAGTTGGAGCTCTCGCCATTGCCGCTGTAGCCCATTTGGTTCCGCCTAGCCCATTTCAAGCCCAAGCCGCCCTTCGGTCCAACTCTCTCAGTCTAGAGTATAACCAGATCTCATAGCCTCGGTGTGAGCTTCGGGAGGTTTTTTCGGGCCTTTCTCGGCCTCGCTTGGTGCCGCTGCTAGGAGGTTTGTCGCTCGCCTTCACGTCATCGTTGCTATGGACTCATCAGAACGCTAATCTGGTGAGTTTACTAACTAAACTCTGCTTAGGGAGTTAATTATGCTTAAGGGGTGTTTAGATTAGGCTAAGCATGTTTAGGTGGTTTGATTAGCTTATTTAAATATTAATTAGATTATGTGCTCGATTAGTTTAGTGGATAAATTAATTAGTCTAATTATGCAATTAGCTTAGTGTAAGCATGATTAGACTTTTAATTAATTGATGTATTTAATTATTTATTTAAATTAAATATTATTCAATTATATTATTTTATATTTAAATAAATCTAAATTTTCAGAATTTAATTAATTAATTAATAATTTCGGAAATTATGCGGGGTGGCCAGTCATTAGAATTTCGAGCTGATCGTAGTGGTATGTTTAGTTTTTGTAATTGAATGTTATTTTGTGAATTTGAGTGATGATTGTGAAAATTTAGGTATTTTAATCAAAAAACACCGAGTGTCGGGTTTTGACACCGAATGTGGTTTTTAAATACCATAGCAGCTTGTGTGAGCATAGTTGTCAGCTTGTGTGAGCATTGTATGTTAGCTTATGAGAACAATGATCGTTTATTAGCTTGTGAGAGCAACGATCCATTAATTAGCTTGTGCAAGCTATGATTTATCTATTAGCTTGTGTGAGTTACCATATATATATATAAGCTTGTGCGAGCTACCATCTATATCAGCTTGTGAGAGCATTGCATCCATTTCAGCTTGTGTGAGCAATGATTGTATTGATGGATGAATAGATGGTATGGTTTAATAGATGGTATGAATTGATAAATTGTGTCAATTGTATGGTATCAATTGGATTGATAGAATTGATGAACCAAGGTGTGTCGGTAGTTCATGCTTGTACGAGTAATGATTGATTGATTGAGTGTTTAAAATTGTACTGACGTGCAGAAAGGAATTGATGTGAGGTAAGTCTTCTGACTCGTGTGGGTAGGCCTCTAGGTGTATTTCCTTCCTAGTCGAAGTTTAAAGGGTGAACTTGCTGAGATATTGTCTCACCCCGATGTGGGCTCAACATTTTTAGGTCCTTAGAAGTTGGTTGCGAAGGACCTAAAGCCTCGAAGAAGATGATGGTGAAGTCCAAAGGATCGGCTTATATGTCCGGCTAGTGGGTCGTAGAACAGTTCCCTTTTGAGAACCAATCTTTTGTAGACTTGGCTTTTATATAAATTGGAGTGTTTATAAATCATGTTTTGATTGTGATTTGTGGCCTTGCTTTTCTATCCCAATTGAGTTTTGCCTAGGGATTATTTATTTACTTCTGCATGCGCACTAAAATGAATGGATCGCAAATTTTATCAACTACTAAGGGATGGGCACGCAGTCGAGGATTGAGGCGTGACATCCCTATGGAGTGGTATTAGAGCGGGTTTGTGAATTGAGTGATAAGGTGCGATGGTTTAGGGGATAGCTAGTAGGAAGTGGCCTTTATCTTATGCTGGTGCATGTCAATAATAGTTGATTGGTAAATTGTTTGGTGTGGATCACTCAAATTCTAATACGGTATTGGAATTGGAAAACAGGTCTATAAAGATCCTATAGATGAGTGATTAGGAGCAGAGGACTGCTAGAAAGAGGATTATGGGTCTAGTTACTTAGGCTAGTACACCGGCAAGGTAGACCGCAGGCTGAGACTAGTGCTAGTGGAGCAGCACCGCCTACTATTGGTGCTGGAGTAGCAGCCCCTAGTGATCCTAGAATTGAAGGGATCATGCAGGCGCTTGAAGCTATGGGAGCACTGATAAGGCAACAGGCCTAGAATCAACTCGCCGTTGTTGCAGCCGTTGCTACTGCTACCATTGCCGCCACTGCTGAGGCTGCAGCCGCCGCGGCACTTGCCGAAGTCCCAGCTAAGAATGTGGTTGTGTAGAGAGAGAGGCCTATTCATAAGCTTGTGGAACGGTTCTTAAAGCTGAACCAACCGAGGTTCAATGGCGTGGGAGATCCTGAAGTTGCGTCGCTCTGGATCCAAGATCTAGAGAAAGCTTTTGCACTTCTGATGTGCACCGGAGAGGAAAAGGTTGTCCTGGCAGTATACCAGCTGCAGGGTAACGCTAATACTTGGTGGAGAGCCACTAGAGGTACGATATTTCCTGAAAGCGTCGTTCTTGTGTAGAATGCCTTTCTCAGAGCCTTAAACGACAAGTATTATTCGGGTAGCGCTCGAGAGTGGAAGATGGAGGAATTTCAATGCCTCCATCAAGGAATGATGACCGTGGATGAGTATGAGGCTAAGTTTGTTGAGTTGTCCCGGTACGCTCTAAGATCTGGTAGAGGATCCAGAAGGCAAAACTCGAAGGTTTAGGAACGGCCTCCGACCAGAGCTGAGGAGTCCATTGGTGCCATTAGACCCGAAGGATTACAACGAGGTGTATGGTCGGGCCCAGTTGATAGAGAGAGATCTAAGTGAACACACTTCTGTGTTTGGTTGAAGGTTCAATTCGAATAAGGACGGAATTTAGTTCGGGAAGAAACCGATGACCGGAGAAAGATATTATATTCCGCCCAATAAGAAGGGTGGAGTTGGCAAGTCAGTGCCAAGTCGAATGGCGTGTGTCGCTTTTGTCGAAGGTGACATGATTCAACCTCGTGCCCTCTAAGGATGGGTGCTTGCTTTGAGTGTGGCCAATAGGGCAACTTGGCTAGAGATTGTCCCAGAAGGCCAATGGAACAACAACAGTTATTGCCGCTGCCACCGTTGGGTCGAATCGAGGATTCATGCCACAAATTGCATAGTAGGGTGGACGTATGCTGTCACAAGAGGATAGGCTTAAGACTCACCTAATGTGATTACATGTACGGTCTTGTTGAACAACCATGCTGCATATGCTTTACTTGACCCTAACGCTACTCATTCCTTTATAGCTAAGGAGTTTGTTAAGCTGGTAGGATTGAGTCCTAAGTTGTTGCAGTCAGTGGTTTGCATATCTACACCGTTAAAGGATAAGGTGTTAGCTGCATTAGGTTGTTCTGGTTGCAAGTTAGTGATTGGTAAGCAAGAGGGGATGATAGATTTGATAGTCCTACTCATATATGATTTTGATGTGATAATCCGGCACGTTTAAATCATTCAATCATGCATTCCAAGTGATTACAGTCACACAGGCTCGACCTATCATGCAATTCCATTGATTACGGCCACACAGACACGATCTAACCATCACACAGCGAATCTAACTATCACATAGCGGATCTATCTATCACAGCAGATCTATCCATCAAACGGCGAATCTAAATGTTCTACAGTGGATGACGAATTCTCTTAACCAGCTCACGATCATCCAATCGCATAGTTAAGAAATCAATATCACATATCACCCAAGAATGGCCATCATTTGCCATGACCATAAACCATTACTACGGCACAACCATTCACATCTCATCACGCACAAGTTCCAAGCATATCCCAAGTCAACCACATAACCAAATATGCATTTTCTAGCAAGTATAGCATCAAGAACAATCATGAAGTACTACTAGTCCTAACCGACAGAAACGGCTCACTTGCGCATCTCCAAGTTTAAATCCATAAACCCAATTAAACGAGTTCAAAAAATTCTCAAATTTTAGTATGTTATAAAGGACAAATAATTTTTTTTTCATAAGACACCTTAACCCAAATCCTTCTAGATTAAGCCCATTAAATCGCTCAATCCAATACAAAAGCTGGGTCCGTTTCCAGAATGTCTATTTTCGTAAAATAAGTTTTGGCCCATGTCCAAAACTTATCCATTTGATCTGAAATTTGACTATGTTAAATTAAATGAGGTGGAAAAAAAAACTTTTGTGAAGAAATCATTTCGAAATTCGAACCCTAAGAGTTAATAAAAACCCCTAGAATCTCGAAAGGTCACAAATTCCAGCACAGTCCGAGATTCTGTTTGTAAATGACGAAACTGAAATCTCATGCTTTGAAATCTCTAAAAAGCGGGAGTAAAATATATGTTGTAGATCAAGATGTCTAAACAATTTCTCAAGAAGGAATCGACTTCAAATTTGCAACCATTTCGATCTAAAAAAAATGACAAACGACAAAGGTCCAGAAATTAGAACTACAGAAAGTCCACTGATTTGGACTAATCCATCCTCAAAGGTGCTAATCTCACTAATTAGATTAGCACTAATCCATTCTAAGGCTAATCTAACCATTCTAGATTATCACTAATCCATACTTAATCTAACCTAATCAACCCTTAAGCATAATTAACCTCCTAAGCAAGGTTTAGTGAGTAAACTCATCAGTTTGGCGGGCCGGTGAGTCCACGGCAACGGCAATGCAGAGGCTACACACGGGGACCTAAACAACGACTATCCAAGGCCATCCCAAGGCTGAAATAGCAGCCACAAACTCAGACTCCCTCTGCAACTCTGGAAAATTGGACTGCTGGAGGAGAAATGGAGTTGAACAGGCTGATCGGAGCTCCGGCAAGGGGTTGGCCAGTGACCGGTGACACCTAGGGGTCAAGGGGGACCAGTTGGTGGTTGGGATGGGTGGAGATAGGGTTGAAACTAAAGAAAAATGGCTGAAACGGGCGAAACAAGCGGAGGAGTGCAAGCGGGCAGGCGGACTGATGGACCGACGAGCAGTTTCTTCCAGGCAGCCGGCGGGTTGGCCGGTGGCTCCATTGGGCGAGCGGCCATGTCCTCCTAAATGGTTTTGGCCTTCTGAGTGTGATGGTGGGTGGCACGGGAGCTGATTCAAATGGGAAGGCAACAATCAACTCAAGTTTTTGGAGGAAGGTCAACTGGAGCAGAAACAGTAAGAAGAGGTAAATAAGGGAGAAAGGGCTATGAATTTGCTTAGGGCTAAAGAGGGGGGAGAGAGAGATGTGAGGGCTGGTTTATTTGGTTCTCTCAAGCTCTCAAAACACACAAAGATGGAGAAAGTGAAGCCAAGGAAGAAGAAGAAGCCAGCTTAAGATTGAAGGGGGCCCAATTGCCTCAAAGTCAAGCTAAATATCTCAAAGTGTTCAAGTGGCTGCCCCACCAGCCAAGGCTGTCATCCACAGCCCATTTCCTCTTCAATCTTCCTCAACAAACTTTCTTTGATGCCCCAAATGTTGCACACCCCATTGGCCTACGAATTTTGGGCAATCTCCATCCCATTTGCTTCAAAAGTCCACACTTCTATCCCTTTGGTCCCTTGGCAAGGTCCTATCAGCCATGGCTGTCGTCCATGGCCCCTTGATAGCCCAAGACTTCCCTTAGAAGCTTCACCAAGTGGTCAAAATGTTCCCCCCTTCATGGCCTACGAATTTTGGAGCAAAATACCCCAAATTGAATCAATTCTCCTTTAATTGAACTCAATCGGTCCCCATAAATTCAGCCAAGCTACCATCGTCCCTCTTATGATTTTTTCTCGTCAATTCGTCCAACTTGAATTCCAAAAACGTGACCAAAAATAGCCCTCTAATTTTCTCGGTCCAAAATAATCCTACTTTGATTTTTCGCAAAAAATCCCGGTTTGTAGAAAAACTTTCGGAGGATGAGTTGACGTTCCTAAAATGAATCGTGGCATGATAGATCTTTCAATTTCTAAAATCGTGTTTAAATTCTCGGTTAATTTCAATTTGGCGTGATTTTAGCGTGACCTGGCCTACCGGGTAGCATTTAGAAATTTTCAATTCAATTGACCTGTGGTCAATTATTTTCGAGCCACATTGTACATCGATCTAGTGCCAATCGACGGAAAAATCGGTCTATTGATGATCGACGAGAATTTTGCAATCTGGTGGAATCACCCACACTTTAATCACATATCTCAGTCGAATCAACCTATCTCTGATCTCTGATCGATTTTTAACTGTGCCATGGTGACCCTTGCAGATAAGCACAGTCGAGCAGTCGATTTCTAGTAGAATTCTCAAGTCTATTACGTTAAATAGGCTAGTTATCTCATGAGTGACCAACTCCGAGCTAGGAACTATAGGCGTGTTCATAAGAAGCCCAGCTTATTCAATCGAAAATAGATCTTGAAATTCAGGATGTCACAAATATGCCTTTAGCTTTCCAACCATGCCTGAATCTCTTCATTTGATGATCCTTTTCTTGGTCAATTAATTTCAAAACCAAATGACTTGAATTTTGGAATTAATGAAAAAGTGATCCTATTTGGGATTCACTAGCTTTGTTTGTTGGTTTGAGATTCAAGACTATTTTTGGTATGAATGTAGGTTTAATTGTTCACGTACGTGATTGTTAGATATATGCATAGGCTCAATGCATGAACTAGGAGAATGTCAAAGGGAGACTTAGACACTAGGTCTAGGGATTAATAGAAATTGACCATCTTTTGTGAACGCAAAAGATGGCTAATGACTATTAATCACAATTTAATCAATTAATGGTCTAGGATGGGATGATATGTGTGCACAACCAAATTCTGACCCTGAGGCCCATGTTGCATTTTCAAAACTTGCTTGAGTTGGCAATTGTTTGCACTTGCTTGGATTTGTACGGTTGCATTGTATGTATTACATGAGTCAAATACTTAGTGTAGTATTTCGAGATTATCTGTGAAGAAGGAGATCGAAAGACTTGAAGGTGGTGGTATGGCTGATGTCCAATCCAGCATCCATTCATTCCTAACCATGTCTCCAATTTTTCATTCAAATTTGTGAAAAGACCCGACAAGTTGCCAATTTTATTTTTCATGCACATAGAATAGTTTGTGCTTTACTTTTTTGAGTGTTTACTTTCCTACAACGTACTTTCATTTACATGCGTGTTTATTTCACACCGTGCTGATTAGTTTCAAATTGCATGAACAAACCATTCATGCATGATCACCTGTCAATGCTTCAAAATGAATTTGCATGAAAATGTAAAAACAAATGCATGATCAATTTAGGTAACAACCAAACTATTAGATCCCAAAAGGGCACTAATAGAAACATTAGCATAATTGAAGTCTTCGAATCCACGATCTTTGGTTCCGAGGAAATCAAGTGTGGCATCCCAGAAATTCAAAGCCAAGCCATAAGGTGTGTTAAAGTCTTTAATTAGGTGATAGAATTTCCATGGCTTATGTTTTAGCCATTAGTCTTTAATTTGATGATTTGTGCTTTTGATTGTGGAAATTTAAATTTAATAAGATTAATAATCTATGCTTAGCCATATGATTTAAATTTCAATGAGCAAAAATATCCTAAGACCTTGGCCAAGATTGAAAATTTAAATTTAGAAATATTTATAGAAGGAATTTCAAAAAAAAAAAAAAGGGAAAAAGAGGGTTAAAATTTGAATGGGCCTTGGACCCATTGGCCTAAAGCTTGGTGGGCCAAGCTAGTCGGCCCATTAGAGCCCAAGAAGAGGATTTGACCAGCCCAAGGGGAGTGGCTGGATGGGCCTAAGCCCAAGCCCAAATCAAATTTAAAAAGAAAACCCAATGTGACAAGTGGCAAATGGCAAGAGCATGCATTGGTGGGTTTGTAGGCAATCTTATGATTGCTAATCATGGGATTAGGGGAGTATAAAAGGGATGAGAAGAGAGAGAGTGGCCGGTTCTTTGTTCATTCGGCCGAGAGAGGGTGAGAGAGAGAGAGAGTATGTTCGAGAGAAAGGGAGAAACCGAGAGGGGAAGGAGGCGGAGCCGAGGGGTGCCGCCGTTCGTTTGCCGTCCGATCGCCGTGTCCTGCCGCCGTTCGTCGTCGTTTGTCCATCTTAGAGGCAAGTGGAGTCCTTAACTTCTCTTGCATGTTTGTTTTGTTGGTTGCATGTTCGATTTTAGGTGTGATTTGTCCGAAAAACCGAGGTAAGAGTTGGTTATTTTCAAACCTTGTGACTGTTCTTGTTCGGTTTGTTGGAGTCAGTATCTTGTTTGAGCTTGCATGGGTGTTTGGAGCTTGATTTTGGCTTCGATGTCTTCATGAAAGTTGTAGCTAACGTCTTGTACTATAACATACTGAAATTTCGTGGAAAATGATGGGGATATGAGGGGTTACAGTTCTATTATACGGAGACCCTAGATCTGTGAAGTTTCCACTGACCTCTTGCTAGATTCTTGTTTGCATGTTGATTTCTGTTGAAGATTTGACTTCTATGTCTTCATGAAAGTTGTAGGTAACACCTTAAAATACAACATACTCAAATTTGAAGCAAAAATAACAAGTATAGCTTGGTCAATCGGCTAGATCTTGGAAACGATGGTTCTGGTGAAGTATTCCGAGACACCCGAGACTCCATGGACTTAAATGGTGACAATACTTTGGTTATTTGACCTAGATCTGTTCATGAAACTTGTAAAGGACACCTTGGTACATAACATACTCAAATTTCAGAGGAAACGAAAGAGAATAGATGGGTGAAATCTAAAAATTTCGGAGATGTGTGTTCTGGACGACGCGGTAGTGGTTCCAGAGGTTTCGTGGGGTTGTATAAATTAATCTAAAAATAATTTGGCTTGGAGTTCTCATGAAAAGTGTACGAAAATGTGTTGGCTATCACCATTTAAAATTTCGTAATTTTTTAAGGCCATATGAGTATTTTAATCGAATTTATTTGGAAACTGTGCAATTCTGGTCATTATCCGAATATCATGTGCTATTTTGTGGAAATTGTGAAATTATGAGAAATTCAATTTGGCCATGAATTTTGTATGAAATTGTGATCCTATTGATTTGTTTAGTGATTGTTTGAATATTATGATTTTGGGAAAATCATAGATATTAAATTTAATATTTATTTATGAAAATAAATAAATATAATAATATAATATTAAAATAATAAAATAATAATAAAATAATAAGGGATTATTTTATTGGCCATGAATTTCATTGAATTTGTTATGCATTGTTATATGACATTGGTGTATGTATGATCATAAATTGTGATGCATTTGTGAATCATATGCCATGTAATAATAAGATTAAAAGGATGTTGAATGTGGAAAATGATATGTGAGTAAGAGGTTGTGGTGGATAATGATGTCTGGTGGCCTAGTGGCGTAATTCCAGAGATTCCTTGGGAGATTCAAGATGCCCGGAATGTGGGGGGGCGGAAGCCCTGTCGGAGGTTTTTGCCCGAAGGGAATGCCTCGTGATGCCAGGGTGCGGGTGCGGGATGCCTGGCTAGAAGGGTAAAGGCCGGAAGCCCTGTCGGAGGTTTCTGCCCGAAGGGAATGCCTCGTGATGCTAGTTGAGATGCGAGATGCCCAGAATGTGGGGACCCGGAAGCCTGGTGGCCATGGGATGGCTGGAATGCTGGGAACCCTGTCGGAGGTCTTTGCCCGAAGGGATGATGAAATTGATGATATGAGAAATGGGTGATGTGGTGATCAAACTTAAAGATAAAAGATGAAAAATGAACCCATGATATATGATATGCATGATGATATGCATGATGATGATGATGATGATGATTTGCGATGTGATATGATGATCACTCATGATATGATATATGATATGCATGATGATATGCATGATGATGATGATGATGATATGCGATGTGATATGATGATCACCCATGATATGATATATGATATGCATGATGATATGCATGATGATGATGATGATGATATGCGATGTGATATGATGATCACCCATGATATGATATATGATATGCATGATGATATGCATGATGATGATGATGATGATGATATGTGATGTGATATGATGATCACCTATGATATAATATGATATGCATGATGATATGCATGATGATGATGATGATATGTGATGTGATATGATGATCACCTATGATATGATATGATATGCATGATGATATGCATGATGATGATGATGATGATGATATGTGATGTGATATGATGATGTATGATAGTGTGTGCCTGGCTTCAAGGTAAGTTATACCGGTGCATGTGAAATTGCATGATGCATTGAGTTGTTATTGGATTTCCCTATCTGCTGAGTTGTTGTACTCACCCCTTTTGGGGATAACATTTCAGATTAGCAAATATGCCGCTACCTGCCGTCACGCGAGGTACATTTTATGGGATACCATCCGATGTAGAGGTCGAGTGTGTTGAGATAGACTGTCCCTCTGTTCCCAGACTGACTTTTATCCGAGTACGTTGTCTAGTGATGTATGACGTGGGCCTGGCTGGGGGTCCTGTCATTCAGGAGTTCATTTCTGTGCACGTTTGTCGGGATGGAGCGATGCGAGGGATGTTGCCGCCGCCACCGCCTGATGCACCCGGGTTGGGTGTGAGACCTGCGCGCATGATGTTGAGGGTCGAGAGTTTCTTTTTGAGGTTTTAGGCTGGACGTGGCTGAGTCCTAACTTTTCCTTTTTGATGTACCGACCCAAAAGAAATCCCATCTTGAAAATATATATGTAAGTAAAGTGTCGATGTTGTTTATAAAATCCTGATGTTTAGCTGGTGTGTATTGGTATCATGGATTGGTAGGGGGATAGATGGTGATGTTTAATTTGCTTCCGCTATGAGTCGCGTTGGGACCGATCGTTTATATAAAAAAAAAAAATGCCTGTGATTAACAATGCTTGTTTTAAGTACAAGATAGGAAAAGGTAATAAAGTGTAACATCGGCGCTGGTGACGACCTGCGAAGAGTTCGGGGTGTCACATCAAGGGAAAACTCTCAACCCCTAATTGGGCATTCTAGCTAGCCCCTGAAAATGAGGCTAGTGCCGACTCCTAGTTAACATTTTAAATTGATTAATGAACCTTAAAATGACCTCTATCATGCAAGGTATGGATTTGGGAGAGCCCTTGTTTGTAATTAATGGACCGAGTGTAGCTCTCACCAACTAGACCATGCTTTTAAAGCCATCTTTTATGGAATGCCTACTTGGACTATTTTATGATCAAATACCCTAAATTTATCCATTAGAGGACCCTTCCCACCTCGAGGGTAGGTCACGACAAGGGTAGATGCCCCATAATCAAGGAAGGGGGTTTCTTAAGGAAGCCACACAAACCAATTTTGTCTCATTGGGGTAATTTTATTTCAATTGACAAAGAGATCTAGGTCGGCAATTCTTCGTGTTCTGCCAAATGAAACCTGGGAAAATTGGTTTCACCTTCAAAACCATATAAGGTCTGTTCTACTCTAGCCTTCCAAGTGAACCCAATTTGTCCACTCATTAGCGCATGCAATAAGGATGTGTGAGAGCAATTTGAGCCTTCACAGTCCTAGACCCGCAAATTAATATTTATCAGTGTAAGCAAACTTAATTCCTCGTAATCTTGAGTTTCTCTGTTGTTTTCTCCGTTACCTTTCTTGTAAGTTTATTTTTCTCTGTGAGATTAGGACATGTCTCTTTTCACTTTTGGATCATGGTTGTAAGTGATGGTTTTATGTAATGGGCTTAAGGCTCGTCCGCCCAAGTTGGGCCTAAAAGCCCGGCCCACAAGATCAGGGCCCATGGATGAAGGGGTGCGATTCCTGTTTGGAGGGAACGTATATAAAGGAGGAGAGAGAGGGAGAACGTACCTTTTGGCATAAGAACGTACGTTTTCTCTCCCTCTCTCCCTCCAAAAGTAAAACGAGTGCAAACGGCGAATCCATCTTCCCTTTAAGGCCAATCGACGTCATCAGATCAAACAGGATCGGTTTTGTGGTGTGCTTTAGGATCGGTGATACATGTTATTCCCGGGCTTATCTTTCGCATTCGTTTTAAGGGTTTGATTTTGTGTCGAATCCGTGTTTCGAGGATCCGTTTATTCCCAACATTGGTATCAGAGCCAGGTTCATGTTTTCCCAACCCCTTTCATGTTTTTTGATTGATTTTTCACGAAAGTAATCAGCCGGTATGGATTAGGGCGAGAAATCCCGACACCCGAGCGTTGTTCATCCACTTTTCTGAGTTTTCGTAAGTCGAAATCAATTTTTGATAGCATAGCATGAAAGGGCTCGTCGAGACGAGTCCGTAGACGGGTCGTGCGCCGCCGAGCGACGCCGGACGCGCTTGAAGCGCCGGCTTGGCCAGCGCGTGCACCACACGCGCCGGTCAGCGAACCGGCACGTGCGCGCCGCCGGCCGGTAAATCGACACGTGCCGGTCGGCGAACCGACGCATGCTGACGTCACGCACTGACGTCACCGTGACGTCACCCAATGGTCGGTAACTGCTAGGATGACGTCACCAATGACGTCATCGCCGACGATCGTTGGCCGACCGACGGCCCGACCCGACTCGACATGCGTGGAAGCTTGGCGCATGCCGCGCATGTGCCAGCTGACATCTACGTGACGTCTTCCCGCGCACATGCGTGGCAAGTGCCAGTCGGTTCGTTCGACCCGACCCGTCGGCCTGACCGGTCCGACCGGTCCGACCGCCCCGACCTTTCCGACCGGCTCGTCTGGTCCAACCGGCCCGACCCGCCGACTGTTGACCGGCGACCGTTGACCATTGACCGGCGACCATTAACCGTTGACCCGAAAAAAAAAAGAAAAAAAAAGAAGGAATTTGTTTCTTTTTCAATTATGTCTATGTGGGTTATAAGTAATCCATTTTTAATTCTGCATTTGTTGCATGAAACATGGAAAATTATGTATCATCCCTTATGTACATTATGGATCATAAGTAATCCATTTTTAGTTCTGCATTTGTTGCAGGAACTATGATGCGTTATGCACGGATACGTGCAATCCCGAGAACGGACGAGGGAAGTGCAAGACTTAAAAGGCTGATGACAAAGTTAGCTAATTATCTGTGGCATGATGGTGATTTAGTATCACATGTGGTCAGGGTCAATCAAATGATACAAGTGTTGGAGAAATCTTCTTGAAGTGTTTTGAAGCTGACAAAACGTTTCCATCAGTCTAGTCTAAAGGTTTGCAGACTCAGCTATTTAAAGTCTGAAGACCTCCGGACAGCCAGACTCAAGACTCAAAGTCTATCCTCATTGACAGTCTCTCATCCGTTGAAGAAAGGCTATCCAGAACTGGATGTTTCATTAAGGATATGACCTCATCGACTGGAGAAGATCTGTTGGCTGGATATGACATAACAGAATCCTTTGATTGATCGAGATTTATTTTCAAAGATTAAGGATCCGATGATTGGTAAAATATTCTTGGAATGTTCTACTTATGGAAACCGAGATCCTGATTGTATGGGCGAACGTGATTGATGGGCTATGGACATGTTCCTTTAATAGCTCGGATGATCTTCCTAATTGATTTCGTCCAACGGGTAGATTGGAGGAATTCCTTTGGTAAGTGCCAACGGGTATGATGGCATGAAGGAGTATATAAGGAAGACATTCTAAGTTGTTCAGTGTGTGCGCGATAGAAGAATTCCAAAGTCTGAAGCTCCTTGTTGTTTTAGTCAATTCCTTTAAGCAATATTTTGTACGCAAAAGAGAGTCTATATTTGTGAGAAACCTTGAGGAAGTGTGGTAGAACATCTACACTGCGGAATCAAGAAAAAGCTGTGTTGTAACTTCTATTTTGTTCATAGTGAAATCCAGCCGGTGGGCTGTTAATGTGGAAGAGTGGACGTAGGCTTGGAATAAGCCGAACCACTATAAACCTTGTGTTCAATTTTCTCTTCCCTACTCTTTACTTTACTTTGATCGTACTTCATTTTGTTAATCAAAAGAGATCTCCCTTTCTATCATTTGCCTAGAATCGCTTCCGTATCTCGAGAAATTATTTGTGCACCTATTCACCCCCTCTAGGTGCTTATACTAGCTATCTCAATTGGTATCAGAGCTCGTGTACTCACTTTGTTTGAAGTGTTTTACTTCAGAGTTAAAGATCCATGGCTAGTATGTTGGCTCCAGGACTGGTAGAAGGGCAAAGCAATACTAGACCGCCTTACTTTGATGATGGAAAGGACTACAACATATGGAAAAACAAGATGTATGCATTCCTAAGATCAAAGGATTCTCTGGAATAGGACGTTGTAGAAAAAGGAATCATTCCTAAAGCTGCATCTGTCTCAGAAAGAGGAAAAGATACTGTTGAGTTTAGCGAAATAACTCAAAAAGAGATAACCAAGAGACAAGCTCTTGATGCAAAAGCAATTTATTCTTTATATTGTGCTTTATCACCTACTGAATATAACATAATATCTTCTTGTGTTAGAGCTAAAGAAGTCTGGGATAGATTACATATTACCTATGAAGGAACACATCGAGTGAAAGAGACTAGAATCAACATTCTCCTCGGTCAATATAAAGCTTTCAGAATGAAATAAGGAGAATCTATAACTGACATGTTTAGTCGTTTTACAGAAATCGTGAATGGTCTTGAAAATCAAGGTCAACCAATTTCTGATCCCATGAAAGTAAACAAGCTACTGCGTGGACTCTCCAAGGATTGGAATCACATAAAGACCTCAATCAGAGAGACCCAAAGAATCATGCCACTATCTGTTGATGAGTTGGTTGGGACTCTTCAGTCTTATGAAGTGGTTCGAATCAATGAAGACGAAGATCCTAAAGGTAAGAAATCCATTGCATTAAAATCTAATGATGATTCTTATGTAACAGATTCTGAAGACGGTATGGATGATGAGGAGCTTGCTCTCATGATAAGAAGATTCAGAAAGCTGAACAGGAAAGGAAGACGATTCAATTCAAAGAAAAAAAATTTTCAAAAGTAACAGACCAAGTCTGCTGAAGATGATGAATCAAACAAAGATGTAGGCTGCTTTGAATGTAAGAAAAAGGGACACATCAGACCCAACTGTCCTCTTCTGAGGAAGAAGAAAGGAAAAACTGAAAAGTATCGAAAGACTCTCAAAGCAGAAACCTGGAGTGATACAGAGTGCAAAGATAGTGATGATGATTATGCCAACATATGTCTAATGGCACAATCGGATCCAGATTCAAACTCCGAGACAGAATCAGATTCAGAAAGTGAATTCGAGGTAAGTAACTTCAAAATCCCTATTAAAGTTTCAAAATACATTGATGAACTGTGTTTTAGTCTTAAGACTTCTCTTAAAAGAATTTACGAACTCAAAAAGGAAAATTCTGCTCTAAAACAACAAGAAAATGTTTTGGAAGAAAAAGTGAAATGCTTAGACAAGAATGTTTCTTCTCTTAAAGAAAGTGAAGATAATCTTTTAAAAGAAAATGCATTCTTGAAAAATGATATCTCAAATATTTCCAAAAGATTTTCTTTAGGATCTGAAAAACTGGAAAAAATTCTTTCTATTCAAAGGCCTTATTTCAATAAATCTGGTTTGGGAATGACTGCTGAAACCATTCCTTTAATTGATTTTCTAAAAGTGAAAGAAAGAATTAAGCAAAGACCCACAAGAGATGCTTACAAAAATCATTTTAAAAGGACCTTTGTAAAACCAGTAGGTCACAATACTCTCAGATGTTCAAAGTGCAATAGTGCAGATCATTTTGAAAAAGAATGTCCTATGGTTTGGAAACCCGTTAAAAAGGATTGGGCAAAAACTGCATATCATACTAAGTCAAATGGACCCAAGAAAATATGGGTACCAAAGAAAGTTTGAGTCTTTTTTTAAATGCAGGTCACTATCAAGAAAAAGGTAAAATTGTATCTGGATAGTGGATGCTCAAGACATATAACAGGAGATTCAAATTGCTTCATAAAACTTGTTCAAGTGAATGGTGGAAAAGTCTCATTTGGAGGAAACAGCAAAGGAAAAATTGTGGGATTTGGAACTGTAAAGATTGGGAACCTCACAATAAGCAATGTTTCTTTAGTTGAAGGGCTCAACTACAATCTGCTCAGTGTTAGTCAGCTGTGTGATGCTGGTTTCAGAATCTACTTTGAAGGGGGTATTTGTTCAGGAACCAGTAAAGACTCTACTCAGTCATTTATGTGCCGAAGACATGGAAATATCTACCTCTTGGACGTGAAACCAGATGAATCGCAATGTCTAATCTTAATCCAAGACGAAGCAAGCTTATGGCACAAAAAGCTTGGGCATATCAACATGAAGCAGATAGCCAAAATCTCAGCAAAGAAGCTTGTTCGTGGTCTACCCAATTTATCATACCAAAATTTTGATCTATGTACACCATGTATATTGGGAAAACAGGTAAGAAGTTCCTTTAAACCAATAAATCAAGTTTCCACTAACCGTGTACTACAGCTTTTGCAAATGGATCTCTTTGGACCAACCAGAACACAGAGCATTGGAGGTAAGAAATACTGCCTAGTAATTATGGATGACTACTCACGATTTACTTGGGTATATTTCTTGGCAAGTAAGTCTGAAACTTTCTCTTACTTTGAAAAATTTGCTAAGAAGGTTCAAAATGAAAAGGGGTATGTTATTTCAAGTATAAAAACAGACCATGGGGGGGAATTTGAAAATCAAGATTTTACAAAAATTTTGTGATGAATCTAGCTTTCAGCACTTGTTCTCCTCTCCATATACTCCAGAGCAAAACGGAGTTGTGGAAAGGAAGAATAGATTTCTTCAAAAAATGGCTAGAACTCTTTTAATTGAAAGCAATATCTCTTCACGATTTTGGGCTAAAGCAATGTCAACATCATGTTACATTATCACTAGAGTTTTTTTAAGGCCTATGCTTGAAAAGACCCCCTATGAACTATTCAAAGAAAAGAAGCCTATTGTTTCATATTTTCATGTGTTTGGATGTAAATGTTTTATATTGAAAAATGCAAATGATCGAGTTGGTAAGTTTGAAGAAAAGTCAGATGAAGGCATCTTCCTTGGATATTCAACCACAAGCAAAGCGTACAGAGTCTACAACAAGAAGACTCAATCTATGGAAGAATCAATGAATGTCAAATTCCAAGATTCTATGCAAAATGAATCTATTCAGACTCATCTTGAAGAGACTGAACCAGACTCTACTGTGGCATCCCGAAAATTCAAAGCCAAGCCATAAGGTGTGTTAAAGTCTCTAATTAGGTGATAAAATTTCCCATGGCTTATGCTTTAGCCATTAGTCTTTTTTTTTTTTTTAAATAGATGATTTGTGCATGTGCTTGTAAAAATTTAAATTGGATAGATTAATAATCTATGCTTGGCCATGTACTTTATAAATTAAATTTCAATAAACAAGATGTCCCAAGACTTTGGCCACGATGAAAATTGAAATTTAAAAATATTTATAGAAAGGAATTTCAAAAAAAAAAAAAAAAGAGGAAAAGGTCAATTTTTAGGATGGGCCTTAGGCCCATTAGCCTAAGCTTGTAATGGGCCAAGTTGGCCGGCCCAATAGAGGTCCAAGAGGAGTGGTCGACCGGCCCAAAAGCCCAAGCCCAAGAAGCCCAAATCAAATTCAAAAATTCAATAAGACAAGTGGCACTAGACTCTCATGCATTGGCTTAGGGAAGAAGGCCATGCATTGGCTGGTTTGTAGGCAAGTAATCATGAGGATTTGGGGGTATAAGAGGGAAGAGAGAGAGAAGGTGGCCGGATTTTCTCATTTGGCCAAGAGAGAGAGTGAGAGAGATTTCGAGAGAAAAGGGGAGTGGCCGAGAGAGAGAGGAGGCGGAGCCGAGGAGGAGCCGCCCTATGCCGTCGACCGACCGGTCTAGAGGCAAGTGGGAGTCCTCTAGCTTCTCTTGCATGTTTGTATGTTGCTTGCATGTTGAATCTTTGAGTGTTAAATGAGAAAAATCGAAGCATGGATGAGTTGTGTGTGAATGGTGTGACTGTTCTTGTTCGGACCGTGTGAGTCAGAAACTTGTTTGAGCTTGCATGTGTGTTTGGAGTCCGATTTTGGCTTTGATTTCTTACGAAAGTTGTAGCTAACATCCTGTACTATAACATACTGAAATTTCGTAGAAAATGATGGAGATTTGAGGGGCTAAAGTCTCATCCTACGGAGACCTCAGATCTGGAGAGTTTTTACTAACCTCTTGCTGGATTCGTGATTGCATGTTGGTTTGTGATGAGAATCTTACTTAGATTGCTTGAGTAAAGTTGTAGGGAACATCTTAAACTACAACATACTCAAATTTGAAGTGAAATTAAAAAGTATAGACTAGTAAATCAACTAGATCTTTAAGACGATGATTCTGGTGATGTATTCCGAGACACCCGAGACTTCAAGGACCTAAATGATGACTATATTCTGGTTATTTGGCCTAGATCTCTGCATGAAACTTGTAAAGGATATCTTTATGTAGAACATATCCAAGCTTCAGAGAAAATGAAAGAGAATAGGTAGGTGAAATCTCAATATTTCGGAGATGTGTACGCTGGACAATGCGGTAAGGAATCCAGAAGCTTCGTGAGACTGTATAAAATAATCTAAAAAGAATTTGGTTGGGATTTCTTCATGCAAGTTGTACGAAAATGTCTTAGCTATAATCCAGTAAAATTTCATAATTTTTGGAGGCCATATGGATATTTTAATCGATTTGCTTTGGAAACCGTGCATTATGGTTTCATCCGAGAATCATAGGGTGTTTTGTGAAAATTGTGAGATTTTGTAAAAATTCAATTTGGCCATGAATTTTGCATGTAATCCTATTGGGTTGTAATTGGTTGAATTTTTATAATTTTGGAAATTTATAGATATTAAAAAAAAATAAAAATAAAAATAATAGTAAATAAAATTAAATTAAATAAAATAGATTATTTTATTGGCCATAGATTCCATTTAATTTATTTATGTGGCACGTGTGATAAAGTCTTGATATATATATGACATGGAATTGAGATGAATGTATGAATTCAATGATGAGTATGATCTTGATTTGTCATCACATCACATGCCATGATAAATTGAATCATAATGATGTGAATTGAGATAAATGAGGAAGCCGTCGGGGATGAGCCGACGATGCCCTGAGAGTGTCGAGATGCCTGGCTAGAAGGGTAAGGCCGGTTGCCCGGTGGTCATGAATGGCCGAATACCGGAGGGTCCTCGGGAGACCGAGTGGTATCGAGATGCCCAGAGAGTGGGGGAGTCGGAAGCTCGGCATGGTAATTATGCCGAGGGATACCTCGCGATGCCGGATTGGGTGCGAGAGATGCCTGGCCTGAAGGGTGCGGCCGGTTGCCCGGTGGCCTTAAATGGCTAGATACCGGAGGGTCCTCGTGATGCCAGTTGGGGTACGAGATGCCCGGAGAGTGGGGGAGCCGGATGATCTGTAATTGTATCTTGGATACATGTGGGACGCAAACATTGATCTCGGGAATGAGAAATGTGGCGGTCCAAGATGAAATTACAACTAAATCATGCATGGTGATATATGTGTGACATGATGCATGATGATATATGCATGACATTATGCATGACAATATATGCATGGTAATAATGATGATATGCATGATGATGATGATGATATGCATGATGATATGCATGATGATGATGGTGAGGATGATATATGATGATAAGCATGATGATGGTGAGAATGATATATGATGATATGCATGATGATGATGATGATGATATATGATGATATGGCATGATAACATGTGTAATGTGATGATGTCATGATAATGATGACATGTATGATATGATGATGCATGATAGTATGCGCATGGCTTCAAGGTAAGTAACGCCCACAATGCATGTATGATTTGTATGATGCATTGAGTTGTTATTGGATTCCTTATCTGCTGAGTGGTTGTACTCACCCCTTTTGGGGACCAACATTTCAGATTAGCAGTATGCCGCTTCCTGCCGTCGCGCGAGGTGCATTTTACGGGTTACCGTCCGACGTCGAGGTAGAGTGTGAGGAGTTCAGCTGTCCTTCTATGCCTGGACTCACCTACATACGTGTGCGCTGTTTTGTCTCATACGACATAGGCCTGGCTGGGGGCCCGATTGTTCAGGAGTTTGTTTCTGTCCACGTTCGCCGCGATAGGGTGATGAGAGGGATGCTACCACCGCCGCCGCCTGACACACTGGACTGGGTGTGAGACCTGTGTGCGACGAGTAAGGGCTGTGTTTTTTGGGAGTTAGTTAGCCGACACTTATGATGGGGGTTATACATGTGTGATGTAGAGGGTCGAGGGTTCGTTTTGAGGTTTTAGGCTGGACATGACAGAGTCCTAGCTTTTCCTTTTGATGTACCGACCCAAAAGAAGTCCCATCTTGAAAATATATATAAATAAAGTGTCGTGGCTTGTCTATAAAAATCATGGTGATTAGTGGTGTGTATTTGTATCATGGTTGGTAGGGGGAGAGATGGTGATATTTGCTTCTGCTAATGAGTCACCCTGGGACCGCTTTAAAAAAAAAATGCCTGTGAATAACGACGCTTCTTTCAAGTATAAGTACAAGAGGGTATTAAGGTGTAACTTTGGTGCTTGTGGCGACCGCCGAAGGGTTCGACGTGTCACATCCGCCCTTTTTGGTATCAGAGCAAATGGTTATAGGTGGAGTGATAAGGAGCCTCAATTGGATATTGAGGAACATGATGACAATGCACACCATAGGATGTAAAACGAAATAATTGAATAATAGGTGATGAGTATTCACTCGTAGATCCCTAGTATTTCATTTTGAATTGCCTTTAGGTACCAGTAACATGTGTATGTTACTTATGTAGTAGTAGTAGTTGCTTTGAACGGAGGCAATGAGTCTCAGATTATTCCTGAGGCAATGCTTGGAAATTGCAGGAAAGTCATGGTACGAGCTGGAAGTGCTCATCCATCGAGGGCTGAAGCCTCTGCTGCAAGGGCTGAACCCCGAATGGAAGACATCCTATAGGCATTAGCCAATATTGGATATCTGATGGAAAGGCAGGCACAGCAACAGCCCGAAGCAGAACACTGTACTCAAGGACTGGTGGAGCAGTTTTTAAAGCTGAAGCCACTTAAGTTCAATGGAATAGGAAGTCCTGAGGAGGCGGAGCAATGGATTGATGGGATGGAATGAATTTTCCGGCTATTGGACTGCACTGATGATGAGAAAATAACTTTAGTAGAGTACCAGCTGGAGGGAAATGCAAAGTTTTGGTGGAGAGCATCGAGGGACACGATCTTTCCACCGGGTACTGAGGTTAACTGGGAGGAGTTTGTGAGAGCTTTTAATAGAAAGCATTTTTCTGATTGTGCTAAGGATAGGAAAATTACTGAATTTGTTCAATTGGAACAAAAGGAGCTGACGGTAGATCAGTATGAGGCTAGATTTTCTGAACTGTCTAGATATGCTCCTAAGCTAGTTGAGGACCAGGAAGAGAAAGCTAAGAGATTTCTGAAAGGCCTAAGGACGGATATCAAGAGACAACTAGTGCCTTTGAACATAAGAGATTATAATGAGATTTATGAAAGGGCATAGTTGGTGGAGCAGGAGTTGATGAGGGAACATTCAGAGGATAAGAAACCATTGTCCTTTAGTGATATGAGAAGGGGTAAGGACCCTATACAGGTCAAGGTCAGACCTGGGGATCTAAGAAGAAGGGAAATTTTGGGAACTATGGAAGAGGCAAGGGTAGCCTGAGTTTAGGAAGGACACTTTATCAGACTGCGGAGTGTCGGATGTGTAATGGGCGACATGGCCCAGGACCTTGCATTGGACAACCAAAGTGCTATGGTTGTGGACAAATATGCCATATTAAGAGAAACTGCCCTTAAGAGAGATCGCACGCGAGTATGGGCTCGGTGCAGCAGCCGCAGCAGAATGCTGTTAGGCCAAACTTACCAAGGAATCCCAAGAGGCCACCAGCACAAGGAAGAGTGTATGCGATTACCCAAGAGGAAGCGGAAGCTTCCAAAAATGTTATCTCAAGTACGATTCTAATTAATGGTGAAAAGCCATATGCATTATTTGATACGGGTGCAACACATTCGTTTGTGTCTGAAAGATATAGACGTTTGAATAAGATATAAGCTATGCCTCTTGAGACGCCTCTTTGTGTTTCTACGCCTCTAAAGGATGTGGTATTGTCTACGCTAGTGTGTGGAAATTGTAAGATAACAATGGGGGAAAAGGATATGGAAATAGACTTAGTTGTAATGGCCATGTATGATCTTGATGTTATCATAGGAATGGACTGGCTTCGTAAATATCGGGCGCAGATGGATTGCTATAGGAAAGTGATCCAATTTACCTTACCTAATCAATCTAGTTGTGAATTTCTGGGAGGTCAGACCCACCTACCTGTAGCACTTATTTCGGCAATAGAAGCCTAAGTTACTTGACAAAGGATGTCAAGGGTACCTAGCCATAGTTAGAGATTATGCAAGGGAGGAGCCTAGACTTGAGGAAGTTCATGTAGTTAACGAATTTCAAGATGTATTCCCTGAGGAATTGCCTGGATTGCCGCTAGAGCGGGAGATTGAATTTGAAATTGAATTAATGCCTGGAACCGGACCAATATCAAAAGCCCCATATAGGATGGCCTTAGTCGAATTGAAGGAGTTAAAGGTGCAATTACAAGAGTTGCTTGACAAAGGATTCATTAGACCAAGTGCTTCACCTTGGGGTGCACTGGTCTTGTTTGTGAAAAAGAAGGATGGATCAATGCGCTTGTGTATTGACTATAGGCAGCTAAATCAGGTGACCATTAAGAATAAGTATCCTTTGCCTAGAATTGATGACTTGTTTGACCAACTCCAGGGAAGTTCGGTCTTCTCTAAGATTGACTTGAGGTTAGGATACCATCAATTAACAATTAAGAAGGAGGACATTCCTAAGACTGCGTTCAAGACTCGTTATGGACACTACGAGTTCCTTGTTATGCCATTTGGATTGACTAATGTGCCAGCTACATTTATGGATTTGATGAATAAAATATTTCAGCCTTATTTAGACCAGTTTGTGATTGTTTTTATTGATGATATTCTGGTATATTCAAAAGGACCTAAAGAGCATGAGCATCATTTGAGAATAGTTTTGCAGACCCTGAGAGAGCATAAGTTGTATGCTAAGTTTAGTAAGTGTGAGTTCTGATTGGATCAGATAATATTTTTAGGGCATGTGGTGTCAGGAAAAGGAATTGCAGTAGACCCGGCAAAAGTTGAAATGGTAGTAAATTGGCCGAGACCAACGACACCTACTGAAATACGAAGTTTCTTAGGACTAGCTAGTTATTATAGAAGGTTCATTGAAGGATTTTCACGACTGGCAGGACCTTTAACGAAGTTAACCCGAAAGAATTTGAAATTTGAATGGAATGGGGAATGTGAAAGGAGTTTCCAGGAGCTCAAAAGGAAATTGACTTCAGCTCTGATTCTGACTATACCTACTGGACCTGACGGTTTCACGGTGTATAGTGATGCATCTCACAAAGGACTGGGATGTGTTTTGATGCAGCATGGCAAAGTTGTAGCCTATGCATCCATACAATTGAAACCCCATGAGCTGAATTACCCGACGCATGATTTAGAACTAGCGGCAATAGTGTTTGCCCTGAAGATATGGAGACACTATTTGTATGGGGAACAGTTTGAGATTTATACGGATCATAAAAGTTTGAAGTATCTGTTTTCAGAAAAGGAGTTGAATATGAGACAAAGGAGATGGATGGAGTTATTGAAGGATTATGACTGTGAGATAATATATCATCCAGGGAAAGCGAATAGAGTAGCGGATGCTCTTAGTCGTAAGTCGACTATGAAGATGGCTAGTTTAAGGATGGCAAAATGGGAATTGTTAAAGTCTATAGCAGACTCAGAATTTAAATTGGAAATGGATTGTCTTACTGGTATGCTTAGTGCATTAAGGATAGAGCCGAAGATTATCCAGAAAATTAAAATCTTGCAAGAATCTGACCCAGAGATTTTGAAAGTGAAGGATGCAGTATCTTTAGGAAAAAGATGGGAATTTCAAATCTCTGATGATGGAATAGTAAGATGTCAAGGATGACTTTGTGTTCCCGACAATGAAGAATTAAGGAAGGAAATTCTGTCGGAGGCACATAAGAGTAATTATAGTATTCACCCAGGTAGTACAAAGATGTACAGGAATTTGCATCAACAATTTTGGTGGAACGGTATGAAGGCTGATATGGCTAAGTACGTTTCTCAATGTTTGACGTGCCAGCAAGTAAAAACAGAACATCATAAACCCGCAGGACTCTTGAGACCATTAGACATTCCAGAATGGAAATGGGAACATATAACGATGGACTTTGTGCAAGGATTGCCAAGGACGTCAAGTAGTCATGACTCAATTTGGGTTATAGTGGATCGTTTGACTAAATCGGCACATTTGTTAGCGATTCGCATGGACTACCCAATGGATAAGTATGCGGACATGTATGTAAGTCAAGTGGTACGCTTACATGGTGTTCCAGTAACCATTACTTCAGATCGGGATTCGAGGTTTACTTCGAACTTTTGGCGAAGTCTTCAAATTGCATTAGGGACTAAGCTCCAATTTGGCACTGCTTTTCATCCCCAGATAAATGGACAAACAGAAAGAGTAATCCAGATAGTAGAGGATATGCTGAGAGCTTGCGTAATTGATTTCAAAGGAAATTGGGATGAAAGATTGCATTTGGTAGAGTTTGCCTATAATAATAGTTTTTAGAAAAGTATAGGCATGGCTCCCTATGAAGCATTATATGGAAGGAGATGTAGGACTCCTGTCTATTGGAGTGAAGTAGGTGAAAGGAAGTTGATAGGACCTGAATTGGTACAAGTTACCACTGAGGCTGTTGAGATTATCAGAGAAAGACTTAAAACAGCTCAGAATAGGCAGAGAGACTACGCAGATAGGCATAGAAGGCCTTTGGATTTTAGTGTAGGAGACCATGTATTCCTTAAGGTATCTCTAATGAAAGGGATATCTCGATTCGGGATGAAGGGTAAGTTAAGCCCTAGATTTGTTGGACCTTTTGAAATACTCGAGAGGATAGGGGATGTAGCTTATCGTTTAGCATTACCTCCTAAGTTAGAAAATCTGCACGATGTGTTTCATGTATCGATGTTGAGGAAGTACCAGCCGGATCCTGGTCACATACTCGATCATGAAGCTATCAAAGTGGATGAGAAAGTTAGGTACATTGAAGAGCCTGTGCAGATATTGGATCGTCAGGAGCAAATCCTTAGGACCAAGAAGATCCCATTGGTTAAGGTATTATGGCGACATCATGATATAAAGGAAGCCACATGGGAAAGTGAGGAGCAAATGAAGGAAAAGTATCCCTATTTGTTTCAAGAAGACGTGTGTGGTGTTTGAATTTCGAGGACGAAATTCTCTAAGGAGGGGAGAATTGTGGCATCCCGAAAATTCAAAGCCAAGCTATAAGGTGTGTTAAAGTCTCTAATTAGGTGATAAAATTTCCCATCGCTTATGCTTTAGCCATTAGTCTTTTTTTTAAATAGATGATTTGTGCATGTGCTTGTAAAAATTTAAATTGGATAGATTAATAATCTATGCTTGGCCATGTACTTTATAAATTAAATTTCAATAAACAAGATGTCCCAAGACTTTGGCCAAGATAAAAATTGAAATTTAAAAATATTAATAGAAAGTAATTTCAAAAAATAAAGAGGAAAAGGTCAATTTTTAGGATGGGCCTTAGGCCAATTAGCCTAAGCTTGTAATGGGCCAAGTTGGCCAGCCCAATAGAGGCCCAAGAGGAGTGGTCGACTGGCCCAAAAGCCCAAGCCCAAGAAGCCCAAATCAAATTCAAAAATTCAATAAGACAAGTGGCACTAGACTCTCATGCATTGGCTTAGGGAAGAAGGCCATGCATTGGCTGGTTTGTAGGAAAGTAATCATGAGGATTTGGGGGTATAAGAGGGAAGAGAGAGAGAAGGTGGCCGGATTTACTCATTTGGCCGAGAGAGAGAGTGAGAGAGAGAGAGAGATTTCGAGAGAAAAGGGGAGTGGCCGAGAGAGAGAGGAGGCGGAGCTGAGGAGGAGCCGCCCTATGCCGTCGACCGACCGGTCTAGAGGCAAGTGGGAGTCCTCTAGCTTCTCTTGCATGTTTGTATGTTGCTTGCATGTTGAATCTTTGAGTGTTAAATGAGAAAAATCGAAGCATGGATGAGTTGTGTGTGAATGGTGTGACTGTTCTTGTTCGGACCGTGTGAGTCAGAAATTTGTTTGAGCTTGCATGTGTGTTTGGAGTCCGATTTTGGCTTTGATTTCTTCATGAAAGTTGTAGCTAACATCCTGTACTATAACATACTGAAATTTCACAGAAAATTATGGAGATTTGAGGGGCTAAAGTCTCATCCTACGGAGACCTCAGATCTGGAGAGTTTTTACTAACCTCTTGCTGGATTCGTGATTGCATGTTGGTTTGTGATGAGAATGTCACTTAGATTTCTTCAGTAAATTTGTAGGGAACATCTTAAACTACAACATACTCAAATTTTCAGTGAAATTAAAAAGTATAGCCTAGTAAATCAACTAGATCTTTAAGACGATGATTCTGGTGATGTATTCCGAGACACCCGACATTTCAAGGACCTAAATGATGACCATATTCTGGTTATTTGACCTAGATCTCTTCATGAAACTTGTAAAGGATATCTTGATGTAGAACATATCCAAGCTTCAGAGAAAACGAAAGAGAATAGGTAGGTGAAATCTCAATATTTTGGAGATGTGTACGCTGGACAATGCGGTAAGGAATCCAGAAGCTTCGTGAGACTGTATAAAATAATCTAAAAAGAATTTGGCTTGGATTTCTTTATGCAAGTCGTACGAAAATGTCTTATCTATAATCCAGTAAAATTTCATAATTTTTGGAGGCCATATGGATATTTTAATCGAATTTCTTCAAAAACCGTGCATTATGGTTTCATCCGAGAATCATAGGGTGTTTTGTGAAAATTGTGAAATTTTGTAAAAATTCAATTTGGCCATGAATTTTGCATGTAATCCTATTGGGTTGTAATTGGTTGAATTTTTATAATTTTGGAAATTTATAGATATTAAAAAAAAAAAAAATAATAATAATAATAATAAAATAAAATAAAATAAAATAGATTATTTTAGTGGCCATAGATTCCATTTAATTTATTTATGTGGCACGTGTGATAATGTCTTGATATATAGATGACATGGAATTGAGATGCATGTATGAATTCAATGATGAGTATGATCTTGATTTGTCATCACATCACATGCCATGATAAATTGAATCATAATGATGTGAATTGAGATAAATGAGGAAGCCGTCAGGGATGAGCCGACGATGCCCCGGGAGTGTCGGGATGCCTGGCTAGAAGGGTACGGCCGGTTGCTCGATAGTCATGAATGGTCGAATACCGGAGGGTCCTCGGGAGACCCAGTGGTATCGAGATGCCTGGAGAGTGGGGGAGCCAGAAGCTCGGCATGGTAATTATGCCGAGGGATACCTCGCGATGCCGGATTGGGTGCGAGATGCCTGGCCTGAAGGGTGCGGCCGAATGCCCGGTGGCCTTAAATGGCTGGATACCGGAGGGTCCTCGTGATGCCAGTTGGGGTACGAGATGCCCGGAGAGTGGGGGAGCCGGATGATCTGTAATTGTATCTTGGATACATGTGGGACGCAAACATTGATCCCGGGAATGAGAAATGTGGCGGTCCAAGATGAAATTAAAACTAAATCATGCATGGTGATATATGTGTGACATGATGCATGATGATATATGCATGACATTATGCATGACAATATATGCATGGTAATAATGATGATATGCATGATGATGATGATATGCATGATGATATGCATGATGATGATGGTGAGGATGATATATGATGATATGCATGATGATATGCATGGTGATGATGATGATAATGATAAGCATGATGATATGCATGATGATGATGATGATATATGATGATATGGCAGGATAACATGTGTAATGTGATGATGTCATGATAATGATGACATGTATGATATGATGATGCATGATAGTATGCGCATGGCTTCAAGGTAAGTAACGCCTACAATGCATGTATGATTTGTATGATGCATTGAGTTGTTATTGGATTCCTTATCTACTGAGTGGTTGTACTCACCCCTTTTGGGGACCAACATTTCAGATTAGCAGTATGTCGCTTCCTGCCGTCGCGCGAGGTGCATTTTACGGGTTACCGTCCGATGTCGAGGTAGAGTGTGAGGAGTTTAGCTGTCCTTCTATGCCTGGCTAGGGGCCCGATTGTTCAGGAGTTTGTTTCCGTCCATGTTCGCCGCGATGGGGTGATGAGAGGGATGCTACCACCGCCGCCGCCTGACACACCAGACGGGGTGTGAGACCTGTGTGCGACGAGTAGGGGCTGTGTGTTTTGGGAGTTAGTTAGCCGACACTTATGATGGGGGTTATACACGTGTGATGTAGAGGGTCGAGGGTTCTTTTTGAGGTTTTAGGCTGGACATGACAGAGTCCTAGCTTTTCCTTTTGATGTACCGACCCAAAAGAAGTCCCATCTTGAAAATATATATAAATAAAGTGTCGTGACTTGTCTATAAAAATCATGGTGATTAGTGGTGTGTATTTGTATCATGGTTGGTAGGGGGAGAGATGGTGATATTTGCTTCCGCTAATGAGTCGCGCTGGGACCGCTTTATAAAAAAAAAAATGCCTGTGAATAACTACGCTTCTTTTAAGTATAAGTAGAAGAGGGTATTAAGGTGTAACTTTGGTGCTTGTGGCGACCACCGAAGGGTTCGGGGTGTCACATCTACAAAGTCTAAATCTCAAGAAACAGCTCAAACTTTGAAGTACCAGCAACAAGTGACTGTTGAAGATTCAAGTGAAGGAAGTGACCATTAATCTGATAAATTAACCAGCAACTGGAAGCATAAGTCCAGTCATCCCAAAGATCTTATTATTGGCGACATCAACGAAGGAATTCGCACAAGATCCAAAAAGAGCGAAGAGTCTAGTGCTGTGGCTCGTATTTCTGAAATGGAACCCAAAAGCATAGATGAAGCTTTATCCGATGAAAGCTGGATTTAAGCTATTCAAGAAGAACTCAGACAATTCAAAATTAATGATGTCTGGGAGTTGACTCCTAAACCAAAAGGTAAATCTATTATTGGAGCTAAATGGGTTTTCAGGAACAAGATGGACGAGAAAGGAAAAGTCATAAGAAACAAGGCAAGACTCGTGGCCAAGGGATACACGCAAGAAGATAGACTATGACGAGACTTACGCACCAGTAGCAAGGTTAGAAGCAATTCGTTTATTACTTGCATTTGCTTGTCATAAGAATTTCAGGTTATTCCAAATGGATGTCAAAAGTGCCTTTCTAAATGGATTCATTCATGAAGAAGTTTATGTGGAACAATCACCTCGGTTTGAAGACCCAAGGAAACCAGACTCAGTATTCAGACTCAAAAAGGCCTTATATGGCTTAAAACAAACACCTTGAGCTTGGTATGACAGACTGAGTAAGTTTTTAATTTAAAATGGTTTTGTTAAAGGTAAAGTAGACACTACTCTTTTCATTAAAAAAGAAAGCAAAAGTTTTCTACTTGTTCAAATATATATCGATGATATTATCTTTGGATCCTTTAATGAAAGTCTGTGCAAGAAATTCTCTAAGACTATGCAGGATGAATTTGAAATGAGCATGATGGGTGAGTTAACCTTCTTTCTCGGGCTTCAAGTAAAACAACTGAAGGAAGGAACTTTTATTCATCAAGAAAAGTATGCAAATGATCTTGTCAAAAAGTTTGGACTGGACAATTGCAAAAAGACTGATATACCAATGTCAAGTTCCTTGAAGATAGACAAAGATGAAGGAGGAAAGAAAGTCGACCAAAAGTTATACAGGAGTATAATCGGTTTACTTCTTTATCTTACTGCTTCTAGACCTGACATTTTGTTTAGTGTTTGCATTTGTGCCAGATTTCAAGCAGGCCCTAAAGAATCTCATTTAAATGCTGCAAAGTGTATTATCAAATATATCTCATCAACTTCAAGCTTTGGTCTCTGGTATCCAAAAAGGGGAGGCTTTACTCTTCTTGGATACTCAGACGCAGACCTTGCCGGATGCAAAGTTGATAGAAAGAGCACCTCTGGTACCTGTCAACTACTTGGAGGTAGGATAGTATCTTGGTTCTCAAGGAAGCAGAGTACAGTAGCTCTCTCTATAGCAGAAGCAGAGTATGTAGCTCTCGGAAGTTGTTGTTCACAAATTTTGTAGATAAAACAACAGCTAAGAGACTTTGAAATTGAAGATTCATGCACAGAGATTAATTGTGACAACACCAGTGCAATCAATCTTACCAAAAATCCAATTCTTCACTTAAGAGCAAAGCATTTAGAGATTCGACATCACTTTATTAGAGATCATGTTCAAAATAGAGAAGTTTCAATCCAATTTGTTGATTCAAAGAATCAACTGGCGGATATATTCACAAAGCCTTTGGAGAAAAATCAATTTGAAACCATCCGTTCCAGACTCAACATTTTGAGGTATGAAAGTCTAGAGACTCTCAGACTCAGATATACAAGACCTTGACTGTAAGTTGTTCTCTCTCTCTCTCTCGAATCTCATCTTGAAAAGGTATGATCGTCAACTGTGTTGGATTATTGCTATATTTAATTGACATGACTATTGCATCGTTTCCTTTTGAAAAAGGAGTTATTTTTTAAATGACTATTTTCCGAAAAAGGCAGTTATTTTTTGAAAAGGCATCTTTTCACATTCCTTTACGACGTTTTGTATTCCACCCTTTCGACTAAGTTATATACAGTCGGTTTCTCTTCGTTTTTTAACTTCAAAACCCTAAAAAGCACCGATCTACCATTCCTGTTTTCTTCTCTTGTTTAATCTTCGAAAAAGTTGTCATCTTTCTTGGGAAAGTCAAGCAAGGAATCTTTCAAAGAGTGAGAAAGATGTTGTCTTCAAGAAAGTCTTCGAGGATCGCAAGCAAGGGACCACAGCGAATGAGTGAAGGGCCTACGCACTTCGATCTCACCGAGGAAGAAGTGTCTCCAAATCAGCATCAGAGCCCACAACATTCTCAGCAGCGTCATTCTCCCCCATCTAGTCCTCAAGGTGTTGATCATCAACAAGAGGAAGAAATCATTGAAGATGCAGATCCTGTAAGAGTTCAAAAGCCCGCTTTTATTTATAAGCTGTATCGTGCTTTAAAAGGGACTGGTACTCCATTGAACTATGTCGATGATTTTCTTAAGGACAAAGGATATGGAAATGAATATATCTTTTTGTGAAAAATGGAAAGTTTGGGAATTGCTCGTAAAGGGGTGGTAGAAGAAACCTTGGCGAATATACCAAGTGATCCTTGTGATTGGGGAGTTAATCCGATAGAAGGGAATGATGATGACAAATTATGCAGCCAATTTCAACCGAGAATGGGTGTTGCGGTAGGAAATCAAGGAAAAAGGGGAGAGTTGTTCAGATCAAAGGAACATAATGATCTATATTCAAAATTGTTGAAGCGTGGGGTGATAAACCCTAGGAGTGTGGATTTTGATTTTCTGGATGCTGTGAATGTGAACTTGAGGGAAAAGTTCGGTTATCTTCAACTTGAAAAGTTCTGTTCTGACACCACAGAAACTTATGCTGAATTAACTGCTTATTTCTATTCGAATCTTAGCTTTTTGGATGCGAATAGATTTTCTTTCAGTGTCAAAGATCAAGACTTTGTAGTGGATATGGATATGCTGGCAGATGTGTTAGGGGTTGAGAGAGGAAGATATCAACCAATCAAAGTTTCTATTCCTCGTGCTACATTGGAACTTGTTAAGGACAGGAGAACAGAGGAAAAGATTTCCTACTTAAGAATGAGTGCGTTCAACATTTTGCTTCACAAGATTGTGATCAATTACCTCAGACCGAAATCAACTTCCAAGACTGATGTTTCAAGTTCAGAGGCAAAGCTGATGTATGCCATCATCACTGGAAAAAGGTTTTCTCTTCCTCACACTGTTATGTTCCACATGTATAGGGCAATGATGAAGGACAGAGGTCAACTTCCTTATCCAAGTCTTGTGACGAAGTTGTTCAGACATCTGAATATTCAGCCTCCGCAAATTTTTTGTGTTCGATCGTGTGATTATATGGTGGTAGGACTGAAAATGGTGACCAAAATGCGTCTGAAGGAACTAAGCAAGGCATTGGAGAAATTCAAGGAGAAGACTCCAGTCAAAACTCATCAAAGTTCTTCTGCACTAAAAAGAAAAGGAAAGGAGCCCATGGTTGCTCCATCCAAGAAAAGAAGAGCTCTCATTATTTAAGATGAAGATGATGAGGAAAACATCACCATTTCTGCAATGGCTTTGAAGAATTTGAGTCGTTTTGTTCCAGAGAAAGAATCAGAACAGAGGACGAAAGAAGCAGAAGAGAAAGAAGGAGAGGAGAAGGAAGAAGAAGAAAGAGATGCTGAGAAGGAAATGAGATATCTAGTATAAGCACCTAGAGGGGGGTGAATAAGTGCACAATCAATTTATCGAAATACGGAAGCAATTCTTGGCAAATGATAGAAAAGTAGTTCACTATTGATTGACAAAATGAAATACGATCAAAGTAAAGAGAGTAAGGTGAAAAGAAAATTGAACATAGGGTTTATAGTGGTTCGGCTTAATCCAAGCCTACGTCCACTCTTCAACACTGACAGCCCACCGGCTGGATTTCACTATGAACAAAAGAGAAGTTACAGCACTCATTTTCCTTGATTCCACAGTGTAGATGTTCTATCACACCTCCTCAAGGTTTCTCACAAATATAAACTCTCTTTTGTATACAAGTATTCGCTCAAAGGAATTGTCTAAACAACAAGGAGCTTCAGACTTTGGAATTCTTCTATCGCGCACACCTCAACAACTTAGAACGTCTTCCTTATATACTCCTTTATACCTTCATACCCGTTGGCACTTACCAAAGGAATTCCTCCAATCTATCCATTGGACGGAATCAATTAGGAAGATCATTCGAGCTATTAAAGGAACGTGTCGATAGCCCATCAATCCTGTTCGCCCATACAATCAGGATCTCGGTTTCCATAAGTAGAACCTTCCAAGAATATTTAAACAATCATTGATTCCTTAATCTTCGAGTCAATCTCGATCAATCAAAGAATTCCGTTATGTCTTTTCCAGCCACGAGATCTTCTCCAGTTGATAAGGTCAAGCCTTTAACGAAACATCAAGTTCTGGATAACCTTTCTTCAACGGATTAGAGACTGTCAATGAGGATAGACTTTGAGTCTTGAGTCTGGCTGTCCGGAGATCTTCAGACTTTAAATAGCAGAGTCTGCAAACCTTCAAACTAGACTGATGGAAACGTTTTGTCAGCTTCAAAACACTTTAAGAAGATTTCTCAAACAATCTCCCCATTTTTTATGGTGACAAAACTTTTCTGCAGATTTGGACAACTTTGACCTGCAAAACAATTCTCAAACACATATGCATATCTTATAGAGATAAATGGCTAAATGAATAACACTAGAATATGCAACCACAGAAAATAGGTTAGTCTAATAAGTAATAAAGCCATCCATAAGATACCAATGATAGTTAATAAAAGCAGTCAAGTCCAAGTCTAGTTCAGTTCTCATCCAAACACAAAAACAAAGTCAAACAAACAGAGTTTGAAACATCAAAACAATCCACAAAATCCAACAAATAGTCCAACAAACCACACGATTAAAAGTCAAATTGTTCAAATCAAATTGTTCAAATCTTGCAACTCTCCCCCTTTTTGTCAGCATTAAAAAGGTTGAGATGAAAATGGAATGAAGTCAAGATTGCTTGGGAACGCGGACAAGCTGGAAATCTCCCATAGACTGAACAATGCCTTCCAGCCTTTTCAATTCTTCCTTCAATTATGCAATCTCCTTACCCTTGGCATTGGCCTGAATCTGAACAGAGAGGGCTTGGATTTGATCATTTAAAGAACATGAAGAAACTTGACCTGCAGTTTGCAAGTTTTGAATCTCGCATCCTAAGGCATAAATTTGACCTCGCATTTCCATTAGAATATCCATGATTCTGCGAAAATCGGCTGGGTTGTTGGTCTGCATACTGGCTTCAGCACGATCTGCAGATGATGGCATATTAGAATAATCTCGCAGATTTGGCGATTAAACTTCATGACCTTCTTCTGGAAATTGAGAGGCATAAACATCCTCTGGGTCTACAAGTGAGCGACTGACTCCTTCACTTGCATCAGGATATGAGGACTTCCCTCCTTTCTCTTGATCTCCCCCTGTTTCCATGCCTACAGGTGGAGAGGAGTGTTCCTCAGGTTCTCCTTCTTCTCTTCTTTCTTCCTCAGGTCTTTCCTCCTATGCTTCTTTTTCACCAACTGCTATTTCTTCTTCCTTCTCTTCTTCTTCTCGACCTTCTTTGTCCTCTTGACCTTCTCTTTCCTTTCCTTCTTTCTCACGATGTTCCATTGACTCCGGAACAGTGCGACTTAGCTTCTTCAAAGCTATGGCCGAAATGGTAAGGTCATCATCTTCTTCATCTTCCACAATAAGAGCTCTCCTTTTTGGTTTTGAAACAACCAAGTGCTCCTTTCCTTTCTGTTTTGAAGAAGAGATTTGATGAGTTTTGACTGGAGTCTTCTCCTTGAATTTCTCCAACTCCTTGTTCAGTTCCTTCAGACGCATTTTGGTCACCATCTTCAGTCCTACCACCATATGATCGCACGATCGAACACAAAAGATTTGCGGAGGCTGAATATTCAGATGTCTGAATAACTTCGTCACAAGGCTTGCGTAAGGGAGTTGACCTCTGTCCTTCATCATCACTCTATACATGTGAAACATGATAGTGTGAGGGAGAGAAAACTTTTTCCCGGTGAGGATGGCATACATCAACTTTGCCTCTGAGCTTGAAACATCAGTCTTAGAGGTTGATTTCGGTCGGAGGCAATTGATCACAATCTTGTGAAGCAAGATGTTGAATGCTCTCATCCTCAAGTAGGTGATCTTCTCATCTGTTCTCCTGTCCTTCACCAATTCTAGTGTGGCCCGAGCAATGGAAACTTTGATCGGTTGATATCCTTCTCTTTCAGCTCCTAACACATCTGCTAGCATATCCATATCAACAACATAGTCTTGATCTTTAACGCTGAAAGAAAATCTATTCGCATCCAAAAAGCTAAGATTTGAATAGAAATATGCAGTTAGTTTAGCATAGGCCTCTGTAGTGTCGGAGCATAACCTTTCAAGTTGAAGATAACTGAACTTTTCCCTCAAGTTCATATTCACAGCATCCAGAAAGTCAAAATCTACACTTCTAGGGTTTATTACCCCACGCTTCAGCAACTTCGAGTACAAATCCTTTTGTTCCTTCGATCCGAACAAATCTCCCCTTTTTCCTTGACTTTCAACCGCAACACCCATTCTCGGTTGAAATTGACTGTACAATTTGTCATCATCATTCCCATCTACAAGATTCGGTCCCCAATCACGAGGATCACTCGGGATATTCGCAAGAGTTTCCTCAGCCAATCCTTTACGAGCAATTCCCAAACTTTCCATTTTTCGCAGAAAGATATATTCGTTCCTATATCATTTGTCTTTAAGAAAATCATCGACATAGTTCAGGGGAGTACAAGTTGCTTTTAAAGCACGATACAACTTATAAATATGAGCGGGCTTTTGAACTCTTACTGGATCTGCATCCTCAATGATTTGTTCCTCTTGTTGATGATCAATGCCTTGAGGACTAGATGGAGGAGAATGATGCTGCTGAGAATGTTGTGGGCTCGGTTGTTGTTCTGGAGACGCTTCTTCGTCGGTGAGATCAAAGTGTGTAGGCCCCTCATTCATTCGCCGTGGTCCCCTGCTTGCGATTCTCGAAGACTTTCTTGAAGATGACATCTTTTTCAGTTTTTGGAAGATTCCTTGCTTGACTTTTCTAAGAAAGATGACAACTTTTTGAAGATTAAAGAAGGGAAGAAAACGGGAATGGAGGATCGATGCTTTCTAGGGTTTTTGAGAGTAAAGTGGAGAGGAATCGACAGTGCACGATCGGTTAAAAAGAGAGATAAACGAACCGTCACAAAGGAAATAAAAAGATGCATTTTCAAAATAACTGTCTTTTTCCGTGAAAATAGTCATTTCAAAAATAACTTCCTTTTTGAAAATGAAACGATGCAATAATTAAGTCGATTAAATATAGCAACAATTTAAACACAGTCTGACAATCGTACCTCTTCAAGATAAGATGAGAGAGAGAGAGAGAGAGAGAGAGAGAGAAACTTACAGTCTGATGGTCGTACCAAGACTAACTTACAGTTAAAGTCTTGTATGTCTGAGTTTAAAAGTCTTTAGATTTTGATCTCCTCATACTTTAAAATGTTGAGTCTAGAACGAATGGTTTCAAATTGATTTTTCTCAAAAGGCTTTGTGAATATATCCACCAGTTGATTCTTTGAATCAACATATTTGATTGAAACATCTCCATTTTGAACATGGTCTCTAATAAAATGATGTCGAATCTCTATATGCTTTGCTCTTGAGTGGAGAATTGGATTTTTGGTGAGGTTGATAGCGTTGGTGTTATCGCAATTAATCTCCGTGCATGAGTCTTCAATTTCAAAGTCTCTTAGCTGCTGTTTTATCCACAGAATTTGCGAACGACAACTTCCGAGAGCTATATACTCTGCTTCTGCTGTAGAGAGAGCTACTGTACTTTGCTTTCTGGAAAACCAAGACATTGTCCTGCCTCCAAGTAGTTGACAAGTACCCGAGGTGCTCTTTCTATCGACTCTGCATCCAGCAAGGTCTGCGTCTGAATATCCAAGAAGAGTAAAGTCTCCCCTTTTTGGATACTAGAGACCAAAGCTTGAAGTTGATGAAGCATATTTAATAATACACTTCGTAGCATTTAAATGAGATTCTTTTTGGTCTGATTGAAATCTAGCACAAATGCAAACACTAAACAGAATGTCAAGTCTAAAAACAGTAAGATAAAGAAGTGATCCGATGATACTCCTGTATAGCTTTTGATCGACTTTCTTTCCTTCTTCATCTTTGTCTATCTTCAAGGAACTTGACATTGGTATGTCAGTCTTTTTGCGATTGTCCAGTCCAAACTTTTTGACAAGATCATTTGCATACTTTTCTTGATAAATGAAAGTTCCTTCCTCCAATTGTTTTATTTGAAGTCCAAGAAAGAAGGTTAATTCACCCATCATGCTCATTTCAAATTCATCCTGCATAGTCTTAGAGAATTTCTTGCACAGACTTTCATTAGAGGATCCAAAAATAATATCATCGACATATATTTGAACAAGTAGAAAAAGAGTAGTGTCTACTTTACCTTTAACAAATCCATTTCGAATTAAAAACTTACTTAATCTGTCATACCAGGCTCGAGGTGCTTGCTTTAAGCCATACAAGGCATTTTTGAGTCTGAATACTGAGTCTGGTTTCTTTGGGTCTTCAAACCCTGGTGGTTGTTCCACATAGACTTCCTCATGGATGAATCCATTTAGGAAAGCACTTTTGACGTCCATTCGAAATAACCTAAAATTTTTATGACAAGCAAATGCAAGTAATAAACGAATTGCTTCTAACCTTGCTACCGGTGCATAAGTCTCGTCATAGTCGATCCCTTCTTCTTATGTGTATCCCTTGGTCACGAGTCTAGCCTTGTTTCTTATGGCTTTTCCTTTCTCATCTATTTTGTTCCTGAAAACCCATTTAGCTCCAACAATTGATTTACCTTTTGGTTTAGGAGTCAGCTCCCAGACATCATTAACTCTGAATTGTCTGAGTTCTTCTTGCATAGCTTCAATCCAGCTTTCATCGGATAAAGCTTCTTCTATGCTCCTGGGTTCTATTTCAGAAACAAGAGCTACAACACTAGACTCTTCTCGCTTTTTGGATCTTATGCGGATTCCTTCATTGATGTTGCTAATAATAAGATCTTTGGGATGACTGGACTTATGTTTCTAGTTGCTGGTTAATTTATCAGATTGATGGTCACTTACTTCACTAGAATCTTCAACAGTCACTTGTTGCTGGTCCTTCAAAGTCTGAGCTGCTTCTTGAGATTAGACTTTGTAGAGTCTGGAGCGGGTTCAGTCTCTTCGAGATGAGTCTGAATGGATTCATTTTGTGTAGAATCTTGGAATTTGACATTCATTGATTCTTCCATTGTTTGAGTCTTCTTATTGTAGACTTTGTATGCCTTGCTTGTAGTTGAATATCCAAGGAAGATGCCTTCATCTGACTTTTCTTCAAACTTACCAACTCGGTCATTTGCATTTTTCAGTATGAAACATTTGCATCCAAATACATGAAAATATGAAACAATAGGCTTCTTTTCTTTAAATAGTTCATAGGGGTTTTTTTTTTCTAGAATAGGTCTTAGAAAAACTCTACTGATAATATAACATGATGTTGAAACTGCTTCAGCCAAAAAACGTAAAGAAATATTACTTTCAATTAAGAGAGTTCTAGCCATTTCTTGAAGAGATGTATTTTTCCTTTCCACAACTCCGTTTTACTCTGGAGTATATGGAGAAGAGAACAAATGCTGAAAACTAGATTCTTCACAAAATTTGGCAAAATCCTGATTTTCAAATTCACCTCTATGGTCTGTTTTTATTCTTGAAATAACATACCCCTTTTCATTTTGAACATTCTTAGCAAATTTTTCAAAGTAAAAGAAAGTTTCAGACTTACTTGCCAAGAAATATACCCAAGTAAATCGTGAGTAGTCATCCACAATTACTAGGCAAAATTTCTTACCTCCAATGTTCTGCATTCTTGTTGGTCCGAAGAGATCCATATGCAAAAGCTGCAGTACACGGTTAGTGGAAACTTGATTTATTGGCTTAAAGGAATTTCTTACCTGTTTTCCCAATATACATGGTGTACATAGATCAGACTTTTGGTATGATAAATTGGGTAGACCACAAACAAGCTTCTTTGCTGAGATCTTGGCTATTTGCTTCATGTTGACATGCCCAAGCTTTTTGTGCCATAAGTTTGCTTCGTCTTGGATTGAGATTAGGCATTGCGACTCATCTGGTTTCACGTCCAAGAGGTAGATATTTCCATGTCTTCGACCCATGAATGACTGAGTAGAGTCTTTATTGGTTCCTGAACAAATACCCTCTTGAAAGTTGATTCGAAACCAAAGCATCACACGTTGATCGATGCGAGTGATTGTAATTGAGCCCTTCAACTAAAGAAACATTGCTTATTGTGAGGTTCTCAATCTTTATAGTTCCAAATCCCACTATTTTTCCTTTGCTGTTTCCTTCAAATGATACTTTTCCACCATTTCACCTTTTTCTTGATAGTGACCTCGAATTCACTTTCTGAATCTGAATCAGTCTCGGAGTTTGATTCTGAGTCTGATTGTGCCATTAGACATATGTTGGCATAATCATCATCACTATCTTCACACTCCATATCACTCCAAGTTTCAGCTTTGAGAGCTTTTCGATACCTTTCAGTTTTTCCTTTCTTCTTCCTCAGAAGAGGACAGTTAGGTCTGATGTGTCCCTTTTTCTTGCATTCAAAGCAGACTACATCTTTGTTCGATTCATCATCTTCAGCAGACTTGTTCTGTTGCTTTTGAAAATTTTGTTTCCTTGAATTGAATCTTCTTCCTTTTCTATTCAGCTTTCTGAATCTTCTTATCATGAGAGCAAGTTCTTCATCGTTCATGTCGTCTTCATAATCTGTTACATTAGATTCATCATTAGATTTTAATGCAATAGATTTCTTATCTTTAGGATCTTCGTCTTCATTGATTCGTTCCACTTCATAAGACTGAAGAGTCCCAACCAACTCATCGACAGACAGTGGCATGATTCTTTGAGTCTCTCGGATTAAGGTCTTTATATGATTTCAATCCTTGGAGAGTCCACGCAGTAGCTTGTTCACTTTCATCGGATCAGAAATTGGTTGACCCTGATTTTCAAGACCATTCACAATTTCTATAAAATGACTAAACATGTCAGTTATAGATTCTCCTAGTTTCATTCTGAAGGCTTCGTATTGACTGAGAAGAATGTTGATTCCAGTCTCTTTCACTCGATCGGTTCCTTCATAAGTAATGTGTAATCTATCCCAGACTTCTTTGGCTGTATCATAAGAAGATATTCGGTTATATTCAGTAGGTGATAAAGAACAATATAAGGAATAAATTGTTTTTGCATCAAGAGCTTGTCTCTTGATTATCTCTTCCTTACTCATATCGCTGGACTCAACAGTGTCCTTTCCTCTTTCTGAGACAGATGTAGCTTTAGGAATGATTCCTTTTTCTACAACGTCCCATTCCAGAGGATCATTTGATCTTAAGAACGCCTTCATCTTGTTCTTCCATATGTTGTAGTCCTTTCCATCAAAGTAAGGCGGTCTGGTGTTGCTTTGACCTTCTACCAGCCCTGGAGCCAACATACTAACCATGGATCTTTTACTCTGAAGTAAAACACTTCAAACAAAGTGAGTACACGAGCTCTGATACCAATTGAGATAGCTAGTATAAGCACCTAGAGGGGGTGAATAGGTGCACAATCAATTTATCGAAATACGGAAGCAATTCTTGGCAAATGATAGAAAGGTAGTTCACTATTGATTGACAAAATGAAATGCAATCAAAGTAAACAGAGTAAAGTGAAGAGAAAATTGAACATAGGGTTTATAGTGGTTCGGCTTAATCCAAGCCTACGTCCACTCTTCCGCACTCACAGCCCACCGGCTGGATTTCACTATGAACAAAAGAGAAGTTACAGCACTCCTTTTCCTTGATTCCACAGTGTAGATGTTCTATCACACCTCCTCAAGGTTTCTCACAAATATAGACTTTCTTTTATATACAAGTATTCGCTCAAAGGAATTGTCTAAACAACAAGGAGCTTCAGACTTTGGAATTCTTCTATCGCGCACACCTCAACAACTTAGAACGTCTTCCTTATATACTCCTTTATGCCATCATACCCGTTGGCACTTACCAAAGGAAGATCATTCGAGCTATTAAAGGAACATGTCGATAGCCCATCAATCCTGTTTGCCCATACAATCAGGATCTAAGTTTTCATATGTAGAACCTTCCAAGAATATTTAGGCAATAATTGATTCCTTAATCTTCGAGTCAATCTCGATCAATCAAAGAATTCCGTTATGTCTTTTCCAGCCACGAGATTTTCTCCAGTTGATAAGGTCAAGCCCTTAACAAAACATCCAGTTCTGGATAACCTTTCTTCAACGGATTAGAGACTGTCAATGAGGATAGACTTTGAGTCTTGAGTCTGGCTGTCCGGAGGTCTTCAGACTTTAAATAGCAGAGTCTGCAAACCTTCAAACTAGACTGATGGAAACGTTTTGTCAGCTTCAAAACACTTTAAGAAAATTTCTCCAACAAGAAAGAGTTGAGAAAGAGGAAGAAGAGAAAAGAGATCAAGAAGAAGGAGAACCTGAGGGACACTCTTCTCCACCTGAAGGCATGAAAACAGGGGGAGATCAAGAGAAAAGAGGAAAGTCCTCATATCCTGCTACAAGTGAGGGATTCAGTCGCTCTCCAGCAGATCCAGAGGACATTTATGCCTCTCAATTTCCTGAAGAAGGTCATGATGTTTCATCGCCAAATCTGCGTGATTATGCTGATCTACCATCGTCTGCATTTACTCCATCAGATCGTGCCGAACCAAGTACTCAGACTGATAATGCAGCAGATTTTCACAGAATTATGGATATTCTCTTGGTGATGCGAGGTCAAATTTATGCTTTGGGATGCGAGGTTCAAAACTTGCAGAATGCAGGTCATGCTTCTTCGGGTTCATTGAATGATCATATCCAAGTCCTCTTCGTTCAAATCAGGCCAATGCCAAGGGTGAGGAGGTTGCACAACTGAAAGAAGACTTGAAAAGGCTGGAAGGCATCGTTCAATCTATGGGAGAGTTCCAGATTGTTCGTGCTCCCAAGCAATCTTAACTTTATTCTATTTTCATCTCAACCTTTTTAATGCTGACAAAAAAGGGGAGAGATGCAAGATTTGAAACTTAGACTTTTAATCATTTGGTTTGTTGGATTGTTTTGATGTTTAACTCTGTTTGACTTTATTTTTGTGTCTGGATGAGAACTGAACCTGACTTGGACTTGACTACTTATATTAACTACTATTGATATCTTATGGATGGCTTTATTGCTTATTAGAATAACCTATTGTCTGTGGTTGCAGATTCTAGTGTTATTCATTTAGCTATTTATCTCTATAAGATATGTATATGTGCTTGAGAAATGTTTTGCAGGTCAAAGTTGTCCAAATCTGCAGGAAAGTTTTGTCACCATCAAAAAGGGGGAGATTGTTGGAGAAATCTTCTTGAAGTGTTTTGAAGCTGACAAAACGTTTCCATCAGTCTAGTCTGAAGGTTTGCAGATTCAGCTATTTAAACTCTGAAGACCTCCGGACAGCCAAACTCAAGACTCAAAGTCTATCCTCATTGACAGTCTCTAATCCGTTGAAGAAAGGCTATCCAGAACTAGATGTTTCATTAAGGATATGACCTTATCGACTGGAGAAGATCTCTTGGCTGGATATGACATAACAGAATCCTTTGATTGATCGAGATTGATTCGAAGATTAAGGATTCGATGATTGGCAAAATATTCTTGGAATGTTCTACTTATGGAAACCGAGATCCTGATTGTATGGGCGAACAGGATTGATGGGCTATCGACATGTTCCTTTAATAGCTCGAATAATCTTCCTAATTGATTCCGTCCAACGGGTAGATTGGAGGAATTCCTTTGGTAAGTGCCAACGGGTATGATGGCATAATGGAGTATATAAGGAAGACGTTCTAAGTTGTTCAGTGTGTGTGCGATAGAAGAATTCCAAAGTCTGAAACTCCTTGTTGTTTTAGTCAATTCCTTTGAGCAATATTTTGTACGCAAAAGAGAGTCTATATTTGTGAAAAACCTTGAGGAAGTGTGGTAGAATATCTATACTGTGGAATCAAGGAAAAGCTGTGCTATAACGTCTCTTTTGTTCATAGTGAAATCCAGCCGGTGGGCTATCAGTGCGGAAGAGTGGACGTAGGCTTGGAATAAGTCGAACCACCATAAACCTTGTGTTCAATTTTCTCTTCCCTACTCTTTACTTTACTTTGATCGTACTTCATTTTGTTAATCAAAAGAGATCTCCCTTTCTATCGTTTGCCTAGAATCGCTTCCGTATCTCGAGAAATTATTTGTGCACCTATTCACCCCCTCCAGGTGCTTATACTAGCTATCTCAACAGGAAATCATCTGGAATGGTTATCTTATGCCGGATTTTGAGAAGGTGCCAGCTTTGATGAACACTCTTCCACTTGAATGGCAAGCAGTGTTAGATCGGCTATGGGAGGTCAACGTGGTTCCGGATTATAGGAGGCTAGTGGTAGCTTTTGTAAGAGAGTACTATAGGATTGAGTTAACCAAAACTTCAACCCTTAGATTGAGCGCCACATGGCACAGAGTGAATGCGCCTTGGAGGCGACATGACAGCTCTCCAAAAGTTTTTCCATGGTTGGCAAATGTGCCTTCAAATTTCTCAGATATTTTGACTGATAGATTAGAAGGAACATTCCCTATTTATTTCTTAGATTAGTTTGAGATGTTTTTGAATGTGAATATCTCTTTCTATATTGATATTTTTCCTCTGTATATATTGCTTAGTGTAATGGATAATTGTATTATGTGAAAGCATTATTATTCTATTGGATGTCAAATATTATTTGCTTTCTGTTATTGTTGACTGTTGTGGGTAGTTCATAGAAGTTTTTGTAACTTCATAAAATTTATTTTTCATAAGACAATTATATTAATAATAATTTTAAGTTAGGATTTTTGGAGGAAGATTGGAAACATAGTGACCTTTAGATTCTTAAACCTTACTTGAAATTGTTCATTGATATGATGGGTCTGTGCAAAGTGGATGCATAAATGATAGGCATTAATTATTCATGCATATATGTCTGATGTGTTCAGATCGATGGTTTCAGCAACTAAGAACGTAATTGCTGATATGAACGGCAACAATTGTGAAATATGGAATATGAAGAGTCAATATGTGCTAGAAAAGCAAGAAGCACTAGAAGCTCTTGACCATGTTATGGAAGATCTTGAGGATGCTGTGCGCCACCTTGAGCTAGCTGAGGACCACCTAACGGCATTTGAGCTGAAAATAGACATTTGCAATGTTGGTTCTAGCTCAGAAAGGGCTTTGAGCTCTAAGCACAAGCGTATTGATTCGTTCAATATGTGGGAATGCAAAGGATCAAGTCCTTATTGCAAGAAATCAAGAGTTAACCAACACAAGAGAGGAAAACGTCCTCAAGTTAAGAAAATGTCAAGGGTGAGGTGTTACAATTGTGACAAGAAAGGTCACTATGCTCGCAATTGTTGTGAGCCGAAAAAGGTAAACACCTCTTGTACATTTGAGAACTTTGCTTATGTGTCAAGTTCTATATTATTGGCTGAATCCAATCCTTTGTGGACTATAGATTCAGGAACGACAGACCATATAGCGAAGGATAGAGAATCCTTCGTGGAATTCCGACGATACCGACTAGAACTAAGTGTATATGTGTAGGAAATAACTCCAGAGCTTAAGTTAAAGGGATTGGCACATGCCAACTGAACATGCGTGGTGGACGCACCTTGTTTCTACATGATGTTCTATATGCTCCGGAGATTCGTCGAAATTTAGTGTTTGTTTTTGGTGTTGGTTAAGCTTGGTTTTAGTGTGAACTTCCATAATAGAGGTGTAGATTTGTATTTGGATACAAACTACTATGATTGTGGTCACTTTCTGGATGGTTTTATTGTACTAAATGTTGACTGTGGTGATGTCAATATTTGTTATTCCCTTGTTTCACGTCTTTTACTTCATATGATAATGATGTGATTATGTGGCATGCTAGACTTGGTCATATTGGCCAACAACGTACGAATAGACTAGCCAAAGAAGGCTTGTTGGGCAGCATTGAAAAAGTCGATTTGCCCATATGTGAGCATTGCCTAGTAGGGAAAACGACAGGGAAACCATTTGGAAAAGGTAAAAGAGCTGAATTTCCTCTGCATTTAATCTATTTTGACGTCTGTGGTTCAATGAATGTGAGAGGAAGGCATGAGGCTATTTATTTCATCACTTTTATAGATGATTATACTCGATTCGGATATGTCTATTTGATTTCTCATAAATCTGAAACAATAAGTTGTTTCAAAATGTTTATGAACTTGGTAGAAAATCAATTAGACAAAAAAATAAAAGCATTGAGATCCGATCGAGGTCGAGAATATTTATCTGATGAGTTCATAAAATTATGTGATGAAAAAGAAATAGAAAGATAGTTGTCTATTCCATATACTCCTTAACAAAATGGTGTTGCGGAGAGAAGAAACAGAACCCTACTGGAAATGGTTAGGTCCATGATGGCACATGCTAACTTTACTTATTACTTTTCGGAGTAATGCGTTGTTAACTACTGCCTATATACTTAACCGGGTGCCTTCCAAATCAGTTATTTCCACTCTATATGAGTTATGGACAGGTAGAAAACCGGACTTAAGTTTTCTTAAGCCATGGGGTTGTGCTACCTATACTCATGAGTCCTCTCACAAGTTTGGGAAATTGGGTCCCAAAGGAAATATGAGTATTTTCATGAGATACTCCGAACACTAGAAAGGATATGTGTTCATAGGTGAGCAGGAAAGTGGGAGTATAACTGAATTTGAATCACGAGATGTCACATTCTTAGATGATGAATTTCCTAAAAAGGGTTAAATATGGGAAGATTACTCCTTATTTCAAACCTTGAATCAAGATAATGATATTAGTGGAGTTCATCCAAGTGGGAGTAATATGAGAAGTGATGAATTAAATTCAACTCATTCTCAATTGTAACCACATGATGAGACGACGTCATTATTATCTAATCTTAGTGGGAGCATAATGGGGAATGATGTGCTAAGTGTACAATCTCCCATACGGTGAACAAGTCGCCAAAGTATTCCCTGTCGACATTTTGACATTCAAGGGGAAACTTTTATGATTGCTCCGCAAAATGAGGATGAGTCAAGAAATATTAATGAGGCTCTGAATTGCCCTAGTAAGGAAAAATGGATTCATGCAATGGAAGAGGAAATGGAGTCAATGAAGTCAAACCATGTTTGGGAACTGGTTGATCTTCCAAAAGGATGCAAAGTTATTGGGAACAAGTGGGTTCTCAAAATAAAGCGAAAGGCTGATGGCTCGATAGAAAGGCATAAGGCTCGCCTTGTGGCGAAGGGGTATAATCAACAGGAATGAATTGATTATGAAGATACATTTTCTCTTGTAGTGAGATTGACCTCGATTCGCATTATTCTAGCAATAGTGGCTAGTATGGATCTCGAGTTACGTCAGATGGATGTAAAGACTGCTTTTCTTAATGAAGAATTAGAGGAAGAAATATATATAGAACAATTTACTGGTTTCATAGTGAAAGGCCAGGAAGAAAGGTATGTCGACTTTTAAGATCGATACATGGTCTTAAGCAGTCGTCAAGACAATGGCATATACGTTTTTCATAATTCCATAATGGCATATGATTTTACAATGATTGATGAGGATCATTGCGTATATATTGAAAGATCTAGAGATCAATTTGTGATCATATCATTATATGTTGATGATATACTAATTGCTGTAAGCAATATGGAGTTTGTTAATACTGTCAAGAGTTGGTTGTCTTCCAACTTTGAGATGAAAGATATGGGTGAGGCTCCATATATTCTTGGAGTTAAGATTTCAAGAGATCGTTCGAAGAGATCGTTATATTTTTCGCAAGAAACATATATACATAAGGTTCTTGAACGATTTCATATGCATGATTGTAAACCCATAGACACTCCTATTAAAAAAGGTGAAGGATTGAGCCATAGACTGTGTCCAGAGACTCCACAAGAGAAGGAACAAATGAAACATGTTCCTTATGCTAGTGCTATTGAAAGCTTGATGTATGCTATGATGTGTACAAGACCCGACATGTGTTTTGCAGTTGGAATGGTGAGTAGATACCAATCCAACCCAGGTCAAGCACATTGGAAGGCCGTTAAGAGAATACCGAGGTATCTAAAGGAGACTGCTGATTATACGATGAGTTATAAAGGAAATGATCTGCAACTCTAAGGCTATTCGGATGCTGATTGGGGAGGAGATTTAGATGAAAGAAAATCTACCTCTAGGTTTGTTTTCTTACCAAAAAATAGTACCATATGTTGGAGCAGTAAGAAACAAACGTGTATAGCCTTGTCCACGATGGAAGTTGAGTTCGTGGCATTATCAGCAGCAGTATAAGAAAGTGTTTGGCTTAAGAGATTTTTGGATCATTTAGGTATTATTGGAAGTGCTGCAGATTCACTGTTGGTTAACTGTGATAGCCAAACAGCAAAAGTGCATACCAAAGATCTAAAATATCATGGCAAAACCAAACATATAGATACCAAGTATAATCTTATCAAAGATATGATTGCATGAAAAGATGTGAACTTACGGTACATATTATGCATAGAATGCTAGCAGATCCTACGACAAAGCCAATACATAGAGATGTGTTTTATGGCTCTATGAAATCTCTAGGATTACGTAGAGGCTGATGTACTGAATATTATAATTTCCCTAAGTGTTCACATTTGATGAATTTGAGTTTTCATCATTGATGCCTATGAATCTTTGTTTGATCTTTATGCATCTTAATGCTCAATGCATTACTTTAAGTTGAGAAAATATGTCGGACAGATATAAGATTAGCCCACTCACACGGGTAATCACCTCTATTTACTGTGTGATAAATAGAGATGAGACTGTTTTTAAGCTTATTATCTAGGTGATAATTGAGAGCTCAAGCTTAAAATATGAATGTCGCCTTAACTGGGTGTTAAGATGAGGACATAATACTTACTATGTTCGAAAGTAAAATACCCCACATATTTTACTTTATCTGTTTATGATGCTAGATGTGAGTTTTGATGAATTTTGTGAATGAGTAAATACGAAACTCTTGAGGAAAAGAATTCCTCAATTTTTAGTGTTTGCAATCTTAGGATGTTGCCAATGGTCATGAGTTGATTCGATCTAATGGGGTATTTCTAGAAAAGCAAGCTAAACTGAAATTGAGAGTTTGAAGGAAAGAGGAAGATCGAATTTGGAGAATCACATTGTAGTTTTGTATTCACTGGTTAACCAATTATAACTGTCTTTCGGATAATCATAATTGTGAATACAATATATATATCATTATTTAAAAGAGATCAAGAGAGATATAAATGTGATCGATCGATCTAGGGTACTGCATACTAAATCTACTCAGGATGTGATGCCCATTATGAGCTGCTATATATCCTAACAGATGTATAGCAACGAGCTCTCAAAGTATGCTGATCGTACGAATTATTCACCGGTATGAATTTTGAAGAGAGGTAAAGAGAATGATGTTCGGCCGACCATGTGCGAGTGGGAGATGATGGTTTTATGTAATGGGCTTAAGGCCCGTCCGCCCATGTTGGGCCTAAAAGCCCGGCCCACAAGATTAGGGCCCATGGATGAAGGGGCGCGATTCCTGTTTGGAGGGAACGTATATAAGGGAGGAGAGAGAGGGAGAACGTACCTTTTGGCATAATCTCTCCCTCCAAAAGTAAAACGAGCGCAAACAGCGACGCCATCTTCCCTTCAAGGCCAATCGACGTCATCGGATCAAACAGGATCGGTTTTCTCTTCCTCTTATCGGCATTGGTGTTTAATCTGTGGCTAACAAGGTACGCTCGATTCTGTGGTGTGCTTTAGGATCGGTGATACATGTTATTCCCGGGCTTATCTTCCGCATTCGTTTTAGGGGTTTGATTTTGTGTCGAATCCGTGTTTCGAGGATCCGTTTATTTCCAACAGTAAGTGATGCAGAAAGAAAGCGAGATGGGTTTAAACTTAATCTAATGAAGAATTTTGAATTCTCAAACTTTATTGTTGTCCTTTTCTTTTTTTAGAGCGGTGAATCAGCAAATTATTGTCCTTTCCGTTGCTTTTGGTCTGCTTAAACAGCAATTTCCATTTTAAGTTTACTTAAGCTTAACATCATTTGCCAACAAAAAGAGAGCAATTTGCTCAGGCCTAATTATGTCTTCCTTCTTCTAAACTTTGATAGATCAAATGAGCAACGACTTGAATTCTCCATAGCCTTTCATAAGCATTCCTGCAGTTTCTTGTTATTGCTTCTTGCTCTCTTTAGATCACAATATCTCGTCAAATCTGAATAGAGAATGTGGGTCACCATTGGACAAATGTCGATTTTATACTTTGGTGCACGCATTTGGATCATCCAAAGGAATATCGACAGAAACTCCCTTCGTTGCAAACCCAACTGTGTGATTGTGCTAGTGGCATCCATTATCTTCAGCATTCTAATTTACTCGACTGTAAAGTCTTAAAGCAAGTGGCTAGTCATTGGGTCTTTTACATGGGTTGCACCGGCAACAAATCCCTACCTGCTTCAACTTGTTTTGGAGAGGACAAGTAAGATTTGGAAGCATGCTGTTGGAGTATCTTCTCGGGCATTTGAAAAATTACATGATGAATTCAGCCAATTTTGGATTGCTTGCCGGACCACATCGTCAGATGCGAGAGAACTTTCCGAGAATCAAGAAGTTGGCCATGGTGAATGCTACGTTGGTGATGAGTTAGTCTAGTTGATCCTCCACTCTCCTAGGCCTTGGCGTTGGCGCCCCTTTGTTGATTGTCACCTTTCATCTTCTGACCATGTATTTTAATGCATATAGTGTTTATAGGAAACAGTTTACAGTGTCAAAAAGGCGAAGCACTTCGAAAGAAATCCATCTCCTACAAGTAACTTGGTGGACCCTAAGCGGGACCGTTGTGCCTTCCTATCAATGTGAATTTTATCCATGAGAAGTATGAACCATGTATTAACATTCTCCCCCTTGATAAATGCTCAACATGCTTCTTTAAACCCTAAATAGTTGTATATTATTCAAACTTTTCTGCATTGAATGCCTTGGTGAAAATATCTGCAGTATTCACATGTGAGTCAATTTTCTCTAGCACTACACTCTTTTGTTCCACTTTCTCTAAGATGAAGTGATATTATATGTTGATAAACCTTGTTCTTGCATCAAATCCATGATTCTTAACCAAGAATGTATCACTATGACTATCACACTCAATCTTCGCTCTTCCTTTTGTAAAACCAAGTTCTCTATGCAATTTGCGTAGCTAGATCACCTCTTTAGCATGACCTAGGCTATTGGGTAGCTTTTAGAACTTTTTTACGGCAAATGACCCATGGTCAATTTTCTTCGAGCCACAACGAACCCACTCGACACATTGGCGACTTTCGGTTGTTGTGAAAATCTCGAGGATTCAAATATGGACACATGGTACCAAAACGACAGTAAAATCAAACTAGTGCCGGTCGACAAGAATTTTCCAATTTAGTGGTGTCACCCACGATTAGCCACACATCTCTGTCGAATCGACTTATCTCTGATCTCAAATCGATTTTATACTGTGCCATAATGGCCTCTAAAGATGAGCACGGTCGAGAAGTTGATTCCTAGTCGAATTCTCAAGTCTATTGTCTTAAAATTCCTTAATGGCTTCCCCAGATAGTTTAGTTATCTCGAGAGTGATCAGCTCTGAGAACAGCCCTATAAGTGCATCGATGAAATGCCCAATTAATTTAATTGGAAGGAGAAGTGAAAAATCCAGGATGTCACACAATTCACTATTTAATTGTTCTTTAAATGATTTTTGGGCATTATTTGAATTTCCTATCTTTGATGTGTTTACTTTAATTAAACGCATGTGATTGTGTTCAACGCTTGTTGACTAAATAAGTGATCGAATGTTGGGTCACCAAAATTATTTGATTGATTGAGAACCAAGGGTCTGCTTGCATGTTTACTTTCAAATATGCATATGATTTTTTAGATGTATAGATAGGTGCGATGCATGAACTTGTGAGATACCTTTAGGACATACTTAGAACTTGTTTTAGAGACATTTTAGCATTGGTCGCCACATGAGAACACAAATGGTGACCAATAGCTATAAGTCATAAAAAAAAAAAAATTAATTGTGGTAAGCATCCTAGGTGAGTCGTTGCATGAATCACAAAAGTCAACCCTGAGGCCAAACTTGATCAATTATGCTTACTATCTTACTTTATTGATCGTTTTTGTTTGTTTTGTGATCATGAGTGTTTTTGTATATTTGTAATGGTAATTGTTTCTTTCAAATTGTATGTACCTAGTCTTAGTATTAGATTAGGCTTTGACTAGGTCCATGGAGGTGGTGGCACCCAAGACATGAAGACGATGAGTGGTTGATGTCCAATCCGACCTTGTTATCATACCATTTGTTCCTCGATATATATTTTGGTTTGTCTCGTGTTGCATAAATGCTCGACATGTTGCCATTTCTTTAGATTTAATTTATGTTTAGGATTGTATATTAGATTTATGGCTTTCCTCAAACTATTTTTGGGTGTTTACTTACTGCAATTGGTTGTCTTCTTTCTTTCTCTTCTTATAAAAGTAGAATTGCACGAAATTGACCAACCATTATGATCACCTTGTTGGTTTCATAAAAAGGTAAAAAGACACACATGGACATCTTAGGAAACATGACAAACTGTTAGGTACCGAAAGTACACTGATAGAAATATTAGCATAACCCAAGTCCCCGAACCTTGGAATCTTTGGTTGCGTAGATATCGAGAGACAACTCCCGATCCTCAATTAGGTTTTCTAGCTGACCTTCCAAAAACGAGGCTAGTGGCAACTCCTAATTTTCTTCTAGGTTGCCTATAACAACTTATAGATAATAAAATCAATCTCTCATGAGGGGTATGGGTCTCGATGATACTCACCATAGTTTAGTATATTCGATGTAGAAATCTCATAAAGGATGAAGTGATGCAATCTTAATGGACGAATATACTATTGAGAGGGCCATTATGGTAATGATATCCCTAAATTTGCCATTCACATCCGATCTCCTTTTCAAGTTGTATTGTATGTGTGGATGAAAATCACGAAAACTCTCATTGTCACATGAGATACGATCTTGGTAGAGCTTACGACTGTGATCTAGCAAACTCACATGGTCGATCTCGAAAGATGAAGTGATGACATCTTTTGGGATGCATGCCGTGAAGCAGCTCCCATGGTTAAGTACCTCTGAACTCAACTTCCCCCCCCCCCCAACTAAGGGGCCATTAGAGGGAGGGTTGTGACAAAAACAAACATTTATTTTGATAAAGTCACATGGGAACCTTTCAATCGGACAAGTTTGGCTTACATGAAGGCCACGAAAGTCGAGTATATGTGTTCTAATTAGTCCAAACCAACTTGACCCATTCTAGACCAGCATCCAATTAATATAATTGAACTTCAATTTGGTAGATAGGAGTCCAATAACAAATGCTAGTTTAGCATGTGGTCATATTTTACAAGGGATTAATGAGACTAAGGCATTTTATGCATGTATAGCTAGGCCGAGATGATGCAATTACATCCAATTCAATTCGATTAGCACATAAACTTTAAATTTCATTTTAATTAGAAAATCAAAAAAATTAGGACAAAATTAGAGGCAAGACTGAACTGGTTCAACTCAATCAAAGCTCGGGTCAAATTTGTCCGACCAGTTCAAACGGCATTGACCAATAAGGTCTCTCCAACCAAATCTTGGCCGGCGACCCTATCCCTCTCCTTTGTACCTTTGAAATTACAAAAGTACCCTTGAAATGTGAAATTACCAAAAATACCCGTAATTAATCATTAATCCAAAAAAGGCATTCATTTGGGTCTTCATCTTGGCCATCCAATGTGATAAATCATCAATCCATGTACATAATTTTCAATCAATCGTAAAAAAGGCTTAGCCATTAAGGATTCAAAGTTTTAGGATGCGTACAAAGTTTTCCCTTCAAAATTCAAAGGGATCTGATTTTGTAGAATACTCTCTCTCTCTCTCTCTCTCTCTCTCTCTCTCTCTCTCTCTCTCTCTCGCTCTCTCTCTCTCTCTGCAAGAGGCCAAAGCCTTGCTTGCCATTTGTAGGCTGTTTGTCGCCCCTCACCACCAAGTCACCTCATCTCCGATGACCTCCGGCCATCCTCTCGCCCTATTGCAACCTCTAATACACGGCGCCATAGCTGGAAATTGCTGATTGGCGATCATTTCCTCTTGAGCACAATGGCTACGCTTCACATCAAAGCTGCCAACTGATGATTCCAGTTGTCGATTTGACAGTTCGTTGACATCCATGACTCCTCGCTCCTTGTGACGTCCCTTGCTGACAAATCTTTGAGCTTGTGGTGGTTGGAGCAAACTTGAATCCTCATCGGACCTACTGCTATTCCTTGATCTTCTTTGATTGCTCATTTCAAGTACAATTGAGCTTTTTCTAACTTCTCGTTTTTGTGTGATTGATTCCAATTTGAGGAGCTATTGCCAGTCATCTTGTGCAGAAAAACATTGGTCGGATAGCTCGTTTGAGCTTGAAGTTTTTTGTGACTAAGGTAGGGCATTCTACTTTCTGTGATTCCAGTCCAATGAAGCGAGGTTGTTAATATTGATTAATGGCTAGGAATAGGACTTGCTTATAGATGTTTAGAAATGGTGATTTCATCAGCTGAGTTAGTCGTTCGATGCTTGATTGTTTGATTGTTATGGAGTCAACATTCTAGAAAATTCATTTACTCTTTGTACCGAAAATCTTTGATTGATGAAACGAGCTAGAAAATGTCACTATTTCAAGATGCTATCAACTAGAGTTTTGTAAAAATGCTCTACGTTTCGAATCAACATATTTTGTGATTAGACTTTCAAGATGATGTCTTCATGAAATGTTTTTTTTTTTTTTATCACATCTAAAAATTAAGGTTATCTAGTTAGTCTAAGCATCATTCAGTCATTTGTGCTTGCGTTCATAATTTTGAAATGAGTTATTCACAAATTTGACACAAATTTCATTGAAATCGATGCATATTTGTTTGTTCAAATGAACTGATCAGTGCACCTAATCAATTCCTACACATATCTTGAGACTTGTTTCTCAAGAAAGATTGGGTGTGTTTTATGATTTTCATTGAGTTGAGGTCCTTGTGACATCTTGATTTTCAACCCTGTTTTGGATGAAATAGAATGGACTTTTCATCGACGCGCCTATAATCTTTTTCTATGAGCTGATCACTCATGAGATAACTAATTTATCTGGTGAAGATGTTAAGGAATCTAAACACAACCAACTTGAGAATTTGATTAGAAATCAACTAGTTGATTGTGCTAATCTGTAAGGGTCAATACAGCACCGTCAAAATTGATTAGAGACCAAAGATAGGCTAGTTTGACAGAGGCATGTAATTAAAGTGTGGGTAATTCCATCTGATTGCAAAATTCATGTGGAACGGCACTAAACTGATTTTTCTCTCATTTCTGTACCCTGTGTCCGTATTTGAAACATTGGGATTTTTTACGACAACCAAGAGTCGCCTATGAGTTGAAGATGCACAATATGGATCGAAAATAATTGACCACGGGTCAAATGTGCTAAAAATTCCTAAAAGTTACCCGGTAGGTTAGGTCACGCTAAAATCACGCCCGGTTGAAATTAACCACGAAATTGGACCCGGTTTTAGGAATTGAAAGTTCTAGTATGTCGTGATTTACTTTAGGAACGTCGACTTATCATTTGAAGAATTTTCGGCGAGCCCGGGATTTTTTGGTGAAAAATCAAGATTCGGCGTAATTGATTCAAGAATTCGGATGGACTAAATTGAGTACATTTTGGCCTTCAAGTTGGATCAAATGGTGATGAGAAAACAAGAATTTGGTGTGGGCTCCTAACTTGGCATTATTGGCCATTGAATTGAGGTCAATTCGAGTAAAATTGAGTTGATTTGGGAGAGGAACACATGAAATTCGTAGGCCATGAGGGGCTACAACATTTGGGCATCAAAGCTTGGCTTGTTGGGGAAGAGGCTACTGGATGAGGTTGAAGGCTAGTGGGGCCTTGCACTTGAGTTTCAAGATATTTTGGCTTGACTTTGTGGCGTCTTTGTCCCCCTCCAACTGCAGCAGCTCCATCTTCTTCTTCCTCACTCCCTTAGCCTCCGTTGTTGCCAATTTAAAACTAGAGAACCAGCCAAGACCAGCCTACTCTCCTCGTCGCCCATTCGAGCAAGTTGCTGAATCGCCAACCCCTCTTGTTGCCGCGTCCGAGCTCCCCCGCGCCCGAGCCCACATGCCATCCAACCACATCCCACGCCTACTCACCATCCACCTAGCCGCCACCGTCACTGTCTAGCTCGCCAGTAGCTCCGCCCGCTCACTTTGCTTGTTCCCACATCGTCACAGCTTGGGTTGTGAGCTTCATAGACCGTTTTTGGGCCCTTTCGAACCTCCCTTGGCATCGCCGTAGGCTCGAGTCTTGCTCGCCTCCGCATCGCCATCGATGTGAACTCATTGGCTCGTTAAATCAGTGAGTTTACTTTCTAAACCTTAATTAGGAGGTTAATTATGCTTATGGTGGTTTAATTAGCCTAATGAGGGATTAATTAACTTAAGTGAGGATGGAGTAAATTAGTTAGTTTAGTTATTTAATTAGATTGTGTAATTAGATTAAGTTGGCAATTAGGTGGTTAGTGATTTTTGTTAGTGGCTTAATAGGTTAGATTAGGCTAATTAAGTTCAATTAGGTGGTTAGACTAGCTTGGGTAGAATAATTAGTGATTTATTTAATTATTTTGCATTTATATAATTAGTTTTTTAATTTACATAACTATTTATTATTTTCCATAAATTATCTTGGGATAGCCCGTCGTTAGAATTTCGTGCTGATCATCGTGGTATGGTTAATTTGTGCAATTGAATGATGATTCATGATTTTGAGTTATTATTCCAGAATTATGGATTTTTGATATTTAATTAGAAAAATTTCAGGTGTTAGTTTTTGACGCCAAAAATGTTTTTTACTACTAAATCAAATCATGAGATTTTTAAAATAGAGGATATCACTTTTTATGTTTCGATTTGATCGTGTACCAACGCACTTTTATTTTCCCGGATGTTTTTAATATGAAGAAAATAGGCCAAGTACATTATTTGATCGTGTACCAACGCACGATTTGAGGTGACTGTTGAGTCGATGCCGTCTAGAGGTAGACATTGTCGTGCTCGATGGAGCGAGATGACACCCGGCAATGCCGAATGATCTATGACTGTTGAGTCGGCCGTGGCCGTTGGGTCGTAATCAATTGAAACGCATGAGTGATCGAAATAGAAACGCCTGATTATGGGACAAAATTGTGTGGCATGAAATGGGACGTGTCATAACAATTTGGCCTTATAATCGGAACCCCTATGATTGTTTAAGATATAAGTTGAGGCATTCCAATTGTTGAGTGCATTGACTATATGCATATGGTATATGAGTTATACTGATGTGCAAGGAGGTGCAAAAGCGAGGTAAGTCTTATTGGTTGTGTGCTTAGACTGCCTCTAGGTATATTACCTTCCTAATCAAGGTTTAGGGTGTAGACTCGCTAAGACATTGTCTCACTCCGTCGTGGTTTAACTTTTTACAGGTTCCTAGATGGAAGTTTGTCTAGTGCGTTTTGGGTGGCCACGAGAGGCCGAGACATAGTGTATTTTCTTCCCTGTCCGCGGGAATCCCGAGACCCGCTAGCTCGTCGTGACCATGATCTAGGTCAACGAGGGCCAACCTCAGTTGGTACCTCATCGATTTAAGGCATCGTTTCGTCCCTGGCGAGACTAGGGAGGGTCCTGTGGATGGTTTCGACGGACCTGTCGTTGAGGGTGAGGGTGAGGTGATACTCGTCCCTATCGTGGACGCCGATGTCATTGCAGATATTTCGACAAATCAGTTGCCCGAGGATGAGTAGGAGCCCGAAGGAGAGGAGGTGATGTGACATCCTGATTTTTCAATTCTGTTTTTAATTGAATGAGTCGGGCTTTTCATCGATGCGCCTATAGTTCTTTTCTCTAAGTTAGCCACTCAAGAGATAACTAGCCTATCAGGTGAAGCCATTAAGGAATCTAAACGCAATAGACTTGAGAATTCGACTAGGAATTGACTACTCGACTGCGCTAATCTGCGAGGGTCATTATGGCACAAACTAATTAGACACCGGAAATATGTCGACTTGACAAAGGTATGTGAATAATTGTGGTTGATTCCATTTAATTGCATAATTCTTGTCGATCGACACTAGACCGATTTCTCTGTCATTTTAGTACCCTGTGTCTGTATTTGAAACTTCGAGATTTTCACGACAACCAAGAGTCGTCAATGTGCCGAAGATGCACTTTGTGGTTCAAAAATGACAGACCACAGGTCAAAAGCGTAAAAAGTTCCTAAAAGCTACACGGTAGATTAGGACACGCTAAAGTCGTGCCAAATTGAAATTAACTGCGAAATTGAACCTGATTTCAGAAATTGAAAGTTATGTTATGTCACGATTCATTTTAGGAACATTCACTCATCCTCCAAAGATTTTTTTGCAAACCAAGATTTTAGGCGAAAAATCAAAGTTAGGCCGTTTTGAACCGAGAACTTCGAGGGACCATTTTTAATCACGCTTTTGGTTGTCAAGAGGGATCTTTGGGCAAGGAATGGATTGTGAGGTAGACACATGGGCTGAATTGTTTGGGCTTCAATTGAATTGATTTGAAGAGGAATTTAATGGATTTGATGAGCAAATGTCCAAAATTCATAGGCCGTGGGGGGAACAACATTTTGGACCCTTTGGCAAGCTTGTTGGGGAAGTTTTGAGAGAGAGAAAGTGGTTGTGGATGGAAAATGGTTGGTAAGGGCAAGCAAAGGGAGAGTTGGACAAGTGTTAAGGCTTGAAGGCCATTTAGGGTCCCCCTTGCTTCAGTAGACCCTTCTCCCTCCTTGCTGCTACTGTCCACATTGTTGAGGGCCTTAGAAAGCTTAGAGAAACTAGTAAAAAATTGGCAGCCCCTCCCCTTTGCCCATCGACGCCCACCCGAGCCCATCCAGCACCGCTGCTCGCCCGTCGCGCCAGTCGTGAGTCCCGTGCGCATCGCCCGTCATCCGATCTCCCTGCTCGTCGTCCACCTCTGTCTTGCCATCCCCGAGCTACCCAAACCACCGTCGAAGTTGCCAGGCCGCTCGTCCAGCCGTTGGAGCTCCCACCATTGTTGCTGCAGCTCGCCTAGTTTCACCTAGCCCATTCAACCCCAAGTCGCCCTTCAGTCCAGCTCTCTCGGTCCAGAGTAGAACCGGATCTCATAGCCTCGCTGTGAGCTTTGGGGGGCTTTTTTAGTCCTTTCCCAGCCTCGCTTGGTGTCGCCGCTCGGTGGTTTGTCGCTCGCCTTCACGTCACCATTGCTGTGGACTCATCGGAACACTAATCTAGTGAGTTTACTCACTAAACTCTGCTTAGAGAGTTAATTATGCTTAAGGGGTGTTTATATTAGGCCAAGCATGTTTAGGTGGTTAGATTAGTTTAATTAAATGTTAATTAGATTATGTGATTGATTAGTTTAGTGGATGTATTAATTAGTCTAATTATGCAATTAGATTAGTGTAAGCATGATTAGACTTTTAATTAATTATTGTATTTATTTAATTATTTATTTAAATTAAATATTATTCAATTATATTATTTTATATTTAAATAAATTTAAATTTTCGAAATTTAATTAATTAATTAATTAATTATTCTAGAAATTATACCGGGGTGGCCGGTCGTTAGAATTTCAGCTTGTGGGAGCAATGATTGTATTGATGGATGAATAGATGGTAATGTTTAATAGATGGTATGAATTGATAGATTGTGTCAATTGTATGGTATCAATTGGATTGATAGAAATGATGAACTGAGGCGTGTCGATAGTTCATGCTTGTGCGAGCAATGATTGATTGATTGAGTCTTTAAAATTGTACTAACGTGTAGAAAGGAACTGATGCGAGGTAAGTCTTCTAACTTGTGTGGTTAGGCCTCTAGGTGTATTTCCTTCCTAGTCTTAAGTATTTATTCTTTCAAAGGGAGTTGAATATGAAATAACGCCGATGGATGGAACTTTTAAGGATTACGATTGTGATATTTTGTATCACCAAGGAAAGATGAACAAGGTCGCCGACGCTTTGAGCCGAAAGTCATCAATTGCTCATTTGCTGGTTAAGGAGTGGAATTTAATCAAGTGAGCTCGAGATTCGTTGTTCAAATTTGAGGTAGGCCACCTTTCTCACCTTATGGCCACCCTTGGAATTGAGCATGATGTGCAGATCAGGATCAAGCTACTTCAGCCGATAAACCTAGATGTTTAGAAAATTTTACAAAAGGATATCGAAGAAAGAAAAAGTTGACTTTTAGGTTTTTGATGATGGAACATTGAAGTTCTAAGAGTGTTTGGTTGTACTTAACAATGTGAAGCTTAGAGAGGATATTCTATCAGAAGCTCATCGTAGTAGTTATAGCATTCCTTTTGGAAGTACCAAGATGTATCAGAATCTGCATCAACACTACTGGTGGTTTGGTATGAAGGTGGATATCGCTAGGCATGTCGCCAAGTGTTTAACGTGTCAACAAGTTAAAGCTCAGCATTGCAAGCCCGGAGGATTTCTGCAACTTATTGAGATCCTAGAGTGGAAATAGAAGCATATCACGATGGACTTTGTGACCGAGTTAGCAAGGAGTCAAAGAGGTAATGATTCAATTTGGGTAATAGTCAACAGGTTAACAAAGTCGGCTCACTTTATTGGAGTGCGAAAGGATCTTGATTTGGATAGGCATGCTGAGTTGTATGTGCACCAGATAGTTCGACTACATGGAGTGCTAGTTACGATAACGTCAAATTGAGACTCGAGATTTACCACCACTTTTTGGAAAAAGCTTGCAAGGTGCTTTAGGTACAAAGCTCTTGTATAGTACAGCATATCATCCTCAAATGGATGGTCAGTCTGAGAGAACAACTCAGACCCTTGAAGATATGCTAAGAGCTCGTGTACTAGACTTTAAAGGAAGTTGGGAGGAACAACTTCATCTCATGAAATTTGCCTACAACAACAGTTATTAGCAAAGCATTCAGATGGCTCAACTTAAAGCGTTGTATGGCAGAGCATGCAAAACACCGGTGTGTTGGGATGAAGTTGGGGAAAGAAATATTACAGGCCTAGAGTTGGTCCAGCAATCAGTGGATGCCGTGGCAGTAATCAAAGGCAAAATAAAGACCGCTCAAAGTCATTAGAAAAGTTACATAGTTAAGCATCGAAGGCTTTTGGAATTTCAAGTTGGTGATCACGTTTTTCTAAAGGTGTTACCAATGAGGGAAACTTCGTGCTTTGGCAAGAAAGGAAAATTGAGTCCAAGGTACGTTGGTCCGTTTGAGATTCTTGAGAGAATTAGGACCTTAGTGTATCATCTTGTGTTGCCGGCAAGATTGGTGTAAGTGCATAACATCTTTCATATGTCGATGTTAAGGAAATATGAGCTTGACCCCACCCACATGCTTAATTTTGAGGAATTGGACATGGATGACTAAGTGTTATACGTTAAAAGCCCAGCTCAGATCGTGAACAGAAAAGAGCAAGTTTTGTGTACAAAGACCATCCTGATGGTCAAAGTGATTTGGCAACACCATAGTACTAAAGGGGTAACTTGGGAGACTGAAGAGTCAATGAGACGTTTGTACCCCCACATTTTTGCTTAAGTATTGTAAGATTTAAATTTTGAGGATAAAAGTTTTATAAGAATGGAAGAGTTGTGACATCTAGGTTTTCAACTATGCTTTCAATTCAATAAATTAGGCATTTCATCGACACGCCTATAGTGCTATTCTCAAAACTGATCACTCGTGAGATAACTAGACTATCTATGGAAGCCATTAAGCATTTTAAGGCAAATAGACTTGAGGATTCGATCAGGAATTGACCGCTCGACCGTGCTCATCTGCCGAGATCATCACGACACAGATATACATCGAGTAGAGATTAGAGATAGGTTGGTTCGATTGAGATGAGTGGTTAAATGTTAGTGAACCCACTAAATTGCAAAATTCTCATCGATTGGCACTAGTTTGATTTTTCTATTGTTTTGGTACCCTGTGTCCATATTTGAAACCTTGAGATTCTCTCAACCATCGAGAGTTACCAATGTGTCGAAGGGGTTCATTGTGGCTCAAAGAAAATCGACCACGGGTCATTTGCACTAAAAAGTTATGAAACCTACCTAGTAGCCTAGGTCTCGCTAAAAATGGACCGGATTGAAATTAATCATGAATTTGAATCTAATTTTAAAAATTGGAAGTTCTGTCATGTCACGGGTTATTTTAGGAACATTGACTCAAGTTCTAAAGATTTTTTTTTTTGCAAACCGAGATTTTTTTAACCGCTCGGACTGTAAAACAAGTGAGCTTAACTCACTAATCCTCGTTTAGTAGGTTAATTATGCTTAGAAGTTGATTAGTTTAAGCTAAGATGGATTATGTGGTTAGATTAGATTAGATTAGTGATTTAATTAATTGTCTATGCATGTTAGATAGTTAGTTTGATGCAATTAGAGCCTAGACAAGCTCTAGTATTTCACTAGAGTGGTTCAAAAATTTTCCGGGCCCGTCTCGGCTTCCAATTAGGCATTATCGGGCCTAAGTTGATTTATTGGTATTTATTTATTTATTTCGAAATTAATTAATTATTTATTTATTTTCGAAAATTCAACCGGGATGGCCGATGACCAGAATTTCGTACTAATTGCGGGAGTGCTTTTTGTTTATTTAATTGAGCGGTGGTTTGTGAAAATTGAGTGAATTGGTAATTATGGGAAAATTACCCAAAATTGGAAAATGTTGATATTTGTGTGGGAAATAAACATGAAGGTTGTGAGTGGACTTAGAAAGCCATTGAAGTATGGCTGTGCTAGTTGGGCCAAGATTCACCATCGAATTGGAATCAGTTGTGCCCAATAGGGTCGTGATTTACCACCTAATAGAGGTTGTGTCTATAGGGTCGTGATTTACCACCAAATTTGGAATTGGTCATGCCCAATCAGGCTGTGATTTGTCACCTGTTTGAGATCGTGCCTAATTAAGCCATAATTCACCACCTGATAAAAGTTGTGCCCATCGGGCCGTAATCTACCACCTATTAAAGGTTGTGCCCACTCGGCCATGATTACCACCTAAAGATAGGTTGTGTCCTTTAGGATTGGGATTTATAGCCAAGAATTTGGTAGGCTATGCTATTTGAACCATTAATAAGAATTGAGGTTGAATAATTGAGATGACCGGGGAGTGATCTTGATGACATGTAATCGATAGAGTTGATTGATCGATGAGTCGATCTGATTGATTGGATGATGTGATTGTTAGTATTTATGAATTGAACTAACTTATATGAAGGAACTGAGGCCAAGGTAAGTCCTATGACGCCTAATTGTGCTTAGGCAGCCCTTAGGGCATATTTTCTTCCTAATAGAGTCTTAGGGGGCTGAACTTGCTGAAACATAGTCTCACCTCGTTGTGGGATCACAATTTCAGGTCCCTAGGTGACGGTCGTGGGGAGCCGGAAGTCCCGAAGTTTGGGAAGTCATAGGACAATTCCTTTTTTATGAGCCGAAATTTTTATAACTAGCCTGGTCTTGTGTATAAATCCGTTTGTTTATAAAAGACTTGTTGTGGTTTGAAAAAAATTGCCCTACTTTCCTATCCCATAGTTTTATTGTCTAGGGATTTATATTTGCTTCTGCATGCGTATTTAAAAATTGAATGAATTAGCGATACGTCCTAGGACGTCACTATTATATTGAGCAAGCAAGGATGGGCACATGCTCGGTGGGTTAGGGCGTGACAAAACCAAACACAATTTATAAACACATTAAGTCCTTATACAAACTGGTCCATATACAAATGCCTAACTCCAAAAGAAACTACTAGGCCATCTACACTCTAGACCCTTCAGCCTCGGCTTTGGATCCTCCACGTTATAGCCTGAAAATTGTAATCCACGACGGGGTGAGATAAAATTTCAGCGAGTTCATGCCCTAAACCTCAATTAGGAAGGTAATACACCTAGAGGCAGCCTAATCACACATCATAAAAGACTTACCTTGCCTCAGTTCCTTCCTACACGCTAGTACAGTTCATATAATAGATATATGCAATAAATGCACTCAACAATTAGAATGCCTCATCTTATATTTCAAACAATCACAAGAGTCTCAATTATAAGGCCAAATCGTTATGACACATCCCATTCCGTGCCATACAATTTTATCCCATAATCAGTGTGCATTTATCTCAATCATTCACGCATTCCAATTGATTATGGTCCCACGGGCATAGCCAACTCAATAGTCGGCGGTCTTCCGGCATAGCCGGGCATCTCACCCCATCGAACACAACAACGTCTACTTCTAGACAGCATTCCCGATGGAGCATCGGTCCAGCCTCTATTGCAACCAACATCCGTTGATAAGGGCATTCCATATAGGAGCATCGGCCACCCGATTCTCATCGGGTGACAGGTTCTCATAACCATCACATGCACATCTAATCCCGGCCAAGGACATTGTGCTTTGCATTCAAATGTCTCAATTTAAATAATGTGATTGGCCTATTTTCTTCATATTAAAAACTCTCGGTAAAATAATCGTGTATGGGTAGATGGTCAGATCGAACCATAAAAAGTGATATTCTTCATTTTAAAAGTCCCACTATTTGATATAGTACTTAAAAATATCTTTGGTGTCAAAACCCTACATTTGGTATTTTCTAATTAAATACCAAAATTGCACATTTTTAGAATAATAAATCAAAAATCAACAATCATCACTTAATTGCACAATTTAACACTCAATTGCACAAACTAACTACACCACGACAATCAGCATGAAATTCTGACGATCGACTATCCTGGTATAATTTCCAGAAAATATTAAATAATTAAATAAATGCAAAATAATTAAATATAAGACTAATTAAGCTATATACACTAATCTAACCCCTTAATTGGACTTAAATAAATAATGCACTAAGCTAATTAAATCACACAATCTAATTAACCCCTGACTAAACTAATCTAACCACCTAATTAGTCTAATTAACTAACTAAATCACTAATTAGACAAACTAATCCTCCTAATCAATCTTAGTCTAAACTAATCATCCTTTAAGCATAATTAACTCCCTAAGTAGAGTTTAGCAAATAAACTCATCGAATTAGCGAGCCAATGAGTTCATGGCGATGGCGACATAGAGGCGAGCGAGACTCGAGCCTACGATGACACCCGAGGAGGCCGGGAAAGTCCCGGAAAATAGCCCACAAGTTTCAGCTCTAAGTTGGAACTTCGGTTCTGTCTAGGGGCTTGGCTTGGCTGGAACGTGAGGGAAGAGGTGGCGAGGAGGTTGGACGGACGACGGAGGCTACGATAGTGGCTCAAGGATAGCTATGGTGACCAAATGGGTGGAGCTACAATGGTGGCCAAGGCATGAACGTGGGGGATGGCGTGCAAGCAAGATGGCCGCGTAGGCTCGGGCATGACAGCAAGAGAGGCTGACAGGTGATTTGGTAGCTTGGATGGGCATGAGGCAGTCTAGCGGTAGCTGGTAAGCTACTGATGATGAAGTCAAGAAGAAGATGATAGGCTGCTGCAGCTGGAGGGGGGGAACAAATGGCCACAAAAGTCTTCAACAAATATCCTAAACACTCAAGGAGAGGCCCCCACTAGTTTTAGCCTTATCCACGACCAATTTTCCCTTCTTAAATCTTCCTAAGCAAGCCAAGATGAAGTTGAAATGTTGCACCCCTCCCAAATCAATTCAATTCCACTTCAATTGGCCTCAAATTGATGGCCAAATTGATGAGGGAGGAAGCCCACACCAAATTCCACAATTTTCCTCACCAAAAGATCCAACTTGACGGCAAAAAACATGATCAAAATGGCTCTTCGAATTTCTTGGTTCAAAATTGTCCAATTTTGAGTTTTCACCCAAAATTTGGGCTTGCCGAAAATTCTTCAAAGGATAAGTTAATGTTCCTAAAATAAATCTTGATATGACAGAACTTTCAATTTCTGAAATCGGGTTCAATTTCGTGGTTAATTTCAACCGGATGCGATTTTAGCGTGACCTAACCTACTAGGTAGCTTTTAGGAATTTTTAGCGCAATTGACCTGTGGTCGATTATTTTCGATTCACATTTGCATTTTGACTCATTGGCGACTCTCGGTTATCATAAAAATCTCAAGGTTTCAATTATGGGCACATGGTACTATAAAACAACAGAAAAATCAGCTTAGTGTCGTTCGATGCGAATTTTGCAATTTGGTAGAATCACCCACACTTGAATTACATGTCTCTGTTGAACCAACCTATCTCTAGTTTCTAATCGATTTTGATGGTGTCATATTGACCCTTGCATATTAGTACGGTTGAGCTATCGATTTCTAATTGAATTCTCAAGTTAATTGCATTTAGATTCCTTAACGGCTTCACCCGATAGACTAGTTATCTTGTGAGTGGTCAACTCAAAAAAAAAAAAATACCATAGGTGCATCGATGAAAAGCCCATTTCATTTAGTGGAAAGTATGGTTGAAAATCAGGATGTCACACCATAGGTTAGAATGCCTTGGGAGTTAATATGCCCCATAGGTTGGGATGCCTCAAAGTTGAAATGCTTAGTATGTCGGGATGCTTCTAGAGCGTTCGAGAGGAAAAGTAACAAACCAAATGCATATGTATGTACATATATAAATGCATATAAGCACTCATGAACTATTTTGAGATTACCATGCATCAACTATGTTATGCCATTTGTGTGCAATGTTGTTATTAGATTTCATGGACATATCTTAATAGGAAAGGTAAATCATTGGCTCATGCACTTGTCATAATTGCTTGTTATGTATCCGTGTTGTTTTGTATCAAGTAAAGTGATAATAAGGTGATTTTTAAAATTAATCATAGAAATTTCGTTTATTGGGCTTAAGCTCACTCCTTATTGTTCAGACATATAGGATAGACCTCCCACTACCTTTGCGTTTCAAAGTTCTCATGTATTATGAGGGTGTTTATGGGAGTGTGTTTGTACCTAAATTTGAAGTAGTATATACCAAGCGTGGTTGTATGATGTGGGTCCACATGGGCTTCATAGGGTGTGTCACGCCCCGATCTTCCCAATGTGTGCCCATCCCTAGGTGGTCGATTAAATAATGACATCCCAAGACGCGTCGCCAACCCATTCATTTTAATGCGCATGCGAAAATGAATAATTAAATCCCTAGACAACACAAAAATGGAATAGAAAAGCAGGGCCGCACTTTTTTGCAAATCAAACCCAGTCATATACGATACTAGCCGATATATGCAAGGTCTATAAAAGGGGGGGTAGAGTGCTACAGATCCTCAAGTGTTCAAGTCCTCCTCATAATACATGGGGGACCCTGGATCCTAAAGATTCGGGTTAACCTTCTGAACCACCAGGAGGGTCTGCTGTGTCTTTCTCAAAAGCAACCTCTTGGATCTACACAAGGACTTCAAATTCTGGTATGGGACATTCTCTCGGTCCATTCCGTTCACGATGATACCATGATATTTGTTGATGGGGTACCTTATGGGGTAGACCCACATCAATCCAGACTACAGGCCTCATGAGTTCATAAGCCCATTTCCCTTGGTTCTCATGATTCGAAATATAAGACACCTGCTTGGTGACCTTCTTCAGTTGTCCTAAATGCTCGGGAGGAGCTGCCATCTAAGGACCTGAAAATGTCATCGCACAATGGGGTGAGACAACATCTCAGCAAGTTCACCCCTTAAGTCCCGACTAGGAAGGAAATACGCTCAAGGGCTATCTATGCATGCATGAGATAGAGGACTTATGTTTACCTCAGTCCTTTCCTGCAAGTCAATACGGTTCATAAATCTCAACCAATCAATCATTCAATATCAATAATTGCTCAATCTAACAATCGATCGATTCGTACCATAATATCTATCAATTCAGTACTGTCTATCAGGTACTGTCGACATAGACCATGCTCACACAAGTTGAAAATGATAGATAGTAGCTTGCACAAGTTGATATAAATAGATAGTAGCTCCCACAAGTTGATATATTGATCGTTGCTCTCCCAAGCTGATAAATGATCTTGCTCACACAAGTTGATAAAGTATACTGCTCTGACAAGCTGACATATCCTGTACTTATAGGTTGATATAGTATACTGCTCTCACAAGCTGAACACCCAATACTCACACAAGCTGAACTACGATAAACTCACCCTGGCCAAGAGATTTGTGCCTTGCACACCAATCTCTCAATCAAATAATGAGCTTGGCCCAATTTCATCATGTTAAAATATACCCGATAAAAATAATCGTGTGTGAGTACACGGTAGGCCTCAGTCAAAAGTATAATATCTTTATTTTATAAAATCCCACTAATTTATATAGTCGATCAAAACATTTTTGGCATTGTAAACCGACATCCGGTAATTTTCTAAATAAATACTGAAATTATTAAATTTTGGGATAAATACCCAATTTACACAATCCAGCACTCAATTAAATAAATCAAGCACAACATTGCAATCAACATAAAATTCGATTACCGGTTATCCCGGTCTAATTTTCGAAAAATAATAATTACTTAAATAATTACGAAAATTAATTAAATAGATACCAATAAATGCAACTTAGGCTGGAAAAGCTTAATTAAATACCAAAACGGGCTCAAAAAATTTCCAAACCTAACTAGATAAACACTACAGCTTATCCAGTCTCTAATTATGCTACTCTAATCACCTAACATGCATAAACAATTAATTAAATCACTATTCCATTCTAACTAACCACCTAATCCATACTGAACCTAAACTAATCAACCCTTAAGAATAATTAATTTCCTAAGTAGAAATTGGTGAGTAAACTCACTGGATTTGCAAGCCGGTGAGTTCATTGCGATGGCAAGATGGAGTGGGGCCACAAACTCCAAAGTAGGGGCACCTTTCGAGGCCAAGAAAGGCTCGGAAATGGGCTCGAAGCCCAAAACCCTTGCTGGAGTTTTGGTTTTGGACACTGGGCCGAGGAGAGAGTTGAGCAACTGGTTCGGGCTAGAAACGACAAAAGTGAGGCGAACGGGCTGCGGCGGCTTAAGCGGGCACGACTTCGGCGGTTGGTAGTGGCTGGATGGCAACCCAGGGAGCTCGTGGGACGGCGAGGAGGCACGGGAGGGGTGGCTAGACGCGAGGACAGTGGGCGGTGCATGCGGGCTCGCGGCTGAGCACACGATGGGCAGCAACGGCGTTCCGAGGCTTGGTGGGTTGCTTGATGGCTAAGGGGAGGAGGCTACGGCTTTCTCTACAAATTGTAGAGCTCCTAAAGTTTGGAAATGGATAAAGCAAAAGTAGAGGAAGAAGAAGGGGACCAAACAAGCTTGGAGGGGGCCACTCTTCATCCTTTTTATTCTCTTGTCTCCTTGAAGAGGTCCCACTTGGATGGGTTGTCTTCCTCAACAATTCTCCAGCCACAAACTTCCTTAGGAAGCCATTGAGATGGTCCAAAGGTGTGGAGCATGTGGGGCTACAAATTTGAAGACATGTCCTTCAATTCCACTTCCATTCCATTTTGAATTAATTCAATTCGGCCATAAAAAATTCCACCATCAAGTGCACAATCAAATTGACATTTTTCCTCACCAATAGAACCAACTTGCATCCTAAAAATGCGATCAAGAATGGTGCCCTTAATTTTCCGGACAAAAACAACCCTCTTTTGACTTTTTGCCAAAGATCTCTATTTGCAAAAAAATCTGGGGATGAGTCGAAATTCCTAAAATGACTCGTGACATGAAAAACTTTCAAATTCTAAAATCGAAATTAAATTCATGGTTAATTTCAATCTGGCGCAATTTTAGCATGACCTAGCTTATTGGGAAGCTTTTAGAAATTTTTGATGCAATTGACTCGTGTTTGATTATTTTCAAGCCACAACATACCTCTTCGACACATTGGCGACTCTTGGTTGTCGTGAAAATCTTGAGATTTCAAATATGGACATAAGGTACCAAAATGACAGAAAAATCGGTCTAGTACTGATCGACGATAATTTTGCAATTTGGTAGAATCACCCACGTTTAGCCACACATCTCAGTCAAATCGACCTATCTCTGATCTCTAATCGATCTTTACTATGCCGTGATGATCTCTGTAGATGAGCACGGTCGAGTAGTCAATTCTTGGTTGAATTCTTATGTCTATTGTGTTAAAATCCTGTAATAGTTTTGCCAGTTAGTCTAGTTATCTCAAGAGTGATAAGTTCTAAGAATAGCACTATAGGCCCGTCAATGAAAGGCCCGATTTATTTAATTGAAAACATGATTGAAATTCCAAGATGTCACAGCGTGGGTTTCTTATCGATTTGTCGCCTAGTACTTGAACCTCAATGGCGAGTTGGTTGGCTTGTTGAGGAGTTTTGACATTGATGATAATGGTGATGCAATGGAGGGCGAAGTCATTGATCCTTGATGTTGATATGGACTTTTGTACATATAGTCTCATATAGGTGTGTAGTATAAAGATAGGTCCCCCAGCTTCTTGTTGCAAAACCAACGATGCCGACAAAACAACTTAGCCTTGATGCTTCACCTCTTCCCTTGCTCGGCCGTTAATTACTCACCAAAATAACATGCATATTGGATTAGTTCCATAAACTTTATGTCATCGTGCCATGTCGTTGTTGCCATGTGGCATCCCAAAATTTATAATGACCTCTAGTTACATTAAAGTCTATGACTAGGTGATGGAAGTACCATCAAGTTATTTTATGGCCATTTAATCCATAATTTGTAATAAGATTTATGGCCGAGCTTTTAAGGGATAATTATGTGATAGGAAAGAAAATCCTATCATTGGCCATGTGTTTTATAAATTGGGATTTATGGAATTATGATTTCAAGATTTTGGCCATGTGGAATTTAGTAATTAAATTCTTAAAAGAAAGAATTAAAGATGAATAATTGAAATGTGAAATTAGGATGTAAATTAGGTTTGGGCCTTAAGCCCAAAAGGTGGATTTTAATGGGCCAAGTTGGCCGGCCCATTGAAGCCCACAAGTGGGCTGCCGTCGACCAAGAAAGGGGGAGGAGTGGCCGGCCCAAGCCCAAGCCCAAAAGCCCAAGCCCATCTTGCATGTATTGTGACAAGTGGCAAGAAGTCTTCATGCATTGGCTTAGAGAGGGATGGCATGCATTGGTCAATTGGGGTGGCAAACAATGATGAGGAAATGGGGGGATAAAAGGGAATAAGAGGAGAGAGAATGATCGGTTAGCCATTCGGCCAAGTGAGGGAGAGAGAGAGAGAATCGTGCGAGAGAGAGAGGAAGCCGAGAGGGAGAGAAAGGAGCCCGTTCGCCGCCGTGTATATCTTCATGAGAGTTGTAGATAACCTCTTGAGCTACAACATACTGAAATTTCGTGGAAAATGATGGAGATTTGAGGGGTTAAACTCTCATTATACGGAGACCCCAGATCTGGAAAGATTTTACTGACCTTTGGTTGGATTTGTGGTTGCATGTTGGTTTGTGTTGAGAGTCTCACTTCAGTTTCTTCATGAAAGTTGTAGGGAACATCTTAAACTACAACATACTCAAATTTGAAGTGAAAAGAACAACTATAGCTTGGTAAATCGACTAGATCTTGAAGACGATGATTCTGGTGATGTGTTCCGAGACACCCGAGACTTCAAGGACCTAAATGATACTTTCTAGTGTGAGCCAGTAATAGCCTAATCTCATAATCTTCTTAGTTAACATGTGCTCATTCATATGAGGGCCACACACTCCTTCATGAACTTCTTGCATGATTTGACTGGCTTTAGCTGCACCTACACACCACAATAAAACTGAATTATAAGATCTCTTGTACAAATTCTCACCATTGACAAAGAATTTTGAGATCATCTTTGTGATGTACTTACTATCAGTTGAAGTACTTCCTTCAGGGAATTCCTGTTTTTGAATATAGTTCATGATATCGTAATACCATGATTTTCCATCAGGTTCTTCAGTCACGATCATACAATAAGCTGGCTTCAGTAGAACTTCTATTTTCAATGGTTCAACTTCTAAGCCATCGGTGACTTGCAACATAGACGATAAAGTTGCGAGTGCATTTGCAAATTGATTGTGAGACCTCGATAAGTATTCAAATGAAACTTCATTGAATTCCTTGATCAAATCTTCTACATACTCATGATAAGGGAGCAATTTGGCATCTTTAGTCTTCCATTCACGTACGGTCCGTAGTATGTTAGCGCAGAATCCCCGAACACTTTTAACTTGGCTACACCTATCTCAATTACAGCTTGAAGCCCGAGGATGCAAACTTCATACTCGGTTACATTGTTAGTGCATGAGAACATCAATTTTGCAACTACTGGGTGATGTTGTCCATCTGGGGATGTCAAAACTGCTCTAGTAACAAAACCAGACAAGTTCACAGCTCCATCAAAGAACATTGTCCATGAGTCTTCATTTACACTCAAAACATGATCGTTTAGGGGACAGTCATCGTTATTTGAGACTCCTGGATTCTCAGCCAATATATCAGCGATCACTCTACCCTTAACCAACTTCTGTGGCATGAACTGCAATCAAATTCTGATATGAAAGTTTGCCATTTAGCCAACTTACCCACCAAAGCTGGCCAATCAAGTAAGTACTCGATAAGATTGTTCTCAGTCACGAGGAACGTCTGGTAATGCAATGTGTACTGTTGCAATCTATGCAATAACCACACCAATGCAACACACATCTTTTCGACATCATAATATTTTAGCTCTGATACAGTGAACTTTTTACTCAAATAATAAATGTCTTGTTCTTTTTTATTGACGGGACTTTCCTAAGCCAACATTGCACCCAACGATTTACTATGAATGGTGAGGTAGAGAATCAAAGGATGCCCCGGTGATCGCAGGACAAGCTGTGGCATCCCAAAATTCAAGACAACCTCTAGATGTATTAAAGCCCATGATTAGTTAATGAAATTACCTATGGTTCATGCTTTAGCCATTGGTTTTCTTTTAAGACCAAGTGTTATATATTTGTGTTCATGAGTTATTAAAATTAGTATTATAGGATAAATTAATGAGAAGAATTTATTCTTGGCTATGCACGTCATCGATTTAATCCCTATAGATTAAATGTTACAAGATTATGGCCATATGAAATTGAAAATTTGAAATCTATAAAAGAAAGAATTAAAAGTCAATTATTAAAAGTAAAATTGGGGTTTATTAGGGTTAAACTTTAGGCCCAAGGGTATTGGACCTAAAGTGGGCCAATTGGCTTAGCCCATGAGGCCCATGAAGAGGGCTGCCGTCGGCCACAAGGGGGAGAGGCCGGCCCAAACCCTCAAGCCCATTATGCATGGGTCTTGCCAAGTGGCAAAAAGGAAAGTCACACCATTGGCCATTGTGGGTGACTTCTCATGATTGCAAATGATGGCTTTGTGGGGGAAATAAAAAAGAGAGAGAGTGGCCGGTTGAGGGGGTTGTCGTCCAAGCCAAGTGAGAGAGAGAGAGAGAGAGAGAGAGAGAGAGAGAGGGTGCCGAGAGAGTGAGGAACCGAGAGAGAAAGGGAGAAGCCGCGCGAGGGAGGAGGTCCGCTCGTCCGTCGCCTGTCCGTCCGCTAGTCCGTCGCCATCCGTGTGCCGTCGTTTGCTCGATTTTGGAGGCAAGTTGGGATCCATATTCTGCTCTTGCATGTTGTCTCTTGCATGTGTGATTGAGTGGTGGCAAATCTCGGATGTTTAGGGTATGAGAAACCGAAGCTAGAGTGTGTTGTTCTTGAAAATGTATTCTGTTTTCGAGTGTGCTGCCTGACCCCGAACGTTGTAGAGGCTTGCATGTGGGTTTTGAGTTGAATTTTGGCTTCGACTTCTTCATAAAAGTTGTAGAAAACATCTCAAAGTATAACATAATAAAATTTGAGACAAAATTTCTGAGTTTTAAGGGGTGAAACCCATCCTCTACGAAAAGGCTAGATCTGAAACTGTTTTGTCGACCTCTTTGTGGTTTTGTGTGTTGCATGTCACTTTTTACTAATAATTTCACTTCTACTTCTTCACGAAATTTGTATATAACATCTTGATGATTAACGTACTCAAATTTGAGGTAAAACAAACAAGTTTAGCCTAGTGAAACGATTTTCTTTTGAAGACAGCAGATCTGGAAGTATGGTACCGGACTCCCGAGACTTTGTGGACTAAATGGTGACTATCCTTTGAGAATCTCACCTAAATTACTTAATGAAAGTTGCAGTGGACCTCTTGAGGCAAAACATATAAAAAATTTATAAGAAATGAAGGAAGATAAGTAGGCGATACCTCGATTTTTCGGAAACAGCTAAACTGGACTGTTCGGTACTAGGAACAGGAGCTTCGACCGTCTATAGTAAATTATCTAGGACGAATATGGCCTTGATGTCTGCATGAAAAACCTACCTTAGGGTCTCGACTATAACATGGTAAAAATTCATAATTTTTGGAGGTCATTCGGCTATTTTAATCGAAATATTTTAAGAACTGCACAATCTGATTTTATCCGAATTTTGCATGCTGTATTGTGTGAGCTATATCTTCTTGTGTGAAGCTCTTTTGGGCATGTGTTCTTCATGGAGTTGCTATCTTTATGTCTTGCCTATCACATGTTCTAATTTGATAATTTTTGAAGATCATATGGATATTTAATTTACGTGTTTTCCGAAATTGTGCAAGCTGGAATTTGGTAAATTTCAAAAAGGTCATGATGTATGGATTATTCTTAGTTGTATGGACCCCATGAATTGTATTGTCATAAGTGATTGTATCTTGTTGTATGTATGATGATGATTGGAAATGCATATAAGAATCAAATGATGAAAATGATCTTGTTTGCCATCACATCATATGCCATGTTGAAATTGAGCCATAATTGTAAATGTGAACTATGATAAGTGAGAAGGCCGTCAGAGGTGTGAGCCGACGATGCCCCAGGAGTGTCGGGATGCCTAGCCAAGGAGTGTAAATGCCAGATGCCCGGTGGCCTTAAATGGCTAAATGCCGGAGGGTCCTCAGGAGTTTCGAGATACCCGGAGCGTGGGGAGCCAGAAGCCCGGAGGTTTGTGCCGGAGGATACCTCATGATGCCAGTTAGGGTGCGAGATACCCAGCAGGTATTGTGCCGGATGCCAGGAGGTTTGTGCCGGAGGTTCCTCGCGATGCCAGGATTGGGTGCGAGCGATAAATGTGGGACGCAAATACTGGTCCCGGGAAAGAGAAATGTGGCGGTCCAAAATAAATGAATAAAATTGGGAAATTGAAATTGAATTATGTATGATATGATAACATGTATGCATGAATGCATGGATGTATGTACACCTATGGCATGATGGTGCTTGTGACATGATGATGGTAAGTGCATGGATGTATGTGCACCTATGGCATGATGGTACATGTGACATGATGATGGTAAGTGCATGGATGTATGTGCACTTATGGCATGATGGTACATGTGACATGATGATGATAAGTGTATGACATGATGGTGATGATTATCTGAGGATGTATGTACATGCGGTATGATGACATGTGCATGGTATCAAGGTAAATTGTGCATGGATGCTTGAAGACATGTGTTATGCTATGATTGTTATGATTGTATTGTGTGATGCATTGAGTGGTTTATTGGGTCCTTTACCTGCCGAGTGGCTGTACTCACCCCTTTGGGGACCAACATTTCAGATTAGAAATATGCCGCTCCCTACTGTCACGCGGGGCGTCTTTTACGGCCTTCCTTCGGACGTGGAGGTCGAGTGTGTGGAGATTGATTGTCCCACCATTCCTAGTCTGACGTTCATTCAGGTTCGTGCGATAGTGATGTATGATGTGGGCCTAGCTGGGGGCCCGGTCATACAGGAGTTCATATCCATTCACGTTCGTCGAGACAGAGTGATGCGGGGGATGTTGCCGCCGCCACTGCTTGACGCACTAGGATGGGTGTGACGGCCCGTGCGTGAAAGGTAGGAGCTGCTACTTTTTGGACAATAGCCGACACTAGTTGATGGAGGATTTTACATAATTGTCATATAGGGTCGAGTTGTCCCTTTTTAGGGTTATGGCCGAGTGTAGTGAAAAGCCTTGGCCTTTCTTTTGTTGTACCAACCCGAGAAAATCCATCATGAAAATATGTAAATAAAAGTGTCATGGCTTTATCTTTTCTTATGGTGTTTAGTGGTGTGCAATTGTATCATGGTTGTTGGAGGGAGAATTAGTAAGACTTAATTATGCTTCCGCAAATAAGATGCGCTAGGACCGCTATATATAATATATATATGCCTAGGAACTAAGGCTCTTCTTTGGTATCTGTGGTGACCTTAGGCACTTCGAGGTGCCACACAAGCACTGGTGGATTCATTAAGTATTTCTTCAACTTGTCGAATGCTTCTCAGCACTCATCATCCCAGTTGACTCATGCATTCTTCTTCAAGAGCTTGAAGATTGGCTTGGCAATTTTAGAAAGTTGAGAAATGAGTTAAGCAATGTAATTCAATCTCCCCAAAAGGCTCCGAACTTCTTTCACCGTTGACGGGGGTTGCAACTCGCATATGGCCTTAACTTTAGATGGGTCGATCTCAATCCCTTTACTACTCACAATGAATCCAAGTAATTTACTGGATGTCACTCCAAACACGCATTTAGCGGGATTTAGTCGAAGCTTGAATTCACAAAGTCGATCAAACAACTTCTTCAGGGTTTCGACATGGCTTCTTCCAGGTCAAGTCTTCGCAATCATATCATCAACATAGATCTTGATCTCCTGATGCATCATATTTTGGAATAGTACTACCATGGCTTGCTGGTAAATTACCCCTACATTCTTGAGTCCAAAGGGCATGACCTTATAATGAAAGGTTCCCCACGATGTGATAAACACAGTTTTCTCCTTGTCTTCCTCCTTCATCCTTATTTGATTGTACCCAGAAAAACCATCCATAAATGATAACGGCTCAAATCCAATAGTACTATCTACAAGGACATCTATATGTGGTAATGGGAAATCGACCTTTGGGCTAGCCTTGTTCAGGTCTCGATAATCAACACGAACTTGAACTCGACCGTCCTTCTTCATCACTGGAACGATGTTAGCCACCCATTCAGGGTATTGTGAGACTTCAATGAATCCCACCTTCAAAAGCTTCATCACTTCTTCCTCTATCTTCTTCGAGAGCTCGGGTTTAGTTCTCCGTAGCCTCTGCTTCTTAGGTGGCACGTCCGAATTAGTAGGCAAATGGTGCTCCACAATTGACAGGTCTAAACCAAGCATGTTAGCATAGGTCCATGCAAAGATGTCTTGATATTCCTTCAGTAGCTAAATTAGGCGCTCAACCTCATCTTTGGGTTGCCCCAATTTTCACCTCATTGGCTTCTTTAGTGTCACCTAAATTAATAGTGACGGTTTGCTCGGACGTAAGAGTCTCAACTTTTTCATGTTGTTCCCAACTATGCTACACCTCAATGGAATATTCGATCAAATCTTCGGGATCATGATTATCAGCACTTGTTGCATCAAATTGGACCATTTCCACACCTTTGCATGCTATATGATCATCCCTGAAACAGGAAGTAGAAGGATCAAGAAGACAAACAAGGTAAACCATATTTTATTTTTTTGAAATTCTTTTGCAAAAGCATTTTTTGAAACACTTTGACACAAGAAAGCATGATGAAGCCTAGGCCTCAAAATCCAACAGAATGGGACCTCTGAGGGGCTTCAATAGGGTTTCAAATACATTGACCCCTTCTTCCAAGACCACGGCCAGGAAAAAAATCATTCCCAACCATCACCCTTCCCACCATAAGGGCAGCATTTGAAACTTCAGGAGTGGGTAGTGACGAATCTCAAGAAGCATGTATGGTGGACACCAATTCAAATGAGTGATAACTCAATTCGAACTCAAAATCTGGCTCCACCTAGGGGATAGCCATCTCATGATAAATTCGGTGATCTTCTTCGCCATAGACAATGACTAGCTTCCCTTTGATCATGAACTTCAAACTCTGATGTAGACTTAAAGGCACCGCTCTAGCAGTATGTATCTAGGGACAACCTAGCAGCAAATTAAATGCGGTAGGGATGTCCATCACTTGAAAGGGGACGTTGAAAACGACTGGCCTTATTTGCACATCAAGATAGATCTCCCTAAGCACCTCCTTCTTTGTGCCATCAAAAGCTCGCATAAAATTCTTCGCAGCATGTATCTTGGATGGGTCTATCTTGAGGTGGTGTAGAGTAGCCAACGGACATATGTTTAGGGCGGACCCATTATCAATGAGCACTCAGGACACATGAGAAGACTTGTGCTTGACAGATATGTAGAGTGCTTTGTTATGCCCCCTACCCTTAAGAGGGAGCTCCTCATCAGAAAAAGCAATCAAGTCCTTGAGAAGGAATGATCCCACAAATTCCTCGAGCTTGTCCGCCTTGATCGTCTCTGGTACACGAATTTCACTCAGTACCTTCATCAAGGACTTTTGATGCATGGGGGATGTTAGCAAGAGTTTGAGCAAAGAGATCTGAGCGGGCATCTTTCGTAACTGATCAACCACATTATACTCGCTTGCTTTAATCACAGCTAGAAATTCCTTAGCCTCTTCGTCAGTGACAAGCTTTGCTGGTTAAGTACTAGCTTGAGCATAAGTTTGACCAGACCTTGTAACGAGGTCAACATCTAGGTCATAGGACCAAGGCACCGCTTTGTTGTCAACATACTCATACGGCTGAGGCATCCCAATCACCATCTCCTCGTCAGTTGCATCTTCTAATGGGGGCATATCCATGAGTGATGGATCTATTTCTTCCTTATCATCATCAAGTGTAGCCTATTCCTCCTCCCAATCGATAATGATATGGGAAATAGTAGAAATTATGTAGTTATGGTCAGCATACACAATGATACCGTTATCCGGCCTTCTTTTAAAGGACCTTCAAGACTTGGGACAAAACGCCAAGAAGAGGAGTGAATTGCATTTTAGCAAACTGCCGAGGCATGGTCGATCGGCCTCCGCCTTGTTGATTCTCAGGGATATGAACAATTGGAGGCTTGCTAAATTGTGTATATGCAACATTAACTTTCGTGCCTGATTCTTTGTCTTTCTTCATGGTGAACCTTTTGCCTGGATAGGTCGGTTCATTGAACTATTCATCTCTTAGCCCAATCTTGATTTGTTCACCCACTAGGATAAGTTGGTTGAAGTTCTCAACGTATGTGCTGGCCATTCGATTATGGAACTCAAACGGGAGAGTCTTGACGAACAACTTCATCAACTCCTTGTTAGTAGGCTCAAGAGTAATTTGAGCCGCCAGATTTTGCCATCTCACGGTATACTCTTTGAACGACTCACTCCTCTTTTTCCCCATCCTCTCAAGATCCTCTCGGGAATGCGCAATGATATTGAACTTATATTGCTTGAGGAACGCGCCAGCCACTTCATTTCAGTTGTCTAGAAGGTTCACATTCTTCATCACATACCAGTTGAGTGCGGGCCCGATCAAACTCGCATGAAATGATTGGATCATGAGGGGCTCATTCTTGAAATCTTGGGCCATGCGTATGTGGTACATCTGTAAATGCGCTTTTGGGCAAAAAGTACCATCGTATTTCTCAAACTCCGGCATCTTAAACTTCTTTAGCATCTTGACTTTCTCATACATAGACAAGTTAAACAGGAGTGAATTCTACGACTCTTGCAATTAATTCACTTTCTCCTTGAGATTTGCAAAGCATTCATCTTGCTCCGTCTTAGGGACATTGTCAGGCTTCGTCTTTTCAACAGTGACCAAGAGTGGGTCATCTTCCAGCTCAGGCATGTCGTCATCACCCATTCGAGCCTTGTTTGCTTGCTTCGGGATAACTATCTCGGGAAGAGTGGGTGCAGGTGTGACATCTTAAAATTTTGATTATGTTTTCAATTAAATGAATCAGGCTTTTCATCGATGTGCTTATAGTGCTATTCTCACAGCTGATCACTTTTGGGATAACTAGACTATATGGAAAAGTCATTAAGGGATTTTAATGCAAAAGACTTGAGAATTCGACTAGAAATAAACTGCTCAACCGTGTTAGTTTGCAAGGGTCATTACGACACTGTCGAAATTGATTAGAGACCGGAGATAGGTCAATTTGATAGAGGTATGTGATTAATGTGTGGGTGATTCCACCTAATTGCAAAATTTATGTCGAATAGCACTAGACCGATTTTTCTGTTGTTTTGATACTCTGTGTCTGTATTTGAAATCCCGAGATTTTCATGACAACCGAGAGTCGCCAATGAGTCGAAGATGTACAACGTGGCTCGAAAATAATTGACTACGGGTCAATTGCACTAAAAATTCCTAAAAGCTACCCGATAAACTAGGTCATGCTAAAATCGAGTCAGACCGAAATTAATTGCGAATTTGAACCCAATTTCAGAAATTGAAAGTTCTGTCATATCACAATTTATTTTAGGAATGTCGACTCATCCTCCGAAGAATTTTCAGCGAGCCCGAGATTTTTACGGAAAATCGACTCAAACAATTCGGAAAAGAATGGAAATTCGGATGGGCCAAATCAAAGGGATTTTTAGCCTCCTTACCGAGCCATTGGGTGATGGGGACTTGCAGAAATTTTATGGGCTTTCTTCTTCATCAAAATTGGACACCAAATTGGAGAATTTGGTAAAGAAATTGAAGCTCAAATTGAAGAAATTCGAAGCCATGGAAGGGGGCTGCATTTTTGGCATCAAAATTTAATAATTTTGGGAATTATCTTCAAGAAAGTAATTGACATTAGAGATGTGCATGAGGGCTTTAGGGGGACCAAGCTTTAATGTTGAGATATTTTCTTTTAACTTTGGTCCCCCATCCACCGGCTTCTCAAGCACGCTTCATCTAATCCTCCTCCATCTTCATGCGTAGCCTCCCCCGACCCATCGATCTTTTGCTTTGCTTTCATTTTCTTCTCGCTTGGATGTGCTGCTTCTGTTTTTCTTCATTCTCTTCAAAGACTCCACCGATTCCACCACTTGTTGCCATCCACATTTTTGTGTCTGCAGTCTAGCTGCACCGAGCAACCTTCAACCATCAAAGCTCCAAGTGTTAACCCTGCAACCGTTTGTCTTCATCTCCCATCTCATGCCAACAAGCTACACGAAGACTCCAGCAGCTCCATCTCTCCTCCAGTTCAGCGCCACACGTCCATATCCTCCCACCTTTGACTGCCAATTTTTCAACGTTCAGCAGTAACCGAGACAACCCCTCGATCTACCACTCCACTGACTCAACAGCTCTACCCGTCTTCTCCCTTCACCGACCGGCCTCATGCCCCCACACGCCAACCTCCACGCACGTTCACCAGCTGCACGCCTAGATCTTCATCGAAGGACTGGAACGGGACCAGTTCGTCGACCCATCTTCAGCCCACCAAAGCTAGCCCATCTTCTGCCGCAAGTCCAGCCCGCAAGCTCAACCGAGCCCAGCAATTTTGTTGCGGGCTTGCAAGCCATTTTCTGCCCGGTCTAAGTCTCTGTTGGTGCCACCGAAAGTTTGAGTTTCGCCCATCATTGCACCGCCGTCACAATAAACCGGTTTTCGCATTAAACCGGTGAATTTATGCACTAGACTCTACTTTGTAGGCTAATGACCTTTAATGGGTGTTTAGTTTAACTTAATTAGGGATTATGTGGTTAGTTAGATTAAATTAGTGATTTGATTAGTTAATTATGCATGTTAGGTGGTTAGAACGGCTTAGCTAGGAACTAGATAAGCTATAGTATTTATCTAGATAGGTTCAAAAAATTTTCGGGCCCGTTTTGGTATTTAATTAGGCATTTCCGGCCTAAGTTAGTATTTTTAAAATTTAAATTGAATTATTTAATTAATTTTTTTATTATTTAATTATTAAATATTTTTCGGAAATTAGACCGAGATAGCTGGTGATCGGAATTTCGTGCGATTGCAATGGTGTGTTTAATTTCTACAATTGAGTGTTAATTTGTTCAAATTGAGTGCCGATTGGAATTTTGGTTATTTATTCCAAAAATTGTGAATTTCAATATTTACTCAGAAAATCCTGGATGTCGGATTTTAACACCGAAAATATTTTTATATACTATATAAAAGAGTGAGATTTTAAATTGGAAGATATCACTTTTTCTGGGTCGAGTTGACTGTATACCCACACACGATTAATTTACTGTGTATTTCTAATATGAAGAAAATACGCCAGGTTCTCCATTTTAATTGAGGTATTTAAGTGCAATGCACGGTGTCCTAGGCCAAAATTGAATGGTCATGTGTTGGTTAAGAGAACCCGTCCCGAGCTGTTAAACTAGACATTACCCCTATATGGGACGCCCCCAGATAGCGGGAAGCTGATCGCAGTAGATTATGGACCTGTGCTCCTTCGGGAAAGCCGTCTGATGGAGACGCAGCCATGCTCAATGGGGTGAGACGACGCCTGGCAATGCTAGAAGACCGCCGAACAAAGAGTAGGCCGTGCTATATGCCGAGATCAAACTAGGAACGTATGATTAATTGAGTTGAACGTGCCGGATTGTGAGACAAAATTGTGTGACACAATATGGGATGTGTCATAACGATTTGGCCTTATAATCAGGACCTCTGTGCTGGGTTAAATTTTAAGCGTGGCATTCCAGTTGATGAGCTTAATTGCTGCTCATGTTGTCGTGGCTATCTGTATTATGAATTGTACTAACCTACAAGGTGGATCTAAGACCAGGTAAGTCTTTATGGTTGTGTAGTTAGAACGCCTCTGGGCGTATTACTCTCCTAATCGGGATTTAGAGCATGAACTCGCTGAGATTTTTATCTCATCCTGTCATGGGCTCATTTCTTTTCAGGACTGTAGGGTGGAGGACCCGAAGCCAAACTGAAGTGATCTGAAGTGTAGGTCAGATAGGACCGTTTCTTTTGAGAGGCAATCTTTTGAAGTCTTTTGGTTATAGATTTTTGTATATGACTCAGTGTGTATATAAAAGCATATTTTGTTCATAAATTTGTTGTCTTGCTTTTCTATCCCGAGATAATTATTGTTAGGGGATTTGTTTATCCGCTTCCGCATGTGCAATAAAAGGAAAGACTATGGAGTGCCCTGTGGTTCCTCGAGTGCCAGCTGCAGAAAGGAATGCCATCAACTAGGGCAACGACTCGTCTTGGGAAGTCACATATTTAATCAACCACCGAGGGATGAGCACGTGCTTGAGGTTCGGGGCGTGACAACAGGAGTCGGATTCACTCGGAGGGATTGGATTTGAGCTGTCATAAGTTGCATAGAGGTGAGCAATTGTTGGAGTTTGTCTTCCATAGCGGACATATGATCACGCATTTCAATTTGGTCGGCCATTTTAGCTCTTGATCGCGTAATTATGGGCAAACGTGAGGGATCTGTTATCACCTAATTTGAATAAATGAACAAAGTAAGCATCTCATATAAAACATGCCAGTCTATGGCGAAAGTCTAACGCTTTTATTCATTAATGAAATTGTTTGACATTGACAATGTAAAAAAAAACTTGAAAAGGCCTAAACAAATAAACTAATCAAGTAAATGACTCAACTTCCTAAACATTAAGGTAAAGTAAAAAAACTAAATAGATTCAAGCCATTTTATTTGGCCCAATCTATAAACAAATGGGAAGCCAACACTTGATGTAGTTGCCTCTTCTCCTTAGCGTCCTTTTTGGCTTGCTTTTCAAGTTCTTCAATCTTCATCTTTTGACGATTAAGCTCCACTTGCTGAGTGGGCTTTTCGATCACATCTGGCACTTTTGGGAGAAACTTAGTCGGGATCTTGTGCTGATGGATGTACTGAGCCATGGCATAGTAAGTCTTCCTTCCCCTCAGATTCATCTTCAGGCAAGCGCAACTTTTCTTCACGACATGTGAGCCAAGCTTGTTTGATACAGCAAAGCTCTTCTTTGTGGTCACCATCCTTGGTAGTGAATCGGACTTGGAACAAACCCAGCTTAAGAGGGGGCGATAGATCCTGCACAACTCGATATTGGCGAGCCACTCGGAATGGATTATAGGAAGTGGCACCAATGATCCCCAATAGTGGGATTGGCTCTTTATTGCCATGAGAGAGACGTGCCTTGGAGATTTGGAACCATTTAGCATGCCATAGGAGTTCGATCTTGATGGTTTTTGAATATCTCAATGGGATGATGGGAATCAGTGACATTAATAATATTCATGCAAATATCGATCCTACTCATATGAGAAAAGAACTAGATTTGTAAAAGCTCGATTGGTGTGTGAAAGGTTTTATCTTCATCTTCCTTCAATCAAGTGAGCAACAAGAATGTTTCAGCTAAAATAATGTTGACAAAATTAATTCTAGCACATACTTGTTTGACTACCCATGTGATAGAAGGATTAATGACGCCTTTATGAAGAGGAAAAACAATAAACCTGAAGAAGGCTGATAGGAAGATCTTACTTTTTCAAAGAGTGTTAACATTAGCAAAACCCTAATCTAGGAAGGAAAAAGGATATGCATGACAATTATCTTTCAACACTCTTTTTATCTGATTTTTATCCATCCTAAGAAAGTCAGACAAAATTGATTTAGGTTCTAATCCTAGGGGTGGGTTTATTAATTCCAATTCCAAAGGTTTTCCTATGGCGATGATGTATTCTTCCAGAGTCAGGGTCAACTCGTGCTTACCAAATATGAACGTTGATGTTTGGGGGCACCAAAAATGAGTGATTGCTTGCATGACGTTGCTTTGGACATCAATGTCGAGAAGGGGAACAAGGTGACCAAGTCTGCTTTCCACATAGCATTGGCCATCGTGACCGAGACGACCCCACCATGATTTGAGTTCAACCTTTAGTGCAAGCATGAATCGAATGTCGGATCTTCCCATTGTTTATAGGCTAGGACTCGACCAACCTAATGTCATGGACCGACCATAGACATAATAAGGTAAGTAAATTGCGAGAGCAAAGAGTAGAATACTTACTTTACCAGAGGATTAAAGCAACCGCATAGACAAGCACATGAAATGTGGGGTTCAATTTCTAACTAAGAAGGCTAAGCAAGGTGGAGCTAAAATGGTGGGATGACTAGTCGCAGCCTCGCGTACTAAGTCAAGTCATTCTAACTCCGGCTTAGTCAAAAATGATACCCCAATGCGACGCAGTCTCGCAAGCAGAGGTAAATATTCTTGACACCAAGACAAAATTTTTCGGGATTGAGTTGGGCAACCTCTACTATGCGGCCTCACGATCGAAGTCATATCCAACTCAATACCATCCTAAGTATCCTAGTGCGGCCCAAGTCCGACGGTAGGTTGTGTGCAAAAGTGTAGTGTGAATGCAAGGCATGCACGACAGTTTATATCAAGCAACACTTCAACATGAAAATAAACCATACATTTCTACACCTCCCTACAAAACAAATATTAGCAAACACTTCCCCTTATACCTCCCATCCTACAAAAACATTTAACACCTTAAATGTTAGGGACATACCTGAAATCCTTGCTACCAAACAAAAATATTTTTTCAAAATAAAAGAGAAAAATTGGCCTAAGTCCACTAAAATTATTAACTCAAATCCCCAATAGAGTTGCCAAGCACTTGCGACTTAAATTTTGGGTGCATCACTTAGGATTAAGCTAATGGACTACTAAGTCTAACTTAGCTCGGGCTCTCCCAAGCCCATACCAATTTGCGACTTAGGTTCAAATATTTAACATACAAAAGGAAGTCACCACTTATCAATTTATGGTAAGTCGATTAGACACATAAGTAAAATAATGGGAGAATTATTTTACTTCTACGAACTAGGGACTTTGGGTATGGGGACTTGGTCATACTAGACTTTTCTAATACCCTTTCGATACATTTCTCTTTTTATTTCGAAAAAAAAAATAAAAGATGTTTTACAGGCAGTTTGAATTAATTTTAATTCATTTCATTAACATGTGAGGTGATCATACGAGTGCGCAAACCACCAATTTAATACTCAAGAAAGCAAATAAAAAAATGTAGGATTTACCTCATAACAACAAAAGCATCTACGTTGTTAGATCAAAATTCACTAGATATGATTTCTAATTAACACGCAATTACTCAATTTTTGTTTTCACTTATTTAATGTGAATCTAATATATATGTAATGCAATGTTACTAATCTAACATGAAATGATATGACATAATAATATGACCTAAACTATTTGATGCAAACATGATGCTTTTGTGTTTTCTTAATAAGCATGCAATCTATCCTAGATAATGAAATTAATTCATTCAAAGATAATTTTTTTGGTATTTTCCATGAAATTCGAAATTAAAATTGTCTAATAATTAAATGTGCAGTCTAAACTAACCAAAAGACCTAATTCTAATGACGGGCATGATTATTTATTTTTGTATTTTTTATAAAAATTCGTAATTAAAAGTACTAAAATATAAAAATCTAACCAAAGTGAAATATTATCTATTTCGACATGCAATTTAATTCAAAAATATTATCTAAACTAGATATTATCTAAACATGCATTAAAAAAAAAACTATTCAATCATGCAATTTTATCTAGGAAAATCAATCATAATCTATATGACATGCAAATGCAATTTTTGTTGGATTTTTGGGATAAATAAAGCAATTAAAGGATAAGCACCAAATCATTCACGATCACTAAGGATATTATCCATTGTTCGAATTTGAAAATGATATCTAATCCAACTTGATTATTTCATTAATAAAATCGATAAATTGATCTTAAGCCTTAAAAATCAAGATATCAATTTTATACCCGCGTGATTAATTATTCCATCTAAAGCCTTAAAGATAAAATAAAAAAATTCGTGTGCAGTTGCAAATTGGATGGTACATCGGGGATTTCAAACATGCATCAAAAAATATTTCAAATAAAAAACAAAATAAAATAAATCTACATAATTTGAATTTTTCCAAATCCGGCTCAACGGACAGTGCCTTATGGATCACATTGGAGACTTGGGGTGGCTTAAGGATGGGCAGCCGTGGCGGTGGGTCATCGTGGGTGATGGTTCACCATTAGTCGGAGCTACAGTGAGGGGTAATAGCGCACGGCGAGGGAGGAGCAGCGGCTGACCACCAGGCAAAGGGGGCGGAGTGACTCGGCGGAGGCTGGCTGCAGGCGTCACTCGGAGTGGGGTGGCTGCAGGCAAGGGAAACCAACGTCGTAAGCGAGGTTGAGGCACGGCAATGGGCAGTTGGAGGCGAGGCGGACAGGCAAGCATCGCAGGGGAGGGTCGAACAGCAATGGCATAGAGGCAACGCGGACGGGCGAGCCAGCAACAATGGGCGTCGGCATTGGGTCACGGCTAGTGCGGCGAGGCGATGGCAGCTTCACTAGTTGCCAGTGCCACGAGGAGCTAAGTGGCAGTGCTGGTGCAGTGGCGGCTTCATAGGGGCAAAGGTGACATCAACAGAGCTTTGGGCGACTAGAGTTGTCGGGTTGTCGCAGCCAAAGTGGGGGCGACGAGCGGCGGTTTGAGCTCGCGGGAGGCTCCAGCGGTGGCGCGATTGTGCGACCGCGGTGGCACAAGCACAGCGGTTGGCAGCTGTGGCATGCGGAGGAAGCCCGTGAAGAAGATGCAGCTCCTTTGTTTTCTTCTTTTTCTTCTTTTTTTCCTTTTTCTTCTCTGCTGCACGTCAGTTCTCTCTGCTGCACGTCTTCCCTCTGCCGCCTGTTTACTTTTCCTTTGTTGACTCTTTTTTCACTCAAGGAACACCGAAAGAAAAAACCTAAAAACAAAGTAGAAACCCTCCTCTGACGTGATAAAAAAAAACGTACCTCTTATGTATTGTGGCAACCTATTTATAGGTGAGTGGACTAGGGTTTTAAATCAACATCCATGAGGATTTTTCCAAACACAATATTTGTATTTGATACATATTGCTAAAGATTCAGGATTGCATGAGGATTTTTCTCAAATTTTAAATACTACAAAGATGAGCTCGCAATATTTTTGTCACACTTGCCCTATCCGAAGATATTGAAAAATCTCCATCATATCCCGGCAAATTTCAAATTTTTATTTCTCACAAGATAATTTTTTGTCATAAAAGAAAACAAGCTTGAGCCAATTTGCTCCCTTCATGGGCTTAGTCCAACCTATCAATTTAAAGCTCAAAACCACAAATTCGAATCCATCTATCACCAATCCAATGCAAATGCAAATTAAAAATGCCCCTAAAACTATATGCTACGCAATTTAAATTCTATATATAAATATATTTTCGGGGTTAAAATTAATTCATAATTTTTTAATTTTTTTAGCTATCAACACATCACTTTTGGAATTGAAAGAGGAATAGGTGATGGTGAAGGGACACGTTTCGCATATTCGTGGGCGGCTTTTGTGAGACATTACGGGCGGCTTTCGTGAGACATTACGGAGCATTGAGCACATGCAAAAATGTCTTTCAAGAGACACATAGAGATCGAAAGGGTCGCTCTCATCAACTAGGGTCGCTCCCATCAACTATGGTGAGCTCGTGTTGACGACCAGAACCGGGTATGCACTCCTCTTTCTCACGTCAAGCTTGAAATAAACCCTTCTTCTAATGGCTGTGAAATGTTTAGATTTGCGAGAAATTATGTTGTCTTCTTTGAGGAAATAGATTGTAAGAAAGTTGATTTATTGTGGGATGATCGGTGATTTGACTAGTTGATGATTGAGAAGTGCTCATTCGGGGAAGTTCCAGTATTTTTCTTGTGGAAATTGTGAGGACATGACGCTACGTTTATAGATTGCTTCTAAAAAATGCCTATTCTTGGGTTGTGGGAATTTTTGTGGTATAAACCATTCTTACCTCTTGAAACCGTTTGCAATTGCATGACCATAAGCCTCCTTCCCCCTGTGGTGTCGTTTGATCTCATTCTTATCTTGTGCTTATTGATGCTGGGAATGGTCCTTGATGCTCTACCTTCGCATTACGTGGGTTACATATCCTTTTCAGGCCAAATAAATCTCTCGTTTGGTCTCAGCTTTTTGCTGGGTAGAATATTCCAGCCTTGAGTTAGGACTTGCTTGGCATCCTTTAAATGTCATTTAAGTCATTTGTGTTTACATATTAGTGCAGGAATATGTTGTGATTAATCTATGTTGGTTTACCAAAATAATGGCATGAGAAATTTTGATCAAGTTCTTGTTAATAATGGATCTAAGCGTTTGAATGAGGAGAAGTTTGTGAAATTGTTTTAATTAATTACTCGGTGCTAGTGTCTTTCGTGCTCCTTGCAACTATTTTGTGTAATTGTGGTGAACGAGTTAATTAGCATATATCGAGGTGAGAAATTACACATTTTTCATGAGTGATGTTTAGCGTTTTAAATGTGTATGCACTTGTGTTAATACGTTGAATCATGAATTATGATTCATTATGCATGTTCATTATATTGAAAGTAAATTAACTGTAAGTATGGATTTAAAGCATGAGTGTGATGGTGCAATTGATGCTACCTACCTGTGTACGTATGACTTGTGAAATTGTTTTAATTAATTACTCGGTGCTAGTGTCTTTCGTGCTCCTTGCAACTATTTTGTGTAATTGTGGTGAACGAGTTAATTAGCATATATCGAGGTGAGAAATTACACATTTTTCATGAGTGATGTTTAGCGTTTTAAATGTGTATGCACTTGTGTTAATACGTTGAATCATGAATTATGATTCATTATGCATGTTCATTATATTGAAAGTAAATTAACTGTACGTATGGATTTAAAGCATGAGTGTGATGGTGCAATTGATGCTACCTACCTGTGTACGTATGACTTGTGAAATGTGCTTTCATGTATGTTGTTGGATGAAATTGATGAGTGTGTTGTTTTATGTGTGTGAACGTGAGACCGGATGAGTAAAATGTGTGGATCAAAAGGAAAGATATGAAGGTCAAATATGGACTTCAGAGTTGAAATGTTATCTAGATCTCATATTCAAATGACACAAAGTCCACTATAAGATATGTGTACACCCTTAGTAGAGATGTTGCAACTTGGAAATCAGCCAAACAAAAATTGTGGGGGAAATAACAATCCTAATAAACCGAAAGTTGACTTAGTTGAAGCAAATGATCTGATGACATAATTGTTACGGTCATTCCCAAGCCAATATTGTGGCAGAGAGTGGGTTATAAATTCAATTCCAAAAGTTGACCTAGTAATGCTCTATTATAATTTATGTCGCTCCTGAGGTAAGAATGGTACAAATTGCAATGAAAATGAGCTAAGCTCTTAATGAATTCTATAGCTATTATCAATGGCATATTAAACCATAGAATACATTTGACGGAGTCACCAATATAAGTGTGGAGTGGGGTTGCTCTTATGAAAATTATTGTTGATAATCTTTAGAATACTTATGAATAATCAAGCATGCGCATGGCCTATTAGCACTAACTGCATTGAACAACAAACTTTGTGGGAATGTTATGTGATTAGTGAAAATTATAAATCACAAAAAGAAACTCTTGATTCATAGATGTTTCAAACTTCACCAAAGATTTTGTGAATTATATTTCACTCTCTCTAGGCCGAGCTCATAGCCTTACAAATTCCAATGCATTATGCTCCAATAACCCAATATTATTTTAGTTTTTCATTTCAAAACCTTTTGAAATACATGGGGAATTTTTTGGATATTTTAGTAGTTTTGAAATATTAGAAAGTGACGGTTTTGACAATAGTTATGATCACCATGAAAGTCATCATTTTGTAATGGTTTTGTAATTGCTATATAATGACTTTATAATGGATTAATCACAGCTTTGTAACATTCAAGTTACTTCTTCACAAACTCTTCATTATTTTTATAACTTGTCTTTTTCAATAATTACCAATTGATTTATAGCGGTAGCCAAACGGTTCTCTCTTTCTTTTACATATACATTGTCACTCCAAACATAATTGGAAAGTGATATAGATATATAAAAAACAAGAATATACTTTTTTTTTTCTTTTTTACATATCTATTCTTTTTTCTGCTGGATTATACACAACATTATTCATGTTCCTTCTATTATTTGTGCAGAATAAAAAAGAAGGTCTATTGTATCTTGGGAGGATAACTGCTAGAGCCTATCGCACCGAGTGTCATACTCTGATGGACGGAATTAACCCTAAGAATAGTGATTGCATATCTCATACAACTGATTTTAGTTTCTCATATTTTAATATTTTCAATGATTCTTATATTTTTATATTATCTAATATTTTTCCAACATAAGGTCCAGATAAAAAAATTTAAATGCACACTAGAAGCACTTGCAAATGAAAACCAGCTGGACGACATTAACGTAGCTTGTCCCCAGCATGATTGACAGACTAGTCTACATGCCAAACATATTGACATGTGATCTAGTGTTACATAATGTAAATATTACACCAATCTTCTGTGACGACATCAGTGACGACACTCAATTTCAAAGCAACCAAATAACATTGCACCCGTAAATATCAAAAGGAACAGCAGTGTCGAACCACATATGGCATAGCATCGCCAGAGTTCAAGTCTATAGGGCTGCACCTCAGCATTGCCATTAGCACCGTTCTCTTGCTGCTCCCCCGGGTGGCGCTGCTGGTTCCTCACACGGGACAGCTGCATCATCAGGCTGTTCCGTCGGTCCCAGTTGTTGACCAGCACTTCGTAGTAGTTCATTGACATATGGATGTTTTCAAATACCGCGAAGATGTTGAAAATGGAAGCCAGTAAAGAGAGGGTGTAAAAAATCCATTTCAGCTTACACTTAATGTTTTCCGTGGACGTCAGCAGAGAAGAAAAAACAATACCTTGGAAGACGAAGTACATATTCATGAATTCCTGAGTCCTACTGATGCGATTCGAGATACGCTCTTCTAGAGTCTTATTGGCCTCTATATGTTCCCGAATGAGCATCTCTAATTCTTGTTCGTTCTCCATTTCGGATTCTGCGGTTGGGGTCGGCAATTCGAATTCTCTCTTTCTGTGGGTATTTGTGGAGGACTTAGGACTCCGAGCGACGGGAAAATAGAAAGAGCGTCTTCAGTGTTGCCATTATGATGCATACAGGCATATATATATATATATATATATATATGTTGGAACGCCCGTGCGTAGATTCCATTAAATGAGCTACTACAGTAACACGGGGTAAGACGTGGTCATTTTTAAGTATATAGAAATTAGGATTTCCAAGAATATGCGCCAATTTTGTTCAGATACCATGTGGAGCACGTCAGACAGCTCATTGTCCTCGGTTTTCAACTCGCTGTTCACAACCCAAGAATAAATTGAAAGATTCAAAACAAGAATTACTTGAAGAGTGTGAGTAAGGTAAGACGGAAATGTTCTTCCCCTAGGGTTTTATTCAGAGTCAAATAATAATTCCAGGACAATATTGGGTGTGCAACCAGACTGATTTTACCTAAGAACTGGACCGGACCATACAAAAAGTAGGTCCAGGAAACAGTCTCGTTGGAACCAATCTAGGAACAAGTTCCAAATCTTTAGAATCAGTTGAAATTAGGTTCCGAGTGAATACCCATCTGAGAACTTAACTAGACTGCCCAATTTTGAAATCCATTTCAGAATTGATTTCATAAGCTAAAAGGTTAAAATCTTAATTTCTTTTTCCCATAAATTCTAAGCTTAACACTCATTCATGCTTCTTCCTTCCTCAATGCTCATTGCTAGTCTTTCCTCTTCTCCTCAAGTTTTATGGATGAATAGGGAATAAAGTTTATAATTTATGTTTTATATTACGTGTTTAAACTTTTTATTGTTTATAAATTATACATGACTACGTGTTCATTTCATTAATTATTGTTTTTGGCAGATAAAGAATTCTATTGTTCATGTTTTACTTTGAACCATTTTGTTGCTCTATCACCACATATAAGTTTTCTGTATAAAGTGAACAAAAAAAGGAATTAAAAAAAAAAAAAACAGTTTCTCAAGTAGACACTAGAACTCAACCCAAAAAAATAGGATAAATTTCAGAACCGGTTCTAGGCGAACAAAGTAGGTTCCAAAGTCCAAAAAACTGGGAACCGGTTATAATAAGGGTTATAATAAGGTAGATTCCAGTACAGCTTAGAAACTTACCTATCATGGAACAATCACCCATACCTTTTGGCCACAAAGTTCACCCTTGTTTCTGTCACAGTAATTGATAAATAGCTCCTATGCTTCAGCAGCAGCAAAAAGGAAACGTGACTATAGAGACTTCTTATCTTTTTGATAGCTTTATATGCCTCGTTATCATCCATAAAACATACGTATAGAAGATGTGTTTCCTCGATATTGATCATAATTCCAGGGAACAAATCTCCCGTTAATGTTGTCCTGGTTAATTTACGGCTTTGTGTATTACATATTTCTTTTGCCATGTGCCCAATTATGGTGTTTATAGAGGTCACACTGTCTTGCAAGTGGTCACAAGTTCATGACATGTTGTGAACGAACTTTTACTTAACTCGTGCCTTGTGCATGTGCTCAGTTGTGGTGGTTATAGAGGTCACATTGTCTTCCAAGCATTCACAAATTCAAGACATGTCGTTAACGAATCTTTACTTAGCTTGTGCCTTATGCATGTGCTATCTTATGTGAAAATGCTTCGTGATTAATCCATGGCTTTGTGTATTACGTATTGGTTTTGCGATATGCTTAGTTATGGTGGTTAATAGATCACACTGCCTTCAAAGAGGTCACAAGTTTGAGGTATGTCATGAACGAACCACTAGTTAGCTTGTGCCTTGTGCATTTGCAACCTCATGTAAAATGTTTCCTAACTTTCGGCAAGCCCTATGGTCATCGGCTCTAATAGATTAAGGGAGTGTTTCATTTGGCTTTGCCAAAGCTCCTTGGGAAATTGTAAATGATGTTTGACAAAAATTTTGGAGAGTTTTGGGACATGCAATTGTATTTTTAAAAGCCTCTAAGGCCTTTAATTTAAGGCACGTCCGAAGATATTTTGAAATGTTGTATTTTCAGAATGCAAGTCTTGAATTTATTATTTTTTATCCCACTCTTGCACTGTCAATCTTCATCGTGGTTTGCACAGAGAAGCTGGATGGAGAAGGTCCCGCAACTTAGGCCATGTCGCCTATGGTTGCATGACCCTAAACAAAGAGAATCTTCCATAACTAGTTTGGGACTTTCATGGTAATGCCTTGAAAAGGTATCTACTCTATCGCCCCTCCGCCTTTTTGCTTACAAAGATACATCTTCTTTGTTATTTTTAAGGTTAAGACTACGGAAAATTCCAAACTATTATACTTGTAACAATTTTACTACAAACTAATTTTTTGACCATGAAAAATCCCAAACTAATATATCTTTGATAAATTTACCCACACTAATACACTTATAACAAATTTGCCATCTGTCAATCTCCGTTAAATTTTACCATCAAACTACTAAGTTGGATGACACGTGATAGCTTGCTGATATAACAATTTGGGATTTTGCTCTCTTTTTGTTATAATTGTACCAATTTTGTGATATTTTGTGATATTAATCCAATTTAATGGAGGGTATATTTATCATAAATGTACAAATTTAAGGTTTTTAGCAATCAAAAAATTAATTTCGGATTAATTTATCACAATTATACCAATTTGGGATTTTTTGTGGTCGTTTAGAGTAAATTTGTCACATGTACCAATTTGAGTTTAGTAGTATTAACCATTGTTTTAATGAGAATTTGTCTATAGGCTGTTTAAATTTGGGATTGATATCATGAAAAATCACAAATGATTACATTTTTAATCCCAAACTAATTTTTTAACCACAAAAAATCTCAAATTGATACGCTTTTGACAAATTTAACCTAAACTATATAGTTGCGATAAATTTATCCTATATTAGTTTCCATTTATATATTGGTGTATTAGTTTAGGATTTTACTATTTATTTATCACAATTATACTAGTTTTGTAGTTTTTTATTATATTAATCCAATTTAATAAAAGGTATATTTGTGACAAATATATTGATTTGAGTTTTTTTACATTCAAAAAATTAATTTGTGGTAAATTTATTATAAGTACATTAGTTTGGAATTTTTTATTGATATTTTAGATAAATTTGTTAGGATGTATCAATTTGAAATTTTTCGTAGTCAAAAAATTAATTTAAACTAATATATTAATTTAGGATTTTTTATTGTTTTAATTTTTAAATTTATTATGAATCCTATATAATGTTATCTGTACCGTCAACAGCATTTATTTTCATAATAAAATTTCATTGAGTTAGGCGGTGGGAAAGGACAATAATGCAAATTGCGTACACGCTTCCCCCAATCATCGCGCACAAATGCACTGTCAAACTGGCAATGGTCTTGTCAATGTTCGCCCCCAATTACGCCTCCTCGTGCTTGAAAGAGAAAAAGCAAAAAAAAGAAAAAACCACAAATTAATGAATCCTATCTATGGACTTCGATTTTCATGTTCAAAGGTAGCCGTCAGCCACCTTGAGAAATAAGAATATCAAAAACGTTTTCCACAGATTCCTATCTCTCACTCTTGGATTTCAGTATTTCATTCCCAAGGAAGGGCGCCAAATCTTCGGCCAAGGAGTCAGGCAAAAGAATACTAAAATTAATTACCTAAGGTCTTCCCTATTGGCTGGCACAACGGGCCGTGCGCACCTATTACCTGGACAGCTGAAGGATTCCGGATCTATTTTAGACTCAATTTATTTCACGAAGATTAATTTTATAAATGAAATTTCTAAATTTTTCAACATTGGATTCATAAAAAATAGAATAATCGAAAAACAATTTGTCTATACAAAAAATAAATTCAATAAATATTTTCCATCACCTTTCTTCCACCTCTAGACTAAGCACTTTCTTTCACCAAACACTTTTCATTTTTTATTTTTTACTTTTTTCAATGGATTTTTTAAATTTTCTTTTCTTTTCCTTCTTCTTTGGCTAGTTACCAGCCACAGTCAAGCCAACAATTGGCCAAAAGCAAGCTCAAGGCTTGCCAAATCTGCAGTGCCTTAAGCTCACTAATCTGGGGAGGTGAACGCTTTATCGGCCTCTGGCAAGCTTTGAGCCTATGGCAAGGCTTGTGCTCGCAAGGCTTGTGCTCGTGTTCGCTGATCAGGTGATCCTCATGCTTGCCCATAGCCAATAATTGGCCATCATTGAGGTCGACAACCAATCAAGGAAGAATGAGAAAAAGAAAAAGAAAAAGAATTTAAAATTCAAGTTTTTTAAACATAAAATAAAAAAATATTATTAAAAGAATGCGGGGGGAAAATAAAAATTTTCCATACCAAATGGCAAAAAAAAAATTTCTTGTTGATTTTCTGATTTCAGCAGAATGTCAGCAAATATTGTTAACTTCTCAAAAAATGGATTCCTAGAAAATATCTTCCTAAAATGCGAAAATATTTTCCTAAAATGCCACACTTTCTGCGAAATGAATTAAATGTGTGATTTTGGTCAAAACTTGCCTTTTTAGTTTTCTGAGAATATCATTAATCAAATATAGATTCGATAATGCGCAAATGATCTTTCACCAAACCTGCACAGGTAATGTTGTCTAAAAATTTATTACCCAAGACCTTCGCTTAGCCTGTTCAACGTGCAATGTGCACGTTATGTGGAGTCGCGAGTTCAATTCAGTTTTAGTCACTTTCTTCGTGGACATTTGCCTCTCTTTTTTTTTTCTTTTTTTTTTTTTGTAATATCATTATCTAATAATTTGATAACGTGCTACTGAGATTAATCAACCGAGGTCTTCCCTAATAGCCTGTACAACATGCCGGCTGCGCATTATTTTCTCTAGACAAATGGAGGAGTCGTTGGTCACTATCCTCATTGGAAATTTGCCTCTCTTTTTCTTTTTTTGAGAATATCATTAATCAAATACACATTCATAATTAAATGTAAAAAGATATAAAAGTTGCCAAATAGAATTTTTTACTTTTTGTATGAAAGTGGAAGATTATTATTTTTTTCATATTTATAACAGGTTGAAAGTTACTTTCCCTTATCGAAAATCAACTAAGCGCGTGACCAAATTAATAGTTACTGATAACTAAGTGCTTAATTTTCCAATGACAAAAAAAAAATATCAATTGCGGTGTAATTTATTCATTGGATTTAATTTTCCAATGACAAAAAAAAAAAAAACTATCAATGGCCGTGTAATTTATTCATTGGATTTAACAATATATGGGAGATTATTTTCCTAAATAATAAATATTGATTATCATATAGAAAGAAGTTACAAATGTATCTTAAGTCAAAAGTCATGTCATTTGTATATCGGTTATATTTTTTGTTGATAAAAATTTCTCCTACTCACGCAGTAAGGGGCAAAGAAGTAAAGTCTCTATCATAGAGAACTTTCTCCCAGGCCAACTCACTGCAACAAAATTGGTCGTTTCTCACTACATTAGCATCATTCATGAAATTGCACAATAAGATGCATTTAGTGACATTTTAACGCGCCTCCATTGAAAACATTGTCAACATCGTTTTTCTTCATAGTCTTGTTCATATGTCATCATTAAAAAATTTTGGCAGCAATTTTCAATATCATTGGTGGCATTTTGTTATTGTCAGTAATATACTCTCTCTTTTTCTTTTTCTTTTTGTGGCAATTTTCTACTTCATTGGTGGCATTTTATTAATGCCTCACTAAATCGGATGAAGGGAAGGAAAATAAATAAATTAAGGCAAGGAAAAAATCAAAAAACAACTCACACCACTCTCATCCGGATAAAAGCAACTCACACCACTCTCGACTCTCAAGTACGTCTCTCTCTCTCTCTCTCTCTCTCTCACAGAACACTGGATCATCTCTTCCTTGTCCGTACCCTGCCTTGGGCCGTCGGATACTTTGCTTCCAAAAATTCATCGGAGCCCCGGCCTAACATGACATTGTTCTTGGGCTTCCTTGGAACCATAGATCTATGAGTTGTCGACGCTGTTGTCCTTTATGTCTTAGTTTTGTATCATTGCCGACACTGTCCTCTTCGGACACTGTTGTCCTTTATTTCCCAGTTTCGTATCATTGTCCTCTTCGGTTGGGTTTGGCGCTTGTGCGACAAGGAGATGATCAGATGCTAGTGTAGAGAGATAATAAGTCTTTTGCATTTTAGACGCACGTTGAACTTGAAATGGACTATGCACAACAACCGGAGGGATTAAAGGCAAACTTTTTGTGAAAGACATGATGATAACGGTACAAATGATAATTATTTTAATCATAAATTGATTTTTGAAATAAAAATAACTTTTCCATTTTTATTTTTTGATAAGTTTCTAAGTGAAAACATGCATTTGGTGACAACATAAAATTTTTATTATTGAAATAGAATTTTTTTTAATAATAACGTAAAATTCCTCCCTCCCAAGCAACGGTGAATAGCGAGGGGTGGCAATGGTGACCAACAAGGGGTAAGGGCGACTGGTGGCGGTAGATGGCAATGGGCAACCGATGGCAACAACCGATAGGGGGTGGCAGTGACGACCGACGAGTGGCAACAGCAATCGGCAGGTGGTAGACTATCGGCATGTAGCAAGAACGGACAATGAGAATAGTTTTTATTTATCATATGTGTTCCAAAAAATAAAGAAGTAGAAAACTTTTATTTTTCATTTCTATTCTAAACCTATTTATGGACAAAAAATTTATTTTAGAAATCAAAAAATACAATGGCATTGGTAAACGGATTTCTATTCTAGAAATAAGTCTAAAATAGAAAAATAATTCTAGAACAAAAATGGAATGGTAATCATACGCGCCCTAAATGTGTAGAAGCTACTATTGAAATGTAAACACTTATGCAAAAGCACAATATTCTACAAAACAGATTTTGGAGTTAAAGAGACGAAAGAGGTGCAAATCATATAGATGGTGATATATCGTTCTACTTGGCCTACTCCACTTTGTCAGCTCTAACAATCTCATTAGGATTAGAATCCACTATGTAATCCTTGAGATGTTACAACTTGTACACAATGCTGCTTCTATTCAAAGTTCAGGAGTTGCTTCTATAAGCTCGAGCACCTTTCTGCGGAGCATTGAAGACATCTTCTCCGCTTTCGTAAAAACAACAAAAGCGTGTTGGATTTACTTTACGTTGCTTTTAGTGGATTTTAACACCTGAAAACAACTATGAAACATCCGTTTGAGTCCAATTCAAATTGATAGACATCTAGGTCTACCCACCAGGACTATAGAGACTCATACGTGGACATTTGCCTTTTCTTTAAAAATATCATTATCTAATATAATTCGATAACGTGCTACTAAGATTAATCAACCGAGGTCTTCCCTAACAGCCTGTACAACATGCCAGCTGCGCATTATTTTCGCTAGAAAAATGGAGGAGTCGTTGGTCACTTTCCCTACAAAGTCATTTACCCTACTAAATTCGCTAGTGATGGGAAGATATAATATATCACTTACCCTACTAAGATTAAGCAACCGAGGTCTTCCCTAATATCTAAGTTATCATTAATCAAATACACATTCATAATTAAATGTAAAAAGATATAAGAGTTGCCAATTATAATTTCTTACATTTTGTATGAAAGTGGAAGATTATTTTTTTCATATTTATAACCGGTTAATAGTTACTTTTCCTTATGGAAAATCAACTAAGCACGTGAAAAAATTAATAGTTACTAATAACTGCATGCTTACTTTTCCAATGAAAAAAAACTATGAACGGCGGTGTAATTTATTCATTGGATTTAACTACCTTTCTAAGTAAAAAATATTGACTACCATATATAAAGAAGTTACAAATATATCCAAAGTCAAAAGTCATGTCGTTTATATATCGGTTATATTTTTTGTTAATAAAAAATTTCTCTTACTCACACATTAAGCGGGAAAGAAGTAGAGTCTCTATCATAGAGAACTTTCTCCCAAACCACCTCACTGCAACATAATTGGTTATTCTTTACGCAACATTAGCATCATTTATGAAATTGCCAAAATAACATGCATTTAGTGACATTTTAAAGTGTCTCCATTGAAAGCATTATCAACATCGTTTTTCTTCATAGTCTTGTTCATACGTCGTCGTTAAAAATTATTAGGAACAATTTTCAATATCATCGCCGGCATTTTGTTATTGTCAGTAAGATGCTCTTTCTTTTTCCTTTTTTTTGGCAATTTCTACTTCATTGGTGGCGTTATATTAATGGCTCACTAAATCAGATGAATGAAAGGAAAAAAATCAAGAAACAACTCACCCCACTCTCGACTCTCAAGTACGTCTCTCTCTCTCTCTCTCTCTCTCTCTCTCTCGCTTGCCAAAAATCACCGGAGCCCAGGCCTAACAGACATTGCTCTTGGGCTTCTTTGGAACCATAGTCTAAGAGGTGTCGACATTATTGTCCTTTATGTCCTAGTTTTGTATCATCGCTGACACTGTCCTCTCTCTCTCTCTCTCTCTCTCTCTCTCTCGATTTTCAATTTGAAGACGAATCTCTCTCTCTTTCGCTTGCAAAAAATCACCGAAGCCCAGGTCTAACACGACATTGCTCTTGGGCTTCCTTGGAGCCATGGTCTAAGAGGTGTCGACACTGTTGTCCTTTATGTCCTAGTTTTGTATAATTGCCGACACTGTCCTCTTCGGACACCGTTGTCCTTTTATGTCCCAGTTTTGTATCATTGTCCTCTGCGGTTGGGTTTGGCGCTTATGCGACAAATAGTTGATCAGATGTTGGTGTAGAGAGATAATAAGGTTCTATTTCGTAAAAAAAAATTATGTTCCTCGGAATACTTATTTTTGTTCTTTTATTACAGAGAAAAAATAGAAATATATTTGATAAATTTTTTATTCTTAAGAATAAAAAAATTTATTTTTTTGTTCTCGGAAAAATATTTGAAACAAAAAAAGAAGTAGAAAAAAGTAACTTTTTTTTTTTTCAAGAATAATTCCTAAGAATCAAAAGAATAGAAACAAAAAATTCATTTTTTCTTCTCCTCTCTTCTTCTCTTTTCTTCTTCGCTTTTCTTTTCTTATTCAGTTTGGCTGGTTGCCAGCCTTGGCCATGGCCGACGCTAGCGACCAGCCATACGAGGGCTGGCAACCTCGTCAGAGTGTTGCCAACCCCTGGTGACATCAAGCCACAACGAGACTTGTTGGCCCAAGCCTCGCTATGGTAGGGCTAGGCTCAACCTCGCCTTGGCCTCCCTAGCCGGTGTGAGGCTCGACCTCATTAGGTCAAGGCGAGGCTGACCTCGCGCCACCTAGGTGAGGTTGAGGCTCGTTGAGGCTCCGGCGAGCTCACTAGACCTTGACCAGCCGATCGCTGGTCACCACCGTGGCCAACGACCGGCCAAAGAGAAAAGAAAAAAAAAAAAAAGAGAAAGAGAAAAATAAGAAAATATAATAAAAGTATTTAAAAATTAAAAGAAATAAAAAAATTAATAATCCTACCAAACACATTTCTATCTCAAGAATAAAAATTTTATGGAGTTACCAAACACGTTTTTTCTCAAAAATTGTTCTTAGAACAAAATTAGAAAAAAATTATTTCTGATAAAAAATTATTCTTAAACAAAAGCGTTACCAAACACGCTTTAAAAGCCTTTCGCATTTTAGACACATGTTGAATTTGAAATGGACTAGGCACAACAACTAAGAGGGCTTAAAGGAAAACTTTTCCATGAAAGACTTGATGATAAAGGCGTGAATGATGATCACTCTGGTCAAAAATTAATTTCTAAAAAAAATAAATTTTTGTATTTTTATTCTTGAAAGAGTTTTCGAGTAAAAATATGTGTTTGATAACGATATAAAATTTATATTTCCATATTAGAAATTCATTTGATAATAACATAAAATTTCTTTCTCTTAGGCAACGGCCGGCAACAAGGGGCGGTGGCAGTGACCGCTGAGGGGTGATGGCAATGACTGACAAGTATTGGGCGACAATGGTAATTCAAAAGCCAGCTAATAGCGAGGACAAACGATAAGAATAATTTTTATTTCTCATACTTTTTTCTAGAAATAAAGAAATTAAAATTTTTAATTCTCATTTCTATTCAAAACCTATTTCTAGATTAAAAAATTATTCCAGAAATAGAAAAGTGAAATTGCATTGCTAAACGGATTTCTAATTCAAAAACAAATTTGAAAAAAAGAAATGTAGTTCTGGAGCAGAAATAGAATAGTTATCATGCACACCCTAACTGCTTAGAAGCTACTATTGAAAGGTAAATACTTATGCAAAAGCAGAATATTTTACAAAGCGGATTTTGGAGTTTAAGAGACGAAAAAGGTGCAAATCATATAGATGGTGATATGGCGATCTACTGGTCTACTCCACTTTCTCAGCTCTAACAATCTCAACTGGATTGCAATCCACCATGTAATCCTTGAGATGTTAAAACTTGTACATAGTGCTACTTCTATTCAAAGTTCAAGAGTTGCGTCTGTAAACTCGGGCACCTTTCTGCAGAGCATTGAAGACATCTTCTCCGCTGTCGTAAAAACAACAAAAGCGTGTTGGATTTACTTTTCGTTGCTTTTAGTGGATTTTAACACCTGAAAACAACTGTGAAACATCCGTTTGAGTCCAATTCAAATTGATAGACATCTAGGTCTACCCACCAGGACTATAGAGACTCATACGTGGACATTTGCCTTTTCTTTAAAAATATCATTATCTAATATAATTCGATAACGTGCTACTAAGATTAATCAACCGAGGTCTTCCCTAACAGCCTGTACAACATGCCAGCTGCGCATTATTTTCGCTAAACAAATGGCGGAGTCGTTAATCATTTTCCCTACAAAGTCACTTACCCTACTAAATTCGGTAGTGATGGAAAGATATAATATATCACTTACCCTACTAAGATTAATCAACCGAGGTCTTCTCTAATATCTAAGATATCATTAATCAAATACACATTCATAATTAAATGTAAAAAGATATAAGAGTTGCCAATTATAATTTTTTACATTTTGTATGAAAGTGGAAGATTATTTTTTTCATATTCATAACCGGTTAATAGTTACTTTTCCTTAGGGAAAATTCCAAATAAAGACCTGAAGTGAATCTATTTTCTCAAATAAGGATCTAAAGTAAATTTTGTGTCATATAAGGACACGAAGTGGACCCATTGTTTCAAATAAGGATTCGAAGTGAATTTTGTGTCAAATAAAGACCTGAAGTGATCAAATCAATCTCTATTAAGGACCTTAGTTCGCCGGCAGACATTTTCCAATGATTAAAGTATGGGCAATTTTGTCAGAAATTTGTGATTGGAAAAAAATGGAAAATTCTAAGTTAATTAAGTTTAGGTTATTCATTTAGATGTTTACGTTTTCTTCTTTCTTCTCCCCCACTGCTCCTCAACCAAATCGCTGCCCGGTCATCGTTGCGACTCGATTCTCGTCGCTCCTCACCTTGCTCGTCCGGCGGAGAATTTGGGTCTCCGCAAACAAAGAAAGAAGCATATGGTTTTCTTCTTGTTTATGAATTCGTGCCTCAACCGGAGGAGAATTGGGTCTTCGACTTTGTGGATGATGGGTACCATGAATGGGGAGAACTTCGGTCTATGACTTTGCAGAGGATGGGTACAAGGAACGGGGAAACCGTAGAAAACCTAAGGCTTTTTTATTTCTGTTTTAGAATTTTTTTAATTTTCCCTATATTTTTTTTGGACAAAATTGCCCAAACTCCTATCGTCGGAAATGTCACATGCTTGATAGCCGGCAAATATTTGGCTGACCAGCAAGCTTAGGTTCTTATTTGGAATTGATTCAATCATTTCGGGTCATTATTTGAGACAATGGGTTCACTTTAGGTCTTTATTCGACACAAAGTTCATTTTGGGTCCTTATTTGAAAAAATTGGTCAACTTCAGATCCTTATTTGAAATTTTCCCAAGAAATGATGATATTTGGCCTAAAGAGCATCGTTTAATTTAGATATTGACAAAACACGAGAATGCGAATTCCCTATGCATTTTTACTATTAATTAGGACTTTTCTTTTCTAGTATTTAAGCAACAATATTTAGCTATTTGCTTAACAGAAGATATTAGGTATGGCTAGCCTCATGTTAAATGTTAAAGGTAATCGCTTAAAATCCCCATGAACTCTAGTTCCCTACAATAACCATGCACTTTGAAAATATCACATGACCTACCTAAACTTTGGCACTGTGCGTAGTAGCGTGCAAATTTTGAAAAGTTATAAATTACTTCCTAAAACTTCTAGGGAAAATTCCATATAAGGACACAAAGTTGACCAATTTTGTTAAATAAGGATCCGAAATAAACTTTGTGTCCGATAAAGATCTAAAGTTAACCCATTGTCTTAAATAAGGACCCGAAGTGGTTGAATCAATTCCAAATAAGAACCTAAGCTTGCTGGTTAGCCAAATATTCGCTGGCTATCAAGCATGTAACATTTCTGACGATCGAAGTTTGGGCAATTTTGTCCAAAAAAAAATAGGGAAAATTAACAAATTCTAAAACAGAAACAAAAAAACCCTAGGTTTTCTACGGTCTCCCTGTTCCTTGTACCCATCCTCTGCAAAGTCAAAGACTGAAGTTCTCCCCATTCATTGTACCCATCCTCTGCAAAGTCGAAGACCCAAATTGTCCTCTAGCTATGACACGAATTCAAAAGTAATAAGAAAACCATATGCTTCTTTCTTTGTTTGTGAAGACCCAAATTCTCCGCCGGACGAGCAAGGTGAGGAGCGACGAGAATCGAGTCGTGACGATGACCGGGCAGCGATTTGGTTGAAGAGCAGCAGGGGAGAAGAAAGAAGAAAACGTAAACATCTAAATAAATAACCTAAACTTAATTAATTTAGAATTTTCCATTTTTTTCCAATCACAAATTTCTGACAAAATTGCCCACATTTTAATCGCTGGAAAATGTTTGTCGGCGAACTAATGTCCTCAATAGAGATTAACTTGATCACTTTGGGTCCTTATTTGATACAAAATTCACTTCAATCCTTATTTGAAATAATGGGCCCACTTCGGTCCTTATATAACACAAAGTTCACTTTGGGTCCTTATTTAAGAAAAATAAATTCACTTCGGGTCTTTATTTGGAATTTTCCCTTTTCCGTATGAAAAATCAACTAAGCACATGAACAAATTAATAGTTACTAATAATTGCGTGCTTACTTTTCCATTGAAAAAGAACTATGAATGACGGTGTAATTTATTAATTGGACTTAACTACCTTTCTAAATAAAAATATTGACTACCATATATAAAGAAGTTACAAATATATCTAAAGTCAAAAGTCATGTCTTTAATATATCGGTTATATTTTTTGTTAATAAAAAATTTCTCTTACTCACACAATAAGTGGCAAATAAGTAGAGTCTCTATCATAGAGAACTTTCTCCCAGACCACCTCACTGCAACAAAATTGGTTGTTCTTTACGCAACATTAGCATCATTTATGAAATTGCCAAAATAACATGCATTTAGTGACATTTTAAAGTGTCTTCATTTAAGGCATTATCAACATCGTTTTTCTTCATAGTCTTGTTCATATGTTGTCGTTAAAATTTATTAGCGACAATTTTCAATATCATCGCCGGCATTTTGTTATTGTCAATAAGATGCTCTTTTTTCTTTTTTTCTTTTGGCAATTTTCTACTTCATTGGTGGCATTATATTAATGTCTCACTAAATCAGATGAAGGAAAGGAAAAAGTCAAGAAACAACTCACCCCACTCTCGACTCTCAAGTGCGTCTCTCTCTCCCCCTCTCTCTCTCTTGCTTGCAAAAAATCGCCGGAGCCCAGTCGTAAGACGACATTGCTCTTGGGCTTCCTTGGAACCATAGTCTAAGAGGTGTCGACACTGTTGTCCTTTTTGTCCTAGTTTTGTGTCATTGCCGACACAGTCCTCTCTCTCTCTCTCTCTCGATTTTCAATTTGAAGACGAATCTCTCTCTCTCTCTCTCTCTCTCTCTCTTACTTGCAAAAAATCACCGGAGCCCAGGCCTAACACGACATTGCCCTAGGGGTTTTTGGAACCATAGTCTAAAAGGTGTCGACACTGCTGTCCTTTGCGTCCGAGTTTTGTGTCATCACCGACAATGTCCTTTTCGGTCACCGTTGTCCTTTTATGTCCCAGTCTTGTATCATTGTCCTCTTTGGTTAGGTTTGGCGCTTATGTGACAAATAGTTGATCAGATGCTAGTTTAGAGAGACAATAAGGTCCGGTTTGGTAAAAAAAATTTCTATTTCCCGAAATAACTATTTTTTACTTTTGTTCCAAGAAATGATGAAACAATAAAAATCTGTTTGGTGAAATTTTTTATCCCAAGAAGAAAATTTTATTTTTTTATTTGGTGAAAATAGAAATATTGTTATGAAATACATGAATGAATATTAATTATATTCATTTTATCTAATGTACTTATTATGGTACATTCGTATCATATATCCTAAGTACATCTCCTTATACAATGAATGTTCATCTCCCTTATCCAGTACATGTATCATTCGATATATTGATATTAATGATAAGTACATTCTTGTTCTCCTATAAATAGGAGTTTAGTTTTGATGTACAATAGAACAATAATCACAATACAGTGAAATATCTCGGCTTTTCATGTCTCTAGTGTTCACTTGCTTTCTCTTCTCAATCTCTTCTCTATTATATATTCGCAACGCAATATTTTACAACAAATATATTTTTTTGTTCCTGAGAATAGATTTGAAACAGAAACAATTAACTAGAAAAAGGTAATTTCTTGGTTCCCGAGAACAATTTCTATAAATCAAAAGATGAAAAAAAAAAAATTTATCTTTTGGTTCTCCTCTCTTCTTCTCTTTTCTTCTTATCTTTCATTTTCTTCTTCTTCTTTTTGGCCGGTAGCTAGCCTTGGCCATGGCCAATGCTAGCAACTGGCTAGACGAGGGCTGACAACCTCGCTAGAGTGTTGCCGGCCCCTGGTGATGTCGAGCCACAGCAAGGCTCCGCCTCCTCTTGGTAGGGCAAAGTCGACCTCGCCTAGCCAATGGGAGGTTGAGCTTCGCGTAAGGTGAGGCTGACCTCACATCGCTTGGGCGAGGTCGAGGCTCGCCATGGCCAGGCAAGCTCAATAGACCTCACCTAGCCAATCACTGGCCACCACCGTGGTCGAGGACTGGCTAAAGAGGAAAAGAAAAAGAAAAAAAAAGAAAAAAAAATATAATAAAAGTATTAAAAAATTAAAAGAAATAAAAAAAAAATTAAGAATCCTACCAAACACATTTCTATCTCGGGAACAAAAAATTTATGGAGTTACCAAATGCGTTTGTTTACTCAGAAATTGTTCCCGATAATAGAATAAAAAAATTCATTTCTAATAAAAAATTGTTAGAATGAAGCGTTACCAAACGCACTCTAAAAGGCTTTTTGCATTTTAGACACAAGTTGAAGTTGAAATGGACTAGGCACAACAACTAAAAGGGCTAAAAAGGAAAACTTTTCCATGAAAGACTTGATGATAAAGGCGTGAATGATAGTCACTCGGGTTAGAAATTAATTTCTAAAAAAAAAAAATTTGTATTTTTATTCTTGGATGAGTTTTACGAGCAAAAATACGCATATGATAACAATACAAAATTTCTATTTCTAATTTAGAAATTCATTTGATAATGATACAAAATTTCTTTCTCTTGGGCAGCAGTTGGCGATGGGGGGATAACAACGTGTGACCGCCGAGGGGCAGTGGCAATGACCAATGAGTATTTGGTGACAATGGCGAGTAAACGACTAGCTAATAGCGAGGACGAATGATAAGAAAATTTTTTATTTCTCATTTTTTCTAGAAATTAAGAAATTAAAATTTTAATTCTCATTTCTATTCAAAACCTATTTCTGGATTAAAAATTTATTCCAAAAATAGAAAAGTGAAATTGCATCACTAAACGGATTTCTTTTTCAAAAACAAATCTGGAAAAAAAAAGGAGTTCTAGAGCAAAAATAGAATAGTTATCATGTGCGCCCTAAATGTTTAGAAGCTACTATTAAAATGTAACTTATGCAAAAGCAGAATATTTTACAAAACAGATTTTGGAGTTAAAGAGACGAAAAAGGTGCAAATCATATAGATGGTGATATGGCGTTCTACTTGGCCTACTCCACTCTAACAATCTCAACTGGATTGGAATCCACCATGTAATTCTTGAGATGTTAAAACTTGTACATACCGCTACTTCTATTCAAAGTTCAAGAGTTGCTTCTACAAACTCGAGCACCTTTCTGCAGAGCATTGAAGACATCTTCTATGCTTTCGTAAAAACAACATATTGGATTTACTTTAGGTTGCTTTTATTAGCGGATTTTAACACTTGAAGATAACTATGAAACATCAATTTGAATCCAATTCAAATTGATAAACATCTAGGTCTTCCCACCAAGACCGTAGAGACTCATATGGAACCATCTACTTCATCCGTGGCATGTGTTGGTTTTGTGAGACGGTCCTTTTAGACTTTTCCCAATTGTATGGTCTATTCAGCTTCCACAAGTAAGTTCTTTTAGGCTAATTAACATCCTTAAATTATTATAAGTTATTCACGTTTTATTGAACCATCCAAATCTTCCAAATGTTCGGGAATCCTCATTCTATAGCTTGTTTTCCTTCTATAAAAGTCCTTCTAGACTTAGACACATTTATTGCCCAATAGCTTGCTCTCCTTTTAAAGAACCAAAGCCTTCATATGCTTTAGATCCCTTGCTGTCGACAATATTTGCATACGACCTATTTATGCAAAAGCCGTTTTACACAATCAAAGACATGTTTTAGTAACTTTAAGTTATTTTGTCATCTTCAAACATAATAAAGGATTTTCTCAATAATCTTTCTTTTTATGATGACAAAACAATCTCTAACCTTCCAATATGTAGATTTGCTCACAAGCAAGATGATTTTGAAATTTAAGTGCGTGTAAATCAATGAGATAGTACTATTATGCATTAAATAATTGAGTTAGAGCAAGCATAATATGCAACCCTTATAATCTCCACGATGTAGGCTTTTTATATTCAGCATTTTACATGAATTCGTAGTGGCTCTTTAAACTACAAGATTATGTATGAGAAAAGATGCATAATCATCTAAGCTAAATAAGTTTGACCATGAAGAATTTGTGAAGTCTTGAGCACAGCTCACTTTATGAGGGGAAATTGCTATTTCAGTTACAAAATTATTATACGGGTTCCACTATAGTCCTAAACATTTCAAATGCTTTAACGTAATTCTAAATATTTGGGTAAAATTTTAATATAGTTATTTCGGCCTATCATCACCTGAAATTGATGACATGGCGGTCCAATCATATGTGGCACAACCAGCGATCTAATGTGGGCAAACTAAACCAAAATGATGCTGTTTTGTTTAATTATCTAAATTTTCTGACAATTTTCTCTCTTTTTTTCTTTGCTATCCTTTCTTCTTTTGCGGTTGCTATTCATATTCTTCCTTGGTCCTTATGGTTAATCATTCTTCAAGAAGCAAGGAACAGCCACACCAAGCGCCAGCTCATTAGTGATAGAATCCACTATTAGACCGACTGCCCCTCAAGTCCACCGCCCCTGGCGTCCTTCCAGCAGCCACTTCCCGTTTTCCTTGCCCGTCGCGGAAAGCAGTCTTAGCTTGAGCCTTGATTGCAAGCACTTGCAATCCTCCAAATCTCGGCAAAGCTCAACCACTCTAGATCTCACGACTCCATTAATGTTATGTTCCGATTTTCTTCTGTGAGAAAAATTCTTCAGATTTTTAGAGTATCCAAATGATCAATTGTGCCTGCTGTTGTAGTTGCAGACCTCTCCATCATCAACCCTAACAAACTTGTGCATGATGCTCAAGAAAAAAGAGGGACCGCCTGTCACACTCCTGCCCCACCTTCAGGACGAGAGCGTGACTGGGCGGGTCTGCATCGATGTCCCAAGCACGTCGATTGTCCCAAAATTTTTTTATCTTTGGTTAAGCACATGCAAAAGCGGATTAAAAAAAATTCTTGTACACAAATAAACATGGAAGTCGAGCAACATGTATACGAGCCAAGCAAACAAAAGCAACATATATTTATACCTATATATACATATCAAAAGTTATTATGATTGCATTCCCATCTTAGTCTTTGGCTACTTATCTTCATTACCACACATCGACGATTAAAAGGCTGGGGTAGCCTAGCTCCTTTATCGAGCTCCTCAAAAAATGGCCCCCATTCTAGGTCCTTCTTCTACGATGCTCCCGTAGGATCCACCAGAAGGATGAGGCCTCAAATGGGCCCTAAAATGTGTTGGAGAAAACTCCTTTATTATTTTGAAATTGACAAAACATTTCCAAAAGTCTAGTCTGAAGATTTCCAGACTCAAGTGTTATAGTCTGAAGAACTACAAACTTTACCGTCAAAATCTGAAGACCGCCAGACTCAAGATTCAAAGTCTGTCCACACTGACAGCTTCCAAACCGAAGAATGAAGACTTATCTACATGACGAATTATCTTCAAGGATTCGATTCGTATGATTTTTGGAAGACCTTATGGCTGGATATAGTATCTACTTGATTGATTATTCTTATTGGATTCTACTCCGATATGAAGATCTTTTGAAAGGTGAGCAAACTTGGAAGATTCTACTAATGGAAATCAAAGATCCTGATTGTATAGGCGATTAGGATTGACGGGCTTTCATCACAAATCATTCAATGACTCAAGATCATCTTAATTGATTATGTCCAATGGGTAGATTGGAAGAATTCCTTTGGAAAGTGCAAACGATTGTGAAGGCATGAAGGAATATTTAAGGCAGACTCTCCAGTTGTTCGAAGTAGTGTGTGAAAGAAGAATTTCAAAGTCTAAATCTCTATAGTTCCTTGCTCTTTCATTCATCAAGCTCAAAAGTTGTATACAAAAGAGAGACACATAGTGAGACTTTGTGAGAGACTAGTAGAGACTCTTCATTGAGAAAGTCGAAGATCACAAGTTGTAAAATCTCTTTTGATTCATAGTGGAATTAGCTAGTGGGCTGTCAGCTCGAGAGAGTGAACGTAGGCTTGGTCTAAGCCGAACCACTATAAACCTTGTGTTGAAATTCTCTTTCCTTAACTCCTTACTTTTATTCGTTGCTTTATATAATTGTTTAAAGCTGATTACTTCCTTAGTCTATTATCTTCAAAAGGCAATTTACTTTTACTAAATCTTCCAAGAAAATTTTAATTACACCAATTCATCCCCCTCTAGGTGTACGTACTAGCCATTTCAATTGGTATCAGAGCTTGAGTGCTTATGTATTGAAGTGTTTTTACTTCTTAAGCTAAAGATCTATGGGTAGTAATTTGGCTCCAGGTTTGGTTGAAGGCCAAAGCAACACTAGACCTCCCTACTTTGCTGGGAAGGAATACAATGTTTGGAAAAACAAGATGAAGACATTCTTGAGATCGAAAGATCCCCTAGAATGGGATGTGATAGAAAAAGGGATTATTCCCAAAGCTACATCAACCTCAAGGAAGGAAGTTGCAGATGCTGGAGAACTGACACAAGCGGAGATAACCAAGAGAGAAGCTCTTGATGCTAAAGCCATCTATTCCTTATATTGTGCTTTATCTCCTACTAAGTATAATAGAATTTCATCTTGTGAAACAGCCAAAGAAGTCTGGGACAAGTTGCACATTACCTATGAAGGAACTGATTGAGTTAAAGAAACAAAAATCAATATCCTATTTGGATAGTATGAAGCCTTCAAGATGAAGCCAGGAGAATCCATCACTGACATGTCCAGTCGTCTTACAAAAATTATAAACGGTCTAGCATATCAGGGATAGCCAATCTCAGGACCAACAAAGGTCAATAAATTGCTGCGTGGACTCTCCAAAGACTGGAATCATGTGAAGACATCTATAAGAGAAACTTAGAGGATCATGCCTCTTTCAGTAGACGAATTGGTTGGCACACTTCAATCTTACGAAGTGGAGTAAATCAATAAGGAAGAAGATCCCAAAGGTAAGAAGTCAATTGCCTTAAAATCTAACGATGATTCTGATGATATAGATTCAGAAGTTGACTTGGACGATAAAGAGCTAGCACTTATGATAAGGAAGTTCAGAAAGTTGAACATGAAAGGAAGAAGGTTTAACTAGAAGAAACAGAGCACTCAAAGATTTTAGAAGAAATCAACTGAGGATAATGAGACCGACAAAGATGTGATTTACTTTGAATGCAAGAAAAAGGGGCACATCAAACCCAATTGCCCTTTGCTAAAGAAAAAGAAAGGAAAAATAGAGAAATTCAAAAAGGCTCTCAAAGCAGAGACATGGAGTAATACGAATGCGAGGAAAGTGATGAAAAATATGCCAACATATGTCTAATGGCAAATTCGGAATCAGACTTAGACTCTAAAACAGATTTAGACTTAGACTCAGACAAAGAAATCGAGGTTAGCAATTTAAAAATTCTTGTTAAAGTCTCAAAGTATATAGATGAACTCTGTCTTAGTCTCAAAACATCTCTTAAAAGGATTTCCAAGCTAAAGAGGGAGAATTCTAAACTAAAGCAACAGGAGACTTATTGGAAAGAATAGTCTGAAACTCTAGATAAAAGTTTTGTCGATTTGAAAGAAAGCAGAGATTCTCTTTCAAAGGAAAATGCCTTTTTGAAAGAGGAAATTTCAAATATCACAAAAAGGTTTTCAATGTGATCTGAGAAGTTAGAAAAGATTCTTTCTGTTCAAATACCTTACTTCAACAAATCTGGTTTGGGAATGACACAGGAAACCATTCATTTAATTGATTTTCCAAATGTGAATGAGAGAATCAAACAAAGGCCAACAAAATTTTTTTATAGGAACCATTTTCAAAAAGTTTTTGTAAAACCTGTTGGCCGAAGTGCTCTCAAATGTTCAAAGTGTAATAGCTCAGAACATTTGGAGAATGAATGTTCCAAGGTTTGGAGACCTGTTAAGAGAGATTGGGCAAAGATTGTATTTCGTACTAACTCCCCTGGACCCAAGAAAATGTTGGTACCAAAGAAAGCTTAAGTTTATATATATATATATATATATATATATATATATATATATATGATTGCAGGTCACTATTGTGGCATCCTGGATTCTTTGCCAGTCATTAGGGGTGCTCCAATTAGTGTCTTGTATTGAGATCTATGACCGAGTCTAAATGGATAAATCTTGGAAGAGGATGACTTATCTCTGGCCATATGCATAGTGAATTAGAATCCATAGATTTGTAATTTTACGTGTTTAGTTATTTAATTTTACCCTATAGTACTTTAGTTCAATAAGATTTAATTAGTATTTAAAAAGGAGATTAAAATTGATTTTTAATTAGGTTGGGCCTTAGGCCCAATAGCTTGGACTCTTGGTGGGCCGAATGGCCGGCCCATTGAAGCCCAAGGGGTGTGACCGTTGACCAAGGGGGGGAGGAGTGGCTAGCCCACTTCTTCCAAGCCCAAGCCCAAGACCACCTTGCATGAGCTTTGCCAAGTGGCAAAAAGAGGGTTACATGCATTGGCTTGGGGAGAGGCACACCATGATTGCTAATGATGGAGTTTTGGGGAAACAAAAGGGGGGGAGAGAGAGTGGCCGGTTGAGAATTTGGCCAAGCCAAAGAGAGAGAGAGAGGAGGTTGTGAGAGAGAGAGGGAGTGGCGAGAGAGAAGGGGAAGCCGAGAGAAGGAGCCGTCCGCCCGTCGCCGCCCGTCACCGCCCGTTCGCCGTCCGTGTGCCGTTCGTGTGCCGCTGTCCGCTTGATCTTAGAGGCAAATTAGGATCAATTTCTACTCTTGCATGTGTGTCTTGCATGTGTGGTTGAATTCTCGGATGTTTAGAGGTAAGGAACCGAAGCTAGTGTGGCATGTTCTTGAAAGATGCTTGCTGATTTCGTGTATACCGCCCGACCCAGAAACTTGTGGAGGCTTGCATGCATGTTTCGAGTTGGATTTTGACTTCAATTCCTCATGAAAGTTGTAGAAAACATCTCAAAATATAACATACTAAAATTTGGGACAAAATGGTTGAGATTTAAGGGGAAAGCCTTCTTCCTATGAAGACGCTAGATCTGGAACTGCTTTACTGACCTTTTGGTAGTTTTGTGGGTTGCATGTTGATGTTTACCGAGAATTTCTCTTCGACTTCTTCATGAAACTTGTAGAGAACATCCCAAATACTAACATACTCAAATTTGATGTAAAATGAGCAAGTATAGCCTAGTGAATCGACTTACTCTTGAAGATGGTAAATCTGGAAACACAGTACTGGACACCCGAGATTTCTTGGACCCATATGGTGGCTATTATTTGGACATTTCACTTAGATCCCTTAATGAAAGTTGTATGGGACCTCTTGAATCAAAATATATCCAAATTTCAGAGGAAACGAAGAAGAATAAGTGGGTGAAAACTCGATATTTCGGAGATAGCTATACTGGACGTTTCGATGTTAGAATCAGGAGCTTCAGTAGAAAATTATCTAGAACGAATCTGGCCTAGATGTCTGCATGAAAAATATACTTTAGTGTCTTAGCTATGACCTGATAAAATTTCATAATTTTCGAAGGTCATTCGGGTATTTTAATCGAATTATTTCAAGGACTGCGCAATCTGTTTCTATCCGAAATTGCATGCTGTATTTGTGTGAGTTATATCTTCTTGTGTTGAACTCTTTTAGGCATGTGTTCTCCATGAAATTGTTATCTTATTTTCTTGTCTATCACATGTCTTGATTTCATGATTTTTGAGAATCAAATGGGTATTTAATTTAAATTTTTTCAAAAATGGTAGAAGCTGGAATTTAGTAAACTTCAAAAAGGCATGATATATGGTCTATTCTAAATTGTATGGACTCCATGAATTGTATTGTTATGAATGATTGTGTCTTGCTGCATGTATGATGATGATTGGAGATACATGTATGAATCAAAGGATGAAAATGATCTTGACTGCCATCACATCACATGCTATGTTAAAATTGAACTATAATTAGAGATGTGAATTGAGATAAGTGAGAAGGCCGTCGGAGGTGTGAGCCGACGATGCCCCGGGAGTGTCGAGATGCCTGGTTAGAAGGGTACGGCCGGTTGCCCAGTGGCCTTGAATGGCCGGATGTCAGAGGGTCCTCGGGAGTTTTGAGATGCCCGGAGAGTGGGGGAGCCGGAAGCCTGGCAGGTATTGTGCTGGGGGATGCCTTGTGATGCCAGTTGGGGTGCGAGATGCCTGGCTAGAAAGGTACGGCCGGTTGCCCGGTGGCCTTAAATGGTTGAATGCCGGAGGGTCCTCGTGACGCCAGTTGGGGTACGAGATGCCCGGAATGTGGGGGTGTTTGTGCCGAAGGGTTCTCGTGATGCCACGATTGGGTGCGAGTGATAAATGTGGGATGCAAACATTGATCCCAGGAAAGAGAAATGTGGCGGTCCAAAATGAAAGGATGAAATTGAGAAATTGAAATTGAATTATGCATGATGGTATATGCATGACATGATGATGAGTGCATGGATGCATGGTGATGATGAACGTACATGTGATATGATGATGATGAGTGCATGGATGCATGGTAATGATGAAGGTACATGTGATATGATGATGATGAATGCATGGATGCATGGTATTGATGATGGTAGATGTGATATGATGATGATGAGTGTATGGATGCATGATGATGGTAAGTGCATGGATGTATGTGTACCTATGACATGATGGTGATGACTATATGATGATGTATGTACATGAGGTATGATGACATGTGCATGATATCGAGGTAAATTGTGCATGGATGCTTTAATGACATATGATGCTATGATTGTACTGATTGCGTGGCGTGATGCATTGAGTGGTTTATTGGTCATTTACCTGCTGAGTGGTTGTACTCACCCCTTCAGGGACAAACATTTCAGATTAGAAAGATGCCGTTTCCTACTGTCACACGAGGCACCTTCCATAGCCTCCCATCGGATGTAGAGGTAGAGTGTTCGGAGATCGACTGCGTCCTCGTCCCTTGACTGACTTTTGTGCGAGTGCGAGTGCTGGTTATGTACGATGTAGGCCTGGCTAAGGGCCCCATTATTCAGGAGTTTCTGTTAGTTCATGTCTGCCGAGACGGAGTGTTTAGGGGGACGCTGCCGCCACCACCGCCCGACGCACCAGGATGGGTGTGATGGCTGCATGAGGGGTAGAGAGCTGGTGTTTCTTTTTGGGAGTAGCTGCCGCTGTTAGTTGGAGGATGTCATGTGATCATTTTAGGGGTCGTAGTATCTTTTTGGATGTGGCCAAGTGTAGCTGAAAATCTCGGCTTTCTTTTGTTGTATCGACCCGCGAAAATCCATCACGAAAATATGTAAATAAAAGTGGCATGGCTTTATCTTTTCCTATGGTACTTAGTGGTGTGCATTGAATCACGATTGTTGGAGGGAGGGATGGCGATATTAAATTTTGCTTCCGTTAATGAGTCACGCTGGGACCGTTTTCTAAAAAAAAAAAAAAATGTCTATGAACAACGACGCTTCTACTAAGAGATGTAACTATTGTTCCATTACGTGTAGCATTAGGTGCCTGTGGTGACCTAAGGTGGTTCGGGGTGCCACGGCTGCCCTTTTTGGTATCAGAGCAATGGTTATAGGTGGAGTGATAAAGAGCCTCATTTTGAAATTGAGGAACATGATGACAATGCACACCATAGGATATAAAACGGAATAATTGATTAACTTTGAATAACGGGTGATGAGTATTCACTCGTAGATCCCTAGTAGTTAGTTTTGAGTTGTCTTTAGGTACCAGTAACATGTATATGTTACTTATGTAGTGGTAGTAGTTGTTTTGAATGGTGACAGTGAGTCTCAGATTATTCTTGAGGCAATGCTTGGAAATTGCAGAGAAGTCATGGTGCGAGCTGGAAGTGCTCATCCATCGAGGGCTAAAGCCTTTGCTGCAACGGCTAAACCCCGAATGGAAGACATCCTGCAGGCATTGGCCAATATTGGAAATCTGATGGAAAGGCAGGCACAGCAACAACCTAGAGCAGAACGCCGTACTCAAGGATTGGTGGAGCAGTTTTTGAAGCTAAAGCCACCTAAGTTCGATGGAATGGGAAGTCCTGAGGAGGCGGAACATTGGATTGATGGAATGGAGCAAATTTTTAGGTTGTTGGACTGCATTGATGCTGAGAAAATAACTTTGGCAGAGTACCAGTTGGAGGGAAATGCAAAGTTTTGGTGGAGAGCATCGAGGGACACAATCTTCCCACCCGGTACTGAGGTTAATTGGGAAGAGTTTGCGAGAGCTTTTAACAGAAAGCATTTTTTTGACTGTGTTAAGGATAGGAAAATTACTGAATTTGTTTAATTAGAACAAAAGGAGCTGACAGTAGACCAGTATGAGGTAAGATTTTCTAAACTGTCTAGATATGCTCCTAGGCTAGTTGAGGATCAAGAAGAGAAGGCTAAGAGGTTTCTGAAAGGGTTGAGGACTGATATCAAGAAACAACTAGTGCCTTTGAACATAAGAGATTATAATGAGATCTATGAAAGGGCACAGTTGGTGGAGTAGGAGTTGGTAAGGGAACATTCGGAGAACAAGAAACCATTGTCCTTTGGTGATGTGAGACGGGGTAAGAGACCCTATGCAGGTCAAGGTCAGACCTGGGAATCTAAGAAGGAGGGTAATTTTGGGAACTTTGGAAGAGGCAGGGATAGCCTGAATTTGGAAAGGACACCTTATCAAAATGAGGAGTGTCGCAGGTGTAATGGGCGACATGGCCCAGGACCTTGCATTGGACAACCAAAATGTTATAGTTGTGGATGAATAGGTCATATTAAGAGAAACTGCCCTCAGGAAAGATCGCACGCGAGTATGGGCTTGGTGCAGCAGCCACAGCGGAATGTTGTTAGGCCAAACTTACCAAGGAATCTCTAGAGGCCACCAGCACAAGGAAGAGTGTATGCGATCACCCAAGAGGAAGCGGAAGCTTCCAAAAATGTTATCTCAGGTACGATCCTTATAAATGATGAAAAAGGCATATGCATTGTTTGATACGGGTGCTACACATTCATTTGTGTCTGAAAGATATAGACAGTTGAATAAGATAGAAACTATGCCTCTTGAGACGCCTCTTTGTGTTTCTACGCCTCTAAAGGATATGTTATTGTCTACGCTGGTGTGTGGAAATTGTAAGATAACAATGGGGGGAAAGGATATGGAAATAGACTTAGTTAAAATGGCCATGTATAATTTTGATGTTATCATAGGAATGGACTGGCTTCGTAAGTATCAGGCCCAGATGGATTGTTATAGGAAAGTGATCCAATTTACCTTACCTGATCAGTCTAGTTGTGAATTTCTGGGAGGTCAGACCCACCTGCCTGTAGTGCTTATTTCAGCAATAGAAGCTCGTGCGTTACTTGACAAAGGATGTCAAGGGTACCTGGCCATGGTTAGAGATTATACTAAAGAAGAGCCTAAGATTGGTGAAATTCGGGTAGTCAACGAATTTCAAGATGTATTCCCCGAGGAATTGCTTGGATTACCGCCAGAGCGAGAAATTGAGTTTGAAATTGAATTAATGCCTGGAACATGACCTATATCAAAAGCCCCATATAGGATGGCCTTAGTCGAATTGAAGGAATTGAAAGTGCAACTACAGGAGTTGCTTGACAAAGGATTCATTAGACCAAGTGCTTCATCTTGGGGTCCACCGGTCTTGTTTGTGAAAAAGAAAGATGGATTGACGCGCTTGTGCATTGATTATAGGCAGCTAAATCAGGTGACCATTAAAAATAAGTATCCTTTGCCTAGAATTGATGACCTGTTTGACCAACTCCAGGGAAATTCGGTCTTCTCTAAGATTGACTTAAGGTCGGGATACTATCAGCTAAGAATTAAGAAAGAGGACATTCCTAAGACTGCGTTTAGGACTCGTTATGGGCATTATGAATTCCTGGTCATGCCATTTGGATTGACTAACGCGCCGACCGCATTTATGGATCTAATGAATAGGGTATTTAAACCTTATTTAGACCAGTTTTTGATTGTCTTTATTGATGACATCCTGATATATTCGAGAGGACCTAAAGACCATAGCAACACTTTAGGATAGTTTTGCAAACTCTGAGAGAGCATAAGTTATATGCCAAATTTAGTAAGTGTGAATTTTGGCTGGACTAGATAATATTTTTAGGGCATGTGGTATCAGGAGAAGGAATTGCATTAGACCCGGCAAAAGTTGAGATGGTAATAAATTGGCCAAGACCGACGACACCTACTGAAATATGAAGTTTCTTAGGACTGGCTGGTTATTATAGGAGGTTTATTGAAGGATTTTCATGACTGGCAGGTCCTTTAACTAAGTTGACCCGAAAGAATGTGAAGTTTGAATGGAATGGGGAATGTGAAAGGAGTTTCCAGGAGATTAAAAGGAAATTGACCTCGGCTCCAATCCTGACTATACCAACTGGACCTGATGGTTTTACAGTGTATGGTGATGCATCTCATAAAGGACTGGGATGTGTTTTGATGCAGCATGGCAAGGTTATAGCCTATGCATCTAGACAATTAAAACCCCATGAGCTGAACTACCCAACGCATGATTTAGAGCTAGCAGCTATAGTGTTTGCCTTGAAGATATGGAGGCATTATTTGTATGGGGAAAATTTTGAGATTTATACGGACCATAAGAGTTCGAAATATTTGTTCTCACAAAAGGAGTTGAACATGAGACAAAGGAGATGGATGGAATTGTTAAAGGATTATGATTGTGAAATAAAATACCATCCAAGAAAGGCGAATAAGGTAGCGGATGCTCTTAGTCGTAAGTCGGCTATGGAGATGGCCAGTTTAAGAATGGCAGAATGGAGCTTGTTAAATCAGAATTTAAAGTAAAGTTAGATTGTCTTACCGGTATGCTTAGTGCATTAAGGATTGAACCTGAAATTATTCAGAAAGTTAAAATCTTACAAGAGTTTGACCTGGAGATTTTGAAAATGAAAGACACTGCGTCTTTAGGAAAAAGACCAGAATTTCAAGTCTCTAATGATGGAATAGTAAGATGCCAAGGACGACTTTGTGTTCCCGACAACGAAGAATTAAAGAAGGAAATTTTGTTGGAGGCACGTAGGAATAATTATAATATCCATCCGGGTAGTACAAAGATGTATATGAATTTACGTTAGCAATTTTGGTGGAATGGTATGAAGGCATATACGGCTAAGTACGTCTCTCAATGTTTGACGTGCCAGCAAGTAAAAGTGGAGCATCGTAAACCCACAGGACTCTTGAGACCATTAGACATACCAGAATGGAAATGGGAGCATATAACGATGGACTTTATATAAGGATTACCAAGGACGTCAAGCAGTCATGACTCTATCTGGGTTATAGTGGACCGTTTGACTAAATCGGCTCATTTCCTAGCGGTTCGCATGGACTACCCAATGGACAAATATGCAGATCTATATGTAAGTCAAGTGGTACGCTTAGATGGTGTTCCGGTAACTATTACTTCAGATCGGGATTCGAGATTCACTTCAAACTTTTGGCGAAGTCTTCAAATTGCATTAGGAACTAAACTTTAGTTTAGTATTGCTTTTCATCACCAGACAGATGGACAAACAGAAAGAGTAATCTTGACATTAGAGGATATGTTGAGGGCTTGTGTAATTGATTTCAAAGGAAATTGGGATGAAAGATTGCATTTGGTGGAGTTTGCCTATAATAATAGCTTCCAGAAAAGTATAGGCATGGCTCCCTATGAGGCATTATATGGAAGGATATGTAGGACTCCTGTCTGTTGGAATGAAGTAGGTGAAAGGAAATTGATAGGACCTGAACTGGTACAAGTTACCACTGAGGCTGTTGAAATTATTAGAAAAAGGCTTAAAACAGCTCAGAGTAGACAGAAAGGCTATGCAGATAAGCGTAGAAGGCCTTTGGAATTTAGTGTGGGAGACCATGTATTCCTTAAGGTATCTCTAATGAAAGGGATATCTCGATTTGGGATGAAGGGTAAGTTAAGCCCTAGATTTGTCGGACCTTTTGAGATACTTGAAAGGATAGGGGATGTAGCTTATCGTTTAGCGCTGCCTCCTAAGTTGGGAAATTTGCATGATGTGTTTCATGTACCGATATTGAGGAAGTACCAGCAGGATCTTGGTCACATACTCGATCATGAAGCCATCAAAGTGGATGAGAAAGTGAGGTACATTGAAGAACCTGTACAGATACTGGATTGAAAGGAACAAATTCTTAGGACTAAGAAGATCCCATTGGTTAAGGTATTATGGCGACATCATGATATGGAAGAAGCTACATGGGAAAGTGAAGATCAGATGAAGGAAAAGTACCTTTACTTGTTTCAAGAAGGCACAAGTGGTGTCTAATTTTGAGGACGAAATTCTCTAAGGAGGGGAGAATTGTGGCATCCTAAAATTCTTTGCCAGTCATTAGGGGTGCTCTAATTAGTGTCTTGTATTCTGACCTATGGCCGAGTCTAAATGGATAAATCTTGGAAGAGGATGACTTATCTTTGGCCATATGCATCGTGAATTAGAATCCATAGATTTGTAATTTTAAGTGTTTAGTTATTTAATTTTACCCTATAGTACTTTAGTTCAATAAGATTTAATTAGTATTTAAAAAGGGGATTAAAATTGATTTTTAATTAGGTTGGGCCTTAGGCCCAGTAGCTTGGACTCTTGGTGGGCCGAATGGTCGGCCCATTGAAGCCCAAGGGGTGTGACCGTTGACCAAGGGGGGGGAGGAGTGGCCGGCCCACTTCTTCCAAGCCCAAGCCCAAGCCCAAGCCCACCTTGCAAGAGCTTTGCCAAGTGGCAAAAAGAGGGTTACATGCATTGGCTTGTGGAGAGGCACACCATGATTGCTAATGATGGAGTTTTGGGGAAACAAAAGGGGGAGAGAGAGAGAGTGGCCAGTTGAGAATTCGGCCAAGCCAAAGAGAGAGAGAGGAGGTTGCGAGAGAGAGGGAGTGGCAAGTGAGAAGGGGAAGCCGAGAGAAGGAGCCATCCGCCCGTTGCCGCCCGTCGCCACCCGTTTGCCGTCCGTGTGCCGTCCGTGTGGGCCGTCCGCTTGATCTTAGAGGCAAGTTAGGATCAATTTCTACTCTTGCATGTGTGTCTTGCATGTGTGGTTGAATTCTCGGATGTTTAGAGGTAAGGAACCGAAGCTAGTGTGGCTTGTTCTTGAAAGATGCTTGCTGATTTCGTGTATACCGCCCGACCCAGAAAATTGTGGAGGCTTACATGCATGTTTCGAGTTGGATTTTGACTTCAATTCCTTCATAAAAGTTGTAGAAAACATCTCAAAATATAACATACTAAAATTTGGGACAAAATGGTTGAGATTTATGGGGCAAAACCCTCTTCCTACAAAGACGCTAGATCTGGAACTGCTTTACTGACCTTTTGGTAGTTTTGTGGGTTTAATGTTGATTTTTACCCATAATGTCTCTTCGACTTCTTCATTAAAATTGTAGAGAACATGCTAAATTCTAACATACTCAAATTTGAGGTAAAATGAGCGAGTGTAGCCTAGTGAATCGACTTACTCTTGAAGACGGGTAAATCTGGAAACACGGTACTGGACACCGGAGAATTCTTGGACCCATATAGTGGCTATTATTTGGAAATTTCACTTAGATTCTTTAATGAAAGTTGTAGGGGATCTCTTGAATCAAAACATATCCAAATTTCAGAGGAAACGAAGAAGAATAAGTGGGTGAAAACTTGATATTTCGGAGATAGCTATACTGGATGTTTAGGTGTTAGAATCAGGAGCTTCAGACGCCTATAGAAAATTAGCTAGAACGAATCTGGCCTAGATTTCTTCATGAAAAACCTACTTTAGTGTCTTAAATATGACCTGGTAAAATTGCCTAATTTTCGGAGGTCATTCGGGTATTTTAATCGAATTATTTCAAATACTGCGCAATCTGTTTCTATCCGAAATTGCATGCTCTATTTGTGTGAGTTATATCTTCTTGTGTGGAACTCTTTTGGGCATGTGTTCTTCATGAAATTGTTATCTTATTGTCTTGTCTATCACATGTCTTGATTTCATGATTTTTGAGAATCATATGGATAGTTAATTTAAATATTTTCAAAAATGGTACAAGCTGGAATTTAGTAGACTTCAAAAAGGCATGATATATTGACTATTCTAAATTGTATGGACTCCATGAATTGTATTGTTATGAATGATTGTGTCTTGCTACATGTATGATGATGATTGGAGATACATGTATGAATCAAAGGATCAAAATGATCTTGACTGCCATCACATCACATGCTATGTTAAAATTGAACTATAATTGAAGATGTGAGTTGAGATAAGTGAGAAGGCCGTCGGAGGTGTGAGCCGACGATGCCCCGGGAGTGTCGAGATGCCTGGTTAGAAGGGTACGGCCGGTTGCCCAGTGGCCTTGAATGGCCGGATGTCGTAGGGTCCTCGGGAGTTTTGAGATGCCCGGAGAGTGGGGGAGCCGGAAGCCTGGCAGGTATTGTGCCGGGGGATGCCTTGTGATGCTAGTTGCGGTGCGAGATGCCTGGCTAGAAGGGTATGGCCGGTTGCCCGGTGGCCTTAAATGGCTGAATGCCGGAGGGTCCTCGTGATGCCAGTTGGGGTACGAGATGCCCGGAATGTGGGGGTGCCGGATGCCCGGTTGTATCTTGGATACATGCCCGGAGGTCTGTGCTGAAGGGTTTTCGCGATGCCAGGATTGGGTGCGAGTGATGAATGTGGGATGCAAACATTGGTCCCGGGAAAGAGAAATGTGGCGGTCCAAAATGAAAGGATGAAATTGAGAAATTGAAATTGAATTATGCATGATGGTATATGCATGACATGATGATGATCATGGATGCATGGTAATGATGATGGTACATGTGATATGATGATGATGAGTGCATGTATGCATGGTAATGATGAAGGTACATGTGATATGATGATGATGAATGCATGGATGCATGGTATTGATGATGGTACATGTGATATGATGATGATGAGTGCATGGATGCATGATGATGGTAAGTGCATGGATGTATGTGTACCTATGACATGATGGTGATGACTATATGATGATGTATGTACATGAGGTATGATAACATGTGCATGATATCGAGGTAAATTGTGCATGGATGCTTTAATGACATGTGATGCCATGATTGTACTGATTGCGCGGCGTGATGCATTGAGTGGTTTATTGGTCCTTTACCTGCTGAGTGGTTATACTCACCCCTTCGGAGACCAACATTTCAGATTAGAAAGATGCCACTTCCTACTGTCACGCGAGGCACCTTCCATGGCCTCCCATCGGATGTAGAGGTAGAGTGTTCAGAGATCGATTGCGTCCTCGTCCCCGGACTGACTTTTGTGCGAGTTCGAGTGCTGGTTATGTACGATGTAGGCCTAGCTAAGGGCCCCGTTATTCAGGAGTTTCTGTTAGTTCATGTCCGCTGAGACGGAGTGTTTAGGGCGATGCTGCCGCCACCATCGCCCGACGCACCAGGATGGGTTTGATGGCTGCATGAGGGGTAGAGAGCTGATGTTTCTTTTTGGGAGTAGCCGCCACTGTTAGATAGAGGATGTCATGTGATCATTTTAGGGGTCGTAGTATCTTTTTGGATGTGGCCAAGTGTAGTTGAAAATCTTGGCTTTCTTTTGTTGTATCGACCCGCAAAAATCCATCACGAAAATATGTAAATAAAAGTGGCATGGCTTTATCTTTTCCTATGGTACTTAGTGGTGTGCATTGAATCATGATTGTTGAAGGGAGAGATAGCGATATTAAATTTTGCTTCCGCTAATGAGTGGCACTGGGACTGTTTTAAAAAAAAAAAAATTTATGAACAACGACGCTTCTACTAAGAGATGTAACTAGTGTTCCATTAGGCGTAGCATTAGGTGCCTATGGCGACCTAAGGTGGTTCGAGGTGCCACAACTATCAAGAAAAAGATCAAATGGTATTTGGATAGTGGCTGCTCGAGACGCATGATAGGGGATTCAAGTTATTTTATAAAGCTCATGCAAATAAATGGAGGAAAAGTTTCTTTTGGTGGAAACAGTAAAGGAAGAATTGTTGGATGTGGAACTATGAATATTGTAAGTTTCATAATCAACAATGTTTCCTTCTTGAATTGAAAATCAATTTTCAAGAAGGCATTTGTTTAGGAACTAGTAAAAATTCTCTCAATCTTTCACTGGACGAAGACATGTGAATATTTATCTTCTAGATATAAAACTAGAAAGTTCTTGGTGTTTAATATCCATTCAAGTTTAAGCAAACCTTTGGTATCAAAAGCTTGGCCATGTTAACATGAAGCAAATTGCCAAGATATCCTCCAAGAAGCTTGTTTGTGGACTGCCCAACATGACTTATCAAAAGTCTGAATTATGCACACCATGGGTTTTGGGAAAACAGGCTAGAAGTTCTTTTAAATCTATAAATCAAGTTTCTACTAAAGCAGTTTTGTAGCTTCTACATATGGATCTCTTTAGACCAACTAGAACTCAAAGCATTAGTGGAAAGAGATACTGCCTAGTAATCGTGGATGATTACTCTTACTTTACATGGGTATACTTCTTGGCAAGTAAGTCGAAAGCATTCTCCTACTTTTCAAAATTTGCTAAGAATGTTCAGAATGAAAAAGGATATGCTATTTTAAGCATACGCATAGACCATGGAGGTGAGTTTGAAAATCAAGACTTTGCAAAATTCTATGATGAATTTGGTTTTCAGCATGTTTTCTCTTCTTCATATACTCCAGAGCAAAATGGGGTTGTGGAAGGAAAGAATAGATCTTTCCAGGAGATGGCAAGAACACTCTTAATTGAGAGTAATATTTCCTCTCGATTTTGGGCTGAAGTAGTGTCTACAACTTGCTATATTATTAACAGAGTATTCTTAAGGCCTATTCTAGAGAAAACTTCTTATGAGGTATTTAAAGGGAAGAAGCCAAATGTTTCTTATTTTCATGTGTTTGGTTGTAAGTGTTTTGTTTTGAAAAATGTAAATGATCAAACTGGTAAGTTTGAAGAAAAATCATATGAAGGAATTTTTCTTGGCTACTCAACTTCAAGCAAAGCCTATAGAGTATTCAACAAGAAGACTCGGTTTGTGGAAGAATCTATGAACGTTAAGTTTCAAGACTCTATGCAGAATCAACTGGATCAAACTCAACTTGAAGAATCTGAACCTACTCTAGACGTTATAAAGTCTACTTCCCCCGAAGTGGTTCAGACTTTTGAAGTTCAACAACAAGATGAACCAGAAGATTCAATTGGAGTAGAGTATCAATAGACTCACAAACCAACTAACAACTGGAATCATAAGTCAAGTCATCCCAAGGAACTCATCATTGGCAACATCGATGAAGGAATTCCTACCAGATCCAAAAGACGAGAAGAGTCTAGTGCTTTAGCACTCATTTCTAAGATTGAACCCAAAAGTATAAAAGAAACCTTGGCTGATGAAAGCTGGATTGAAACAATGCAAGAAGAACTCAGACAATTTAGCATCAATGATGTTTGGGAACTAATTCCTAAACCTAAAGGTAAATCTATTAATAGAAATAAATGGGCTTTCAAGAACAAGGTGGTCGAGAAAGGAAAAGTGATCAGGAACAAAGCAAGACTCATGGCCAAAGGATATACATAAGAAGAAGTGATAGACTATGACGAAACCTATGCACCAGAGGTTAGAAATAATTAGATTATTACTTGTTTTTGCTTGCTATAAAAATTTCAGGTTATTCCAAATGGATGTAAAAAATGCATTCCTAAATGGATTCATCCAAGAAGAAATCTATGTGGAACAACCACCTAGTTTTGAAGATCCAAGAAAGCCAGACTCAATCTACAGACTGAAAAAGGCCCTATATGGATTGAAGTAGGCACCTCGAGCTAGGTATGGAAGGTTAAGTAAATTGCTAACTCAAAATGGTTTTGTTAAAGGAAAGGTAGATACTACTTTGTTCATTAAAAGAGAAAGTAAAGATATCCTACTTGTTCAGATTTATGTTGATGATATCATATGTGGATCATCTAATGAAAATATATGCAAGAAGTTCTCTAGATACAGGCATGATGAATTCGAGATGAGTACGATGGATGAATTAACTTTCTTTCTGAGGTTACATGTTAAACAATCAAAGGAAGGTATTTTCATTCACCAAGAGAAGTATGCAAAGGATCTCATCAAGAAGTTTGGATTGGAGAATTGCAAAAAGACATAAACACCTATGTCAAGTTCTTCGAAACTGGACAAAGATGAAGGAGGAAAGAGTGTAGACCATAAGCTATACAAGAGCATTATTAGTTCACTTATTTACCTTACTGTATTTAGACCTGGCATTTTGTTTAGTGTTTGTATCTGTGCTAGATTCCAAAGCTAGGTCTGTGGTATCCCAAAAAAGGAGACTTTACTCTCCTTGGATATTTAGACGCAGATTTAGCAGAATGCAAAGTGGATAGAAAGAGTACTTCTAGTACATGTCAACTGCTGGGCAACAAGCTGGTATCTTTTTCTTCAAGAAAACAGAGTACCGTAGCTCTTTAAACAGCTGAAGTAGAATATGTGGCTCTTGGAAGTTGTTGCTCTCAACTCTTATGGATAAGGCAACAGCTAAGAGACTTTGGAATTGAAGAATCGTGCATCGAGATCAAATGTGATAACACCAGCGCCATCAATCTTACAAAGAATTCAATTCTTCATTCAAGAGCAAAGCATAAAAAGATTCGACACCACTTTATTAGAAATCATGTTCAGTATGGAGAAGTTATGATTCAGTTTATTGACTCAAAGAATTAGTTGGCAGACATATTTACAAAGCCATTGGAGAAAAGCTTATTCGAGTCTATTCGCGCCAGATTGAACATCATATCTTCTACTAGGTAAAGTCTGAAGGTGTCTAGACTCAGAATGTCCAAAAGTTACGACTGTAAGTTTATGTTTTCTAAATGCATGTGATTTTATTTTAGGATGAAATTTTTGGAAAGGTACGTTGATTTTTTGAATCGTTACTTGCCTATTTTATTTTTAGAAATTATCTCTTTTGAGTTTTGCATTTATGGCAGTTTTTCATTTTTGAAAAAGGCAGTTTTTACTTTTTTCCTTTGTGACGTTTCATAACGAGTTTCACTTGCTATATATATTGTTGATTTTCTTCTTCTCTGTTTTCACTCACAAACCTTAGGATACAAAATTCTACTTTCTCTAGTTTATTCCGAAAAGATTTCACATTTTTCACGAGTGAGTTTGAGAAATCCTCCAAGAAAATGATAATGTCTTCCCAAAGAATGTCTTCTAGAATCGCAAGCAGGGGACCACAGCATATGCGTGAGGGTCCTACGCACTTTGATCTGACCAAGGAAGAAGACTCTTCTCAACAACAGTAGCAGCATCAAAGTTAGCAACAACATTCTCAACTGCATCACTCCTCTTAACACAGGACACAAGATCCTCCATAGCAACAACCAGAAGAAGAAATTGTGGAAGACGTGGAACCTGTAAGAACGCTGAAACCTGAAATTCTTTTTAAACTTTATTCTAAGTTGAAAGATGGTGGTACTGCAATGACTCTCATTGATGAGTTATTGAGAGAGAGAGAGAGAGAAGAAGGTTTGGCAGCAAGGACATTTGTGAACTTTGCAAGTGACCCAAGGTTTGGAACCTTCAATCAACTTGAAGGTAAAGATGATGATGAAAGGATGTTCACAAATTTTTAGCCTAGGATGGGCGTTGCTGCAAGTATTCGTGGAGAGGGAGCGAGTGTATTCCGTTCCAAAGACCATAGGAAGACCTACTCTAAACTACTGAAGAGAGGGGTTATGAACCCTAGAAGTGTGGATTTCAATTTCTTGATTTGTTGAAAGTAAATATGAGGGAGAAGTTTGCACTCCTTCAACTCAAACGTTTTTGCTTTGAGACGACGGTTGCCTACCTGGAACTTACAGCTTACTTCTATTCAAATTTATCCTTTTAAGATGCGAATAGATTTTCTTTTACGGTTAGGGACAAAGAGTTTGTGGTTGATGTAGACACCTTGGTTGATATGATTAGAGGTGGAAAGAGGGAGTTTCCAACCAATCAGTGTGTCTGTTGGTCTTGCTACATTGGAACTTGTTTGGGACAGATTTGCTTAGGGAAAGATTTCTTACTCTAGAATGAATGCCTCTAATATCTTCACAAGATCATGATCAACTACATCATACCCAAATCAACGTCAAAAACTAATGTCTCTCACTCGGAAGCGAAGTTGGTGTATGCCATCAATATTGATTACAAGTTCTCACTACCTCACACTATCCTCATGCACATGTATAGGACAATTGTGAAAGACAAGGGGCAACTCCCTTACTCTGCTCTTATCACATGACTCTTCAGACACTTCAAAATTCATCTTCCAGCCACTTTGTGTGTTAGAAGCATTGCTCCAATGGTGATTGGACTGAAGATGATTACAAAGATGCGTCTGAGGGAGCTCAATGAGGTTTTGAAGCACATGAAGGAGAAGTCCCCTGTCAAGGCAAAACAAGACTCTGAAGCAAAGAAGAGAAAAGGCAAAGAACCAATGAGTGAACCTATCAAGAAGAGGAGAGCTCTTATCTTGCAAGATAAAGAAGATGAGGATGACATCACTCTCTCTGCGTTTGCCTTCATAAACTTATAGAGTTTTGTTAGCTTTTAGGAGCCAGAGAAAAGAGAAACCAGAGAAAAAAGAAGAGACAGAGAAGAGAGATAAGGAAAGAAGAAGTGAAGAGAGAAGAACAGAGGAAGAAGAAAGAATAGAGGAAGAAGAAAGAGGAAGAGAAGAAGAGGAAGAAGGGGGTCAAGATGACTCATTTGTGAGATAGCTAGTATAAGCACCTAGAGAGGGGTGAATAGGTGCACAAATAATTTCTCGAGATACGGAAGCGATTCTAGGCAAACGATAGAAAGGGAGTTCTCTTTTGATTAACAAAATGAAGTACGATCAAAGTAAAGTAAAGAGTAGGGAAGAGAAAATTGAACACAAGGTTTATAGTGGTTTGGCTTATTCAAAGCCTACGTCTACTCTTCCGCACTGACAGCCCACCGGCTGGATTTCACTAAGAACAAAAGAGAAGTTACAGCACAGCTTTTCCTTGATTCCACAGTGTAGATGTTCTACCACACTTCCTCAAGGTTTCTCACAAATATAGACTCTCTTTTGCATACAAGATTTTGCTCAGAGGAATTGACTAAACAACAAGGAGCTTCAGACTTTGGAATTCTTCTATCGCGCACACCTCAAACAACTTAGAACGTCTTCCTTATATACTCCTTCATGCCATCATACCCGTTGGCACTTACCAAAGGAATTCCTCCAATCTACCCATTGGACGGAATCAATTAGGAAGATCATTCGAGCTATTAAAGGAACATGTCGATAGCCCATCAATCATGTTCGCCCATACAATCAGGATCTCGGTTTCCATAAGTAGAACATTCCAAGAATATTTTGCCAATCATCGGATGTGACACCCCGAACCCTTCGCAGGTCGTCACCAGCGCCGATGTTACACTTTATTACCTTTTCCTATCTTGTACTTAAAACAAGCGTCGTTAATCATAGGAATTTTTTTTTTTTTTTTTACATATAAACGATCGGTCCCAACGCGACTCATAGCGGAAGCAAATTAAACATCACCATCTATCCCCCTACCAATCCATGATACCAATACACACCAGCTAAACATCAGGATTTTATAAACAACTTCGACACTTTGCTTACATATATATTTTCAAGATGGGATTTCTTTTGGGTCGGTACATCAAAAAGGAAAAACTAGGACTCAGCCACGTCCAGCCTAAAACCTCAAAAAGAAACTCTCGACCCTCAACATCATGCGAGTACGAACCCCCATCGAAAGTGTCGATTATCTACATCAAAAAGAGATCCAGCTCCTACTTATCGCGCGCAGGTCTCACACCCAACCCGGTGCATCAGGCGGTGGCGGCGGCAACATCCCTCGCATCGCTCCATCCCGACGAACGTGCACAGAAATGAACTCTTGAATGACAGGACCCCCAGCCAGGCCCATGTCATACATCACTAGACAACGTACTCGGATAAAAGTCAATCCGGGAACAGAGGGACAATCTATCTCAACACACTCGACCTCTACATCGGATGGTATCCCGTAAAATGTACCTCGCGCAGGTAGGGCATACTTGCTAATCTGAAATGTTATCTTCAAAAGGGGTGAGTACAACCACTCAGCAGATAGGGAAATCCAATAACAACTCAATGCATCATGCAATTTCACATGCATTGCAGGCATTACTTACCTTGAAGCCAGGCACACACTATCATACATCATCATATCACATCACATATCATCATCATCATCATCATCATGCATATCATCATGCATATCATATCATATCATAGGTGATCATCATATCACATCACATATCATCATCATCATCATGCATATCATCATGCATATCATATATCATATCATGGGTGATCATCATATCACATCGCATATCATCATCATCATCATCATGCATATCATCATGCATATCATATATCATATCATGGGTGATCATCATATCACATCGCATATCATCATCATCATCATCATCATCATGCATATCATCATGTATATCATATATCATGGGTTCATTTTTCATCTTTTATCTTTAAGTTTGATCACCACATCACTCACTTCTCATATCATCAATTTCATCATCCCTTCGGGCAAAGACCTCCGACAGGGTTCCCAGCATTCCAGCCATCCCATGGCCACCGGGCTTCTGGCCCCCCACATTCCGGGCATCTCGCATCTCAACTAGCATCACGAGGCATTCCCTTCGGGCAGAAACCTCCGACAGGGCTTTCGGCCTTTACCCTTCTAGCTAGGCATCCTGCACCCACACCCTGGCATCGCGAGGCATTCCCTTCGGGCAGAAACGTCCGACAGGGCTTCCGGCCCCCCACATTCCGGGCATCCTGAATCTCCTAGGGAATCTCTGGAATTACGCCACTAGGCCACCAAACATCATCATCCACCACAACCTCTTACTCACATATCATTTTCCACATTCACCATCATTTTAATCTTATTATTACATGGCATATGATTCACAAATGCATCACAATTTATGATCATACATACACCAATGTCATATAACAATGCATAACAAATTCAATGAAGTTCATGGCCAATAAAATAATCCCTTATTATTTTATTATTATTTTATTATTATTTTATTATATTATTATATTTATTTATTTTCATAAATAAATATTAAATTTAATATCTATGATTTTCCCAAAATCATAATATTCAAACAATCACTAAAAAAATCAATAGGATCACAATTTCATACAAAATTCATGGCCAAATTGAATTTATCATAATTTCACAATTTCCACAAAATAGCACATGATATTCGGATAATGACCGGAATTGCACAGTTTCCAAATAAATTCGATTAAAATACTCATATGGCCTTCAAAAATTACGAAATTTTGCAGGGTGATAGCTAACACATTTTTGTACACTTTTTATGAAGAACTCCAAGCCAAATTCTTTTTAGATTAATTTATACAACCCCACGAAACCTCTGGAACCACTACCGAGTCGTCCAGAACACACATCTCCGAAATTTTTATATTTCACCCATCTATTCTCTTTCGTTTCCTCTGAAATTTTAGTATGTTATGTAACAAGGTGTCCTTTACAAGTTTCATGAAGATATCGAGGTCAAATAACCAAAGTATGGTCACCATTTAAGTCCATGAAGTCTCGGGTGTCTCGGAATACTTCACCAGAACCATCGTTTCCATGATCTAGCCGATTCACCAAGCTATACTTGTTCTTTTTGCTTCAAATTTGAGTATGTTGTAGTTTAAGGTGTTACCTACAACTTTCATGAAGACATATAAGTCAAATATTCAACATAAACTAATATGCAAACAATAATCTAGCAAGAGGTCAGTGGAAACTTCACAGATTTAGGGTCTCCGTATAATAGAACTTTAACCCCTCATATCTCCATAATTTTCCACGAAATTTCAGTATGTTATAGTACAAGAAGTTAGCTACAACTTTCATGAGGACATCGAAGCCAAAATCAAGCTCCAAACACCCATGCAAGCTCAAACAAGCTACTGACTCCAACAAACCGAACAAGAACAGTCACAAGGTTTGAAAATAACCAACTCTTACCTCGGTTTTTCGCACAAATCACACCTAAAATCGAACATGCAACCAACAAAACAAACATGCAAGAGAAGTTAAGGACTCCACTTGCCTCTAAGATGGACAAACGACGACGAATGGCGGCGGGACACAGCGATCGGACGGCGAACGAACGGCGGCACCCCTCGGCTCCGCCTCCTTCCCCTCTCGGTTTCTCCCTTTCTCTCGAACACTCTCTCTCTCTCTCACCCTCTCTCGACCGAATGAACAAAGAACCGGCCACTCTCTCTCTTCTCATCCCTTTTATACTCCCCTAATACCATGATTAGCAATCATGAGATTGCCTACAAACCCACCAATGCATGCTCTTGCCATTTGCCACTTGTCACATTGGGTTTACTTTTTAAATTTGATTTGGGCTTGGGCTTAGGCCCATCCGGCCACTCCCCTTGGGCTGGTCGAATCCTCTTCTTGGGCTCTAATGGGCCGACTAGCTTGGCCCACCAAGCTTTAGGCCAATGGGTTCAAGGCCCATTCGAATTTTAACCCTCTTTTTCCCTTTTTTTTTTTGAAATTCCTTCTATAAATATTTCTAAATTTAAATTTTCAATCTTGGCCAAGGTCTTAGGATATTTTTGCTCATTGAAATTTAAATCATATGGCCAAGCATAGATTATTAATCTTATTAAATTTAAATTTCCACAATCACAAGCACAAATCATCAAATTAAAAGACTAATGGCTAAAACATAAGCCATGGAAATTCTATCACCTAATTAAAGACTTTAACACACCTTATGGCTTGGCTTTGAATTTCTGGGATGCCACATCGGATCCTTAATCTTCGAATCAATCTTGATCAATCAAAGCATTCCGTTATGTCATATCCAGCCAAGAGATCTTCTCCAGTCGATAAGGTCATATCCTTAATGAAAAATCCAGTTCTGGATAGCCTTTCTTCAACGGATTAGAGACTGTCAATGAGGATAGACTTTGAGTCTTGAGTCTGGCTGTCCGGAGGTCTTCGGACTTTAAATAAAAGAGTCTGCAAACCTTCAGACTAGACTGATGGAAATGTTTTGTCAGCTTCAAAACACTTCAAGAAGATTTCTCCAACAATCTCCCCCTTTTTGATGGTGACAAAACTTTCCTGCAGATTTGGATAACTTTGACCTGCAAAACATTTCTCAAACACATATACATATCTTATAGAGATAAATGGCTAAATGAATAACACTAGAATCTGCAACCACAGAAAATAGGTTAGTCTAGTATGCGATAAAGCCATCCATAAGATATCAATAGTAGTTAATATAAGCAGTCAAGTCCAAGTCAAGTTCAGTTCTCATCCAGACACAAAAATAAAGTCAAACAGAGTTAAACATTAAAACAATCCAATCCAAACAATTAAAAGCCAAAGTTTCAAATCTTGCATCTCTCCCCCTTTTTGTCAGCATTAAAAAGGTTAAGTTGAAAATGGAATAAAGTCAAGATTGCTTGGGAACGCGAACAAGCTGGAAATCTCCCATAGAATGAACGATGCCTTCCAGCCTTTTCAAGTCTTCTTTCAGTTGTGCAACCTCCTCACCCTTGGCATTGGCCTGAATCTGAACAGAGAGGGCTTGGATCTGATCATTCAATGAACCCGAAGAAGCTTGACCTGCATTCTGCAAGTTTTGAACCTTACATCCCACAGCATAAATTTGACCTTGCATCTCCAAGAGAATATCCATAATTCTGCGAAAATTTGCTGCATTATCAGTCTGAGTACTTGCTTCGGCACGATCTGATGGAGTAAATGCAGACGATGGTAGATCAGCATAATCACGCAGATTTGGCGATGAAATATCATGACCTTCCTCAGGAAATTGAGAGGCATAAATGTCCTCTGGATTTGCTAGAGAGCGACTGACTCCCTCACATATAGCAGGATATGAGGACTTTCCTCTTTTCTCTTGATCTCCCCCTGTTTTCATGCCTTCAAGTGGAGAAGAGTGTCCCTCAGGTTCTCCTTCTTCTTGATCTCTTTTCTCTTCTTCTTCTTTCTCAACTCTTTCCTTCTCAGCATCTCTTTCTTCTTCTCCCTTCTCCTTTGCTTCTTTCTCCTCTGCTTCTTTCATCCTTTGTTCTGATTCTTTCTCTGGAATAGAACGACTTAGATTCTTCAAAGCCATTGCAGAAATGGTGATGTTTTCCTCATCATCTTCATCTTCAACGATGAGAGCTCTTCTTTTCTTGGATGAAGCAACCAAGGGCTCCTTCCCTTTCCTTTTTGATGAAGAAGAGGTTTGATGAGTTTTGATTACAGTCTTCTCCTTGAATTTCTCCAACGCCTTGCTTAGTTCCTTCAGACGCATTTTGGTCACCATTTTCAGTCCTACCACCATATGATCGCATGATCGAGCACAAAGAATTTACGGAGGCTGAATATTCAGATGTCTGAATAACTTCGTCACAAGACCTGGATAAAGAAGTTGACCTCTGTCCTTCACCACTGCTTTATACATATGGAACATAACAGTGTGAGGAAGAGAAAACCTTTTCCCAGTGATGATGGCATACATCAGCTTTCCCTCTGAACTTGAAACATCAGTTTTGGAAGTTGATTTCGGTATGAGGCAATTGATCACAATCTTGTGAAGCAAAATGTTGAACGCACTCATCCTTAAGTAGGAAATCTTTTCCTCTGTTCTCCTGTCCTTAACAAGTTCCAATGTAGCACGAGCAATAGAAACTTTGATCGGTTGATATCTTCCTCTCTCAACCCCTAACACATCTGCCAGCATATCCATATCCATTACAAAGTCTTGATCTTTGACATTGAAAGAGAATCTATTCGCATCCAGAAAACTAAGATTCGAATAGAAATAAGCAGTTAATTCAGCATAAGCTTTTGTGGTGTCAGAACAGAACTTTTCAAGTTGAAGATAACCGAACTTTTCCCTCAAGTTCACATTCACAGCATCTAGAAAATCAAAATCCACACTCCTAGGGTTTATCACCCCACGCTTCAGCAATTTTGAGTATAGATCCTTCGGTTCCTTCGATCTGAACAACTCTCCCATTTTTCCTCGATTGTCCACTGCAACACCCATTCTCGGTTGAAATTGGTTGTACAATTTGTCATCATCATTCCCATCTATAGGATTAACTCCCCAATCATGAGGATCACTTGGGATATTCGCAAGGGTTTCTTCTGCCACCCCTTTACGAGCAATTCCCAAACTTTCCATTTTTCGCAAAAAGATATATTCATTTCCATATCCTTTTTCCTTAAGAAAATCATCGACATAGTTCAACGGAGTACCAGTCCCTTTTAAAGCACGATACAGCTTATAAATAAAAGCGGGCTTTTGAACTCTTACAGGATCTGCATCCTCAATGATTTCTTCCTCTTGTTGATGATCAACACCTTGAGGACTAGATGGAGGAGAATGACGCTGCTGAGAATGTTGTGGGCTCTGCTACTGATTTGGAGACACTTATTCTTCGGTGAGATCGAAGTGCGTAGGTCCCTCACTCATTCGCCGTGGTCCCCTGCTTGCGATTCTCGAAGACTTTCTTGAAGACGACATCTTTCTCAGTTTTTTGGAAGATTCCTTGCTTGACTTTCCCAAGAAAGATGACAACTTTTTCGAAGATTAAACAAGGGAAGAAAACAGGAATGGAAGATCGATGCTTTCTTAGGGTTTTTTGAGAGTAAAGCGAAGAAGAATCAACAATGCATAATCGGTTAAAAAGAGAGATATACGAATCATCATAAAGGAAAATAAAAATATGCCTTTTCGAAATAACTGCCTTTTCGAAATAACTGCCTTTTTCGCGAAAATAGTCATTTCAAAAAATAACTTCTTTTTCGAAAAGGAAACGTTGCAATAATTACGTCGATTAAAGATATCAAAAATAAAACACACGGTTGATGATCGTACCTTTTCAAGATGAGATTTGAGAGAGAGAGAGAACAAATAAAATAAGGTCTTGTATGTCTGAGTCTGAGAGTCTCTAGACTTTGATTTCCTCATACCTCAAAATGTTGAGTCTGGAACGGATGGTTTCAAATTGATTTTTCTCCAAAGGCTTTGTGAATATATCCACCAGTTGATTCTTTGAATCAACAAATTGAATTGAAACTTCTCCATTTTGAACATGATCTCTAATGAAGTGATGTCGAATCTCTATATGCTTTGCTCTTGAGTGAAGAATTGGATTTTTGGTAAGATTGATTGCACTGGTGTTGTCGCAATTAATCTCCGTGCATGAATCTTCAATTCCAAAGTCTCTTAGCTGTTGTTTTATCCACTGAATTTGTGAACAACAACTTCCGAGAGCTACATACTCTGCTTCTGCTATAGAGAGAGCTACTGTACTCTGCTTCCTTAAAAACCAAGACACTGTCCTGCCTCCAAGTAGTTGACAGGTACCCGAGGTGCTCTTTCTATCAACTCTGCATCCGGCAAGGTCTGCGTCTGAGTATCCAAGAAGAGTAAAGTCTCCCCTTTTTGGATACCAGAGACCAAAGCTTGAAGTTGATGAAATATATTTGATAATATGCTTTGCAGCATTTAAATGAGATTCTTTAGGGTCTGCTTGAAATCTGGCACAAATGCAAACACTAAACAAAATGTCAGGTTTAGAAGCAGTAAGATGAAGAAGTGAACCGATGATACTCATGTATAACTTTTGGTCGACTTTCTTTCCTCCTTCATCTTTGTCTATCTTCAAGGAACTTGACATTGGTATATCAGCCTTTTTGCAATTGTCCAGTCCAAACTTTTTGACAAGATCATTTGCATACTTTTCTTGATGAATAAAAGTTCCTTCCTTCAGTTGTTTTACTTGAAACCCAAGAAAGAAGGTTAACTCACCCATCATGCTCATTTCAAATTCATCCTGCATAGTCTTAGAGAATTTCTTGCACAGACTTTCATTAGAGGATCCAAAGATAATATCATCAACATATATTTGAACAAGCAGAAAACTTTTGCTTTCTCTTTTAATAAAAAGAGTAGTGTCTACTTTACCTTTAACAAACCCATTTTGAATTAAAAACTTACTTAGTCTGTCGTACCAAGCTCGAGGTGCTTGTTTTAATCCATATAAGGCCTTTTTGAGTCTGAATACTAAGTCTGGTTTCCTTGGGTCTTCAAACCCAGGTGGTTGTTCCACATAAACTTCCTCATGGATGAATCCATTTAGGAAGGCACTTTTGACATCCATTTGGAATAACCTGAAATTCTTATGACAAGTAAATGCAAGTAATAAATGAATTGCTTCTAACCTTACTACCGGTGCGTAAGTCTCGTCATATTCGATCCCTTCTTCTTGCATGTATCCCTTGGCCACGAGTCTTGCCTTGTTTCTTATGACTTTTCCTTTCTCGTCCATCTTGTTCCTGAAAACCCATTTAGCTCCAACAATTGATTTACCTTTTGGTTTAGGAGTCAACTCCCAGACATCATTAATTATGAATTGTCTGAGTTCTTCTTTCATATCTTCAATCCAGCTTTCATCGGATAAAGCTTCATCTATGCTTTTGGGTTCTATTTCAGAAATAAGAGCCACAGCACTAGACTCTTCGCGCCTTTTGGATCTTGTGTGAATTCCTTCATTGATGTCGCCAATAATAAGATCTTTGGGATGACCTGGACTTATGTTTCCGATTCTTTGGTTAATTTGTCGATTGATGGTCACTTCCTTCACTTGAATCTTAACAATCACTTGTTGTTGGTCCTTCAAAGTCTCGAGCTACTTCTTAAGATTTAGACTTTGTAGAGTCTGGAGTAGGTTCATTCTCTTCAAGATGAGTCTGAATAGATTCATTTTGTATAGAATCTTGGAATTTGACATTCATTGATTCTTCCACAGTTTGAGTCTTCTTGTTGTAGACTGTGTACGCTTTGCTTGTGGTTGAATATCCAAGGAAGATGCCTTCATCTGACTTTTCTTCAAACTTACCAACTCGACCATTTGCATTTTTCAGTATGAAACATTTGCATCCGAATACATGAAAATATGAAACGATAGGCTTCTTTTCTTTGAATAGTTCATAGGGGGTTTTTTCAAGAATAAGCCTTAGAAAAACTCTATTAATAATATAACATGATGTTGAAACTGCTTTAGCCCAAAATCGTGAAGAGATATTACTTTCAATTAAAAGACTTCTAGCCATTTCTTGAAGAGACCTATTCTTCCTTTCCACAACTCCGTTTTGCTCTAGAGTATATGGAGAGGAGAACAAGTGCCGAAAGCCAGATTCATCACAAAATTTCGTAAAATCTTGATTTTCAAATTCACCTCCATGGTCTATTTTTATACTTGAAATAACATACCCCTTTTTATTTTGAACGTTCTTAGCAAATTTTTCAAAGTAAGAGAAGGTTTCAGACTTACTTGCCAAGAAATATACCCAAGTAAATCGTGAGTAGTCATCCACAATTACTAGGTAATATTTCTTACCTCTAATGCTCTGTGTTCTGGTTGGTCCAAAGAGATCCATATGCAAAAGCTGCAGTACACAGTCAGTGGAAACTTGATTTAGTGGTTTAAAGGAATTTCTTACATGTTTTCCCAATATACATGGTGTATATAGATCAGTCTTTGGGTATGATAAATTGGGTAGACCACGAACAAGCTTCTTTGCTGAGATTTTGGCTATCTGCTTCATGTTAATATGCCCAAGCTTTTTGTGCCATAAGCTTGCTTCGTCTTGGATTGAGATTAGACATTGCGATTCATCTAGTTTCACGTCCAAGAGGTAGATATTTCCATGTCTTCGACCCATAAATGACTTAGTAAAGTCTTTACTGGTTCTTGAACAAATACCCTCTTAGAAGTAGATTCTGAAACCGGCATCACACAACTGACTGACACTGAGCAGATTGTAGTTGAGCCCTTCAACTAAAGAAACATTGCTTATTGTGAGGTTCCCAATCTTTACAGTTCCAAATCCCACAATTTTTCCTTTACTGTTTCCTCCAAATGAGACTTTTCCACCATTCACTTGAACAAGCTTTATGAAGCAATTTGAATCTCCTGTCATATGTCTTAAGCATCCACTATCCATATACCATTTTACCTTTTTCTTGATAGTGACTTGCATTTAAAAAGAGACTCAAACTTTCTTTGGTACCCATATTTTCTTGGGTCCATTTGAGTTAGTATGATATGCGGTTTTTGCCCAAACTTTATTGACAGGTTTCCAAACCATAGGACATTCTTTTTCAAAATAATCTACACTATTGCACCTTGAATATCTTAGAGCATTGCAACCTACTGGTTTTACAAAGATTCTTTTAAAATGATTTTTATAGGCATCTCTTGTGGGTCTTTGCTTAATTCTTTCTTTCACTTTTGGAAAATCAATTAAAGGAATGGTTTCAGCAGTCATTCCCAAACCAGATTTATTGAAATAAGGTCTTTGAACGTGAAAGTATTTTTTCCAAGTTTTCAGATCCTAAAGAAAATCTTTTGGAAATATTTGAGATATCATTTTTCAAGAATGCATTTTCTTTTAAAAGATTATCTTCACTTTCTTTAAGAGAAGAAACATTATTGTCTAAGCATTTCACTTTTTCTTCCAAAACATTTTCTTGTTGTTTTAGAGCAGAATTTTCCTTTTTGAGTTGAAAATTCTTTTAAGAGAAGTCTTAAGACTAAAACACAATTCATCAATGTATTTTGAAACTTTAATAGGGATTTTGAAGTTACTAACCTCAAATTCACTTTCTGAATCTGAATCTGTCTCGGAGTTCGAATCTGAATCCGATTGTGCCATTAGACATACATTGACATAATCTTCATCACTATCTTCGAACTTTAGATCACTCCATGCTTCTACTTTAAGAGCTTTTCGATACTTTTCAGTTTTTCCTTTCTTCTTCCTCAGAAGAGGACAGTTAGGTCTGATGTGTCACTTTTTCTTACATTCAAAGCAGACTACATCTTTGTTTGATTCATCATCTTCAGCAGACTTGGTCTGTTGCTTTTGAAAACTTTGTTTCTTTGAATTGAATCTTCTTCCTTTTCTGTTCAGTTTTATGAATCTTCTTATCATGAGAGCAAGCTCCTCATCATCCATACCGTCTTCAAAATCTGTTACATCAGAATCATCATTAGATTTTAATGCAATGGATTTCTTACCTTTAGGATCTTCGTCTTTATTTATTCATTCCACTTCATAAGACTGAAGAGTCCCTACCAACTCATCAACAGACAGTGGCATGATTCTTTGGGTCTCTCTGATTGAGGTCTTTATGTGATTCCAATTCTTGGAGAGCCCACGCTGTAGCTTGTTTACTTTCATGGGATCAGAAATTGGTTGACCTTGATTTTCAAGATCATTCACGATTTCTGTAAAACGACTAAACATGTCAGTTATAGATTCTCCCGATTTCATTCTAAAAGCTTCGTATTGACCGAGGAGAATGTTGATTCTAGTCTCTTTCACTCGATCGGTTCCTTCATAGGTAATATATAATCTATCCCAGACTTTTTTAGCTGTAACACAAGAAGATATTCTGTTATATTCAATAGGTGATAAAGCGCAATATAAAGAATAAATTGCTTTTCCATCAAGAGCTTGTCTCTTGATTATCTCTTCCTGAGTCATTTCGCTAGACTCAACAGTATCTTTTCCTCTTTCTAAGACAGGTGCAGCTTTAGGAATGATTCCTTTTTCTACATCGTCCCATTCCAAAGGATCATTTGATGTTAGGAACGTCTTCATCTTGTTTTTCAATATGTTGTATTCCTTTCCATCAAAGTAAGGCAGTCTGGTATTGCTTTGCCCTTCTACCAGCCCTGGAGCCAACATACTAGCCATGGATCTTTAACTCTGAAGTAAAACACTTCAAACAAAGTGAGTACACGAGCTCTGATACCAATTGAGATAGCTAGTATAAGCACCTAGAGGGGGTGAATAGGTGCACAAATAATTTCTCGAGATACGGAAGCGATTATAGGCAAATGATAGAAAAGGAGTTCTCTTTTGATTAACAAAATGAAGTACGATCAAAGTAAAGTAAAGAGTAGGGAAGAGAAAATTGAACACAAGGTTTATAGTGGTTCGGCTTATTCCAAGCCTACGTCCACTCTTCCGCACTGACAGCCCACCGGCTGGATTTCACTATGAACAAAAGAGAAGTTACAGCACAGCTTTTCCTTGATTCCACAGTGTAGATGTTCTACCACAATTCCTCAAGGTTTCTCACAAATATAGACTCTCCTTTGCGTACAAGATTTCGCTCAAAGGAATTGACTAAACAACAAGGAGCTTCAGACTTTGGAATTCTTCTATCGCGCACACCTCGAACAACTTAGAACGTCTTCCTTATATACTCCTTCATTCCATCATACCCGTTGGCACTTACCAAAGGAATTCCTCCAATCTACCCGTTGGACGGAATCAATTAGGAAGATCATTCGAGCTATTAAAGGAACATGTCGATAGCCCATCAATCCTATTTGCCCATACAATCAGGATCTCGGTTTCCATAAGTAGAATCTTCCAAGAATATTTTGCCAATCATTGGATCCTTAATCTTCGAATCAATCTCGATCAATCAACGCATTCCGTTATGTCATATCCAGCCAAGAGATCTTCTCCAGTCGATAAGGTCATATCCTTAATGAAACATCCAGTTCTGGATAGCCTTTCTTCAACGGATTAGAGACTGTCAATGAGGATATACTTTGAGTCTTGAGTCTGGCTGTCCGGAGGTCTTTAGACTTTAAATAGCAGAGTCTGCAAACCTTCAGACTAGACTGATGGAAACATTTTGTCAGCTTCAAAACACTTCAAGAAGATTTCTCCAACAATTTGAACCAACATTTGTTGTATCCTTGTCTAGTGACTCGGAGAAGACAAGGAGTGGAAATGCAGGAGAAGGAAAAGGAAAACATCACTTGGGTGCTGAAGCTAAACAAAAACAAGAAGAAGAATTCATTTATCCACCTGAAGGCATAGAAACAGGAGGAGCTACTGACAAAAGAGGTACTTCTTCACCTGTTTTTACTAGTGATGTTAGTAGATCTCCAGCAGATCTAAAGGATGTGTATGCCTCTCACTATCCTGAAGTAAACATTGAGGCATCCACTCCTAGTCATGGTGATCGAACTGCAGAAGATCCCTCAAATCTCAAGACTCTTGGAACTGATTCGGCTGGACCTAGTGCTACACCAGAACCAACAGCAGACTTTCCAAGATTGCTGGATATCCTTTTGGATTTGAAGAGACAGCAATATGGTTTAGAGTTTGAGATAAAGGACTTCAAGAAAGCCTTCACGTCCACTTCAGTTTCTTTGTAAGAACAACTACAAGCCTTGAAGATTCAAATGCAAGATACTGTCAAGGGTGAAGATTTGGAGCAACTAAAGGAGACTCTCAGGAAGCTTAAGGAGACAGTCAAATCAATGGGGGAATTCCAGCTCGTTCGGATCCCAAAATAGCCATGATTTTTACCCAACTCTTTTTATTCATTTTCCACTTTTTGCTGTTGACAAAAAGGGGGAGAATTTGTGCAGATTTGACCTACTTATCTTTTTGGGTACTTTTTGGTTGGTTTGATTGATTTTGATGACCTTTTTATTATTTTGTTTTGGACTTTGATGACTTTGGACCTTTGACTGCTATTTTGATTTGAATCTTTTGGTGCTTGCAGTAACTAAGCTTATGATATTGATTATGGTTGGATAGTTATCTTATCTTCCAGGATTAACATGTTTTCTATGGTTGCAAAATCAATGCTATCCAGGACCTAATCAACTTATTTTTATAAGATATCATGTGTTGCTTAAGTGTTGTTTTGTAGGTCAAAAGTTTTTAAATCTGCAGGAAAGTTTTGTCACCATAAAAAAGGGAGAGATTGTTGGAGAAAACTCCTTTATTGTTTTGAAGTTGACAAAACGTTTCCAAAAGTCTAGTTTGAAGATTTCCAGACTCAAGTGTTATATTCTAAAGAAGTCCAAACTCTACCGCCAAAGTCTGAAGACCGCTAGACTCAAGATTCAAAGTCTATCTACATTGAAAGCTTCCAAACTGAAGAATGAAGACTTATCATATGATGGATTATCTTCAAGGATTCGATTCGTATGGTTTTTGGAAGACCTTATGGCTGGATATAGCATCTACTTGATTGATTATTCTTATTGGAATCTACTCCGATATGAAGATCTTTTGAAAAGCGAGCAAACTTGGAAGGTTCTATATATGGAAACCAAAGATCCTGATTATATGGGCAAACAAGATTGATGAGCTCTCATCACAAATCATTCAACGACTCGAGATCACCTTAATTGATTTTATCCAACGGGTAGATTGGAAGAATTCCTTTGGAAAGTGTCAACGGTCGTGAAAGCATGAAGGAATATTTAAGGCGGACTCTCCAGTTGTTCAAAATAGTGCGTGAAAGAAGAATTTCAAAGTCTGAGTCTATATAGTTCCTTGCTCTTTCACTCATCGAGCTCAAAAGTTGTATGCAAAAAAGAGAAATACATAGTGAGACTTTGTGAGAGACCAATAGATACTCTTCACTGAGAAAGTCGAAGATCACAAGTTGTAAAATCTCTTTTGATTCATAGTGGAATTAGCCAGTGGGCTGTTAGCGTGGGAGAGTGGGCGTAGGCTTGGTCTAACCCGAATCACTATAAACCTTGTGTTCAAATTCTCTTTCCTTAACTCCTTACTTTTATTCGTTGCTTTATATAATTGCTTAAAGCTGATTACATCCTTAGTCTATTATCTTCAAAATGCAATTTACTTTTAGTAAGTCTTGCAAGAAAATTTTAATTACACCTATTCACCCCCTCTAGGTGTACATACCAGCCCTTTCAAAATGTCCCCATAAAAAATGAGGCACCAAGCCTCCTACACATTGGGAACCAATGTGTCTACCCTTTATTGGACCCATACAATGGTATTATACTTCCAATAAGTGACGTCCTCTTCTAAGTCTATTATATCTGTCACGGTAGTGACCATATCAATCGGAAGATCGGGATGGACAAGCAGTAGGGTTAGTTGACCCATCCCACACCTGAAATGGTGAAAACAACAAAAGTGAATCGATGACTCAGTAAGTAGAAATATTTAATTCTCCTATAGGAGGACGTCTCATCATCGATCCTCAAATACAAGATCACCACCTACTTGTCGATGGCAAATCAATAGCAAGGTTCATGCCTTGCCTTACTTATGCATTGCTCTCAACCAACTATATTCTTTCAAGCATCAAAGACAAGGAGTTAGTGCATAACAATAAGCCCTCCAAAAATTTATGGTTTATGATCATTCTAGTCACTAAGAAAGATGCGTGTATCACATAAAACTCATTCAAGCACTAAGTGACTTGATGCAAACAAATGCTCAAATTGATTCAATGACTCAACAATACGTATAAAACAAACCCAGCTTTTGTAAGCCTCAATTCTAGTATCGATGCAAGCATCAATTCAAGTATCACACATGCATCGGTTATGTGGACTTCCAGTTTATTTCAATCAGTTCAGTTAGTTGAAATCCATTGACTCTTCCGGTGTCAACCAGGCATTGGTCCCCCCCAGGCAACCGACATAGTCCAGATCTCATTATTAGGATGGCATCCAGCACGACCCCCAGGCATCGACCTCACCCGGGCCGGCATCGTCCACAATCTCAATTTTGGGACGTTATCTGGGGCTTTACCCTAGGCAACGACCTGGCATACTCCAGTGTCGGCAGTAAAAGTCTATTGTGTGTCCATGCGTTCAAGCATGAATCAATCCATTTGTCATCTTGAATAATTAGCCGAATGAAAGGCTTGAAGGCGTGCCATACAAAGTGAATCAATGACTTTTGTGCCCTATTAAACTAGACTTATGCCAAATGCAATTCAAGCTTGTGTTCTTGACTTGGAATTGTTCGCTTTGGCTTCAGCATCGACTCAATGCTTGTCCCAAGTAACAACACACTTCAATGTTGTCTCGAGATCAAGTGTAAGCCATGCACCCACCTCAGCAGACATCCAATTTGCCAAGACCTTTCCTCGCCATTTGGGTGTGCTTGACACCCACGCAAGCCATGATTTACTTGATGCAAAGACAAGTAATTGTAAACACGCAACAAGCACAACATACAAGCAAACACAAGCAAGCGATGACAAGATCCTAAATCAATACGCGTAGCACCTTGCCCTATCGAAGAGTTGGGAAAGTCTACTTACTACTTTTGAACCTAGCTCCAAGATGCTCCTTTGATGACTGGACAATTCTTAAGGTGGCTTGGTGAGGAAGACGTGAAAGAGATGAGAGAAAGGGAAAGGAAAAAAGAGAATGGCTAAGCCTTAAAATGTGAGGATGCCTTCTTCTATTTATAAGCCTCTTCCTCTTAGATTTTTATGTAAAACTCATTATTATGCCTAAATGACGAGTTGGCCTACCTATCTTCTTGAGTTGGGGCCTAGGTCCTTTGATGTTGGTTTGTGATTGGTTCACCTATTGACTTGTTTTCCAAGGCTCATTTTTAGTTCATTATTGCCTATAGTGCCTAAGGAGACACATAAGCCTTTTGATTCATCATGTCCTCTTCTAATTGGCTAGTTCTTGACTTGTTTACCAAGGCTATAATCTAGGGCCATCATACCCTAAGATTTACCTAAGATTCTAGAGGACACCTAAGTTGATGATTCATCATGATCATTAATGAACTAATGTCCAAAATCAGTAAATGAGGCCTAGATATTTTTGCCGAGCTACTTAAGAAGTAAGTATTCTTCTTCTCTCTTGATGCGGCCATGTGGCACTTAAATGGATAGGGGTGGACTGAGTCAAAAAGCTATGAAAGATTCTAGAACTCCAATCAAATCTTGACATTTGTCCAGGGACTTGTCCCCGCATTAATTAATTTGTGTTAAAAAAATTCATTCAAGGCATTCATAAGACTAATATAGGGTGCCACTATGATATCCGGATTTCGCCGGACCTCGAATACGTAACGGTCCGTGACGGGTCAACGAGCTTGTCGTTGGACTACATTGTCAGCACCACATACGGCCATCATTTCGTCACCACCCTGCCGTACCAAGACATCACATATCGTCATGTTCTCGCGATAGCATCTCATCTAGAAATTTCTTTACATAACGCCACTAGCGAGACCAACATCTTTTGCATGTGTACCTTGCCAAGCGAGCTTTTCATGCACGCGGAGACGTCGACTTCCGAAATTTCAGCCCCGTACCCCATGCATTTCCATGCAATAAGAGAAGATTTCGGACATCAAATTTGCAGTCACATTCCTTTCTCTGAGCTAGTTACCAAGAGGGAGATAATGACCAGTCATGAAGGACACACGCATAGGAATGTATCCGTCCAAGCTGCCCATTTCCTCATACACATGAAGACCATTGACCCCGGACTCTCCATGCACGTTTCCTTCTTTTTGTTGATCAGCAAACGGAGGAGTTGGCCATGCAAAACCATGCAACAATCAAAGTCGGTTCTCCACAATTGAACGGCAAAAGGGAATGAAGACTTGATCAAGGTGTGGTCAACCACAGCCACGTCTTCTCTCTCTCATTTGGTGGCTGGCCAGCGTAGGCCCACGCAAGCAAGGAGACACGTCTTTACATGAGAAATGCAAAGTGTCCCTTGTATGAGCTGCTCCCTTTGAGCTGTTGCGTTCCTTGCTGCCACTAAGACTCCCTTTTGTTAACTTGAGTTGTCAACCGGAGGGAGGCCATTTCTTCCTCTCTCTCTCGGCAGTCTGGATCTCCTTTGTCCAGCGAGATCTTCAATAGGTTAATTTAGGAATTCTCCCACCCTCTCGTTTGCGCCTTGCTACAGATGACCACACCCCGCACCATCGGCCACCTCACCGTCCCGCTCGCATCTCGCCACCAGCCATCGACACCTCTGCTCAGCCTCACCATCATCCCTCAGCCACTGCCGACCAGGGGAAGCCACAGCTCGCAGCTCGCTAGCAGCTTAGCCGAGCATCGTCGTTGCCACTTCACCCGGCCACGACTGTGCTCACTGCTCTTATTTCGAGGACCCAAGGCAAGTGGTTGTTTTGTCGAGCTATATTGTATATGGACACCCTACTCGCTTGTCCGGTTTAGGATTGGTTAGAGTCCGAGTCCGAATACGGTATGTTACTCGGATTATGTTTGTCTGATTGTCAATTGGGATTTGGATCAGGTGACAGGCGTGTATGAGCTGATGGATGTGGGGTGACCCTTATCATTTGCATGCTGGTGAAGCAGACACTGACCTTCGGCTAGATGGATGGAACTAGCATCGATCGATACTTTTGTAAGCGGTTCGATCTGAGTGTCTTGCTACGTAAGCTTGAGATGATGCAAAGTCTAGGTGAGTTGAGTCGAAGGCATGGTTGAAGGGCCTTGTGATGCGTGTGACGATCGTCGACACAGTTGGTACTAGTTCGGCTGTAGATCCATGAATCTAGATGACGGTAGCATGGGTTATACCAACCTTCTTAGGGTCAAGTCATTGAAGGTTAGTCCAGTTTTGTCGTTGTTATGCTTGGGTTTAGAGTTAATTGAGTGAGAGTTCAAACATTACGACTGGTTGACGTCTCTTGACTTAGAATTCAGGTTAGACGTGCATGATGACTTTAATAAAACCTGTTAGGTGCCATGTCGATTCCCTGTGACAACGATGCCCCAGGTGTCGGGTTGCGCGAAGGGTCATGATGGCGATGCCTCTGGATGCCTGGGGACCGGTGAGCCCCGGAGGTGCCTCGGGAGTCAGGATGCTTGTAAGTGTGACGTAACACGTGTGAATGCTAGTAAGATCACCTAGAGGGGGGTGAATAGGTGTAAAAAATAAATTGAGTTACGATCAAAGTAAAAGAGTGTAGAGAAGAGAATAAGAACACAGAGTTTATAGTGGTTCGGCTTAATCCAAGCCTACGTCCACTCTTCCGCACTGATAGCCCACCGGCTAGATTTTACTATGAAACAAAAGAGTTGTTACAGTAAGGCTCTTCATTGATTCCACAGTGTAAAGACTCTACTACACTTCCTTAAAGTCTCACAAAGATATAAACTCTCTTTTGAGTACAAGATTTCACTCAACAATTGAATTGACTAAGAACAAGGAGCTTCAAACTTTGGAATTCTTCTATCGTGCACACTCCGTTTTGGATAAGCTTTCTTCGACGGTCTAGAAATTGTCATTAAGGATAAACTTTAGGTCTTGAGTCTAGCAGTCCGGAGGTCTTCATACTTTCATGGAAGAGTCTGCAAGTCTTCAGACTAGACTGATAGAAACGTTTGTCAACTTCAAAACACTCAAGGAAGTTTTCTCCAACAATCTCCCCCTTTTGATGGTGACAAAAATTTTCTGTAGATTTGGATAACTTTGACCTGCAAAACATGACTCAAGCAAACATGGATATCTCATAAAAGATAAATGGCTTAGTAAAAATAACATTAGAGTCTGCATCCACAGAAAGTAGGTTAGTTCTGTAAATAAGCAAAGCCATGAGATATCAATAGTGCTTAAGATAAACAAATGTTTAAATAGTCAAATCCAAATCCAATCCAAATCTAAATAGCCAAACACAAAAGTCAAGTCAATCAAACATAATCAACACAAAAGTCAAGAGTTCAAAGTCAAATCTGCACCACATCTCTCCCCCTTTTTCTCAGCATTAAAAAGGTAGAGATGAAAAGAGAATGGATTTTAAGATTACTTAGGAACACAAACAAGCTGAAAATCTCCCATTGACTGGACAATCCCTTCCATCTTTTTCAAATCCTCCTTCCGTTGAGCCACATCTTCACCCTTAGCATTTGCTTGAACTTGAATAGCAAGGGCATGGAGTTGATCATGCAAAGAAACTGAAGAGGTTTGACCTGCATTTTGCAAGTTCTGTACTTCGCATCCCAGAGCATAAATTTGGCCTCGCATCTCCAAGAGAACATCAAGCACTCTGCGAAAATCTGTTGAATTGTCAGGCCGAGTACTGGCTTCTAGTTGATCATACGGTGTATTGGTAGATGATGGCAAATCAGCATGGTCTCGCAGATTGGGAGGTATAGATGTCCTCTGGATCTGCTGGAGAACGACTTACTCCTTCATTGGTGGCAGCAAATGAGGACGTACCCCTTTTCTCAGGATCTCCACCCATTTCAATGCCTTCAGGTGGAGAAAAATATTCCTCATGCTCTAATTCTGCTTGTTCTCCTATGCCCTCTTCTTCTTCCTCAATCCTTTCCTCCTCTTATTCTTTCTCTAATTCTTCTCTTTCTCCAGTCCTCTATTCTATCTCATCTTTGTCTTGTTCCCGTCTCTCTGTTGTCTCTGGAATAGCACGACTCAAGTTCTTCAATGCCATCACATAAATGGTGATATCATCCTCATCATTTTCATCCTCAACGATGAGTGCTCTTCCTTTCTTTAATGGAGCAACCATGGGCTCCTTCCCTTTCCGCTTTGCAGCCAAAGAGACTGGATGAGTCTTGACAGGGGTTTTCACCTTGAATTGCTCCAAAGCCTTATTGAGTTCCTTCAGATGCATTTTAGAGACCATTCTCAGTCCTACCACCATTTGATCGCATGTTCGAACACAAAGAATCCGGGGAGGCTGAACGTTCAAATGTCTGAATAACTTGGTTACAAGTGCTGAATAAGGAAGTTGACCCTTGTCCTTCACCATTGTTCTGTACATGCGGAACATAATAGTGTGTGGAAGAGAGAACTTTTTACCAGCATTGATGGCATACATCAGCTTTGCCTCCGAGTTTGAAACATCGGTCTTTGAAGTTGATTTTGGTCTGAGGCAGTTAATCACTATCTTGTGAAGCAAAATGTTGGACGCATTCATCCTTGTATAGGAAATCTTTCCTTCTTGAACAAGCTCTATTGTTGCATGAGCAATAGACACACTGATAGGTTTATATCTCCCTCTTTCAACCCTAATCACATCAGCCAATGTATTCATGTCAACCACATAGTCCTGATCTCGAACATTGAAAGAGAATCTATTCGCATCCAAGAAACTGATATTCGAATAGAAGTAAGTAGTAAGTTCAGCATGAGCCTCTGTCGTTTCAGAACAAAACTGTTCGAGTTGAAGAAGATTGAATTTTTCTTGCAGATTGACATTCAGAGAGTCAAGAAAATCAAAATCCACACTTCTAGGGTTTATCATGCCACACTTCAGCAATTTAGAATACAGTTGCTTGTGTTCCTCTGAGCGAAACAAGTCTATCCTTTTGCTTCGAATTATTGCCGTAAAACCCATTCTAGGTTTAAACTAACTGTACATCCTATCATCATCATTCCCATCAGGTTGACTCAGCCCTCCCAATCGTTACATTGTGCGTAAAAAGAAAGTTTCATTTCTATACCCTTTGTCTTTCAGAAATTCATCAATATAGTTCAACGGAGTACCACTCTTCTTCAAAGCACGATAAAGCTTATAGGTAAAAGAGGGCTTATGAGTGCTTACGGGTTCTGCATCTTTAATGATTTCTTCCTCTTCTCGATGTGCAACACTCTGAGGTCTAGATGGAGGAGATGGACGCTGCGAGAATGTTGTGGGCTCTGCTACTATATAGGAGAATCTTCTTCATCGGTGAGATCAAAGTGCGTAGGCCCCTCACGCATTTGCTGTGGTCCCCTGTTCGCGATTCTCGAAGACTTTCTTTGAGACGACATCTTTCACAGTCTTTGAGAGATTCCAAGCTTGTTTCCCAAGAAAGATGAAAACTTTTTTGAAGATTAAACAAGAGAAGAAGACAGAAGTGGAAGATCTGTGCTCTCTTACGGTTTTTGTGTGTAAAACGAAGAAGAACCAACAGTATATAAGGCAATCGAAGCGAGGCATACGGAACGTCGTAAAAAGGAAATATAAAAATGCCTTTTAAAAAATAACCGCCTTTTAAAAAATTAGATAACTATCATTTCAAAAATAACTTCTTTTTTCGAAAAGGAAGGATTGCAATAATCATGAAAATTGGGAAATAACATCAATCAATTTCGGATAGATAATCATATCTTTTCAAAATTTGATCCGAGAGATAAGTTTCTAAAATAGAAGTACTTACAGTTGTAAATCTTGATCGTTTGAGTCTGAGTGTCTTTAGACTTTCAGTCCTGAGTCTGAACTTCCTCAGACTTTAAGATATTGAATTTGGAACAAATAACTTCAAATTGATTTTTCTCCAAAGGTTTTGTAAATATATCCGCTAGTTGATTCTTTGAATCAATAAACTGAATTGAAACTTCTCCATTTTGAACATGATCTCTAATGAAATGATGTCGAATCTCTATTTGTTTTGCTCTTGAATGAAGAATCAGATTCTTAGTGAGATTGATTGCACTGGTGTTGTCACATTTGATCTCAGTGCATGAATTTTCAATTCCAAAGTCTCTTAACTGTTGTTTTATCCACAAAATTTGTGAACAACAACTTCCAAGAGCTACATACTTTGCTTCTGCCGTAGAAAGAGCTACGGTACTTTGCTTCCTTGAAAACCAAGATACTGTCCTGTTTCCAAGTAGTTGATAGGTGCTCGAGGTACTCTTTCTATCAACTCTGCATCCGGGTAAGTATGCGTCTGAGTATCCAAGAAGAGTGAAGTCTCCTTCTTTAGGATACTAGAGACCTAGATTTGAAGTTGAGGCAATGTATTTGATAACACGCTTTACAGCACTTAGATAAGATTCTTTAGGGTCTAATAGAAATCTGGCACAAATACAAACACTAAACAAAATGTCAGGTCTAGAAGCAGTAAGATAAAGAAGTGAACCAATGATACTCCTGTATAGCTTTTGGTCAACTTTCTTTCCTCCGTCATCTTTGTCCATCTTCAAAGAACTTGACATTGGTACATCAGTCTTTTTGTAATTCTCCAGTCCAAACTTTTTGACAAGTTCTTTAGCATATTTTTCTTGATGAATAAAGGTTCCCTCCTTCAGTTGTTTCACTTGAAGCCCGAGAAAGAAGGTTAGTTCACCCATCATGCTCATTTCAAACTCATCCTCCATAGACTTAGAGAATTTCTTACACAGATTTTCATTAAAAGATCCAAAAATAATATCATCAAGATAAATTTGAACAAGTAAAAAGCTTTTGCTTTCTTTCTTGATAAACAATGTAGTATCTACTTTACCTTTCACAAAACCATTTTGAATTAAAAACTTACTTAGTCTGTCGTACCAAGCTCGATGTGCTTGCTTTAAACCATATAAAGCCTTTTTCAGTATGAACATAAAGTTTGGTTTCCTTGAGTCTTTAAAACTAGGTGGTTATTCCACATAGACTTCTTCTTGGATAAATCCATTTAGGAAAGCACTTTTGACGTCCATTTGGAATAACCTAAAATTGTTATGACAAGTAAAAGTAAGTAATAATCTAATTGCTTCTAACCTTGTTACCGGCGCGTAAGTCTCATCATAGTCTATCCTTTCTTCTTGCGTAAATCCCTTGGCCACGAGTCTTGCTTTGTTTCTCACGACTTTTCGTTTCTCGTTCATCTTGTTTCTAAAAACCCATTTAGCTTCAATGATGGATTTACCTTTCGGTTTAGGAGTCAATTCCCATACATCATTGATATTGAATTGCCTGAGTTCTTCTTCCATAGCTTCGATCCGGCTTTCATCAGTTAAAGCTTCTTATATGCTTTTGGGTTCTATTTCAGAAATAAGAGCTACAGCACTAGACTCTTCACGCCTTTTGGATCTTGTGAAAATTCCTTCATTAATATCGCCAATAATGAGATTTTTGGGATGACTGGACTTATGCTTCCAATTGTTGGTTGAATTGTCAGACTGTTGATCATTCTTCTCATTTGAATCTTCGATGACCATTTGTTGTTGGTCTTCTGAAGTTTGAGCTACTTCTGGAGATTTAGACTTTGTAGAGTCTGGAGTAAGTTTAGATTCTTCAAGTTGAGTCTGAGTCGATTGATTTTGCATAAAGTCTTGAAATTTGACATTCATCGATTCCTCCACAGATTTAGTCTTTTTGTTGTAAACTTTGTAAGCTTTGCTTGCGATAGAATATCCAAGGAAAATACATTCATCTGATTTTTCTACAAACTTACCAACTCGATCATTTGCATTTTTCAATATAAAGCATTTACATCCAAACACATGAAAATATGCAACAATTGACTTTTTTCCTTTAAATAACTCATAGGGAGTTTTCTCCAGAATAGGCCTTAAAAAGACTCTGTTAATAATATAGCACGCTGTAGAAACAGTTTCAGTCCAAAAACGAGAAGAGATGTTACTTTCAATTAAAAGAGTTCTAGCTATTTTCTGCAGCAATCTATTCTTTCTTTCCACAGCTCCATTTTGCTCTGGAGTATATGATGAAGAGAACGCATGCTGAAAACCAGATTCATCACAAAATTTTGCAAAGTCTTGATTTTCAAATTCACCTCCATCATCTATCTGTATACTTGAAATAAAATATCATTTCTTATTTTGAACCTTTTTAGCAAACTTTAAAAAATAAGAAAATATTTTAGACTTACTTGTCAGGAAATATACCCAAGTGAATCGTGAATAGTCATCCACAATTACTAGGCAGTATTTCTTACCTCTAATACTCTGAGTTCTGGTTGGTCCAAAGAGATCCATATGTAATAACTGCAGCACACGATTAGTGGATACTTGATTTATTGGTTTGAATGAGTTTCTTACCTGTTTTCCCAACACACATGGTGTTCATAGATCAAACTTTTGGTATGACAGATTGGGTAGTCCACGAACAAGCTTCTTTATTGAGATTTTGGCTATTTGCTTCATGTTGATATGCCCAAGTTTTTTGTGCCATAAGTTTGCTTTCTCTTGAATTGAGATTAGACATTGGATTTCATCTGGTTTGATATCCAAGAGGTAGATACTCCCATGTCTTCACCCTATGAAAGACTGAGAGAAGTCTTTGCTGGTTCCTGAACATATTTCTTCTTGGAAGTTGATTTTGAAACCAGTGTCGCACAGCTGACTGATACTCAGCAAGTTGTAGTTGAGTCATTCTACTAATGAAACATTACTAATCGTGAGACTTCCAATCTTTACAATTCCGTATCTCACAATTCTTCGTTTGCTATTTCCTCCAAAAGAAACTTTTCCACCATTAACTTTTACAAGTTTTAAGAAGCAATTTGAGTCTCTTGTCATATGTCTTGAGCATCCACTGTCCAAGTACCATTTAACCTTTCTCTTGATAGTGACTTGCATTTAGAAAAGAGACTCATGCTTTCTTTGGTACCCATATTTTCTTGGGTCCATTGGTGTTAGTGTAATATACGGTATTTGCCCATACCTTCTTAACACGTTTTCAAACCATAGGACATTCTTTCTCAAAATGATCTGAGCTATTGCACTTTAAACATTTAAGACCACTGCGACCTACTGGTTTTACAAAAAAAATTTGGAAATGATTTTTTGTAAGAATCTCTTGTAGGTCTTCACTTAATTCTTTCCTTCACTTTAGGAAAATCAATTAGAGGAATGGTTTCAACAGTCATTCCTAAACCTGATTTGTTGAAGTAAGGTCTTTGTGCTAAAAGAATTTTTTCAAGTTTCTCAGATCCTATAGAAAATTTTGTAGAAATACTTGAGATATCATTTTTCAAGAATGCATTTTGTTTTGAAAGATTGTCTGCATTTTCGTTCAAAGTAATAATACTTTTGTCTAAACTTTTGACCTTTTCTTTCCAAACATTTTTCTTGTTGTTTCAATGCAGAATTTTCCCTTTTAAGTTTAGAAATCCTTTTGAGAGAGGTTTTGAGACTAAAACACAATTCATCAATGTATCTAGAAACTTTAGTAGGGATTTTTAGATTATTTACCTCAATTTCACTGTCTGAGTCTGAATATGAATCTGAGTCTAATTGTACCATGAGACAAATATTGGCATAATCATCATCACTTTCCTTACATTTTGTATCACTCCAAGTTTCTGCTTTAAGTGCCTTTCAATATATCTCTGCTTTTCCTTTCTTTTTCTTCAGAAGAGGACAGTTGAGTCTGATGTATCACTTTTTCTTGCATTCAAAGCAGACTACATCTTTATTGGATACATCATCCTCAACTGACTTAAACTGTTGCTTTTGAAAACTTTGTTTCTTTGGATTGAATCTTCTCCCCTTTCTGTTTAGTTTTCTGAATCTTCTTATCATGAGAGCAAGCTCTTCATCATCCATATCTTCTTCAGTATCTCTGACATCAGAATTTTCATTAGATTTTAATGCAATAAATTTATTACCTTTAGGGTCTTCATCTTCGTTGATTTGCTCCACTTCATAAGATTGAAGAGTCCCAACCAATTCGTCAACAGAGAGTGGCATGATTCTTTGTGTCCCCCTTATTGAGGTCTTTATGTGATTCTAATCCTTTGACAGTCCACGCAGTAGCTTATTTACCTTCATGGGTCCAGAAATTGGTTGACCTTGATATTCAAGACCATTCACGATTTCTGTAAAACGACTAAACATGTCAGTGATAGATTCTCTTGATTTCATTTTGAATGCTTCATATTGACCGAGCAGAATGTTGATTCTGGTTTCTTTCACTTGATCAGTTCCTTCATAGGTGATGTGTAATCTATCCCAGACTTCCTTAGCTGTTTCATAAGAAGATATTCTATTATATTTAGTAGGAGATAATGCACAATATAAAGAATAAATTGCTTTTGCATCAAGAGCTTGTCTCTTGGTTATCTCTTCTTGAGTCATTTCACTAGACTCAACAACTTCTTTTCCACTTTCTGAGACTGGTCCAGCTTTAGGAATGATTCCTTTGTCTACCACATCCCATTCCAGAGGATCTTTAGATGTTAGGAATGCCTTCATCTTGTTTTCCCATATGTTGTATTCCTTTCCATCAAAATAAGGCGGTCTGGTATTGCTTTGCCCTTCGACCAGACCTGGAGCCAACATACTAGTCATGGATCTTTAACTCTAAAGTAAAACACCTCAACTTAAGTGAGTACACAGGCTCTGATACCAATTGTGAATGCTAGTAAGATCACCTAGAGGGGGGTGAATAGGTGTAAAAAATAAGTTGAGTTACGATCAAAGTAAAAGAGCGTAGAGAAGAGAATAAGAACACGGGGTTTATAGTGGTTCGGCTTAATCCAAGCCTACGTCCACTCTTCCGCACTAACAGCCCACCAGTTGGATTTCACTATAAACAAAATAGTTGTTACAGTAAGGCTCTTCCTTGATTCCACAGTGTAGAGACTCTGCTACACTTCCTCAAGGTCTCACAAAGATATGAACTCTCTTTTGAGTACAAGATTTCACTCAACAATTGAATTGACTAAGAACAAGGAGCTTCAGACTTTGGAATTCTTTTATCGCGCACACACTTGAACAATTGGAACGTCTTCCTTATATACTCCTTCATGCCATCACACCCGTTGGCACTTACCAAAGGAGTTCTTCCAATCTACCCGTTGGACAGAATCAATTGGGAAGATTTCGAGTTATATAAATAATATGACGATAGCCCACCAATCCTGCTCGCCCATACAATCAGGATCTAGGTTTCCATAAGTAGAACCTTCCAAGATTACTTTGCCAATCAATGGATCCAAAATCCCCGAATCAATCTCAATTTGAATAATGGATTCCGACATGTTGCATCCAGCCAAGAGATCTTCTTTAAACGATAGAATCAAATCCTCAACGAAACAATCCTTTTCAAATAAGCTTTGTTCGACGGTTTAGAAACTGTCAATGAGGATAGACTTTGGGTCTTGAGTCTGGTAGTTCGAAGGTCTTTAGACTTTGATGGAAGAGTCTGCAAGTCTTCAGACTAGACTGATGGAAATGTTTTGTCAACTTCAAAACACTCAAGGAAGTTTTCTCCAACAACACGTTCCGGATGTGTGGGGACATGATGAACCCTGGAGGTCCTCATGATGCCAGGTAGGGTGCGAGATGCCTGGAGGTGTGATGAACATGCTCTGGATGCCTGATGACTGAAATATGGAACCAGACATCCTCGTGATGCCAGGTAGGGTACGAGATGCGTGGAGGGATGCAAACCCTGATCCCTCTGGACGATGATGGCAGTTAGAATTAAAGTCGAATCGATTTTCCGAATTGTTCTGATTACTCGTTTGTCTCCCTAGAGTTTCATTTATATTGTCCTTTTAGAATTTTAAATACCACGAGTCATTTAGCTTTACATATTGCATGTTAAGATGTTGTAGGTAGAGTAGTGGTAGACTTGTATAATATGGTATGACAGGCTTCCATATGCTAAGTAGTCGTACTCACCCTTTGTGGGACCATCATATTTCAAAGACGAAGATATGCCGCTGCACCCTATGTCCCTCGGTATGTTCTATGGCATCCCCATCAACCTTAGGTGGGACCAATTAGAGCATGCCGACCTTGACTTTCCGGAAGTCACATTTATCCGGATCACGGTAATTCTCACAGTGGACGCTAGACTCCCCACGGGCCTTCTACTCATGGGATTTATCGTCCTGTACACCCGAGTCAACGAGCGCACGGTGGGGCCATTACTGTGAAATCTTAGATTTTCAACTCTACTTTCAATTCAATAAATCGGGCGTTTCATCGACATGCCTATAGTGCTATTCTCAGAGCTGATCACTTGTGAGATAACTAAACTATCTAGGGACTTGCATGAAAGGACTGAGGCTAAGGTAAGTCCTTTGACTCGTGTTGTGCTTAGGTAGCCTTAGTGCATATTGGCTTCCTAATCGAGTCTTAGGGGGTAGAACTTGCTGAGACGTAGTCTCACCCTATTGTGGGACAACATTTTAGGTCCGTAGATGGCAACACCACTTGTTCCTCTTGTGCATTTTGGTATACCAGATGATATCTTAGAGATAGCATATCACATCCCAATAGGTCACCACCTTGAAGGTTTGGAGTATGTGTTGGTGAAATCCACCGTCTGGGTTGACGCAGGTAGACTCCATTTTGTGCCTCAGGAGTACCGGTCATGGTATCGTCACTACCATGACGGGCAAAGGGAGGGTCCTATGCCGGAAACTGATGTACCTTTGTTTATTCTGGAAAAGGCTTTCGGCAAGAGTACAACAGACCCTAAACACGGAGCAGTAGAGGATGCGAAAGATCCCAAGCTAGAAGGTGATTCTGTCTCTCTGGTGTACTCAGCTGAGGGTGCCAACTGGAGCAAGGAAGAAAGGGAGGTTGTCGAGGACGAGGAGATGGAGCTGGAGGAGATTGAGAGTGATGAAGAGCCATAGTTGTTTGGCCTTCACCCCTATTTGTTAAACCTTGTGTGTTTGAATAAACAAAGTTTAAGTCGGCTTGTATCATATATAACTGGTTGTGTTGTATATGTATATAAGTGTGGTTTGAAATTTTATGGCCCTGCTTTCCTATCCCAATATTTTATTATCTGGGGATATTTATATGCTTCCGCATGTGCATATTAAAATGAATGGGTCGGTGATACGTCCTGGGACATCGCTATTATATCGACCAAGCAGGGATGGGCACGTTTTCGCCAGGTTGAGACGTGACAACTACTGCTTCCGGAAGATGATGACGATGGCTCTAGTGGGGTGGAGTAGTGGAGGACTCGGGAGGACGACACATTTTTGGAAGACAAGACGCGATGCTAGGATGACCGTGTAGATAGACAGCTAGATGGTTGGTCCAAATTTTGGTATAGCCAAAAATATGAACTTTTGGCCTATGTGTACCGACTAATGTCATCTAAAAGCTATAAATAAATAAAAGTGCCTTGTTGATATATCGTGTGCATCATTTTAAGTTTGATTGGAGTTATATACTCGCTTCCTAACTGTATAGTGCAGGGACCAATGAATGGCACGACAAACCCTAAGGGTCAAGGGTTGCTCTAAGGAGGTCATTCCGCGGGAGGATACCACAATCGGAGTGGTATCAGAACAAAGAATAACCAAGATAGCAAAATGCCGTGGTGGCCCCAATGAGTCGAGGGCCATCATAGCGAGATTGGTATCAGAGCTTTAGGTTTCATCTGGAGTGATAAGGTGCATTAGTAGAAAAGGAGAATATAATGATTGCACATGATAAGGCACCGACTGCGGGTAGTTGACTAACTATGAATAATGGGTGATTGATTTTCACTCATAAACTACTAGTAAGGATTGAGCATGCCAATAATATTTATATGTTACTTATATAATCTCATTAACATGTGAACGTTACTTTTCTTTTAGTAGATTCTTGACATTGGGTCACTAATTGTTCTAGAGGTAAATGCTTGCTAACCTGCAGGAAGTCATGGTACAAACAGGAAGTTCTCTCCCATCGAGGGTTGAAGCCATTACTTTAAGGGCCGAACCCTGAATGGAGGATATTATGCAAGCATTGGCCAACATAGGAAATTTGATGGAAAGACAAGCTCAACAACAACCAAGAGCAGATTGTCGTACTCAGGGATTGGTAGAACAATTCCTGAAGTTGAAACCACCCACGTTTACTAGAATGGGAAGTCCTAAAGAGGCAGAACAATGGATTGATGGAATAGAAAGGATCTTTCGGTTGTTGAACTGCAACGACATCGAGAAGATGGCATTCGCAGAATACCAATTAGAGGGAAATGCCAAATATTGGTGGAGAGCTTCCAAAGATATAATCTTTCCGCCTGGTACTACCGTAACTTGGGATGAGTTTGTTAGGGCTTTCAATAGAAAGCATTTCTTTGACTGTGCTAGGGATAAGAAAATAACATAATTTGTTCAACTAAAACAAAATGAGCTAACAATAGACCAATATGAAGCGAAATTTTTTGAACTGTCTAGGTATCTCATAGATTGGTAGAAGACCAAGAGGAGAAAGCTAAGAGATTTCTAAAGGGCCTGAGGACGGACATCAAAAGGCAATTGGTGCCTTTCAATATGAGGGATTATAATGAAATTTATGAACGAGCTCAACTTGTAGAATAGGAAGTAATAAGGGAGCGAATGGAGTGAGGACGACAAATGGCACTAAATGATAACTGACGGGGTAAGAAACCCTATCCAAACCGAGAGCTACCTAGGGATTTTAAGAAGAAATGAAATTTTGGAAATTTTGGGAGAGCCATGAGTGGTCATGCTCCAGGAAAAGCACCATATCAAAATAATTCTTGTCAAAGGTGTGATAGACAACATGGGCCAGGACCCTATTTACACTACTAGAGGTGTTTTGGGTGTGGACAGAGAGGAAACTTTAGGAGAGACTATCCACAAGGAGGATCATAGTTGAATGTTGATTCGGCACAACAGATGCAACAATGTGTAGGCAGACTACCTCCACAAGAAAAAACCACAAAGGTCATCAGCACAAGGAAGGGTGTACGCAACCACCCAAGAGGAAGTGGAAGCTTCCAAAAACGTTATCTCAGGTACAATTTCTATAAATGATAAGACGGCATATGTATTATTTGACATGAGCACTATGCATTCATTTGTGTCTGAATGTGCCTCTTCATATCTCTATGCTGCTGAAGGATGTAGTGTTCTCTACGTTAATATGCAAGAAATGTAAGATATCAATAGGTGAACGAGATCAGGAAATAGACCTAGTGGTAATGGTCATGTACGACTTTCATGTCATCATAGGAATAGATTGGCTCCGTAAACAACAGGCTAAGGTGGATTGTTATAGAAAGATGATTCAGTTTAACCCACTGAATCAGCCTAGTTTTGAATTTTATGGAGATCAGACAAACCCCTCAATGGTTCTTATTTTGATAGTAGAAGCGCATGCACTTCTTGACAAAGGATGTCAAGGATACCTAATTACACTAAGCAAGCAATACATTGCAATTCCCAACCAAACCCTACATTTTTTAGATTTTAGATTTTTTAAATATATATATTTTATTTAAAAAAATTAATTTAAATTATTAATTATTAATTATTTTATTTTTTTTGGGTGAACTAGGTCGGGTTTGGTTTGACCCGACTCGGGTTGGGCCCGGTCAAGGCGGGTCTAGTCCGGTCTGACTGGACTCGGGTTCGGCCCGGTTGGGGGGCAAGTCAGTTGACTCGCCTGAAAAGGGCAAGGCCCGACATGATGGTGGGGCCTTTATTTAGCTGTGGGTTGGGCTCAATTGACAGGCCCAACCCCTTTTACAAAAGCCCCCCCTTGCGGGCCCACAACCCAGTAGCATTTGAATTTTTTTTGTTTTTTAAAAAGCCCAACTAAAGCCCAAAAATCAAAATGCCCGCTACGACAGGCCCATGCAAACAAAAACCCTACTTGAGAAATGAACGAGTCGGGTCAACCCGATCCACAGGCTGACTCGATTCATCCCTCTTTCACGGCCGCTTGTCTACCGTGAGGGCAGTTGTGACATCTTGAAGTTCTGATTCTATTTTCAATTGAATAAGTTGGGCTTTTCATCGACGCGCCTATAGTCTTTTTCTCTGAGCTAATCTCTTATGAGATAACTAGTCTATTTGGTGAAGCCGTTAAGGGATTTTAACGTAATATATTTGAGAATTCGACCATAAATCGACTACTAGACCGTGCTAATCTGCAAGGGTTAATACGGCACTATCAAAATCGATTAGAGATTGGAAATAGGTTGATTCGACTGAGGTCTGTGATTAAAGTGTGGATGGTTCCACCTAATTGCAAAATTTTCGTTGAACAGCATTAAATTGATTTTTCTATCATTTCTATATCCTGTGCCCGTATTTGAAACCTCGAGATTTGTACGACAATCGAGAGTCTTCAATGAGTCGAAGATGTACAATGTGGCTACAAAATAATCGACCACAGGTCAATTGCACAAAAAATTCCTAAAAGCTACTTAGTAGGTTAGGTCACGCTAAAATCGCGACCGGTTGAAATTAACCACGAATTTAAACCTGATTTCAAAAATTGAAAGTTTTGTCATGTCACAATTCATTTTAGGAACGTTGACTCATTCTCCGAAGATTTTTCTGCAAACCCGAGATTTTGGCAAAAAATCAAATTTAGGCGCTTTCCGGATTGAGAAAATTAGAGGGCCGTTTTTTGTCATATTTTTTGCCATCAAGTTTGTTCAATTGACGAGGAAAAATCAAGAGATGGACGATGGCACCTTTGTTGATTTTATGGGGGCCAATTTGAGTCTAATTGGAGGAGAGTTGAATCAAATTGGATGGAAATTGTCCAAAATTCGTAGGCCAAGGGGGTGGGCAACATTTGGACCATTTGGGAAGCTTCCAAGGGAAGTTTGAGTGAGTAAAAATGGCTGAAGATGACAGCCAAGGGTGGTGGGGGCAAGCATTGCGTGAATGGAGATATTTTGGTTGACATTGAGGCCAATTGGGTCCGCGCTTCTTGCAGTAGCCATCTTCTTCCTTCTAGCAGCTCCTTTAGCCATTGTTGAAGTGTAGAGAGCTAAAAAAAACCAGAGAAACCAATCCCCCTACCTGTTGACCATTGCTTGAAGTCGTTGGACTTGTCACAAGCCCGCACGCCAACCGCGAGCCCAGCCACGCGTCCCTGCCATCCCTCGTCACTCGCATGCTAGCTTGCGATCTCGAGTTGCCCTAGCCATTGTCATAGCTCACCCTGGTCGCCGTCTAGCTCCGCTGAGCCGTCTTTGCCGCCGTCCGCCTCCGCCATCGCCCGCTTGGAGTCACTGCAACCACTGCCACCCATCTCATGTCGTTTTAGTCGCTCAACCCAGCCCAACCCTTCGGCCCAAGGACAGAGGCCGAAGCTTAGCCCCTCACTAAGGCTTCTAGGCCCATTCTAAGGCTCGTCCGGACCTTCGTTGGTGTCACCGTAGACTTGTTTATCACTCACCTCCGCGTCGCTGTCGCCATGGACTCACTAGCTCACTAAACCGGTTAGTTTACATGCTAAACTCTGCTTATGGAGTTAATGACACTTAGTAGATAATTAGTTTAGGCTAAGTATTGACTATGTGGTTAGTTAGTTTAGATTAGTGATTTAATTGTTTAATTATGCATGTTAGGTGGTTAGAATAGACTAATTAAGGGCTAAATAGATTGTACTATTTATCTAGATAGGTGCAATAATTTTCTAGGCCCGTTTAGGTGGTTAGTTTAGCATTTCCGGCCTAAGTAATTATTGGATTTAATTTGCATTAATTAATTAATTTTTATATTTACTGAATTATTTAATATTTTTCGGAAATTATGCCGGGATTGCTGGTGACCGGAATTTTGTGCTGATTACAGTGGTGTGTTTAGTTTATGCAATTGAGTGTTAATTTGTGCAAATTGAATGGGGAATTTTGGTTATTTATTCCAAAATTGTGAAATTTTGGTATTTAATTAGAAAATCCCGAGTGTCAGGTTTTAACATTGAAAATGGTTTTAAAGACTATATCAAACAATGGGATTTTAAAAGGGAGGAGATCAATTTTTTCTGGTTCAAATCAACCACGTACTCACACACGATTATTTTACCGTGTGTTTTTAATACGAAGAAAATGAGCCAAGTACATCATTTTAATTGGGACATTTGAGTGCAAAGCATGATGTCTTGGCCGGGATTGGATGGTTGCATGAATGGTTATGAGAACCTGTCCTCGAAATGAGTCGGGTGGACGTTGCCCCTATATGGGATGCCCCTCATCAATGGATGCTGGTCGCAGTAGACTCTAGACCGATGCTCTTTCGGGATTGCCGTCTCGTGTAGACGTTGTCGTGCTCAATGGGGTGAAACAATGCTTGGTTACACCAGAAGACTGCCAAACGTTGAGTAGGCCGTGCCCATTGGGCCGTGATAAAAATTGGAACGCATGATTGAGTGTCTTAACCGCGCCTGATTATGGGACAAAATCGTGTGGCACGGTATGGGACGTGTCATAACGATTTGGTCTTATAATCAGGACCCTTGTGGCTATGTGAGATACGAGATGTGGCGTTCCAATTGATTGAGCTTGATTACTGCTTATGTCTATGATATGATTTGTGCTGACATGCAGGAAGGATCTGAGACAAGGTGAGTCTCTCTTGTTGTGTGGTTGTGTGGTTAGGATGTCTCTAGGCGTATTTGCTTCATAGTCGGAGTTTAGGGGGTGAACTTGTTAAGAAGTTGTCTCACTCTGTCGTGGGCTCAATCTTTTCAGGTCCTTAGATGGAGGTGAGGCCAGTCTATTTTGGGTGGCCATAAGAGGCCGAGACAGAGTGCATCGTCTTCCTTGTCCCTGGGAATCCCTAGATCGTGAACTCATTGTGACCACAATCTAGGTTGACGAGAGCCAACCCTAGTTGGTGCCTCATCAATTCAAGGCATGGTTTCATAACGGGCCTAACAGGGAGCAGGTAGGCGCCATGGATGGCTTCTATGGACCTACCGTTGAGGGTAAGGGTGAGGTTGTGCTCAACCCTATTGTGGACGTCGATGTCATTGCAGACATCAAGGCGAATCAGTTGCCGGAGGATAAGCAGGAGCCTGGGGCTGACCCATTAGATCTCGACATCCCTAACAGTGTCGTGATTGACCTGGATACCAAGTAGACAGGGTCCGGGGTAGGGTTGGCTAGTTAGTTTTTTTTTAGACCTCGATTGTGTATATATAACTTTGTAGGTTGACCTGTTTGTTTATAAAAGCGTGTTTTGGTTGTGAATTTGTTATCTTGCTTTTATATCCCTTGCCGTTTGCTGTAAGAGGTTTTGTTTATATGCTTCCACATGTGCAATAAAATGAATGGGTCAGCGACGCGTTCTAGGATGTCACAAGTTTATCCACCGCCGAGGGATGTGTGCGTGCTCAAAGTTCGGGGCGTGACACCTTGCTGGGGGGAAGGCGGGCCGCGCACCCTGTTCATCCCGACACCTCCTCAACAAGCGATGCCTTACTACTCAGTTAAGACCCATACCCTCTCGCTAACCCCCTCGCGCCTCTGTCACTGACGGATTGTGGCGAAGATAGCAGTTGGGGTTTTGGGAGGTGAGTGGCGCCGACAGTGGGGACGACAATGGATGATGGCGGATGGCGATGAGCATGACGCGAACAAGCAGCAACGTCAGCTTCGGCGTCTTTTGATCGGTTGAGCTCTAATGACGGCGGGGAGGAGATGACCAGCTAGGGAATGACAGCAGACGATGGCAGACGGCAACAAGCTAGGGACTTATGGTGGCCAGAGCTCGCCTGAAACGGTCTAAGTGGGCTATGGCCGGTTCGATTCCAAAAAAAAAGAAAACGCGCGCTAAGTGTTCGATGGAATGCCTACTTGGGTTCCGCGGAAATAGCGGTGGTTGGCGGCGTCGGTTAGGCGACTCACCGACGATGGCTAGACATTCTGGAGGTTCCTCCTCCCTCTCGGCTTCTTTCTTCGTTCTCTAGTTCCCCTTTTCTTCTGGTGCGGTCTACTTCTCCCTCTCACCTCTACTCCCTTCCTCTTTGATGCGCCCTTCTCTTCTGCGCCTCTTGCCTCCTTTGTCATTCTGTATTTTCTTTTGCTTTTTTGCTGCCAGTTCCACGCGTGAAGACACCAAGGAAGGAGAAGACAGGTTGGTTGTGGGCGGGGCTGATGGGAAAAGGCTAGGCCGGGCCGTGTGCATGAGAAGGAAAGGAAAAGAGGAAGGGTGAGTTAGACCAAGGCCAAATTCGGCCCGACCTGGGCCCTCTCGCATCCCTTAATGTTTGTTTGTTTGTTTTTTTTTTGTATTTTTGTTTTGTTTTGTTTTTCTTTTGTCATTTTTTTCTTTTCTTCTTTTTTTTTTCTTTGCTACTAATTTCTAATTTTGTATGTGATTAAGTCCTTAATAAAATTGTAAAATTTAGGTGTCAACAGCTGCCCCTCTTTAAACGAGAGCTCAAAGAGGTTCCTTTCAAAGATAAGAGACACCTAAATTTTGTCGGCGGAATTCACTAATTAGCAGGCTATAAAAGATAAAAGGGTGTGGAATGATGGCCTTATATCGTAAAGATGGTCATTGACCAAAATGGGAAAGTTTCATCGTATATAAATGGGTTTCGACTAGAAATGAAAATCTATGATTAAAAAATAAACCCATGAACCTTTTGAAAATCGCGGTTTAAAGATAGACTCATGAACCTTTTAAAAGCGTGATTTAATGATAGAGCCACGAACCTCGTGGTTTAAGGATAGACCCATGAACTGTATGATTTAAGAATAACCCAAGAATAGTGTGCTTTAAGAATTGACCCACGAACCGTGTGGTTTAAGGATAGACCCACGAACCATGTGGTTTAAGGATGGACCCACGAACCGTGTGGTTTAAGGATGGATCCACGAACCGTGTGATTTAAGGATAGACCCACCAACCTTGTGGTTTAAGGATAGACCCACCAACCTTGTGGTTTAAGGATAGACCCATTAACTGTGTGGTTTAAGGATGACTCACGAACCCCGTAATTTAAGGATAAACCCACCAACCTTGCAGTTTAAGGATGACCCATGAACCGTGTGGTTTAAGGATGACCCGCGAACCCCATGGTTTAAGGATAAATCCACCAACCTTGTGGTTTAAGGATGACCTACGAACCGCGTGGTTTAAGGATAGACCCACAAACTGCATGGTTTAAGGATAGACCCATGAACCATGTTGTTTAAGGATGGATCCACTAACCGTGTGGTTTAAGGATGACCCACGAACCCCACAGTTTAAGGATGACCCACCAACCTTGTTGTTTAAGGATGACCCATGAACCTCGTGGTTTAAGGATGACCCATGAACCTCGCGGTTTAAGGATGACCCACCAACCTTGTGGTAAGGATGACCCACAAACCGTGTGGTTTTACGGATAGACCCACCAACCTTGTGGTTTAAAGATAGACCCATTAACCATGTGGTTTAAGGATAGACCCACGAATCGTGTGGTTTAAGGATGACCCACCAACCCCGAACTGTGTGGTTTAAGGATGACCCACGAACCCCATGGTTTAAGGATAAACCCACCAACCTTGTGGTTTAAGGATGACCCACAAACCGTATGATTAAGGATAGACCCATGAACCGTGTGGTTTAAGGATAGACCCAATAACCGTGTGGTTTAAAGAGAGACCCACTAACCTTGTGGTTTAAGGATAGACCCAAACCGTGTGGTTTAAGGATGACCCATAAACCTCATGATTTAAGGATAAACCCACCAACCTTATGTTTAAGAATGACCCACGAACCCCATGGTTTAAGGATAAACCCACGAATTGTGTGGTTCAAGGATGAACCCACTAACCGTGTGAATGGCATGGTTTAAGGCTGATCATGAACCTTTGGAAATGGCATGGTTTAAGGCTAGCCATGAACCTTGTAATCTTTAAGGAAGCATTCGCTAATCCTTGGGAAGCTGCATGGCTTCACTTGAGAATCTTGTTAAACTCAACTTAAGCAAATGTCATTAGGGACAACATCAAGAGATGTATTGACAATATTGCAATATTAACTGATCAAGCTAATCAAACTAAGTCTGATTGCCTTGAGAAACATTCAATATCAATTAGCATCATGCGACGTAAAGTTGTCATCTTGGTTGAGGATGTATCATTAATCATCAAATTCTTAAGGAGACAAGTTCTTATTAAAACGATTTATATTCATGAAAAAGGCTCATTAAGTATGGCAAGCTAGAGTTTCTTAGTTAGAAAGGTCTCTCACCTACTATCGATAAAATGACTACTTGATCCCATCCATTCACATGAGAAGTAACTGATTACTGAGGGTATCTCACATGACCTATGTCAAAGGCTTTCAGAAACATTCGCAATGAGCACAATCTGATCGATGAAAGGACCGCAATATAGGTTTAGTCATGGGCTTATACAAAGGGATTATTGCTTTGAGACTAATGGCACATTTGTCGCTATCTTCATCGGGTTTACAAGTCGAGAACTTCGAAGATAAGACAAGATAGAATTACTTCCACTCCTTCAAGTGGTAGCTTTTCTGTGGCATTCTCATTTTCACTAAAACCATCCCAATCAGAAGAGACTTCGGAAGAGGGTTGTAATGTTGGCTCAAGAGAGGCTCGAATGGTTTAAAATTTCCAAGAGGGTTTTCAAGAGTAAGTGATCATCATGGCATCGTGGCTAGGTCACTCGATCTTTCGATATCATTTGGCTTTTGAAACACAACACATCTTGAAAATCCCTTAACTAATCATTTATGTATGGAAGCTTTGCTCTTTTCTCTAATTTCATTCGTACTTGCGATGATTTTTTACAAAGGCACTTGGACTTTGATAATTTTTCTTTCATATAAGATGCAGCCTTTTAGCACTTTTTCTTGACGGGCATTGGCCTTGCTTTTACTAGGCACACTACTTTTTCATACCCTATAATTTGTCAAACTTTTTGCTCTTTGAACTTTTGGAGCTCTTATGACTTTCAAGATGCTTTTCATATTTTCTCGTAACTGTCAAGTGTATTTGGTCAATTTTTATGCCTTACCCTAGTGAAGGGAGATGATTATTGCTCAGGATTTAGAAATGAACAATTAGACCCAAATTGGTTAAAGCAATGGGTATTAGTGTTTTGGTAGAGAAGGAAATGCTCTTCTTCACCTTGGGATGAGTCAAGCTCTGATGAGAATTCCTCTGAAGCTATCACCAGAAGATTGATGCAAGTGAAAGTAATAGAATCTTTCTCAATCCTTTGCTCTACAACACGATCGTAACCTCCTATGCTACCCTAATGTAGGGCGTTCTCAATAGGGGTACTTTAAAGTATCATTTTTATTCGGCCCAAAAGGGTAGCAAGAGATTAGTGCAATACTTGGGATTGATGGAGGAAACACCTTTATCATTTTGATCTTTGCGCTCAATGAGAATGAATCCTTATTCCTAGGAGAATGTCGCTTTTCACTCAACTCTCAAAAGTGTTTGAAGGATGTGTTTAGAAATGGCTTGTCTTTCTTCATCCTAAGCACTTCTTGTTTGGCATGGTTAATGTCTCCATTTCCCTCTGTTTTGATCATCTGAGTAGATCAATCTCCAGAGGGAAATTTGATTAAAAGATTGAATAATCCACAAAATGAGAAAACAATTTTGAAATAAAAAGGATGTTCAAAAAGTTTGTAGATAGTTTTTTTTTTTTCTTTTCTCAATTATTCATTTTTGTGCTTGTTTCTAGGAAAGTACCAAAGGTTCTTTTTGTAATGGAAATTCTCCATTTTTTTGCATTAATTTTGAGAAGAAGGGTACTTACCTACGACAAGGTGACTCAAGTAGCCCTGTAAAGAATGTGAAAGAATATGTTAGTGCAAAAATCTATACGGATTGAAATGTTGGAAACGAATAATGTATTATCCTTCATTCACTTTCATCCTTTGGTGCTAACATTTCTTGGATTCACCCTCGTGAATATTTGGTAACTCGACAATACCCTTCACTTGCATTCGCCTTTAAGTGTTTGATGTTTTCTTTGAAAAGAGAGGGATTGCTCATTGTTTCCACATTTGAGGATATTGTTCTTTAGATGCTTTGCCCATTTATCGCCTGCAAAGAAAAGATTTGACATGTTATTTCCTTGCTTGATTGGGAATCATTTAGGTACTATACACATATCTTTTACGCCAAAATGGACAGTCAAGTTTTAGCATGACTCCATGATGGAAGGAGTTGCTTCTACGGTCAGGTGTGACATTTTCCCCATTTATCACATTGTAAGAAGAGGAGATGAAACGGGTTATCTCTATACTTAATTAGGTTCAATTGAGGAATGATACATCATTTCTTGATGAATTTGACAATGTTGTTCTAGCACACTTCATTGGTGGGGGAATGAGAGATTTTTTCTAAATCAAACATTGCTCCCCCACTCATTATTTGACAAACCTTTGTTCTCTTTGAGTCTGTGATGTACTAAAGAAAATGATATGTCATTTCTTTATACTAAAGAGAATCAAGTTTAGGACAAAATGCATCCTTTTCCAAAGTCGGGCGATCAATGTCCCAAGGTATCTCTCATGGAGAAAGGGATAATATTGCTCCTATGTTTCATTTGAATCTTGTTTTGTGTAAGATGAACCAGACTTAATAATGCTCTATCGCGTTTGTTGGAACGTTACAAGCCTTGGTACTCTTGATGTCTCCTTGACAATGAAAAGAAAGTCATGTCAGACGGTATCAGAAATGTATAATTGGAATTGATACAATTTACTCTTCCTTCGAATTCACCTTTTAAATGCTTGGTAACTCCCTTCATTTGTCTCATCATGCAAAGTAAACGAGATTGATGGGCTATTTCAGCACCTAAGGCATCTCCAAATAAAGAAACTTTCCAGAACGGAATTCAACTACGTTACACCTCTATTGGAAGATTGGCGTCGATGAAACCTCGACGCATGCTTGCTCCTCGAGTTCCATGAGCCTACACTTTTATTTTTAGAATGGGCAGATGCCGATCTCAAATAAACTCCTCATCCTACCTAAGAGAGTGACCACATAAAGAGAGGGACTTAAGCAAAGCTTTCTTGAAATTCATTTTCAAAACATTTTGAATGTAGAGGTAAAGGTTCGCTTGAAACACTTCTAAGTTTTCCTTATTTAAAAGGATGATTTTCATGAAATTGAATTCCATCATTAAAAAATGTGAGTCGCATGATTTCCAAAAGTATCAATTGGATTCGCAATCAAGACCCAAAATGGAAAACATGATTCTTAACAAGAATAAAGACAATGATAAAATATAAGAAACTCTTGCATAGATAAGACTAAAAATCAACTCTTGCCCTAGCTCTAGAATTCATTTGTCCATATGGTCGAACACGAAAATATCAAGGAGCATCACGCATAACCTACAAAGAAGACGCCAATGTCAATATGTGTGAAAATTTAATCTTTCAATGATGTCACTTCTTACAACAAAATCGAGGCAACGGTACATGACCCACACTCCTTATTACGGGGTTGGGGTAATTACACTACTAGTGCCAAAACTTGTGTACAATGCTCACTTTGGTGCCAAAATGTTATTTTGGATCACTTAGTACAACAAATCTGAAAAACGATCATTTCAGTGCCAACGTCGATCAATTTGACCCGAAATCCAACGTGGCTCCTCGGAGAGTTGAGTTAGCATCCAAACAACAAAACAACGCCACATCTTTCCCCTAACTTAGAACCCTAAATCCCCAAATTGAGAGAGAGAGAGAGAGAGAGAGAGAGAGAGAGAGAGAGAGAGAGAAGGCATGTCGTTCGTCTTCTTTCACGAAGAACAACACCAACAGCAAATGGCACCAGCAGCAGTACTAGCAATGGCTACAGCAGCAACAGCAGCAGCGCACCGGTAGCAGTGCACCAATAGCGACACCTTCGACCCCTCTTTTTCCTCCTCCTCCTCCACCCTCACCTCCTATTCTTCCTGCCACTTCTTGCTTGAGCAACAATCTCTGTCTCTCCTCGCTCACCTAGTCGAGCAACTACGATGGTGGTCGAGTGACGGTGGCCGAGCGATGGTAGGCAAACGATGGTGGCCGAGTGGCGAAGACAAACAAACCCTAATTTCAATCCACATATGAGCTGTACGGCATCGTTTTTGTGAGGATGTCCACGTATGATGGTAAAACGACGTCTTTTCTTGAGGAGGCTGGAAAACAATGTCATTTAATGTGGCATCCCAAAATTCAAAGTCAAGCCATAAGGTGTGTTAAAGTTTCTAATTAGGTGATAAAATTTCCCATGGCTTATGCTTTAGCCATTAGTCTTTTTAATTAGATGATTTGTGCATATGTTTGTGAGAATTTAAATTTGATAGATTAATAACCTATGCTTGGCCATCCACCTTATGAATTAAATAAAGCTGTCACAAGACTTTGGCCATGTGGAAAATTTAAAGTTTAAAATATTTATAGAAGAAATTCAAAAAAAAAAAAAAAAGAAGAGGAAAAGTCAATTTTTAGGTTGGCCTAAGCTTTTAATGGGCCAAGCTAGTCGGCCCAATAAGGCCCACTAAAGGGGGCTGTCGACCAGCCAAGGGGAGGCCCAAGAGTGGCCGAATGGCCCAAGCCCAAGACCAAAAAGCCCAAGCCCATTATGCATGCAATAAGACAAGTGGCAAGAAGAAGGGCATGCATTGGCTAATTAGGAGGCAGCCTAATCATTACTAATGATGAGCTTTTGGGGGTATAAAAGGGAAGAGAGAGAGAAGGTGGTCGGTTTTACCTCATTCGCCCAAAGAGAGAGAGAGAGAGGGTTTGTGTGAGAGAGAGGGGGAGCGGCCGAGAGAGAGAGGAGGAGGAACCGCCGTCTGTCCGCCGTGTGCCGCCGTGTTCGCCGCCCTACGCCGTCGACCGACTGGTCTAGAGGCAAGTGGGAGTCCTCTAGCTTCTCTTGCATGCTTGTATGTTGTTTGCATGTTAAATTTTTGGGTGTTTAAGTGAGAAAAACCGAGGTATGGTTGGCTTATTCTAATATCGCATGACTGTTCTTGCTCGGACCGTGTGAGTCAGAAACGTGTTTGAGCTTGCATGTGTGTTTAGAGTCCGATTTTGGCTCCGATTTTTTCATGAAAGTTGTAGCTACCATCTTGAACTACAACATACTAAAATTTCGTGGAAAATGATGGAGATTTGAGGGGTTTAAGTCTCATCCTACGGAGACCTCAGATCTGGAAAGTTTTTACTGACCTTTTGCTGGATTCGTGGTTGCATGTTGGTTTGTGTTGAAAATTTCTCTTCAATTTCTTCATAAAAGTTGTAGGGGATATCTTAAAATACAACATACTCAAATTTCAAGTGAAATGAACAAGTATAGCCTAGTAAATCAACTAGATCTTGAAGACGATGATTCGGGTGATGTATTCCGAGACACCCGAGACTTCAAGGACCTAAATGATGACTATATTCTGGTTACTTGACCTAGATCTCTTCATGAAACTGGTAAAGGACATATTGATGTATAACATATCCAAATTTCAGAGAAAACGAAAGAGAATAGGTAGGTGAAATCTCAGTATTTCGGAGATGTGTACACTGGACGTTTTCGGTAATGGATCCATAAGCTTCATGAGACTGTATAAAATAATCTAAAACGAATTTTGTAAAATTCGAGAATCATAGCATGTTTTGTGAAAATTGTGAGATTTTGTAAAAATTCAATTTGGCCATGAATTTTGCATGTAATCCTATTGGTTTGTAATTGCTCGAATTTTTATAATTTTTGGAGTTTATAGATATTAAAAATAATAATAATAAATAAAATAAAATAAAATAAAATAAAATAGATTATTTTATTGGCCATAGATTCCATTTAATTTATTTATGTAGCATGTGTGATAAAGTCTTGGTATATATATGACATTGAATTGAGATGCATGTGTGAATCCTATGCCATGTATGACTTGTGTGATGTCACACCATATGCCATGTTAAATTGAGATCAAAATATTGGTAAACATGGATGATGGTAAATGAGGAGATAGTTGTGGTGGAGGATGATGGCCGGAATGTATAGAGATACATTGCCGGATTTCCCTGGGAGATTCAGGATGCTCGGAATGTGGGGGTGCCGGAAGCCCTGTCGGAGGATTCTGCCCGAAGGGAATACCTCGCGATGCTAGGATATGGGGTGCGGGATGCCCGGCCAGGGAGTGTAAATGCCGGAAGGCTTGACGGAATGCCTCGTGATGCCGGTTGGGATGCGAGATGCCTGGAATGTGGTGGGCCGGATGCCCGATGGCTTGGGATGGCTGAATGCCGGAAGCCTCGAAGGTCTTTGCCCGAGGGGATGATGAAATTAATGTTTCGAAGAATGGGTGATGTGGTGATCAAATTGAAAGATAAAGATGAAAATTTACCCATGGCATGATATGCATGATGATGATGATATGTGATGTGTTGATGATCACCCATGGCATGATATGCATGATGATGATGATGATGATGATATATGATGTGATGATGATCACCCATGGCATGATATGCATGGTGATGATGATATGTGATGTGATGATGATCACCCATGGCATGATGATGATGATGATGATATGTGATATGGCATGCTGATATGCATGATGATATGCATGATGATGATGATGATGATGATGATGATGATATGCCATGATGATGATGACATGTGTGATATGATGATGTCATGATGATGATGACATGTGTGATGTGATGATGTCATGATGACATGTATATGATTATGAGATTGATGCATGATAGTATGCGCATGGCTTCAAGGTAAGTAATGCTTGCAATGCATGTATGATTTGTATGATGCATTGAGTTGTTATTGGATTCATTATCTGCTGAGTGATTATACTCACCCCTTTGGGAACCAACATTTCAGATTAGCAGTATGCCGCTTCCTGCCGTCGCGCGGGGTGCATTTTACGGGTTACCGTCCGATGTCGAGGTAGAGTGTGAGGAGTTCAGCTGTCCTTCTGTACCTGGACTCACCTACATACGTGTGCGCTGTTTTGTTATGTACGACGTAGGCCTGGCTGGGGGCTCGATCGTTCAGGAGTTTGTTTCCGTTCACGTTCGCCGCGATGGGGTGATGAGAGGGATGCTGTCGCCGCCACCGCCTGACGCACTAGACTGGGTGTGAGGCCCGAGCGTGACGAGTAGGGGCTGTTGTTTTTTTGGGGATAGTTAGCCGACACTTATGATGCGGGTTATACACATGCGATGTAGAGGGTCGAGGGTTCTTTTTGGGATTTTAGGCTGGACATGGCAGAGTCCTAGCTTTTCCTTTTGATGTATCGACCCAAAAGAAGTCCCATCTTGAAAATATATGTAAATAAAGTGTCGTGGCTTGTCTATAAAATCATGGTGATTAGTGGTGTGTATTTGTATCATGGTTGGTAGGGGGAGAGATGGTGATATTTGCTTCCGCTAATGAGTCGCACTAGGACTGCATTTAAAAAAAAAATGCCTGTGAATAACGACGCTTCTTCTAAGAGTAAGTACAAGAGGGTAATTAAGGAGTAACATTGGTTCTTGTGGCAACCGCCGAAGGGTTCGAGGTGCTACATTTAAAAGCCACCACAATTTTTTTTTAAAATATAAAAACCACATGATTAATCTGGCCGGAATCTATTGCCAATGGCACCAAAGTGATCGTTTTTTCTTCGATTTGGCACTCAAGTGATCTAAAATAAAGTTTTGGCACCAGAGTGAGTGTCATACACAAGTTTTGGCACTGATAGTGTACTTACCCTTACGGGGTTATAGTATTTCGCCAGGATTTTATCATAAGAGAAGACATCATTAAAACAAATCAATCCGCGGCCATCAATTGAACGTCCACTCTTATTCTAAAAGTTTCACATGTAAAAGTGGCATTAAATTTTGAAAGATTGATTTGTGATTTTACTCTTGTAAAAATGAGGTGACTTTTATTTTTAGAAATATGTACACAAAATGTAATTTGAATTTCAATCCCAAAACGTGAGAATGAAAGAAGTTGATTGAAAATGCAATTACAATTTTTGTGCCCCAATATTTAATCGTGACTTGAAAGAATTTTTGGACAAGATATGAGTTTGAGCCCATAACTGAAAATTTAAACAAAACCATGCGTTCAATGGGACACAATCATAGGTGTTTAAAACTTGCATTCAATGTTCACTTAAGAGTGATTGCCCAATTTTTTCAATTATAAGCCCACATCACAGAGGGCATTCGATTGGTCTTCGCGGATTTTAAAATGAAAGTTCAATACAAAATGAGCGAATAAAAAGGAAAATGATACTTACAATGGGTGGCGACATTTGTCTCTATTTTTTTTATTATTATTTTTACATAAACATGAACATGGGAGGTGGTTCAACTTCTATTCAATTTGGGTCAAAGCAGAGTTATGGGATTACCGAGCTAAACCGACGTGATTGCGGTTAGGTTGGGGTTCCCATGACTTCGGCTTCGTCAAAGAGTCGACTCGTGTCGCGTGATTGTCGACCAGGGTGGTAACTCTTGACATTAAGAAGGAAATTTCAGGGTTGAGATGGGCAACTCATACTACATGATTGTAGTCGGAGTGGTATCCACCTCAACACCATCCTAAGAAATCTTATGCGGCCTAGGTCCGATGGCAGGTCGTGAGTGCTAAAGTGTAGTGCGATGCAAAGAATACATGCACGACAGTTTATAAACAAGCACCGGTTCAAAAATTCAAAACATAAACATTCATTCTCAACTCCACACCTGCAAGACAATGGTTAACAACCACTCCTCCCCTTATAATTCCCAATTGCAAAAACATTTAACACTCACATTAAGGATATACTTAATATCCTTGTTGCCAAACAAAAATTATTTTTGAACAAGATAGATTAGGCCTAAGTCCTCTAAGGTTTAAACTAAGTCCCTAACGAAGTCGCCAAGCTGTCGCAACCTACCCCTCAGGAGGAAGGAACAGGTTTAGGGATATTGCCTAAGGAACGGACCTAAGGCGCATGATTAGGCGCGGGCTCTCCTAAGCCCATACCTTGCGTGACATTGGGGTATTCTTAAGAATTTCGCAAAAAGAAGTTGCCACTAGCCTGTTGGAGAAAACTCCTTTACTATTTTGAAGTTGACAAAACATTTTCAAGTCTAAGTCTGAAGATTTCCAGAATGTCTTGTCAAAGTCTGAAGACCGCCAGACTTTAGTTTCAAAGTCTGCCCTCACTGACAGTTTCCAGACTGAAGAATGAAGACTTAGCCAGATGCGAAATTTTCTTCAAGGAATCGATTCGTATGGTTTATGGATAACCTTATGGCTTGGATATAACACCTACTTATTTGAATATCTTTATTGGAATCTATTCTGATTTGAAGATTTTTTGAAAGATGAAGCAAACTTGGAAGGTTTTACTTATGGAAACAAATATCCTGATTGTATAGGCAAATAGGATTGACGGGCTTTCATCACAACTCATCTAATGACTCGAGATCACCTTGATTGATTCTGTCCAATAGGTAGATTGAAAAAATTCATTTGGAAAGTGCTAACGGTTGTGAAGGCATGAATGAGTATATAAGGAGGACTCTCTAGTTGTTCGAGAGTGTGCATCAAAGAAAAATTTCAAAGTCTAAAGCTTTCTAGTTCCTTGCTATTTCTTTCACTAAGCTCAAAGTTGTAAACAAAGGAGAGAAACTCTTGTGAGACTTAGTGAGAGACTAGTAGAGACTTTTCACTGCGAAGTTGAGATCACACTGTTGTAAAATCTCTTTTGATTCATAGTGGAATCTAGCCAATAGGCTGTCAGTACGAGAGAGTGGATGTAGGCTTAGTCTAAGCCAAACTACTATAAACCTTGTGTTCCTATTCTCTTCCTTGAACTCTTTACTTTTATTCGTAGCCTTACTTAATTGTTTGAAGTTGAATGCGTTTATAGTTTGTTATCTTTTAAAGGCAATTTATCTTTTTTGAATTCTGTGAAAATTTTTACACGTATTCACCCCCTCTAGGTGTTTGTACTAGCCCTTTCAATTGGTATCAGAGCTTGTGTGCTTATTTATTGAAGTTTTTTTACTTCTTAAGCTAAAGATCTATGGCTTGTATTTTGGCTCCAAGTTTGGTTGAAGGCCAAAGCAACACCAAACCTCCTTACTTTGATGGGAAGGAGTACAATGTGTGGAAAAACAAGATAAAGGCATTCCTGATATTGAAAGATTCCCTAGAATGGGGTGTGGTAGAAAAATGGATCATTCCTAAAGCTACATCAACCTCAGAAAGATGAAAGGAAGTTATAGATGCTAATGAAATGGCACAAGTAGAAATAACCAAGAGACAAGTTCTTGATGCTAAAGCCATCTATTCATTATATTATGCTTTATCTCCTACTGAGTATAACAGAATTTCATCTTGTGAAACAGCAAAAGAAGTCTGGGACAGGTTGCACATTACCTAAGAAGGAATTGATCGAGTCAAAGAAACAAAAATCAATATCCTACTCGGATAGTATGAAGCCTTCAAGATGAAGCCAGGAGAATCCATCACTAACATGTTTAGTTGTTTCACAGAGATTGTAAATGGTCTAGCATATCAAGGACAGCCAATCTCAGGACCAATAAAGGTCAATAAATTGCTATGTGGACTCTCCAAAGACTGGAATCATGTGAAAACTTCAATAAGAGAAACCCAAAGGATCATGCCTCTTTTAGTAGATGAACTAGTTGGCATACTTCAATCATATGAAGTGGAACAAATCAACAAAGAAGAAGATCCCAAAGGTAAGAAGTCAATTGCATTAAAATCTAATGATAATTATGATGATACAGATTCAGACTATGACATGGACGATGAAGAGCTAGCACTCATGATAAGGAAGTTCAGAAAGTTGAACAGGAAGGGAAGAAGATTCAACTGGAAGAAGCAAAGCACTCAAAAAAATTGTAGAAAAAATCAACTAAGGACAATGAAACCAACAAAGATGTGATTTGCTTCGAATGTAAGGAAAAATGGCATATTAGACCAAACTGCCTTCTATTGAAGAAAAAGAAAGGAAAAACAAAGAAATACAAAATGGCTCTCAAAGCAGAGATATGAAACAATACCGAATGCAAGGAAAGTGATGAAGAATATGCCAACATATGTCTAATGGCCAATTCAGAATCAAACTCAGACTTTGAAACAGATTCAGATTCAAACTCGGACAAAGAAATCGAGGTTAGCAATTTAAAATTCCAGTTAAAGTCTCGAAGTATATAGATGAACTCTGTCTCAGTCTCAAAATATCTCTTAAAAGGATTTCCGAGTTGAAGAGACACAATTCTAAACTAAAACAACAAGAAACTTCTTGGAAAGAAAAGTTCAAAAATCTGAATAAAATTTTTGATGATTGAAAGAAAACACAGTGTGGCTTCTAGAAATTTAGACGACCCTTAAATATGTAGCGGCCATGAGTAATCGACAGGAGTATCATCGGTACCACATTAGGCCTAGTTTCATCATCACTCGACGTCCCGAAACAATTACTTTCGAAGAAAAAGAAAATTTTTCTTTGAATGGCCATATGAACAATCCCACCAACGGCCACGTTATTTTTATATATCTTGGACCGATCAACCATGCAACAAGAGATGTCTTTGGACTTTGATCGATTGAAAATTTCTTAGTGAGTTGAAGGAAGAAAATTTGGCTATGCATGGAGAGGAAAGACCATGCATGTCCAATGCCGCCTCGAGTCCTTCCCCATTCGGTCGACACCAAGGTCAACTAAGAAAGGAAATTGTTGACCGAGGGGCACTTAGCAATAGCTATGTTGCTCTTCATTCGGTGGCCAGCACAAGAGGAGAAACCAAGCACAGGAAAGCCACGCCTCTACCAGCTATCTTCGGTTCTTGCTGCCACAGAAAGATGTACATGTAGTTGACTAATTAGTCAACTAATTGAGGAACAAAACGGGCAGATTAGTCGAGAAGGAAGAGTGAGAATGAATCGAGCAGAAACTTGAGTAAAGAGAGAGAGAGAGAGAGAGAGAGAGAGAGGGGGTTTGAGCAAGGGAGTTTGTGAACGAGTAGCGAGAGAGTGAATGGCGAGAAGAGAGAAGGATCGTCCTCGGCCGTGCTCGTGTGCTATCGCCGTCGATGCCGCTAGTCTTCGCTGCCGTTGAGCCGCACTCGAGACCCACGAGCCCTCTATTTTTGCTTGCCATCGAGCTAAAGGACTAGAGGCAAGTGAAAGTCCAATAATCTATATAATGTAATACTGTTGTTGTCTAGTGTAGTGCAATAGACTTGAGGAAATGTTGAGATGAAGGCTGAATGCCGAATTATGGGTGATTGAAGTCGACTAGAAGTAAGGAATTGAGGAAATACTTTGGTTTCAACATGTTCTTTTAAAGTCTTTCGATCTAGAATCATAAATATAGAATTTATAGACTTTGGAAGCAAATTAAACAAGGTATAGGTGTGAGATTCCACTAAATCTATGCTGTCCATAAACAATTCACATGTAGTCAGTAACTTTGTCGAGTTTCTATGGAGGTCTCTAATTAGAATTTGGTTTTGATTTCAGAATGGAAATTGCGAAGGATTGTTTAAATTATAACATATGTTTTTGGCCAGATTTTCCGAAATCCATTTAGCGGCATAAGTTTCTATTAATGAATGGTGCTTTTCTGCTAGTGTGTAAATTCTGTGATATAGGAAATCTAGGGCTGAGTTGTGTGAATTACTGTTCTTTATACATGATGAATCTGGCTTAGTGTTTTGCATGAAACTTTTTCCTCTAGGCCTTATTTATAACATATCAAAAGCTTAGAATTTTTTGAGTGCATTTAAAGGTTATACCAAAATTTTTACTAAAACTGTGCATTCTGATGTTTGAGCTGTTTTATTCCGAATTTGCTCAATTTGCCCCAAAGGTGAATGCATCTTGAGTTGTTATTTGACATGATGGTTTTTGGCATTCGGCATATCATTCAACACCAAAGATTTCAATGAAACTCATGAGACTTCCAATGTCATAGCGTTGAACATGTTTTTGGAAATTAAGATGTTAATGTTGCCGTTTGACCCTCGGGTCAATGATGCCCCGAAAGTCGGGAGGCCCAGAGGATCGAATGAGTTGATGCCTTGTGGATGCCTGGGGTCCGTAGTGCCCCAGAGGTTTTCCTCGGGAGCATCGGGATGCCCGGTAGTATGTCGGTACGTAAATCTGGAGGGTAGGGGTGACCATTTTCATGGCGATCCTTGGCGATTCCTCGTGATGCTAGGTGAGGTGCGAGATGCCTAAGAGGTGTAACGAAACACGCTCTAGATGCCCGGTGGCCTAGTGGCTAGATGCCGAAGGCTTTCGCGACGCCAGGTGGGGTGTGAAATCCCAGAAGGACACAAACACTAGTCCTCTAGGGGATGAAACCTTTTGAATGTTAAAACTAATGGTTCTATTAAGCGTGAGTCTGGTCTGGTTATGAGACTAAATTGTGTGGCATGGAATGAGACGTGTCATAACAGTTTGACCCTACCATCGAGACTTGTGTGACTGAACGTGATGCATCTTGATCTTTTGAAAATGCATTTGCGATTGCATTAAAGAATTCTATGGTTTTGATCTATTTTGAATAAAACTAGATCGTGATGGCTTGCATAGTATAGTTTAATGGATCTTTTGCTGCTGAGTGGTTGTACTCACCCTGTTTGGGGACTAACATTTCAGATTAGACCAGATGCCTATGTTGCCTGTAGCTCCTGGTACATTTTATGGACTTCCGATCGACCTGCAATGCGAGGTGTTGGAGCATCATCTTCTCGAAGTGCGAGGGCTATCCTTTACTTGAGTGCAGGTGTTGATTTTGTTTGATGTTGGTCCTCCTGCCAGCCCCATACTGCGGGAGTATTTGGCTATTTTCGTCCGCCGAGATGGACACACGCTAGGGCTATTGCCACCACCGCCAGCTGATGGACCAGACGGATAGGTGTGACTGCGAGCAAGGGTTAGCAAAGGCAGCATTTTTGGATGCTGACACTAATTGATGGACTTATGTATATGGCTGTTTGGAAAAAGGAAGTTGGTTATCTTTTGATATGTCACCAGGTATAGAAAACCGCGGCGTTTTTGGTGTACCGACTGAATGATGTCCATCAGGTTTATGTAAATAAAAGTGTCTGGCTTTTATCTATAAAAATGTGTAGTTAGTGTGCATCATTTCTGAATATGGGATAGGGAGATGTTGGATATGCTTCCACTATATTCTGCGCAGGGACTAATGTAATAATTATAAACCCCCAGGATTCATGGACTTCCTGATAATATCATGGTATCCGAGTAATAGACCTTCAGTTCGAGAGAAAGCAAGTGATCTGTGGTGACCCCAACGGATCAGGGGCCATTTAGGGGGTGCCATAATGGGTGGTATCAGAGCAAAGGTTTACTTGGAGTGATAAGGTGCCTTAGATGGAAATGAGGATAGAATGATGCACACCCTAGGATACTAACCAAGAGTAGTTGACTAACTTTGAATAACGGGTGATTGATTTTCACTCGTAGATCCCTGGTAACAGTTGTGAGCTACCTTTGTGTGCTAGTAACATTTTATGTTACTTATGTGATCTTAGTAACGTGTGAATGTTACTTTTCTTTCTCAGCTAATTAGTGACACTGAGTCACTAATTGTTCCTAAAGCGAAATTTTCTAAGCTGTCATGGTATGCCCTTAGATTGATAAAGGATTGAGAGGAAAAGGTTAAGAGATTTCTGAAGGGTCTAAGGACATATATTAGGAGACAACTAGTGCTCCTGAACATGAGGGATTATAATGAAATTTATGAAAAGGCCCAGCTTGGAGAGTAGGAAATGTTAAGAGAATGAATGGAATCAAGGACACGAGTGACATTGAGTGATGTGTGACAAGGTAAGAGACCCCATTCAAACCAAGAGCTACTTGGGATAGTGCTTACTCATGCACCAAGGATAAAACCATGAGGCTTAGTATGGGATAGGCCAAAATGGATAATATCTCTGTAAGTTAGTCCCTATTGAAACGAGACCCTCCAGTAGATGTGTAGTTTGGGTTTGAACCACGCAAAAACTGGTGTACCTATAACGACCCGGTTCGATGAGGGCGGAGAGTGGACGCCAAGGTCAAAGGACCTGAGCAAGGAGTGGCTCCTGGCAGGCTTCTAGGATGGCAAAAGGGGGCAAGAATGAACCAAACTATGAATTGAACTGGGAGGGTGGTGTTTCTGGGATAATTTTATCAAAGTGGCGCAGCGGAAGCATGGTTAAGCTTGTAGAACTCTTGTTTGTGAAAAAGAAGGATGGTTAATGCATTTATGTATTGACTATAGGCAATTGAATCAGGTGACCATTAAGAATAAATATCCCTTGCCCAAAATTAATGATTTATTTGACCAATTGAAAGGAAGTTCGGTCTTTTCTATGATTGACTTAAGGTCGGATATCACCAACTAAGAATTAAGAAGGAAGACATTCCGAAAACCGCATTTAGGACTCACTATGAACACTATGAGTTCCTAGTTATGCCATTTGGATTGACGAATGCCTCGGCCCCATTCATGGACCTGATGAATAGGATATTTAAACCCTATTTGGATCAATTTGTGATTGTCTTCATTGATGATAACTTGATATATTCTAAAGGACCTGAAGAGCATGAGTGACACTTGGAGATATTGTTGCAAACCCTTCGAGACCATAAATTGTATGCCAAATTCAATAAGTGTGAATTTTGGCTGAACCGGATAATATTTTTAGGACACGTGGTGTCAGGAGAAGGAATTGTAGTAGACCCAGTGAAAGTTGAGATGGTAGTAAATTGGCCGAGACTAACAACGCCGACTGAGATATGAAGTGTCTTAGGACTGGCAGGCTATTATAGAAGGTTTTATTGAAGGATTCTCACAACTTGCAGGACCCTTGACAAAATTGACTTGGAAGAATGTAAAATTCGAGTGGAAAGAAGAATGTGAAAGGAGCTTTCAGGAACTTAAAAGGAAATTGACTATGGCTCCAATTTTAACTATACCATATGGATCTGGTGGATTCACAGTATATAGTGATGCGTCTCACAAAGGACTGGGATGCGTTTCTGATGCAACACGGCAAGGTCATAGCCTATGCATCTAGACAATTGAAACCCCATGAATTGAACTACCCAACTCATGACTTCGAATTGGCAGCTATAATTTTTTGCTTTGAAAATATGGAGGCATTATCTGTATGGAGAGAAATTTGAAATCTATACAGATCATAAGAGCTTAAAATACTTGTTTTCACAAACGGAACTGAACATGAGACAGAGGAGGTGGATGGAGTTGTTAAAGGATTATGATTGTGAAATACGATACCATTCAGGAAAGGCAAATAAGGTGGCAGATGCTCTTAGTCGTAAGTCGGCTATGGATATGGCCAGTATGAGAATAACAAAATGGAATCTGTTAAAGTTAGTAGTAGACTCAGAGTTTAAATTGGAAGTAGATCACCTTACTGGAATGCTTACCGCGTTAAGGATTGAACTTGAAATTATCCAGAAAATTAGAATTTTGCAAGAATCTGACTCGAAAATTGTGTAAGTGCAAAATGCCATGTCATTAGGAAAAAGACCAAAATTTCAAGTCTCTGAAGATGGAGTGGCAAGATGTCAAGGACGACTCTATGTTACTGACAATGAAGAAGTAAAAAGGGAAATCCTATCGGAAGCACATAGGAGTAACTATAGTATTCATCGGAGTAGTAAAAAGATGTACAGGAATTTACGCCAACAGTATTGGTGGAATGGCATAAAGGCGAATATAGCTAAGCATGTCTCTCAATGTTTTTTTTTTTTTTTTGGTAAGATCATGTCTCTCAATGTTTAACATGCCAGCAAGTGAAAGTGGAACACCGCAAACCTGCAAGACTATTAAGACCATTGGATATACCAGAGTGGAAATGGGATCATGTAACAATGGATTTTGTGCAAGGATTACCAAGAACTCACGACTCTATCTGGGTAATAGTGGATCGCTTGACTAAGTCTGCCCATTTCCTAGCAATCCGCATAGACTATCCGATGGATAAATATGCTGAGATATATGTAAGCCAGGTAGTATGCTTACATGGTATTCCTGTGACTATCACTTCTGATCGAGATTCAACATTTACTTCAAACTTTTGGCAAAGTCTTCAAACCACCTTAGGGATTAAGCTCCAATTTAGTACTGCTTTTCATCCATAAATGGATGGAAAAACAGAAAGAGTGATCTAGACGTTAGAAGATATGTTAAGAGCTTGTGTGATTGATTTTAAAGGAAACTAGGATAAAAAACTGTATTTAGTGGAATTTGCATATAATAATAGTTTTCAGAAAAGTATAGGCATGGCTCCCTATGAAGCATTGTATGGGAGGAGATGTAGGACCCTTGTCTGTTGGAATGAAGTAGGGGAAAGGAAGTTGACAGAACCTGAGTTGGTGCAAATTTCTACAGAGGCAGTAGAGATCATCAGGAAAAGACTTAAAACAGCCCAAAGTTGACAAAAAGACTATGCAGATAAATGTAGAAGATCTTTGGCGTTTAATGTGGGAGACCATGTATTCCTTAAGGTATCCCCGATGAGAGGAATATCACGATTTGGAATAAAGGGTAAGTTGAGCCCTAGATTTGTTCGACCTTTTGAGATACTTGAAAAGATAGGAGACATAGCTTACTGTTTAGCATTACCCCCTAAGCTAGAAAATTTGCACGATGTGTTCCATGTGTCGATGCTGAGGAAGTATCAGCCGGATCCTGGACACATACTCGATCATGAAGCCATCAAAGTGGATGAGGAAATGAGATACCTGGAAGAGCCGATGCAAGTACTGGATCAAAAGGAACAAATCCTTTGGACAAAGAAAATCCCACTAGTTAAGATATTATGGCGACATCATGATATGGAGGAGGCCACATGGGAAAGTGAGAAAGAGATGAGGGAAAGGTACCCTCATCTGTTTAATGAGATGTGAGAGATGTCTAATTTCGAGGACGAAATTCTCTAAGGAGGGGAGAATTGTGGTATTCGGAAATTTAGACGACCCTCAAATATGCAACGGCTGTGAGTGATCAACGGGAGTATCGTCGGTACCACATTCGGCCTAGTTTCATGTCACTCGACGTCCCGAAACAATTACTTTCGGAGAAAATGAAAATTTTCTTTGAATGGCCATATGAACAATCCCACCAACGGCCACGTTATTTTTATATATCTTGGATCCATTAGCCGTGCAACAAAAGAGGTTTTTGGACTTTGATCGATTGAAAATTTCTTAGTGAGCTGAAGGAAGAAAATTCGGCTATGCATGGAGAGGAAAGACCATGCACGTCCAATGCCGCCTTGAGTCCTTCCCCATTCAGTCGACACTAGGGTCAACTAAGAAAGGGAATTGTTGACCAAGGGGCACTTAGCAAGGATTAGATTCGTATGGTTTGTGGATGACCTTATGGCTGGATATAGCACCTACTTGTTTGATTATCTTTATTGGAATCAATTCCGATTTGAAGATCTTTTGAAAGGCGAAGCAAACTTAGAAGATTCTACTTATGGAGACCAAGATCTTGATTGTATGAAGGAACAGGATTGATGGGTTTTCATCACAACTTGTGGCACCCCGAAGCGCCTAAGGTCACCATAGATACTAAAGAAGAACCTTAGTTCCTAGGCATATTTTTCTTTTTCTTTTTAAATGGTCCTAGCACATCTTATTTGCGGAAGCATAATCAAGTCCTACTAATTCTCCCTCCAACAATCATGATACAATTCCACACCACTAAACACCATATGAAAAGGTAAAGCCAAGAAACTTTTATTTACATATTTTCATGATGGACTTTCTTGGGTTAGTACAACAAAAGAAAGGCCAAGACTTTTCACTACACTCGGCCATAACCCCAAAAAGAGACAACTCGACCATCCCTGACGATCATGCAAAATCCTCAATCAACTAGTGTCGACTCTTGTTCAAAAAGTTGCAGCTCCTACTTCTCACGCACAAGCCGTCACACCCATCTCAGTGCGTCAGGCAGTGGCGGTGGCAACATCCCCCGCATCACTTCGTCTCGACGAATGTGAACAGATATGAACTCCTGGATGACCAGGCCCCCAGCCAGGCCCACATCATACATCACTAATGCACGAACCTGAATGAACGACAGACCATGGATGGTGGGACAGTCGATCTCCACACACTCGACCTCCACGTCCGAAGAAAGGCCGTAAAAGACACCCTGCGTGACAGTAGGAGCGGCATCTTTCTAATATGAAATGTTGGTCCCTGAAGGGGTGAGTACAGCCACTCAGCAAGTAAAGGACCCAATAAACCACTCAATGCATCACACAATACAATCATCACAATCATAGCATAACACATGTCATTCATGCATCCATGCATAACTTACCTTGAAACCATGCACATGTCATCATACCGCATGTACATACATCCTCATGTAATCATCACCATCATGCCATAGGTGCACATATATCCATGCATTTACCATCATCATGTCATTCATGTACCATCATGTGTGCACATCCATGCACTCACCATCATCATGTCACATATACCATCATACCATAGGTGCACATACATCCATGCACTCATCATCATCATGTCACATATACCATCTGCCATAGGTGCACATACATCCATGCACTTATCATCATCATATCACATATACCATCTGCCATAGGTGCATGTACATCCATGCACTTACCATCATCATGTCATACACGTACCATCATGCCATAGGTGCACATACATCCATGCACTCACTATCATCATATCATATATACCATCATGCCCTAGGTGCACATACATCCATGCATTCATGCATACATGTTACCATATCATGCAAAATTCAATTTCAATTTCCCAATTTTATTCTTTCATTTTGGGCCACCACATTTATCTTTCCTGGGACCAGTATTTGCATCCCACATTTATCGCTCGCACCCAACCTGGCATCGCGAGGAACCTCCAGCACAAACCTCCAGGCATGCACTCATCATCATCATGTCATACACGTACCATCATGCCATAGGTGCACATACATCCATGCACTCACTATCATCATATCATATATACCATCATGCCCTAGGTGCACATACATCCATGCATTCATGCATACATGTTACCATATCATGCATAATTCAATTTCAATTTCCCAATTTTATTCTTTCATTTTGGGCCGCCAGATTTCTCTTTCCCAGGACCAGTATTTGCATCCCACATTTATCGCTCGCATCCAACCTGGCATCACGAGGAACCTCCGGCACAAACCTCCGGAAATCCGGCACAAACCTCTGGGCATCTCGTACCCCAACTAGCATCACGAGGCATCCCCTGGCACAAACCTCTGGGCTTCCGGCTCCCCCACTCTCCGGGCATCTCGAAACTCCCGAGGACCCTCCGGCATTCAACCATTTAAGGCCACTAGGCATCTGGCATTTACACTCCTTGGCTAGGCATCCCGACACTCCCGGGGCATTGTCGGCTCACACCTCCGACGGCCTTCTCACTTATCATAGTTCACATTTACAATTATGGCTCAATTTCAACATGGCATGTGATGTGATGGCAAACAAGATCATTTTCATCATTTGATTCTTATATGCATTTCCAATCATCATCATATATGCAACAAGGTCCAATCACTTATGACAATACAATCCATGGGGTCCATACAACATAGAATAATCCATACATCATGATTTTTTTTTTTTTAAATTTACCAAATTCTAGCTTGCACAATTTCGGAAAACATATAAATTAAATATCCATATGATCTTTAAGAATCATAAAATCTGAACATGTGATAATCAAGACACAAAGGTAGCAACTCCATGAAGAACACATGCCCAAAAGAACTTCACACAAAAAGATATAGCCCACACATTACAGCTTGCAAGATTCGGATACAATCAGATTGCGCGGTTCTTGAAATATTTCAATTTAAATGCACGAATGACCTTAAAAAATTATGAAATTTTACCAGGTTATAGTCGAGACCCTAAGGTAGATTTTTTATGAAGACATCAAGCCAGATTCGTCGTAGATAATTAACTATAGACGGTCGAAACTACTATTCCTAGTACCGAACAGTCCAGTTTAGCTATCTCCGAAAAATCGAGGTTTCGCATACTTATCTTCCTTTATTTCCTCTGAATTTTTGATATGTTTTGACTCAAGAGGTCCAATACAACTTTCATTAAGGGATCTAGGTGATATTCTCAAAGGATAGTCACTTTATGGTCCACGAAGTCGCTGAAGTCCAGTGCAATACTTCCAGATCTATCGTCTTCAAAGGAACAATCGTTTCACTAGGCTACACTTGTTTATTTTACCTCAAATTTGAGTATGTTAGTCTTCAAGATGTTCTATATAACCTTTATGAAGAAGTCGAAGTGAAATTCTCAATAAAAGGTGATATGCAACACACAAAACCACCAAGAGGTCAACAAAACAGTTCCAGATCTAGCGTTTTCGTAGAGGGAGGGTTTCACCCCTCAAAAATCAACCATTTTGTCCCAAATTTTAGTATGTTGTACTTTGTGATGTTTTCTACAACTTTTGAGAAAAATTTGAAGCCAAAATCCGACTCAAAATGCACATGCAAGCCTCTACAATATTCTGGGTCAGGTGGTGTAGTCGAAAACAGGATGCTATTTCAAAAACAACACACTCAAGCTTAGGATCTCACACCCTAAACGTCCGAGATTCATCACCATTTCAAACACACATGCAAAATACAGCATGCAAGAGCAGAATATGGATCCCAACTTGCCTTTGTACCGAGCTACAGCAAGCACGACGGACGACGGGCGATGGACGAGCGGGCTTCCTCCTTCGCGCGTTCTTTTCCCTTCTCTCTTGGTTCCTTACTCTCTCGGTAGCTCTCTCTCTCCCTCTCTTTGCTTGGACGACAACCCCCCATAACCAGTCACTCTCCCTTTTATTTCCCCCACAAAACCATCATTTGCAATGATTAGGAGCCACCCAAAGTGGCCAATGGATGAAGTCCCCTTTTTGCCACTTGGCAAAACCCATGCATAATGGGCTTGAAGGTTTGGGCCGGCCTCTCCCCCTCTCTCCTTGGTCGACGGCAGCCTTTCATGGCTTCATGGGCCGGCCTTTTGGCCCATCAAAGGTCCACACTCTTGGGCCTAAGACCCAAGCCCAATTAAATCAAATTTTAACCCCTTTCTAATACTAATTTGATATTTATTGAACCAAAGTACTATAGTGTAAAAATTAAATAACTATACACTTGAAATCACCAATCCATAAATTCTAATTCACAATGCATATGGCCAGAGATAGGTCATCCTTTTCCAAAATTTATCCACTAAAACTCGGCCATAGCCCTTAATACAAGACATTAATTTGAGCACCCCTAATGACTGGCAAAGAATTTTCGGATGCCACACAACTCATCTAATGACTCGAGATCACCCTGATTGATTCTGTCTAACGGGTAGATTGGAAGAATTCCTTTGGAAAGTGCCAACGATTGTGAAGGCATGAAGGAGTATATAAGGAGGACTCGCTAGTTGTTCGAGAGTGTGCATGAAAGAAAATTTTCAAAGTCTGAAGCTTTTTAGTTCCTTGCTATTTCATTAACTGAGCTCAGAGTTGTAAACAAATGAGAGAAACTCTTGTGAGATTTAGTGAGAGACCAGTAGAGACTCTTCATTGTAAAGTTGAGATCACACTGCTGTAAAATCTCTTTTGATTCATAGTGGAATCCAGCCAATAGGTTGGTAGCGTGGGAGAGTGGACATAGGCTTGGTCTAAGCCAAACCACTATAAACCTTGTGTTCCTATTTTCTTCCTTGAACTCCTTACTTTTATTCGTAGCCTTACTTAATTGTTTAAAGCTGAATGCGTTTATAGTTTGTTATCTTCTAAAGGCAATTTATCTCTTATGAATTCGGCGAAATTTTTTTACAGCTATTCATCCCCCTCTAGGTGTTCGTACTAGCCTTTTCATAGCCTATTGAGGTCGACTAGAAACCAAGTGAGGCACGGGAGTATGCCACACTTCCTACACAACCCAAGAATATCGGGTAGGGGACTTGATTACACTAATTGACCAATTAGTGCCATTTCGGTGCCAAATCTTATTCATTTTAAAAGAAAATATTTTTTCTAGGCAGTTTAGATTGATTTTATATCTATCCACTAACATGCGAGATGACCATGCAGGTACGTAATCATTAAAGTAACAATTTGCAATCAAAATCCTAATTGCAATAAACTTTAGCATGTGCAATTAAACATGACAGCATATGCAAATTAAACATACGATATAATCAATATATGAGCAAATAAAGGCAAAATTACACTAACAATGTAATACATTGCAATTCCCAATCAAACCTTGCATTTTTTAGATTTTCGAATTTTTTTAAAATATATTTTTATTTTTATCTTTTCAAAAAAAATAAATTTACATTTTTTTTTAATTTTTAATTTTTTTGGGCGAACCGGGTCGGGTTCGGTTTGACCCAACCCAGTCGGGCCCGGTCAGCGGGTTAGGCGCGATTGATGGGCCCAACCCCTTTTGCAAAAGGGCCCCCCCACGGGCCCATGACCTAGTAGGATATATATATTTTTTTTTTATAGAAAAAAGCCCAACTTAAGCCCAAAATCAAAAGGCCCACTACGACAGGCCCATGCGGACAAAAACCCTACCCGAGAAACGAACAAGTCGGGTCAACTTGATCCACAGGTTGACCCAATTCATCCCTCCTTCGCGGTTCCTTGTCTACGATGAGGGCAGCGGCGCTAGCAAGGGACACCGCTTACTGGGGGGAAGGCGGGCCACCGCACCCGGTTCATCCCGAGACCTCTTCGACGAGCAACGCCTTACTACTTAGTCAAGACCCACACCCTCTCGCGAACCCCCTCACACCTCTGTCCCTAATGGCTTGGGGCGAAGACGGCAGCTCGGGTTTCAGGAGGTGAGTGGCACCGACAGTGGGGACGATGACGGACGATGGCAGAAGGCGACGAGTGTGATGCGAACAAGTAGCAACTTCAGCTCTGGCATCTTCTGATCAGCTGAGCTCTGATGACGGCGAGGGGAGACGTCCAACTAGGGCACGATGACGATGAGCTAGGGACTTATGGTGGCAGGAGCTCGCCTGAAACGGTCTGGGCGGGCTCCGGCCAGTTCAATTCCAAATAAATAAATAAATAAAAATGCCCACCAAGTGTTCGAAGGAATGCCTACCTGGGTTCTAAGGAAACAACAGCAGTCGACATCGGTTAGGCAACTCACCGGTGACGGCTGGACGTTCTAGAGGTTCCTCCTCCCTCTCAGCTTCTTTGTCTGTTCTCTTTCTATTCTACGGTTCCCCTTTTTTTGTGGTGCCTTATGCTTCTCCCTCTCACCTATGCTCATTTCCTCTTTGCTACTCCCTCCTCTTCTGGGCCTTTTGCCTTGTCTGTTGTTCTGTCTTTTCTTTTGCTTTTTTGCTACCGATTCCGCGCACGAAGACACCAAGGAAGGAGAAGAGAGTTTGGTCGCGGGTCAGGCTGAAGGGAAGAGGCTGGGTCAAGCCACGTACGCGAGAGAGAAAGGAAAACAAGAGGGGCGGGTTGGGCAAAGGCCAAATTTGGCCTAACCTGACCCTGCTCGCATTCCGTTCTGTTTTTTTTTTTTGTTTCTTTTTTTTTTCCTCTTAGTGACTAATTTCCATTTTTGTATGTGATTTAAGTCCTAAATAAAATTTTAAAATTTAGGTGTCAACAACCCTAAGTCACTTTCCTTTACATATTGCATATTAGGATGTTCTAGGTAGAGTAGTGGTAGACTTGTATAATATGGTCTGACAGGCTTCCATATTTTGAGTAGTCGTACTCACCCCTTATGGGACTGTCATATTTCAGAGATGTAGATATGTTGCTACAGCCCACGTCTCCCGGTATGTTCTATGGCATCCCCATCGACCTTAGGTGGGACCAATCGGAGCATGCTAACCTTGACTTTCCGAATGTCACATTTATCTTGATTAAAGTGATTCTCACCATGGACGCTACACTCCCCACGGGCCCTATGCTCATGGGATTTATTGTCATGTACGCTCGAGTCAACGGGCGCATGGTGGGGCCAGTGCCGCTTCTGGAAGATGATGATGACGGTTCTAATGGGGTGGAGTAGTGGAAGACTCGGGAGGAAGGCACATTTTTGGAAGCCAGGACGTGATGCTAGGATGACCATGTAGAAAGACAGCTGGATGGTCGGTCCAAATTTTGGTATAGCCAAATATAAGAACTTTTGGCCTATGTATACCGACTAATGTTGTCTGAAAGCTATAAATAAATAAAAGTACGTGGTAGATATATCAAGTGCATCATTTTAAGTTTGATTGAAGTTATATACTTGCTTTCGCAACTATATAGCGTAGGGACCAATGAACGGCGTGGCAGACCCTAAGGGTCAAAGGTCGCTCTAAGGAGGTCGTAGCTGTGGGAGGATACCACAGTCGGAGTGGTATCAAAACAAAGAATAACCAGGATAGTGAAATGCCATGGTGACCCGAACAGGTCGGGGGCTATCATAGCCACCTCATTGGAGGAGTCATTCATATTTATACACGATCAACAGTTCTATGAAAATCGAGGTCCATACCAAAATTTACTAAACTTAATCAAATGAGTGCGACTAAGTCTATAGCCTTCTTAAACTTGTCAATGACAATTTCCAATTAGAATTGGTCCATTGGATGCCTTAAAAATAACTTCGTGGTTGGTCTTGGTTATTTGCCCTAACCAAGTCTCAGTCGGGTGAACCAAGTCCATGGCCAAACATACCATGCCTTGGTCCATTCAAGTTTTATGTCATTGATTCCTATGTTTGACCCTCATACCTTATTCTGATGGTATGGAATCAAGGATGTTACACTTGCCCCCCTTGTCGGTATACATAGGCCAAAAGACTATAATATTTTATATAATTTCTTGTCCAATATTTGTGATATATGTCATAAAGTAGGGATCCTATTTGTGGCATTTTTTAAAGAGAATGATAGGTGACAATCTTTAATTTACTATAAGAATAAAAGTCTAATTTGGACCACAAAAACTCAAATAACAAATAATTATAAATTGCTGTGAGATCTGCTCATTTAAGAATTTGTGACTTACAACAAACTGTTATTCTCACGGTAATAAAAAAAAATTTATGCTATCAAAGTCCTGTTCAAGATATCCCAAATGCATAACAAAAATTCTAAAACATTCCTTGGACAAGTTTCTAAGCAAAGAAATGTGTTTTATATAAATTAAATTTTCTGTTTCTTGAACAAAAATTCGTTTGATAATATAATAAAATTTATATTTCTGAGGTGGCCACCAAACGTCGCTGTTAGGTGGCCAGCAGTGGGCGTCCAACGTCTGCACAACCAACGTTCGGTGTCTGGCTTGCAGCAACTAGCAATAGGCAATCAGTGTTCGATGTCCATTAGTGCCGAATGTCGGACACCACCCGCCGCCGTCCAACATTGAGCGGGTGGCAGGTGGGTGGCGGGCGATGACAAGAGTGAACGATGATAAGAGTTTTAATTTCTTACTTTTGTTCCAAAAATAGAAAAGACATCAATTTTGTTTTTTGATTTCTGCTTCAAATCTATTTTTAGAATAGAAATCTGTTCCAGAAATAAAAAATGAAATTGCATTTTCCAAATGAATTTCTATTCCAAACCTGTTCCGGGGAATAGAAAAACAAAGAATAGATAAACATAAATCTTGTCATGTATGTCCTAAGCATCCTGGAAAGCTTCTACGTCATGATCTTGGGAAATTGGGACATATAAATTAAAAAAATGGGCTATGGAAAATACATAAACGGAGATGCAAGATACGTATAAATTAATTAATGGGGGGAATTAAAGCGAGGAAAATGTAGGGAAGTGGGGCCTACCTCACGGAATCGGGGCCTACCTCACGGAATCGGGGCCTATCTAGGAATTGATTTGAGTTAGGGAAGTTGTACCTCCACATAATTGCTCCTGAGTAAAACTTGCTTGATGCGGATTGGATCTGCTGGTTAGGTGTCACATGATCGATAGAAAACAACGTCACAAGACTCGTCGACGACCATTCATTTTAATCTTTCATTATGCGCAAGCGGAAGACGAACCATCCCTAGTCCAACAGACAATCAAACAATCAAACAAGGATTGAGGGATGAACAACAAAAACAATGGCGACTACTCGCTTATACATCAATAATGGATTAACCTATAGAGGATCGTTTCCAAAATTACAAGCCCTCAAGAGGGGCTGATCCATCCTCTAAGCCAGACCAAAAATGAAACTAGCCTAGGCTAATCCAACTATACAAAAAGGAACCCTCGAGTTCGGTTTGGCACCCCTATTACTCAGACCCATTGGACTCAGGCTCTGCTTGGTCGATCACTGGTGGAGCAACGACACGATTCTCCACTTCATCGGTGGGTGCACCAATCAAAGGCCCTGAAAGTGGTTATACAATAACTAGTGAGATCAAATCTCAATGAGTTCCCCCCCTAAGCTACGGTTAGAACACCAACTCAACTCAGGGTATCTCTCCAGAACCACCCCATAAACAAACTAGCAATCAACAACCAACAAATAACAATGGCCAGGGTCAACCAACAATCAGTAGTCGGTTCGCATGCAACCTTACCCGGTATGCCATACCCTGCACATTATATCTCGGCACAATACACGCAGTGCACATGGTCGTTAGATGATGCAATGCATCAATCACATACGAGTCGCGTCACAAACGATCTCACATGGCCATTGCCACACCCTGCACATTATCAATTCAAGCGTGCGTGCCATAAACAATTCACATGGGTCCCAATTTTAAGGTAAAACTGTTATGACACGTCCCATACCGTGCCACACATTTTTGCCCCATAATCAGGCGTGGCTATCACATCCACTCATGCATAATCAAAACCAATTTTGCCATGTTTCTCACATGCTCTTGCATCCACACGTGGTTTGATTATTACTATCAACCCTCGAAACTGCTGTCGGGGTGGTGGGTATTTCAACTATCACCCCTCGAACTCCTGTCGGGTTGGTGGGTGTTTCATTATCACCCCCTAGACTCCTGCTGGGGTGGCAGGTGTTCCACTATCACCCCTCAAACTCCTATCGGGGCGGCGGGTGTTTCATTATCACCCCCTGAACTCCTGTCGGGGCGGTGGGTATTGCACTATCACACCACGAGCTCCTGTCAGGGCAGTTGGTTCAAATTAGTGATCATGCAAGCATACCATCACAACTCACTTATTATCTTTGCATTAGCCAATGCACACATGCTTGCATATACAGCCTCAAACCCTTTTCTCATAAAAGCGGTCCATTTTTAGTGTCCCTCAAACAAACCATTTTTCCGTATTTGTGAAAAGCATATGATTCATGCGGATGTCCATGCAATGACACATCCCACGCACCTCATAAGATCAATACACATGAAACAAGGCAATTTTTAACTCTTGGGTGAAAAGTGCGCGTGAACAGTGCACTATGAACAGTATAATTTTCGAATTCAATAATTAATAAATTAAATTCAGAAATTAAAAAAAAATTAATTAGAACAAAACAATCATTTAATTAAAGTAAAACAAGCTTAATTAAACATAAACCACAATTAAGCAACATTAACCAAAATTAAGCAAAGCTAATCTTAACAACATATCTAACCACTTAGCCCTAACTAAACCAACCCTAAGAAAGTTTAGTCACTAAACGATGATTTAAGGGCTAAACTCACCCGTTAAACGGGCCGAAGACATGGACACGGCGGTGGCGATGAAGGTGACACATGGGGACGTCAACCACGACGATCCAAGGCGGTCCGGGGCTGGAGCAACAACCACAAACTCTGTTTCCCTCTGCAACTCTAAAAAACTGGCTTGTTGAAGGAGAAAAGAGGTTAAGCAGGCTAGCCGGAGCTCCGACAAGCGGTTGGCCTATGACTAGTGGCACCTAGGGGTCAAGGGGGGACCTGCTGGTGGTTGGGATGGGTGTAGGCTGGGTCGAAATGGGAAGAAAAAGGCTGAAACGAGCGAAACAAGCAGAGCAGTGCATGCGGGTAGGCAAACCGATAGATCGGCAAGTGGCGACTTCTGGTCAGCCGGTGGGTCAGTCGATGGCTCCATTCAGCAAGTGGCGGCCACCATCCATACAGTTTGGGCCCTATGAACACGATGGTGGGTGGCATAGGGGCTAATTCTCATAGGAAGGCAACAAACAACTCAAGTTTTCACAAGAAGGTCAGTTAGAGCTTAAGCAAGAAGAAGAGAAAACAAGGGAGAGAGAGATCCGATTGAAATGGGTCTGAAGAGGGGGAGAGAGAGTGAAGTGAGAGCTACTGTCAAGGCCTCATTAAGGCCATTAAAGGCTTGCTTCAAGTCCCCATGCAAGATGACCTCATCTTCTCTCTCTTTATTGACTTATCCACAAAGCAACCTGGGGCAAAATGGTCATTTCCACCTTGCACAATTCCCCCTCTGCCCTTAGGGTGAAAATGAAGAGTGGGCCTAAGAAATGTGCTAGGAAATGAATAGGAACGAACTCGGGAATTGGTTGGGTTTGAAATAGCTAAAGATTGGACAATGGGCTCGGAAGGTAATTTGGTCGGTTGGATCCAATGGGCTCATTTGCTTGTCTCGAGCCTTCCATGGTGGCTATCCCACCTTGGGCATGGGGCCCACATTGACCTTGCCTAGCCCACCTCCTCATAGGCTTGCTTCTTTGGTCTGTAAAATCTTTTTCCTAACACTCAGCTCAACTGGCATTGTCTGCTATTGAAGTAGCATCTTCTAGAAGTTCGTCCCGGACGTTCTCGAAAATTAAAAGTCCATTCTTGGATTCTCATGCCAAGTCAATTTTCGCTCGGATTGATAGGTGGCTTTGAGGATTCACACGTAATCGACTCGTGCCAAACCATGTTCAAGACATCTTGACACACGAACGTCCTTGACTACAGAAATTGCGGATGATAGATTCTTATTTCAAAGTACATGATTATCGAGAATCGACATAGGGTCGTTCGTGGGCTCGATAATGGTAAACATAATCACCTGTCGTTCCATTACGTTCTATCCATGAATCGACTTCTAATGATTCCCTGAAATTGGCCTATTTATCTATAGAATCATCCTCACGCAAGTCTCATGGTTAAGTCGTTTTCCCAAGTCAAGTTCTTTAGTCGTACAAGTTCTGTCCTTATTAGCCTTTCCCATCAAGGTTAGTATCTCTGGAGTGATCAATTCCGAGTGAGATCAACCAATAATGTATTGACGAAATTAACGTTCATTCCTCCCTCAAAGAGCTTGAATTTCAGGACCTCACCTTAGGTGTAGCACCCCTCGACGGCCCCCGATCCGCTAGAGTCACCACAGTTCGCTTACCTTTCATTTTCCTTATTAACAAATCACTCTGATACCATTTTTAGTTGCAGCGGGACCATACAACTTGGGGGTTTACATTTTTTTTTTTTTTTTTTTTATCGATAGGTCCCTTGCGCAATTTATATAACGGAAGCATATCCAACAATTCCCTTCCCTACATTCAGAAAACGATGCACACCTACTAAATATTTATAAGTAAAAGCCGTACACCTTTTATTTACTTAAACCAGATGGACATTTTTCATCGGTACATCAAAATGCCGTAGTCTTCTATATTCGGCTACACTCCCAAAAGATGACCGACATTTCCTCCAACAGTCATACACTTAAAGTCCATCGATCAGTGTCGGCGTCCAAAAGCTCCTTCCCTTGCTATCCTCCTCCTCACGGTTATATCCAACCGTTCAAACCATCTACTAATCTAAAATGTTGGTCCCCAAAAGGGGTGAGTACAACCACTCAGCAGGTAAAGGAATCCAATAACCACTCAATGCATCATACAAGTTATACATGCATTGCAGGCATCACTTACCTTGAAGCCATGCACATACTATCATGCATCATCACATCAATTTATAACACATACATATGTATCATCATCGTATCACACATGTCATCATCATCATGACATCATTACATTACACGTGTCATCATCATCATGGCATCATCACATTACACATGTCATATCATATATCATCATCATTCTCATCACCATGCATATCATCATCATCATATGTCATCATCATAATCATCATCATATGTCATCATCATAATCATCATCATGGCATCATTATATCATACATGTCATTCTTATCATGACATCATCACATCGCTTATTATCATCATCATCATGCATATCATCATGCATATCATGCCATGGGTGATCACCATATCACATCACATATCATCACCATCATCATGCATATCATCATGCATATCATGCCATGAGTGATCACCATATCACATCACATGTCATCACCAACATCATGCATATCATCATGCATACCATGCCATGAGTGATCACCATATCACATCACATATCATCACCATCATCATGCATATCATCATGCATACCATGCCATGAGTTAATTTTCATCTTTATCTTTAAATTTGATCACCACATCACCCTTCCTCGATTCATCAATTTCATCTCATATTTTACACTCGCATCTCATGCGAGAAAAACCTCCGGGCATGTATCCAAGATACAACCGGGCATCCCCCCCCCCACATTCCGGGCATCTCGCATCTCATCTAGCATCACGAGGAACCTCCGGGCATGTATCCGCGATACAACCAGACTTCCGGCCTTTACCCTTCTAGCCGGGCATCTCGCACCCCAATCCTGGTGTCGCGAGGAATCTCCGGCATGTATCCAAGATACAACCGGACTTAGGCCCCCACATTCGGGCATCCCGAAACTCCCAGGGAATCTCGGAATTATGCCACTCGGCCACCAGACATCATCCTCCACCACAACCTCATTCTCATCCACATTTATCTTTTATCTCAATTTAACATGGCAATTTGGCATGGCATCAAACATATCACACTTGCATTTCAATTCACATGTCGTGCACATGTCGTAGCTTAATCACATAAGCATTTCAATTCACATGTCATGCGCATGTCATAGCTTAATCACATAAGCATTTCAATTCACATGTCATGCACATGTCATAGCTTAATCACATAAGCATTTCAATTTAATGCATGTACAAAGACCGCATCACACAAGTGCCACACAAATGGAATTGAATCCATGGCCAAATAAAAATCCATTTTATTTTATTATTTTATTATTTTATTATATTTATTTATTTTCATAAATAAATATTTAATATTTATGATTTTCCAAAATCATAATATTAAAAAAAAATCACTAATAGGATCACAATTTTATATAAAATTCGTGGCCAAATCGAATTTCTTATAATTTCACAATTTCCTCCAAAAACATCCTAAAATCCTCGGATTTAAACCCACCGCACAGTTTCCGAATAAATTCAATTAAAATATCTATTCGGTCTCCAAAAATTACGAAACTTTACAGGGTGATAGCAAACACATTTTTGTACCTTTCTCATTAATAACTTTACGCAAAATTATTTTTAGATTAATTTCTATAGCCCTACGAAGCTTCTGGAACCACGACCGCGACGTCCAGAACACACTTCTCCGTATTTCTTAGATTTCACCCATCAAATCTCTTTCGTTTCCTCTGAAATTTGAGTATGTTATGTACCAATGTGTCCTTTACAAGTTTCATGAAGGGATCTAGGTCAAATAACCCGATTATGGTCACCATTTTAGTCCATGAAGTTTCGGGTGTCTCGGTATATTTCGCCAGAACCATCGTTTCAAAGATCTAACCGATTCACCAAGTTATACTTGTTCTTTTTGCCTCATATTCGAGTATGTTGTAGCTTAAGGTGTTTCCTAAAACTTTCAAGAAGACAACAAAGTGAGATCTCCAACAGAAATCAACATGCAAACAAGAAATCGACAAGAGGTCAGTGAAAATTTCGTAGATCTAAGTCTCCGTATAAGAGAACTTTTGACCCCTCAAATCTCCATCGTTTTCTACGAATTTTTAGTATGTCATATTACAAGACGTTAGCTTCAACTTTCATGAGACACCGAAGCCAAAATCGCACTCCAAATACACATGCAAGCTCGACTAAGATACTGACCACCACAAACCGAACGAAAACAGTCACATAGCTTGAACACATCCAACCCTTACCTCGATTTTTCGCCCAAATCACACCTAAAATGTAACATGCAAACACCACAACAAACATGCAAGGGAAGTTATGGACTCCACTTGCCTTAAAGATGATCTAGCAACGACGAACGGCGACGGGATACGGCGAACGAACGGCACTCCCTTCCGGCTCCGCCTCCTTCCCTCTCGGCTTCTCTCCCTTTCTCTCAAACTCTCTCTCTTTCTCACCCTCTCTTTGGACGAAATGGAGCAAGTAGCCGGCCATTTCTCTCTCCTAACTCCTTTTATATCCCCATCTTCTCATCATTGCTTGCCACCTAAATGGACCAATGCATGGCATCCTAGTCTAGGCCGATGCATGCTTTTGTCCCTTGCCACTTGGCATTTTTATTTTTGAATTGATTGGGCTTGGGCTTAGGCCCATCCGGCCATTCCCCCTTGGGCTGGTCGAGCTCCCTCTTGGGCCCTAATGGGCCGACAAGCTTGGCCCACCAAGCTCTAGGCCAATGGGTCCAAGGCCCATTCCAAAAATAACCCTCTTTTTCTCCTTTTTTTTTTTTTTGAATTCCTTTCTATAAATATTTCTAAATTCAAATTTCATCTTGGCCAAAGTCTTGGAACATTTTGTTCATTGAAATTTAAATCATATGGCCAAGCATAGATCATTAATCTTATTAAATTTAAATTTCCACAATCACAAGCACAAATCATCAAATTAAAAGACTAATGGCTAAAACATAAGCCATGGAAATTCTATCACCTAATTAACACACCTTATGGCTTGGCTTTGAATTTCTGGGATGCCACATTAGGTATGGTTGAAATTACTCCCATGCCCTTCTACTTTTCAAAAAAAACATTTTTTATTTGTTTTATCCTGAAATTCTAGCATTTTGTGTCACTTAACATGTGTTTGGTAACATTTTTGTTCTAGGGAATAATTTCTCTTTAGAAATAGTATTCTTCTATTTCTATTCCCTAAAACAATTTCTGAGTAAAAGAATGCTTTTAGTAACTATACAAGATTTTTATTTTCGGAATAAAAAAATAAGAATGCATATGGTATGACCCACAATTTTTTTGTAACGTAGTTTTTTTAAATTTTTTAATCATTTTTTTGGACTTTCTTTTTTTCCCTCTCTTCTTCTTCTTGGTCCTCCTCTAGCATTGGCAACCAATGGACACAATGGCTAGTAGAGGCAGGTGGCAACATGCAGTGGAGGCGCAGCAAACGAGGAAGAAGAAGAAGAAAAAAAAGAAATGACTTGTTTCTAGAAATTATTTTCGAGAACAAGAAGTTATTTTCTTTTATTTCTTGTTTTTGTTTTAAATTTATTCCCCATCTACTATTCTATTTTAAAGAATAGAAAAATTAATTGACGTTATTAAAAGAATTTTTGTTTTTTTTTTTTTTTTTGTTTTAAGGAACAAAAGAATAAAAAAAATAAGCAAGTTACCATGTAGAACCTTAATGCATGTTTCACGCCACGCTTTCGATAGCTATATAAAACCACGTTCATTAACTTCTCCTACCACCTCTATGTCCTATCACCGTTCTATTATTTTATATATATTTTTTTAAAAGTAGCATTAAATAGATTATTAGATTTGGTATTAGAAATAAAACTTTTGTTGTTACAAAGCTCAATTAAAAAATAGTTGTGATGATAATTGAGCACGGGCGTGCATAAAGTCTGTACTACTATTTAAGCAGCAAATTGGCCTTTTGGTCTGGCTTTCATTTACCAAAGTTGACCCCGCAAATTAATTTTAAAAGATTAATAGCCCATAGGAACAAAGGAAATGCATGTTAATCACGTGGAAAACTGGAAACTTACCCATTTCAAATTAGTTCCTTGCTAGTAGTGACTGATCTTATCTTCGAGTGAGAGGATCAATTTCCCTTTCTAGAAAACTACTAGAGAAGTGAACAATTTTAGACAACTCCCACGTAAGTACTTAGAATTGAGACCAAATCTTTGATGGTTATGTGCGTAGTGCACATATTTAAAATATATATATATATATATATATATATATATATATATATGTCTATTTCAGGTTCTTATAGGTTCTATTAACCTAAAATCTATCCGTCGAAACAGGTTCCTTATTTTTTAGAACCCGGAATCTATCATGTCTTGGGTTATGGGGTCCTACAGGTTCTTTGTTCTTTTGTTTTATTTTTAGTTAAGTAAAATGAAAGTGAACGAAACAAAAGAAAAAAAGTAAAATTTCTCAATTGTCAATAGCAACAATCTATAAAAGATAAACACGCAAATAAAATAAACAATAAAAAGTTGAAAACATGTAACATAAATACTAAGGATCACAAACCCACCCATGCATGGCTCGCTGGTTGAGGCGTAGCCCTAGATTTGGCATTAGGTCAAGGGTTTAACTTCCGAAGTCGTCACAACTCCAGGAGTAGTTCCGTGATTTAAGTGAGGGGCCCTGGCAATGGGATGTTGGGCAGTCTCCCCTGAGGTATAGTCGGCGGTCTTTGCTAGCTGGTTTCTAGCAGAGACCATGAGCACCCGTAAGGTGTGCCAGGCCGGATCCTCGGTATCCAAAAAAAAAAAACTATAGATCACAAGAGCTCAAAAAGAGCACGGTGCGACTTGGACTCGATGCCAGACACATTGCATTCGCACGCATCAGGGTTCGGGATGTACGAAACGAGCGGTTGTTATTGCCCCAGAGACTTACTCTAGTATCTGCTAAGGATGCATGGGGTAAAAGTGGGAGCAGTTATTGCTTGTATTTGCTGTATGGAACGCCCCCACCCTCTCGTTGTACAAACTATTGGGATGGCCTATGTCATGCGCGTTCAATTGGATGGGCCACGTTGTGTACAGCAGCAGTTCATTTTAGCCTTGCTCTCATGAAAATTGAATTTGAAGTGTCTTTCTCCTTGATCTTTTTAATTGGCGGTTAACTTCTTTCTTGATTTTTGACTTAGAACTTCTATTGCGAATAAGCTGAAGTCATGTAAAAATCCCAAATCCGAGTATTGAGGTTAGATAATTTCTTGGTTCCTCAAGATCCTAATTCTTGATTCTACCCTAGAACCATGCTAACCCTTGTCAATTTTCATCTAGGCTGGTATTCTATAGAGTTTTTCGGTGCCATGTCCATAGATTCAAGATGTGCCTTCTGCAGGCATTTGAACGTATTTTTCTCTTTTAATGTGCTCTATGAATGAATTTGTCACACCCTGAACCTGAAGTACGCAAACATCCCTCAACGGTCGATTAAAAATGCGACATCCTAGGACGCATCGTTGACCCCTTTCTTTTTATCTTTCGATTTAAATGCATGTGGAAGCGACATAATAATCACCCAATCAACCATCAACAATAGCGATAGTAAAAACAACACAACCAGTTCTCACAAAGTACGATTTATTTATTAATAGGTTAACCCAAGGAGTTTAATATGTACAGGCCTACCACAAAAGAAACTCCTATGACCTACAAGCCAAGAGGGTCAAAAGGTCAAGGCTAACTTCTAACTGCACAAACTCCCAACATCCGTCCTAATACCCAGGCGCGAAGTCATGCACAGCGTCAGGTGGTTTCGGCTGCTCAAGCCCCTTTGGCTCGGAATCCAAATTCACAATGACACCATCAGGGATGTCAATATCCATGGGGTCACTGCCTTGCCCATCCACAATTCCGACAGGTGGTCCATCAAACCCTGAGTGGACCCTCTCGACCGCCGTTCGCCTCCGTATGGAGCACCACATGCACAAAGCCCTTAGCGACCCACACCGTCATAACCACTAACTCGCAAGAATGGTTGGTCCCGAGAATAGGATATAAAGTAGTCTCTACCTCCATATCCCAAGGGACCCCGAAACATACAGGATGACTCGCCATACTACGGACCTAAAAATGTTTGACAACGATGGGGTGAGTTAAATCTCAACGAGTCAAAATCCGTCAGCCTTGATTAGGACGCGAATTGGCCTCGAAGGCGGCCTAAGCACACACTACACATAAAATCACCTCACCTTGGCACGTCCCTACACATTGGCACGTCTCGTACAATAACAATAGAGTAACGTGCATAAATAGCAATCAGAACACATACGAGAATTTCACGCGCATTGTCGACATATGTGTTCCAATTATTACGACCCCTCGGGCCACGGCCAACACAAGTGTTGGCGGCCTTCCGGCATAACCGGGCATTGTCCCGCTCCGTCGGGCATGGTATCGTTTAGGACTCCCACCTAAACGGCATTCCATAAAGGAGCTTTGGTCCAGCCTCAACAGCAACTTGGCATCTCGACCCCCGTCGGGCATCCGATAAAGTCGAGCATCGTCCCTAAACTCCCATTGGGTGATGGTTCAATTATATGACCACTCAATCACATACTTAGCCAAGAACACCATACTTTGTTTTCAATTAATAGACTTGGCCAATTTTGCTTATTTAAAAATCCCGGTAAAATAATCGTACGTAGCCACGTACTCAAAATTAATCCATCAAACTCCGTACGCTTCCATTGTAAAACTCCATTGTTTTATTTAGCATGAAAAATTTGGCATCCAAACCTGACACCTCACATTTTTCCATTTAATTGCCTACAAAACCAAGTTTTGCAATAACCATAGATAATTATCATAGAACAATCAATAACATATTCTTGTACGTGCAAACAATTAAAATCACACATAATCTCATCCAAGAAAAACAAGCATAAAATTCTACATAATGACTAATCCGTCACTAATTACGCTAATTGCGATTAATGTAAATAATCCACAATTAATAAGGCTAAAGTCAATTAACTAATCAATCATACTTAATTAGACTAATCAAAACTATTTACACTAATCGTAACTAAATTTAATCTAATCTATCCTTAATCATAATTGAGAATAAACTAGGATTAACTAAGACTAACCCTCATTAGCACTAATCTAACCACCCCTAAACGAAATTAACGGCCTAATTAAAGATTAGGAAGTTAACTCATGGGTTTTTTTATGGCGGCAGGCTCATGGTGATGGCGACACGACGGCATCGAAGGTGTGGCATGTGCGGCTCAAATGGGGGCTTGACGGTGGCGGTGGCAGCCCTTCAAGCCCTTGGTGGAGGTGACGCCGGCTGATGGTGCTGGCGAGTGGTGGCTGGTAGCAGCGGTGGCTGCTTGGTGGTGCCAGCCGTGGTGAGGTGGTGGCGTGAGGTGAAGATGATGAGGGATGGTGAAGATGCTGGCGGATGGGGTGATGGACGGTGATGGGGATGTTGCTGACGATGGATGATGAGGATGGCGGGTGGTGGAGCTGTGACGTGATGGGGATGATGAAGATGGCGGTAGATGATGAAGATGGCGAGTGTGACGATGGGTGAAGAAGACATGAGGAAGAGAATAGAGGAGAGAAGAGGTGAGGCGGAGAGAAGATCAAAAGAGGGGGGGGGATTTGCACGAGAGAGAGAGAGAAAGGAGTAGGAGAGAAGATCAAAAGAGGGGGGGGGGGGATTTGCACGAGAGAGAGAGAAAGGAGTAGGAGAGAAAGAAAAGGTTTCAAAGAAAATATCCCCAATTTCATCATTACATATGCCCCAAAAGTCTTATAATCTTATCTTTAATCTTCCCAAATAACCTTTTTAACTCTAATTTCCCAAGATTAAAGCTTTTTGGGAAGCAAATTCCCAATTTGCTTCCCCATCCGAATTTCATTTCCTTTTTCCTTTTGTCCGAAAAAAATCATTTTTCCAAAAAATTTCGGACTCATCGAAAATTCGACGAAAGATCAGACGACATCCAATAATTAAATCATGACACGCTTAAACATTCGATTCCCGAAACCAAATTAAATTTCGTGATTAAAATCAATCGAACACAACTTTAGTATGACCTAATCTATTGGGTAGCTTTTAGGGGTTTTCGCACTTTTGACCCGTGGTCAATAATTTTCACCCCACGTTTGTGCATCTCTGAATCGTAAATGACCCTTGGTTGTCATGTAGTCATGAGGATTCAATTACGTAATTGATTTATAAGAGTGTAGTATTGACCCTTGCCGATTATTATGGTCGAGCGGTCGATTTCTGATTGAATTCTCTAGTCTGTCGCATTTATAACCCTTTACGGCCTTATCTAATAGATTAGTTAACTCATGAGTGATCAGTTCTGAGTAAATAACCATAAGCACATTGAGGAAATAACCATTTCATATGTTCGAAATAGGGGTCAAATTTCGGGGCGTCACAGAATTTTGGCGTATGCTGCATTATTTTAAGGCAAATCTATTTGACAAGTGAACTGTAAAATGCGGTGTCGTGTACAGTATCCAAAAATACGAGGTCCAATCTGAATAACAAAGTGCTCTTTTTACATGTAAAGAAAGATTTGATTATGAATATTCATATATTTTTATACTGTCTTTCTACTTGAAGTTCCTTCTAATAGATCGTCGTGGTTTTTTGTTGGATTCTCTTTAACTACATTCCACCGTTTGCATGTCATTTTTTTCGTAAGGATATTTTAACACATTGCTAAGCAAATAGTGAGTGAACATCACTTCCAAGCCCTGACTTAATTGTAAGGGCTCTTAGGGCCCATTTGATTTGGCCTTGGGCAAATGTCTTTGAGAAAATGCAAATACTTTTGGGCTAAAGGGGTGTTTAGAAATGCAAATAGCGTTTGGTAAATTGTAATTTTAAACTGCATTGTTAAAGAACTTTGACTTAAATGCCGTTTGGTGAAAATTACATATTTTAAAGGGTTGTTGCTAAATTTCTTATAAAAAAAGTTACAAATTTTTTTTTTAATCTAGCCACCGGCGGCCAAATCTAGCTACCGCCGAACGGCCTTGCTTGAGGTTGCACGACCTCAAACGGCAGTCGGCGGGTGGTTGCGACCCCTTAGGTGATTGCCGGGGTCAGGTGACCCCTCAGGCGGCGATCGTCGACATGGGCAACTCTTTGGTTGATGGTCGTCGGCCTCTATTCTTTCTTGAAAGAAGATGAACAGTACTCGCAACTTGCATTCCAAAAATGCAACTTCCCAAAGCACCTCCGAAGCTGCTTTGGGGTAAAGGCCCTTAGAGCCATTTGGAATGCAATTGCATCTTGCCAAAGTTGTCTAAAAAATTGAACCAAACACGTTTGCATTTGGCCAAACCATTTTAGAGCCCAAAAGCCCCTTCCAAATGCCGAACTAAATGGGCCCTTGTAGTGTTTCCATGATTCTTTTTTGTTGGAAGTAATGTTCTACTCTAAGCTTCAGGTGAGTTTCTACTCTTTGATTCTTTTAAGATCTTCTAAATCTTGGTTTTATTCGAGCTACAATGTTGATAGAGCATCTAGTGGATTGCCGTGCTAGTTCTCTTATGACAAATAGAACTCATTGTTGGACATCGAAACGGCTTCCTAAGGTCGACATAATTAGAAACTTGAAATATTGAAGGAAAAGAAAGAGATTCGCATACTGATTTAGAATCCATAATTCTTGGTGTAGAACAACGTTGATCCAATCCTTCGATACTATAGATCTTCTCCTCTATCACCTTGAATATCCTGGCTCGATGAGATTGCCCCTCACAAATGTTTCTTATGTGAGGTAGTGGGTGTGTACATTTGAAAACAACAAATTGAGGTTTAAAGGAGGGATCTTAGCCTATTTATAGAGTTTTGGCTAAGCTCTCCCATCATTGACAAGGCCCAACTCAGTCCACACAAATTAGGCTCATATTCGACGGTTAAAAAAAATCATATCTTATCTTATTAGACCGAGCCCATGAAATGATAAATCACACTCCCAATTAAAGTAGCCCATATCGGGAAAACTCTTACATTCTACCACTTGGGTTAAATTAATTGAGATTGTATTGTCTGTGCACACATATATTTTAGTCTAGATATAATTCTCAGTAGTCAATCTGATTCCATGAAGTCTCAAACACTGGATCATAGCGATAACTACATGTACATACACAAAGCCTTCCATGGTCACAAATGCTTTTAACTTTACCGATATTAAGTCAATATAGTTGTGTGGAAAATGGATAATACCTCATAAGGAGTGATACCTTATGTGTCATCCCCTTCATCGATCACTATTTTCTTACCTTAAGTGTCATAGAAACCCGGATGTGCTACTAGAGAATATCTTTATGATTCTAATTAATCCACATATTTCTTATCTTTATGGTTAAACTTTCTTTATGTGTAATTGAGACATATGTACAAGGCTAATAACTAGATGCCTCTAGCTGTCACTTAGGGCTTACACAATACCCTGAGATTTTCATTAGATATATGTATACAACTAAATAACAATCCATAGAGAAGGAGTCCACATATGTCAAAATGTTACCAAATGTAACAAAACACAGATGTATACTTTATTAGAGCAAATTTGAAGCAAGCTCCCACTAAACGACATCATCCAATAATCCTCCCAAGCCCATGTTCATGACATGTTGCTCAAATACACAAGGGCGAAGGCCTTTCGTTAGTGGATTTGCAATCATATCATCTATGGGAATATGCTTTACTGTAATGTCACCATTTTGTACCATTTCCTTTTTGGTCAAAAACTTGACCTTCATATGCTTAGACCCCTTGAGACTTCTGTTGTTGTTGACAAACAATACTACAAAGTTATTATGACAATATAATTGTAGATGTCTATTCACAAAGTCAAATATCGTCAATTCTCTAATGAGGTTCCAGAGCCAAATAGCTTGAGTAGTGGCTGAAAAGCATGCTATAAAGTCCACTTGCATGGTAGAGGATAATATAGATTTTTGTTTCACGCTTTTCCATGATACTGCACCTCTTGCTAACATAAAGATATATCATGTTATCGACATCCTATCATCCTAATAGTCAGCAAGGCCTACATCCGAATATACTACCAGCAGCAAATCATGAACATATCTATAAATCAGCATATAGTCTCTTGTCATTTTAAAGTACCTCACAACTTTTTTGACAGCAACTTAATGACCATGTCCTAGATTTGATTGATATCTACCTAGAAGTCCTGTCACAAAAGCAGTATCTAGTATGGTGCAAACATAAGTATACATGATACTTCCAAGTGCATTAGCATAAGATATATCATTCATTTGGGTTTTCTCAAATTCTAATTGAGGACATTGCGAGGGACTCAATTTTTCACCTTATCAACATAAGCAATTCCTAGTTTTCAATGCTGCATGTTGAATCTTTCCAAAATACGATCAACATATGTCCTCTGAGATAAACCTAACATACAATGAGAACGATCCCTACGAATCTCAAAGCCAATAACGAAAGATGTCTCACTAAGGTCTTTTATATCAAAATTCTTTAATAACATTTGCTTTGTCTCATGTAGTAATCCAATATCGTTACTTGCAAGCAAGATATCGTCCACATAAAATATGAGAAAAATAAATTTCCTCTTACTAACCTTACAATATATGCACTAATCTACTTTGTTCTCAACATAATCGAAAGAAGAGATAATTTTGTGAAATTTCAAGTACCATTCTCTAGAAGATTGTTTGAGACCATAAATAGCCTTCTTCAATTTCCATACAAGCTTACCTAAATCATTTCCTACAAAACTTTTGGGCTACACCATATAGACTTCCTCATCAAATTCTCCATTTAGAAATGCAGTTTTAACGTCCATCTGGTGTAACTCCATATCAAAATGAGTTGTTAATGCTGTGATCACTCTAAAAAGAATATTTAAAAGAGACTGGAGAAAAAGTTGCTTCATAGTGAAGACCTTGTTCGTTTCCGACGGTCGGCATAGATCTCATGAGACCCATCAAGTTGCTTCATAGTCTTTTCCTTCTCTTTGAGTGAAGTTCTTAGCCACCAATCTAGCTTTAAATTTCTCAACCTTTCCTTGAAAATCCCTTTTAGTCTTATAAACCCATTTGCAATCTATGGGTTTATAACCCTCTGACAATTGAACTAGCTTCCAAATGCCATTATATTTCATAGATTGCATCTCATCTTTCATCATATCCAACCACAAATTTGATTGAGGACAGGAAAGAACGTCTATATAAGTCACCAAATCTACAATGTAGCTGATATCTTAGTCATACTCTTCTGAACAGACTATGTAATCCCGTGATATAGTTGAACGCTTTCCTCTAGTAGATCTCTTAAGTGAAGTTACCGCAACCTCATTCCGAATCTAAGGAACTTGAAGAACTTCATCTTGAGCCGTCTCAACAATAGGATCTTGAGTCCCAACAAGTTTAGTCTATAATATAGTAGGCTCCATAATCGTCTGCATGGGTAAGAAAAAAGACATAGTAGCCCCTGTCATATTGTCATCTTAATAATCTATGAGCAGCTATGCTTTTCGACCACATCGAATTCCAGAAACTTCACCGTTTGTGATTCCACAATTCTTGTGCCTCCACTGGGATTATAAATCAATATCCCTTTAAGTAATTTGAGTAAGAGACAAAGTAGAACCGAGTGGTTTTAGAGTTTAACTTACCTAATGTTGGATTGTATAACCTTACTTTTGCTGGACATCCCTAAACCTTGAGATGGTTCAAATTTGGTTTGTGTCCAATCCATAATTGAAAAGGAGTCAATGGAACAACCTTGGTAGGAACATGATTCAATATGTAAAGGGTTGTTTTTAAAGCCTCGCTCCATGAGAAGTCAAGTAAATTGGTCCTACTCATCATACACCTCATCATATCCATAAGAGTACGATTGCGCCTTTCAGCCACACCATTCCATTCAAGACTCCCAAGCATAGTGAACTGAATCACTATCCCATAATCTTCCAAGTATTTGGCAAATAGTCTTTTAGTCTGCCCAACATTGCCATTGCTACCAAAATTATTACCTTTCCTAATTACTTCTTGACTTTTGTTTGAAAAATTTTGAATTTGTCAAGAGACTTAGACTTTTCCTTAATCAAGCATAGATAACCATATCAAAAGTAATCATCAATAAATATGATGAAATAAAAATTTCCACACAAAGTTGCGGTATAGGGTCCACTAATATCAATATGAATGATCTTTAACAAATCAGAACTTTGGATTGTGGTTTTCTTCTTTATCTTAGTCATATTTTCCTTATAACAGTCTACGCAAGTCTCTAGATCACTTTTAGGAGTAGGTACGATGTGTGCTTTTACCAACCTTTCCACTCTTTCTTTAGATATGAGACCAAAACTTTTATGCTACAATGCATAAAATGTATTAGCGACGTATATATCATGGGAAGATAAACACAATCTATACAATCCATTGAATAGATTGCAGCACCCAGCCTTATTTGAATTAAAGAACTTAAATACGATATTGTTCTTTATTTCAAAAGAGTAGCCACACATGTCCAAATATGATATGGAAATTAAGTTCTGTTTAAAGGAAGCTACATAAAAGGTATTTCTTAATGTCATATTAAAACCATAATGTAAAATCAAAATGAAATCTCCCATGAACTCAACATCGATTTTATCATTGTTTCCCATAGTGAGCTTTATTCATCCTGATTTGGCATCCTTTTGTTTGTGAATCCCTATACAATAAATGCAACATGATTAGTTGCACCACTATCTAGCTAAGAAGAACTGGATGGGGCTTCAGATATGTTCGATTCACAAATAAATGTCAAAGAATTATTATCTTTAGGCTCACTCTTGAACAACTAAGCTTTATATTTATTGTAGGGCTTCTTTATGTGTCCTTTATTCCTACGAAAGTAGCAAAGGAACCCTCCCTCTTAAAGGGTGCTTTTCTAGGAACCATATTGTTGGAAGGATCAGTAGCTTTAGGATTTCCTTTCTTAGAAGCTATACAGTTAAAAGGGCCTACAGCTCTAGGATTTCTTTTATAATTATGATGTACAATTCATTTACCCTTCCTACTGGCAGAACTGGAGGCATATGAGGTGAGATGTTCTCTTTCTTTTTTCAATTTATCTTCCTCTTTCACCATCCCAACTATGAGGTCATTAATTGACCAGGTCTCATCTTGTGAGCTATAATTGGTTTTGATAATTCCAAATTCATGAGGAATGATATTTAATGCTTGATACACAATGCAAGTGTCAAGAATATCAACTTGAAGAACTTGAAGTTTTGTCTACAGGTCTACATGTTGAACCTTGCACATGTCATTAATGAATCGATGCTCTACACATTCTTTATGTGATGATATACCAAGAAGCTTGCAATTATGTTTCCGAAACCATAGAGAAATACATAAAAAATACGCAAAAATTACCCCAAAAACACACGAATTTAGGGTTCCGCGTATATTTTCACATTATTAAAAAGTATCAAACATGTAAAATAAATACATCACAATGTAGAAAATTTTCATACGAGCACGCCAATGCCAAGCACATGTCGAACAGAGCTTGCACGCACCCTCACAGGATGGGCCCAACTCGGCCCACACAAGCCAAGCCCATATTCAACTGTTAAGAAACTTTGTATCTTACTTTATTAGACCAACCCCATAAAATTATAAATCACAATCTCAATTAATGTAACCCATATTAGAAAAACTCTTACATTCATAACTTGAATAATGGATAGTGGTGAGAGGCGTTTTAGAAACTCCAATCTCCACATCCGAGTGGAAGGATTGCCTCTAAACAAATCGAGAAAGTCACAACTTCCAAGACATTTCGTCATGAAGATCACAACGCATGAACATCTCGGTCATCTCGGTCGATTCACTCTGATGAAGATTGGCCTGCCTAGCATGTGACATTCTGAAATTCAACCCCGTTTCAATAAAGTGAAATGAGCTTTTTGTCGACGTGCCTATGGCCCTTTTTCTCTGAACTGATCACTCACAAGTTAACTAACCTATTGGGTGAAGCCGTTAAGGGATGTATCTGTAGTAAAATCCCTAAAAGCTACCTAATTAGTTGGATTGGGCTAAAATCACGTCTGATCGATTTTTAACCACGAAATTGAAACTCGATTTCCGAAATCGAATTTTAAGCGCGTCATAATTCCTTTTTTTAGGAAATTGTCTCATCGTTTGTCAATTTATTGAGGAGTCCGAAATTTCAAGAAAGAAATTATCGGAGAAAATATTGAAGACCGAAAGGAAATAGAAAGGGAAAGAGAAAAGAAAAGAAAAGAAAATTAAGACTATGGTATTATTTTATTTCTTTTCTCTCCCTCTCTCTTCTTTTGTCTCTTTTTCTCTCTCTCTTCTCTCTCCTCTTCCCTCCCTCTTCGTGCGAACACTCCCCCACCGAACACTTGCCTTGCCAAATTCAATTTGGCTTATTCTTTCTCCCCATTTGACTAGTCAAACCCTTTCTCTTTTCTCTCTTATCTCTTCTTCTCTCTCCTCTCTCTTCTCCCTCACCCCACGTGACTGAAACCCCCTCTTTCTTTCTTCCTGTTCGTGAAAAACCAGCAAGTGGAAGAAGAAGAAAAGCAGCTCACTGAAGCTCGTTGCCGCCGCATTGGAGCCAGACAACCACCCGCGCAACGCCCGCCCGCGCACGCCGCGTGCTCCGCCACCGCCCCTTCGCGCATGCCATCCTCGCCGTGCACCGTTCAGCCTCTGCTCAGCCCTTGTTCCGCCCCGTCTGGCCACCTCCGGCCACCGTGGGCCACCGCTCGGCCTCGCCAAGCCGCCACCTACCTTCCTGGCCCCTTGCTGCCCCCAACCATCTCTTTTTCCCCTCTGTTTTGCAGCAACCCAACAAGTTGCGGAGTGGGTCTCCAGCGACTTCAGGCCCACTTTTGGGCCGTTTCCGGGACCCGAACCCAAGTCGTGCTTTGGGAAGAATCGTTCCTCGTGTCATCCCCATCGGATTGATACGTTTTGCTCGTGATTCCGGTTAGTAATCTCACTAATCCATCATTAGTTGGCTAATTATGCTTAAGGGAGGTTTATTTTTAATTAATTAAGTTTAGGTGGTTAGATTAGTATGGATTAGTGTTTATTAGTCAATTGTGATGCAAATTAGACAAATTGATAGTGCAATTAGCAAGTAGACATGGTCTATTATTTATTGAAAGTGTCTCGGGATTTTTCCGACCCTTAGTGGGCTTCAATTAGGCTTTTCGGGCCTAAGTGGAATTTTTAGTATTTAAATATTGATTTCGGAATTAAATTAAATAATTATTTATTTTCGAAAATTCAACTGGGATGGCCCGGGACCAGAATATTATGCTGATGACCGTGGTGAAGTCCATTTATTTAATTGGGCTTTATTTTGTGCTAAATTGAATTTTTAATAATTATTAATTAATTTTCGTAATTAATTAATTAATTATTTATTTTTCGGAAATTAAGATTTTGATGGCTGACAATCGAAATCTCGTGCTGATTGTTGTGGCGTAGTCCGTTTATTTATTTGAGCTCCACGTTGCATGGAATTAAATAAATTGTGATATTTTAGGGATTTACCCTAAATTGATTGGAATTGATTGAGATTGAATTGTTGATTGATAAATGGCCAAGTATGTTATTCAGCATTTATAATGCTTTGTTGAGTTGATTTAATTATTTGATTGAGAAATCGTTGGGCATTGGTTGTCGGTATTGAAAGTAGATTGGTAATCACTTGAAAGAAAACACGCGGGCTCGGTGAATTGGAATATCACCTTGAGAATGCACGTGAGTTCAGTGGTTGAATATGTCATCTTGGCGAAGAGGTCGCCTTAGAGAATGCACGTGGCTCGGAGGCTCGGTATGTCCTCTTGGAGAATGCACGTGGCTCCGAGGCTCGGTATGTCCTCTTGGAGAATGCACGTGGCTCGGTGACAGAGTTCGGCATCTAAAAGGGCACGTGCCTCGGTGAATTGATGCATCACTTTGGTGAGTTAGCACCTAAGAGAAGGCACGTGGGCCCGGGCATCATAAAAAGGACACGTGGCTCGGTGATCTGATGCGTCACCTTGGCAAATGAGCGCCTTAGAGAATGCACGTCGGTCCAGTAGTCGGAAATAGCATCTAAAAGGGCACATGGCTCGGTGACTTGATGTATCACCTTGGCGAAGAGGTCGCCTTAGAGAATGCACATGGGCCCAAGGTTCGAGGCACGTGGCTCGGACACTTGGAATGTCGTCCTGGAAAATGCACGTGGCCTAGCTTTTAGATACTCCTCTGTGGAGAATGATTTTTATGACATGTAATCAACTAGTTCAATTTGTTTGGAGTAAATGGGTGCCTATTGTGAATTGTACTGACTTGCAGGTGGGATCTGAAGCCAAGGTAAGTCCTCTGTCTCGTGCGTGTTTAGTTTAGGTAGCCTATAGTATAATGGTTTACTAATCAAGCCTTAGTGGGGTAGAACTTGCTGAGATGTAGTCTCATCCTGGTTTGGGGAAAACATTTCAGGACCCCAATGAGAAGCTAAGGAAGAGAAGTCTGGGAGGGAGAACTCGGAGGTAAAACCTGAGGAGAAGGATTTTGGAAGAAGAAGATAATCCCGAGAGGGGCCTTGAGTATGGCCCGGATGAACTGAGAGTCTATCTTCTTTTGATAATTCCATTTTGAAGTGAATAGTTATGAAGTGGTTTGTGTTTTGTATAAAATTTTGGTTATAAGTTTCAATATGAAAAATATGGCCCTGCTTTTCTATCCCATCATTTTATTGTCTCGGGGATTTTAACTCGCTTCCACATATGCTTAAAGAATGAAAGGGTCGGCAATACATAGTCTTGAGATATCGCATTATAAAATCGACCAAGTCAGAAGGATGTGTGCGTGCCCGAGGATCGGGGCGTGACATCCCCTTTTTGTGGTATCAGAGCGAAGTTGAAGATTGGAGTGATTAGGAGTGTTGACCATGGGATAGTTAGTAGAAAAGGCCTTTAAATTCATGTTGGTGCATGTCTGTGTTGGCTGAGTGTTAAAATTATTTGTTGTTTGGATCGCTCTGTTTCTAATTCGGTGTTGAATTGGAAATAGGTGTTAGTTGAGTAAAGCTACACCATGAGCGATCAGGAGCCGAGAACTCCTGCAAAGAGGACTAGTAGGGCTGTTATTCGGGGTAGAGCTCCGACTCGTGTCGGAACCCGAGGCGGACGTGGTCGAGCGCTAGCACAGGCTAGCGTGAGTGGAATAGTTCCACCTGTTGTAGATGTCGGGGAAGCAGCCCCTAATGATCCCAGGGTGGATGGGATCTTGTGTGTTCTAGAAGCAATGGGCACGAGAATGGATTAGCAAGCCGCTACCATTGAAGCCGCTGCTCAGGCTGGTGCAACTGCCACTGTCGTCGCTACCACTAGAGCCGCTCCTGCTGCCGCACCTGTAGCTGCACCTACAGTCGCACCTGTCGTTGCTCCAGCCGCCGTGAATGTTGAAGATCCATTGGGGATAGTGGTCATTACAAGACCAATCCATAAGTTGGTGGAGCATTTCCTAAAGTTAAATCCACCATTGTTCACCGGGTCTGGGGATCCTGAAGCTGCTTCTTCATGGATTCAGAAGCTCGAGAAGCGTTTGCACTGCTAATGTGCGACGAGGTTAAGAAGGTAATGTTAGCAACTTACCAGATGGAGGGAGTTGCGGACACTTGATGGATGACTACTCATGAAATGATCTTTCCAGAAGGCGCTGTTCAGGACCGGAACACTTTTCGTGAAGCCTTCAATGATAAGTTTTTCTCTGAGACTGCCAGAGAGGTGAAGATGACCGAATTTCAACATCTTCGCCAGGGTTCCCTATCTGTTGATGAGTATGAGGTGAAGTTCACTGAACTTTCGCGATATGCCCCCGAGTTAATCGAGAACCCTGTGAATCGAGCAAGGAGGTTCAGAATTGGATTTAGATAGGATTTGAGAAGTGCCTTAGTCCTTTTGGATCTGAAGACTTATAACGACATATATCGGAGAGCTCAGAAGATTGAGAAAGATCATAACGATAAAGCTGCCTCATCTGGATCAAGGTTTAGCTCTCATAGAGACAACATCCACCAAGGAAAGAGGCCGATGTTTGGAAATAGATCCCAAGGCCCGCCCAGCAAGAAAAGTGAATTTAATAAGTGAGGACCTATTAGGAATGATGCGTGTCGCTTGTGTGGGAGAAGACATGGGACAACACCGTGCCCAACTAGGACGAGTGCATGTTTTGAATGTGGCCAATAGGGCCACATAGCTAGATTTTGTCCAAAAAAGCAAAGAGGACAACCTCAGTTGTCACTGCCACCACCGATGAGATATATAGGAGGGTATACCCCTTAGAATGCACCACAAGAAGGACAGCAGAGACCTCCAACTTAAGGCACTATCTACGCGATTACCTAAGGTTAGGCAGAAGCTGTGCCTGGCGTGATTACAGGTACGGTCTCGCTCAACAACCAACCTGCTTATGCTTTGTTTGATTCGGGAGCAACCCATTCCTTCATTGCCGAGCAATATGTTAGGATGCTAGGGTTGAGTCCTGTATTGTTGGAGTCGGCAATTTGCATATCTACACCCTTGAAAGATAAAGTCATTGCTGCTTTGGGACGTTCGGGGTGCAAGTTAGAGATTGGTGAGAGAGTAGGGAAAATTGATTTGTTAGTCCTAGCCATGTATGATTTTGACTTGATAATTGGCATGGACTGGCTCACCAATCAATGAGCTAAAATGGATTGCTATCGCAAGGCGATTCAGTTTGATCCATTAGGGGGTAAGAGCTTCAAGTTTGTAGGGAATCGAGGAGGACCTTCGATTTCCTTAATCTCGTCGTCGGAAGCAGTTCATTTGTTAGATGAGGGTTGCCGAGGGTACTTAACAACTGTTGTGGATACGACAGTTGAAGAGTTGAAAATGGAAGATATTTCAGTGGTACATGAGTTTCCAGATGTCTTTCTAAAAGAATTGCTAGGGTTACCGCCATAAAGAGAGATTGAATTTGTGATTAAGCTAGCACTAGGGACAAAACCGATCTCAAAGGCACCTTATCGAATGGCGTTATCTAAGTTGAAGGAACTAAAGGTGCAGATGCAAGAATTACTAGATAAAGGATTTATTCGTCCTAGTGCATCACCTTGGGGAGCACTAGTTCTATTTGTTAAGAAGAAAGATTGTTTGTTATGTTTGTGCATCGACTATTGGCAACTCAATCAGGTAACGATCAAGAACAAGTATCCATTACCGATGATAGATGACTTGTTTGATCAATTGCAAGGAGCATCAATATTCTTGAAGATCGACTTGAGGACAGGATATTATCAGCTGAGAATTAAAAAGGAGGATATTCCTAAGTTAGCATTTCATACTCGGTATGGTCATTTCGAGTTTATAGTGATGTCATTCGGATTGACGAATGCTCCAGCTGCATTCATGGATATGATGAACAGAGTGTTCAAGGAATATCTTGATTAGTTTGTGATCGTGTTCATAGATGATATCTTGGTCTATTCGAGAAGTGATGAAGAGCATGGGAATCATCTAAGAGTAGTACTCCAGACCTTAAGAACTCATCAACTATATGCTAAGTTTAGCAAATGCGAGTTTTGGTTGACTCGTGTTGCGTTCTTAGGTCATGTAATTTCTGGAGAAGGAATCTCCGTCGACCTAAGCAAAATAGAAGCTGTGATCAAGTGGCCAAGACCAACATCAGTGATAGAGATCATAAGTTTTTTGGGGTTAGCAAGTTATTATAGACGGTTTGTGGAAGGGTTCTCATCGATAGCGTCGCCTTTGACAAAGCTCTTGAAGAAAGAAGAGAAATTTGTATGGTTAGACAAGTGCGAGCGTAGTTTCCAAGAGCTTAAGGAAAAGCTGACTACCGCACCTATGCTGACGATTCCATCTGGTTTTGGAGGATTCGAGATCTATAGTGATGCGTCATTTAGGGGATAAGGTTGCGTGCTGATGCAACATGGCAGAGTTGTTGCATACGTTTTCCGGTAGTTGAGACCTCATGAATTGAATTATCCAACGCATGACTTAGAACTCGCAACCATCATATTTGCGTTGAAGATTTGGAGACACTACTTGTGCGGAGAAAAGTTTCAAATTTTCACATACCATCAAAGTCTCAAGTATTTGTTCTCTCAGAAGGAGTTGAACATGAGACAACACCGATGGATGGAATTGTTGAAGGATTACGACTGTGATATTCTATATCACCCGGGAAAGGCGAACAAGGTCGCCGATGCATTGAGTCAGAAGTCTTCAATAGCACAAATCTTGGTTAAGGAGTGGAACTTAATCGAGAGAGCTCAGGATTTGGAATTTAAATTTGAGGTAGGCCACCTCTCGAGTTTTATGGCCACCCTTAGAATTGAACCGAATGTCAAGTTTAGAATCAAGCAACTCCAACCAACAGACCCAGATGTACAGAGAATTCTTCAAGAAGACGCAGATAAAAGAAAGGCTGATTTTCAAGTTGCTGATGACGAGACTCTAAGGTTTCAAGGACATTTGGTGGTACCTGACGATGTTGAGCTTAGAGAAGAAATTTTATTTGAGCACATCGTAGCAATTACAACATTCATCCTAGAAGCACCAAGATGTATCAGAACCTGCGTCAACACTACTAGTGGTCAGGTATGAAGGCGGACATCGCCAAACATGTGGCCAAGTGTTTGACTTGTCAGCAAGTAAAAGCTCAACATTGCAAGCCGGGAGAACTTCTGCAACCTCTCGCAATCCCATAATGGAAGTGGGAGCATATTACGATGGATTTCGTGACTGGACTACCAAGGAGTCAAAGAGGAAATAATTCAATTTGGGCAGTAGTCGATAGGTTGACAAAGTCGGCTCACTTCATTGCAGTTCGAAAGGACCTAAGTCTTGATAGACATGCAGACTTGTATGTGCGTCAAGTGGTTCGTATGCATGGAGTGCCGGTTACGATAACATCTGATAGAGACCCGAGGTTTACTGCTGCTTTTTGGAAGAGCTTGCAGAATGCTTTATGTACAAAGCTTCAATATAGTACGGCATATCATCCTCAAAAGGATGGCTAGTCGGAAAGAACAATTTAGACTCTTGAAGACATCCTGAGAGCGTGTGTAATAGACTTCAATGGAAGTTGGGAAGATTAGCTTCATCTGGTGGAATTCGCCTACAACAATAGTTATCAGCAGAGCATCAAGATGGCTCCATTTGAAGCGTTGTATGGAAGAGCGTGCAGACCTCCAGTGTGTTGGGATGAAGTCGGAGAAAGGAAGATAAGAGGCCTAGAGTTGGTTCAGCAATCAATAGATGTCGTGGCAGTAATAAAAGACAGATTAAAGACAGCGCAGACCAGGCAGAAAAGTTATGCAGATAAGCGTCGAAGGTTTTTGGAATTCCAAGTTGGTGATCACGTCTTTCTAAAAGTGTCACCAATGAGGGGAACTTCGCGCTTTGGTAAGAAAGGAAAGTTGAGTCCAAGGTAAGTAGGTCCGTTTGAGATTCTTAAAAGAATCAGAAACCTAGCGTATCGTTTTGCGTTGCTGCCAAGATTGGTGCAAGTGCATGATGTCTCTCACATGTCGATGTTAAGGAAGTACGAGCCTGACCCGACCCACATGCTCAATTTCGAGGAATTGGACGTGGATCACCGTGTGTTATACATGGAAAGCCCGGTTCAGATTGTCGATCGTAAAGAGCAAGTTCTGCGTACAAAGACGATTCCGTTGGTCAAAGTGGTCTGGCAATACTACGGTACTGAAAGAGTGACTTGGGAGACTGAAGAGTCGATGAGACAGTTGTACCCCCGCCTTTTTGAGCAAAGTGTAATGGTTTAAATTTCGAGGACGAAATTTTTATAAGAGGAGAAGAGTTGTGACATCTTGAAATTCGACCTTATTTCGATAAAGTGAAATGGGCATTTTGTCGACGTGCCTATGGCCCTTTTTCTCTAAACTGATTACTCACGAGTTAACTAACCTATTGGGTGAAGCCGTTAAGGGATGTATCTGCAGTAAAATCCCTAAAAGCTACCTAATTAGTTGGATTGGGCTAAAATCACGTCTGAACGATTTTTAACCACGAAATTGAACTTGATTTCGGGAATCGAATATTCAAGCTTGTCATAATTCTTTTTTTTTAGGACATTGTCTCATCGTTCGTCAATTTATTGACGAGTCCGAAATTTCAAGAAAGAAATTATCGGAGAAAATATTGAAGACCAAAAAAGAAAATAGAAAGGGAAAGGGGAAAAGAAAAAAAAAGAAAATTAAGACTATGGTATTATTTTATTTCTTTTTCTCCCTCTCTCTTCTTTTGTCTCTTTTTCTCTCTCTCTTCTCTCTCCTCTTCCCTCCCCCTTCGTCGAACACTCCCCCACCGAACACTTGCCTTGCCAAATTCAATTTGGCTCTTCTCTCTCCCCATTTGACTAGTCTTTTTCTCTTATCTCTTCTTCTCTCTCCTCTCTCTTCTCCCCCACCCCACGTGACTGAAACCCCCTATTTCTTTCTTCTTGTTCGTGAAAAACCAGCAAGCGGAAGAAGAAGAAAAGCAGCTCGCCGAAGCTCGTCGCCGCCGCACCGGAGCCGGACCTCGACCCGCACAACGCCCGCCCGCGCACGCCACATGCTTCGCCACCGCCCCTTTGCACGTGCCGTCCTCGCCGTGCACCGTTCAGCCTCTACTCAGCCCTTGTTCCACCCTGTTCGGCCACCTTCGGCCACTATGGGCCACCGCTCGGCCTGGCCAAGCCACCACCTACCTTCCCAACCCCTTGCTGCCCCTAACCATCTCTTTTTCCCCTCTGTTTTGCAGCAACCTAGCAAGTTGCGGAGTGGGTCTCCAGCGACTTCGGGCCCACTTTTGGGCCGTTTTCGAGCCCCGAACCCAAGCCATGCTTTGGGAAGAATCGTTCCTCGTGTCGTCCCCGTCGGATTCATACGTTTTGCGCGTGATTCCGGTGAGTAATCTCACTAATCCATGATTAGTTGGCTAATTATGCTTAAGGGTGGGTTAGTTTTAATTAATTAAGTTTAGGTGGTTAGATTAGTATGGATTAGTGTTTATTAGTCAATTGTGATGCGAATTAGACAAATTGATTGTGCAATTAGCAAGTAGACGTGGTCTACTATTTATTGGAAGTGTCTCGGGATTTTTCCCGACCCTTAGTGGGCTTCAATTAGGCCTTTCGGGCCTAAGTGGAATTTTTGGTATTTAAATATTGATTGTCGGAATTAAATTAAATAATTATTTATTTTCCGGAAATTCAATTGGGATGGCCCGGGACCGGAATATTATGCTGATGACTGTGGTGAAGTCCATTTATTTAATTGGGCTTTATTTTGTGCTAAATTGAATTTTTAATGATTATTAATTAATTTTCGTAATTAATTAATTATTTATTTATTTTTCGGAATTTAAGATTTTGATGGCCGACGACCGAAATCTCTTGCTGATTGTCGTGGGGCAATCTATTTATTTATTTGAGCTCCACGTTGCATGGAATTAAATAAATTGTGATATTTTAGGAATTTACCCTAAATTGATTGGAATTGATTGAGATTGAATTGTTGATTGGTAAATGGCCAAGTATGTTATTCAACATTTGTAATGCTTTGTTGAGTTGATTTAATTATTTGATTGAGAAATCGTTGGGCATTAGTTGTCGGTATTGAAAGTAGATTGGTAATCACTTGAAAGAAAACACGTGGGTTCGGTGAATTGGAATATCACCTCGAGAATGCACGCGAGTTCAGTGGTTGAATATGTCATCTTGGCGAAGAGGTCGCCTGAGAGAATGCACATGGCTCGGAGGCTCGGTATGTCCTCCTGGAGAATGCACATGGCTCAGTGATAGAGTTTAGCATCTAAAAGGGCACGTGGCTCGGTGAATTGATGCATCACTTTGGTGAGTTAGCACCTAAGAGAATGCACGTGGGCCTGGGCATCATAAAAAGGACACGTGGCTTGGTGATCTGATGCGTCACCTTGGCAAATGAGCATCCTAGAGAATGCACGTGGGTCCAGTATTCGGAAATAGCATCTAAAAGGGCACGTGGCTCAGTGACTTGATGTATCACCTTGGCGAAGAGGTCGCCTTAGAGAATGCACGTGGGCCCAAGGTTCGAGGCACATTGCTTGGAGACTTGGAATGTCATCCTGGAGAATGTACGTGGCCTAGCTTTTAGATACTCCTCTGTGGAGAATGATTTATATGACATGTAATCGACTGGTTCGATTTGTTTGGAGTAAATGGGTGCCTATTGTGAATTGTACTTACTTGCAGGTGGGATCTAAGACCAAGGTAAGTCCTCTGTCCCGTGCGTGTTTAGTTTGGGCAGCCTATAGTATAATGGTTTACTAATCAAGCCTTAGTGGGGTAGAACTCGCTGAGACGTAGTCTCATCCTAGTTTGGAGAAAACATTTGAGGACCCCAATGAAAAGCTGAGGAGAAGTTTGGGAAGGAGAACTCGAAGGTAAGACTTGAGAAGAAGGATTTTGGAAGAAGAAGATAATCCCGAGAGGGGCCTTGAGTACGGCCCGGATGGACTGAGAGTCTATCTTCTTTTGAGAATTCCATTTTGAAGTGAATAGTTATGAAGTGGTTTGTGTTTTGTATAAAATTTTGGTTATAAATTTCAATATAAAAAATATGGCCCTGCTTTTCTATCCCATCGTTTTATTGTCTGGGGATTTTAACTGCTTTCACATGTGCTTAAAGAATGAAAAGGTCGGCGATATATAGTCCTGGGATATCACATTATAAAATCGATCAAGTCAGAAGGATGTGTGCGTGCCCGAGGATCGGGGCGTGACATAGCGTAATACCATATATAGAGTCGCACGAGTTCGGTAACCTCATGGCCGTGGGGGTGTTATCTGTCACAAAGAGAGAGAGAGAGAGAGAGAGAGAGAGAGAGAGAGAGACCCATGCATGCAGCACCCTCACAATGCAAAAGCGATGACGGCAAGTGATGATAATGGTGTAGCATGCTGGTGGCAGGTGGCATTAAAAGTCATGGAGATGGTTGTTCGATAGTTTACAGTGTTTGTGAATGGAATAATTAAGGTTTGGTTTATTTCACCGAAAACTTATGATTGCTCAAAAATATTTTTAGGAATTTAATTTTAAAGTAAATCATTTTTTGACATTTGTTTGCACTGAAAACAAGTTGAAATGATATTTGATATTAAGTGAATCCCCTGAAGGCATCTTCAATTGTTAAAAATGACATGTAATGACTAATAAACTAGACATCTTGTTTATTTATTATATAACCCATCAAAGCAACATGGATTACAAAGAAATTTGGACAGAAATAACGGATTCATATATGTAAAATGTTATATACGACAGTGTTTTTGGGAATGTAGAAGAGCATTACTATTATGAAGTATAATCAGGAGAAGATAGACAAGACTAATGGGGAAAAAATTTGGTGAGAAAAAGCAAATTTAGAATATTGAGGTCATTATAGGTACAGTTTAGAAGTTTTGATGACAGAAAATAAAGTTTAGGATATTGATGTTACGATGAATATAATTCAAGATTTTTAGTGAAAAAACTTTTGAGGGTCACAACCTTTTTAAAACATTTATCACAAGTGCTATAACATGTTGGATTTTCAGCACCTGAGTGAATGTTTTTAAATATTTTTGCACTTAAGTGATCAATTGAAAGTTATGATACTCAAATGAATATTTTTAGAAGTTTTGTAGGCATCGTTTTTCATAGAAAATGAACTATTTGAAAAATATTTGCCTATAAATGATCCCTTATATCGTTTGAAATAATTAGTCGACGAAAAATATTTTCATTATTGAGAACAACATGTGTCTAAATATTTTCATAGCATTTGAATCATTTATTTTTGTAAGTGAAACAAGTAATCATTTTTTAGAAAAATGTTTTACATAACATTTATTTTTTGTAAAACAAATGAACCTGTAATATTATATGCTCAGGAAGGTAATTTCATCTCGTATGAACCATGAAGGACATCGTGTGGTCCTCCTTAAAAGGTTATATCTTAAAAGGCGAGTGAATAATTGCATGCAGCCGGTCCATGTGAATTCTCAACATCTCAATCGTTAGATCTTATATGGATCTCACATACAGCCCATAGTATTCAATGGCCACATGCTCCAAATGCATAAAAGAAATTTCCAAAAGGTGCCTGGAAAGGTTAGAATATGAGTGGTCGGTTACAAATTATTGACCTAAGAAAGGTTTGTTTGCCAACTCTGGAAGCAATTGTTCGGCGGACATACTACGGGTTCACTAAACTAGGTAAAGAATATTACGAGCCCCATTTGGGTCCAAATGAGCCTAAATACGTGGTCTCATTTCAAACCCATTAATCCATCTTAAGAAAAACATGAAATAATCAAATATAGCCTAAGCCGTTGGGCCCCAAGTACCAAAAGTGCTTTGCAACTAAAGTCCGGAGGGGGTCTTTTATATCACAATTATATCACGTGGTGGTGACACTTTATACGTGCTAAAATTATAAGAGTCAGAGAATTGTCAGATATGCCACATTGATTGTTGCTCAACTTCAAAGGTTCAGAAATTTTGACACAACCATAGTCCTTGTGTGCGTTCAACAGATGACCATCATTCGAGAAAGGAACACAAACTCAGTCTTGGGTTTTTGAGTCGAGGTCTAGAACGATTCGTTTACTCGACTAGGGGCCTTTCAAATAGAAGGCAAGCAGGCTCAAGTATAAAGTTTGGATTTAACTACATTGTATCCAAGCTGCAAGAAGAAGAAGAAGGAGGAGGAGGATGAGGCAAAAGCCTCTAAATGCCTCTCGTTGACTTTGGATGAAGAACCGCAAATGCGGCATAAAATCCTTCATAAACTCGCCAACTTTCTTCATAGTTGGCCTGGAATTCTTGAATGTCTTCTGTGGATACTGATGATGCACTTCGCGTCTAAACCGAGGTCAGCTATCAAAGAACAAAATTCGCTAATGATGGACAGTAAGTCACTTACCCTACTAACGGCAGAAGGAAACTGATTTGCATCAATGCCCAACTCTTCCATGTCCATGTTGAGATAGCTAGTATAAGCACCTAGAGGGAGTAAATAGGTGCACAAACAATTTTGCGAGATAAGTGCAGCATGAATCAACAATAGATTATGAAAAGGAAATTCGTCTCTTGTAAACAAAGTGAGTTACGATCGAAGTAAAAGAGTGTAGGGAAGAGAATTTGAACACAGAGTTTATAGTGGTTCGGCTTATTCCAAGCCTACGTCAACTCTTTCACACTAACAGCCCATTAGCTGGATTTCACTATGAACAAAAGAGTTGTTATAGTAAAGCTCTCCCTTGATTCCACAGTGTAGAGACTCTACCACACTTCCTCAAGGTTTTTCAAAGATATAGACTCTCTTTTGCGTACAAGATTTCGCTCAACAAATGAATTGACTAAGAACAAGGAACTTCAGACTTTGGAATTCTTCTATCACGCACACACTCGAACAATTGGAACGTTTTCCTTATATACTCCTTTATGCTATCATACCCGTTGGCACTTACCAAAGGAATTCTTCCAATCTACCTGTTAGATAGAATCAATTAGGAAAATCATTCGAGCTATTTAAGGAACATGACGATAGCCCATCAATCCTGCTTGCCTATACAATCAGGATCTCGGTTTCTATAAGTAGAACCTTCCAAGTATACTTCGCCAATCAACGAATCCATAATCCCTGAATCAATCTTGATTTGAATAATGGATTCTGACATGCTATATCCAGCCAAGAGATCTTCTCCAGTCGATAAAGTCAAATCCTTAACGAAACATCCAGTTCTGAATAACTCTTCTTCGACGGACTAAAAACTATCAGAGAGGATAGACTTTGAGTCTTGAGTCTGGTAGTCCGGAAGTCTTCAGACTTTGATAGTAGAGTTCGCAAGTCTTCAGACTAGACTGATGGAAACGTTTTGTCAGCTTCAAAACACTCAAGGAAGTTTTCTCCAACAATCTCCCTCTTTTTTATGATGACAAAACTTTCTTGCAGATTTGGATAACTTTGACCTGCAAAACATTACTCAAGCAAGTATGGATATCTCACAAAGATAAATGGCGTAGTGATAATACTAGAATCTACATCCACAGAAAGTAGGTTAATCTTGTAGATGAACAAAGCCATGAGATATCAATAGTACTTAAGATAAACAAACGTTCAAACAGTCAAATCCAAATCCAGTCCAAATCCAAACAGTGAAACAAACATAATCAACTCCAAAAAAAAGAAAAAAGTTAAGTTCAAAGTTCAAATCTGCACCACATCTCTCCCCCTTTTTGTCAGCAATAAAAAAAGGTATAGATGAAAAGAGAATGGAATTAAGATTGCTTGGGAACATGAACAAACTGGAAATCTCCCATTGACTGGACAATGCCTTCCAGCTTTTGCAAGTGCTCCTTCAGTTGAGCCACATCTTCACCCTTAGCATTTGCTTGAACTTGAAGAGCAAGGACTTGGATTTGATCATGCAAAGATACTGAAGAGGCTTGTCCTGCATTTTGCAAGTTCTGTACTTCGCATCCCAGAATATATATTTGACCCCGCATCTCTAAGAGAACATCAAGAATTCTGCAAAAATCTACTGAATTATCAGTCTGAGTACTGGCTTCTACACGATCAGACGGAGTAAAGGCAGATGATGGTAAATCAGCATGGTCACGCAGATTGGGCAATGAAACATCATGTCACTCCTTAGGAAATTAAGAGGCATAGATGTCCTCTGGATCTGCTGGAGAGCGGCTTAGTCCTTTACTGGTGGCAGGATATGAGGACATTCCTTTTTTCTCAGGATCTCCCCCTGTTTCCATGCCTTCAGGTGGAGAAGAGTGTCACTCATGCTCTGCTTCCTCTTGATCTCCTCTCTCTTCTTCTTCTTCTTCTTCTTCTTCAATTATTTCCTCCTCTGCATCTCTTTCTTCTGCTTCTTTCTCCTCTGCTTCCAAATTTTCTCTTTCTCTAGTACTCTGTTCTGTCTCATCCGTGTCTTTATCTTGTCTCTTCGTTGATTTTGGAACAGAACGACTCAAGTTCTTCAATGCCATTGCAGAAATGATGATATCATCCTCATCCTCTTCATCCTCAATGATGAGAGCTCTTCTTTTCTTGGATGAAGCAACCATGGGCTCCTTCCCTTTTCTTTTTGCAGTCGAAGAGATTTGATGAGACTTAACAAGGGTTTTCTCCTTGAATTTCTCCAACGCCTTGTTGAGTTCCTTCATACGCATTTTAGAAACCATTTTCAGTCCCACCACCATTTGATCACAAGTTTGAACACAAAGAATTCGGGGAGGTTGAACGTTCAAATGTCTGAATAACTTGGTCACAAGAGCTGGATAAGGAAGTTGACCATTGTCCTTCACCACTGCGCTGTATATGTGGAACATAATAGTGTGTGGAAGAGAGAACTTTTTCCCAGCATTGATGGCATACATCAGCTTTGCCTCCAAGTTTGAAACGTCGGTCTTTGAAGTAAATTTTGGTATGAGGCAATTAATCACAATCTTGTGAAGCAAAATGTTGGACGCATTCATCCTCAAATAGGAAATCTTTCCCTCTGTCCTTCTATCCTTAACAAGCTCCAACGTTGCACGAGCAATAGACACATTGATAAGTTGATATCTCCCTCTTTCAACCCCAATCACATCAGCCAACATATTCATGTCCACCACATAGTCCTGATCTTGGACACTAAAAGAGAATCTATTCACATCCAAAAAATTTAGATTCGAATAGAAATAAGCAGCAAGTTCAGCATAAGCTTCTATAGATTAAGAACAAAACTGTTCAAGTTGAAGAAGACTGAATTTTTCCCGTAGATTGACATTAACAGAGTCAAGAAAATCAAAATCCACACTTCTAGGGTTTATCACCCCACGCTTCAGCAACTTAGAGTACAGTTGTTTGTGTTCCTCTGATACAAAATAAATCCGTCCTTTTGCTTCAGATTTTCGCCGCAACACCCATTCTTGATTTAAACTGACTGTACATCCTATCATCATCATTCCTATCTAGCTTACTCAGCCCTCCAACACGTGGATCGCTTGGGATATTTGCTAATGCCTCTTCCACCGACCCCACAGGGGCAATTCCCAAACGTTCCATTGTGCGTAAAAAGAAAGTTTCATTTTTATACCCTTTGTCTTTCAGAAATTCATCAATGTAGTTCAAAGGAGTACCACCCCTATTCAAAGCACGATAAAGCTTGTAGGTAAAAGAGGGCTTAAAAGTTCTTACGGGTTCTGCGTCTTCAATTATTTCTTCTTCTTCTTGATGTGCAACATCCTGAGGTCTAGATGGAGGAGATGGACGCTACTAAGAATGTTGTGGGCTTTGCTGCTGTCTAAGAGATTCTTCTTCCTCGGTGAGATCAAAGTGCGTGGGCCCCTCACGCATTTGCTGCGGTCCCCTGTTCACGATCCTCGAAGACTTCCTTTGAGACGACATTTTTCACAGTCTTTGAAAGATTCCAAGCTTGTGTTTCCCAAGAAAGATGACAACTTTTCGAAGATTAAACAAGAGAAGAAGACATAAATGGAAGATCGGTGCTCTTTTAGGGTTTTTTTGAGTAAAACGAAGAGGAACCGACAGTATATAAGACAGTCGAAGAGAGGCATACAGAATGTCGTAAAAAGGAAGTATAAAGATGCCTTTTTTAAAAATAACTGCTTTTTAAAAAAATTAGATAACTGTCATTTCAAAAAATAACTCATTTTTGAAAAGAAGGTTTGCAATAATCACGAAAATTGAAAATGGCAAAAATCAATTACGGATAGATGATTGTACATTTTCGAGATTTAATCAGAGAGATAATAAAATAATTTACAGTCAAAAATCTTGATTGTCTGAGTCTGAGTATATTTAGTCTTTCAGTCCTAGGTCTGAACTTTCTTAGACTTTAAGATATTGAGTTTGGAACGAATAGCTTTAAATTGACTTTTCTCCAAAGGCTTTGTAAATATATCCGCCGATTGATTCTTTGAGTCAACAAACTGAATCGAAACTTCTCCATTTTGAACATGATCTCTAATGAAGTGATTTCGAATCTCTATTTGTTTTGCTCTTGAGTGAAGAATTGGATTCTTTGTGAGATTGATTGCGCTGGTGTTGTCACATTTGATTTCAATGCATGAATCTTCGATTCCAAAGTCTCTTAGCTGTTGTTTTATCCACAGAATTTATGAATAACAATTTCCAAGAGCTACATACTCTGCTTCTGCTGTAGAAAGAGCTATTGTACTTTGCTTCCTTGAAAACCAAGATATTGTCTTGCTTCCAAGTAGTTGACAAGTGCTTGAGGTGCTCTTTCTATTAACTATGCATTCGGCTAAATCTACATCTGAGTATCCAAGAAGAGTAAAGTCTCCCCTTTTAGGATACTAGAGACTAGAATTTGAAGTTGAGGCAATGTATTTGATAATATGCTTTGCAACACTTAGATGAGATTCTTTAGGGTCTGATTAAAATTTGGCACAAATGCAAACACTAAACAAAATGTCAAGTCTAGAAGTAGTAAGATAAAGAAGTGAACCAATGATACTCATGTATAGCTTATGGTCAACTTTCTTTCCTCCTTCATCTTTGTCCATCTTCAAGGAACTTGACATTGGTATATCAGTTTTTTTGCAATTTTCCAGCCCAAACTTTTTCACAAGTTCATTGGCATATTTTTCTTGATGAATAAAAGTTCCTTCCTACCACCGCCTGCGGTAGCCGCGCTGCTTTCGACCTTAGTACCCATCTGCCAAGGGAGGAGAACTGGCTAGATTTGACAAGTTCATTGTTATATTTTTCTTGTTAGTTTACCCATCATATTTTTTCTTGACTTGAATACTTTCATTAGAAGATCCAAAAATAATATCATCATATATTTCAAGCTTTTGCTTTCTGTTTTGATTTCTTTATCTTTGACAAAGCCATTTTGAATTAAAAACTTACTTAGTACTGTCGTACCAAGCTCGAGGTGCTTACTTTAAACCATATAAAGCCTTTTTTAGTCTGAATACAGAATCTGGTTTCCTTGGGTCTTCAAAACCGAGTGGTTGTTCCACATAGACTTCCTCTTGGATAAATCCATTTAGGAAAGCATTTTTTATGTCCATTTGGAATAACCTAAAATTCTTATAACAAGCAAAAGTAAGTAATAATCTAATTGCTTCTAACCTTGCTACTGGTGTGTAAGTCTCATCATAGTCTATCCCTTCTTCTTGTATATATCCCTTGGCTACGAGTCTTGCTTTGTTTCTTACGACCTTTCCTTTCTCATTCATCTTGTTTTTGAAAACCCATTTAGCTCTAATGATAGATTTACCTTTCGATTTAGGAGTCAGTTCCCAAACATTATTAATACTGAATTGCCGGAGTTCTTCTTGCATAGCTTTAATCTAGCTTTCCATCGGTTAAAGCTTCTTCTATGCTTTTGGGTTCTATTTCATAAATAAGAGCCACAACACTAGACTCTTCACGCCCTTTGGATCTTGTGCGAATTCCTTCATTAATGTCACCAATAATGAGATCTTTGGGATGACTAGTTAATTTGTTAGATTGTTGATATTTTTCCTCATTTGAATCTTCGACAATCATTTGTTGCTAATCTTTTGAAGTCTAAGCTGCTTCTGGAGATTTAGACTTTGTAGAGTCTGGAACGGGTTCAGATTCTTCAAGTTGAGTCTGAATCGATTCATTTTGCATAGAATCTTGGAATTTGACATTCATTGATTCTTCACAGATTGAGTCTTCTTGTTGTAGACTCTGTAAACTTTGCTTGTAGTTGAATATCCAAGGAAGATGCCTTCGTTTGATTTTTCTTCAAACTTGCCAACTCAATCATTTGCATTTTTCAATATAAAACATTTACATCCAAACACGTGAAAATATGAAACAATAGGCTTCTTTCCTTTGAATAACTCGTAGGGAGTTTTTTTCTAGAATAGGCCTTAGAAAAATTCTATTAATGATATAACATGCTGTAGAAACAGCTTCAGCCCAAAAACGTGAAGAGATGTTACTTTCAATTAAAAGAGTTATACTCATGCCTCGCAAAGATCTATTCTTCTTTTCCACAACTCAATTATGCTCTGGAGTATATAGAGAAGAGAACATATGCTGAAAACCAGATTCATCACAGAATTTTGTAAAGTCTTGATTTTAAAATTCACCACCATGGTCTATCCGTATACTTGAAATAATATACCATTTCTCATTTTGGACCTTTTTAGCAAACTTTTCAAAGTAAGAAAAGGTTTCGGACTTACTTACCAGGAAATATACCCAAGTGAATCATGAGTAGTCATCCACAATTACTAGGCAATATTTCTTACCTCCAATACTCTGAATTCTAGTTGGTCCAAAGAGATCCATATGCAAAAGCTGCAGTACATGATTAGTGGAAACTTGATTTATTGGTTTAAAGGAGTTTCTTATCTATTTTCCCAACACACATGGTGTACATAGATCAGTCTTTTGGTATGACAGATTGGGTAAACCACGAACAAGTTTCTTTGCTGAAATTTTGGCTATTTGCTTCATGTTGATGTGTCCAAGTTTTCTACGCCATAAGTTTGCTTCGTCTTGAATTGAGATTAGACATTGGGTTTCATCTGATTTGACATCCCAGAGGTAGATATTTCCATGTCTTCGACCCATGAACGACTGAGAGGAATCTTTACTGGTTCCTGAACATTTTCCCTCTTGAAAGTTGATTTTGAAACCGGTGTCGCACAACTGACTAATACTAACCAAATTGTAGTTGAGTCATTCCACTAAAGAAACATTACTGATCGTGAGGCTTCCAATCTTTACAGTTCTAAAACTCACAATTCTTCTTTTGTTGTTTCCTCCAAATGAAACTTTTCCACCATTAACTTGAACGAACTTTATGAAGCAATTTGAATCTCTTGTCATATGCCTTGAGCATCCACTATCCAGATACCATTTTGCCTTTTTCTTGATAGTGACCTGCATTTAAAAAAAAGACTTCAGCTTTCTTTGGTACCCATATTTTCTTGGATCCATTGGTGTTAGTATGATATATGGTCTTTGCCCATACTTTCTTAATAGGTTTCCAAACCATAGGACATTCTTTCTTAAATTGATCTGAGCTATTGCACTTAGAACATTTAAGAGCATTACGACCTACTGGTTTTACAAAAACTCTTTGGAAATGATTTTTATAAGCATCTCTTGTAGGTCTTTGCTTAATTCTTTCATTTACTTTAGGAAAACCAATTAGATGAATGGTTTCCACGGTCATTCCCAAAACAAGTTTATGGAAATAAGGTCTTTGTTCTGAAAGAATTTTCTCAAATTTCTCAGATCCTATAGAAAATTTTTTAGAAATATTTGAGATGTCATTTTTGAAAAATGCATTTTCTTTTGAAAAGTTGTTTGCATTTTCTTTCAAATTAGAAACACTTTTGTCTAAACATTTGACCTTTTCTTTCAAAACATTTTCCTGTTGTTTTAGTGCAGAATTTTTTCTTTTAAGTTTGGAAATCTTTTTAAGAGAGGTCTTGAGACTAAGACACAATTCATCAATGTACTTAGAAACTTTAGTAGGAATTTTCAAATTACTTACCTCAAATTCACTGTCTGAATCTGAGTTTGTCTCGGAGTTTGAATCTAAATCTGATTGTGCCATAAGACATATATTGGCATAATCATCATCACTTTCTTCACATTATGTATTACTCCAGATTTCAGCTTTGAGTGCCTTTCGATATTTCTCAGCTTTTCCTTTCTTTTTCCTCAGAAGGGGACAGTTGGGTCTGATGTGTCCATTTTTTCTTACATTCAAAGCAGACTACATCTCTATTGGATTCATCATCCTCAACAGACTTAGTCTGTTGCTTTTGAAAACTCTATTTCTTTGGATTGAATCCTCTTCATTTTCTGTTTAGCTTTCTAAATCTTCTTATCATAAGAGCAAGCTCCTCATCATCCATATCATCTTCAGAATCTGTAACATCAGAATCATCATTGGATTTTAATGTAATGGATTTCTTACCTTTAGGATCTTCATCTTCATTGATTTGCCCCACTTCATAAGACTAAAGAGTCCCAACCAACTCATCGACAGAAAGTGGCATAATTCTTTGTGTCTCCCTCATTGAGGTCTTTATGTGATTCCAATCCTTGGAGAGTTCACGCAGTAGCTTGTTTACTTTCATGAGATCAGAAATTGGTTGACTTTGATTTTCAAGACTATTCACGATTTCTGTAAAACGACTAAACATGTCAGTGATAGATTCTCCTGATTTCATTTTGAATGATTCGTATTGATCGATGAGAATGTTGATTCTGGTTTCTTTCACTCGATCAGTTCCTTCATAAGTGATGTGTAATCTATCCCAAACTTCTTTAGCTGTAGCACGAGAAGATATTCTGTTATATTCAGTAGGTGATAAAGCACAATATAAAGAATAAATTACTTTTACATCAAGAGCTTGTCTCTTGGTTATCTCTTCCTGAGTCATTTCACTAGACTCAACAACTTCTTTTCCTCTCTCTAAGACTGGTGCAGCTTTAAGAATGATTCCTTTGTCTACCACGTCCATTCCAGAGGATCCTTTGATCTTAGGAATGCATTCATCTTGTTTTTCCATATGTTGTATTCATTTCCATCAAAGTAAGGCGGTCTGATATTGCTTTGCCCTTCAACCAGTCCTGGAGCCAACATACTAGCCATGGATCTTTAACTTTGAAGTAAAACACTTCAAATTAAGTGAGTACACAGGCTCTGATACCAATTGAGATAACTAGTATAAGCACCTAGAGGGGGTGAATAGGTGCACAAACAATTTTGCGAGATAAGTGCAGCATGAATCAACAATAGATTATGAAAAAAAAAATCGTCTCTTGTAAACAAAGTGAGTTACAATCAAAGTAAAAGAGTGTAGGGAAGAGAATTTGAACACAAAGTTTATAGTGGTTCGGCTTATTCCAAGCCTACGTCCACTCTTCCACACTGACAGCCCACTGGCTGGATTTCACTATGAACAAAAAAGTTGTTACGGTAAAGCTCTCCCTTGATTCCACGATGTAAAAACTCTACCACACTTCCTCAAGGTTTCTCAAAGACATAGACTCTCTTTTGCGTACAAGATTTCGCTCAACAAATGAATTGACTAAGAACAAGGAGCTTCAGACTTTGGAATTCTTCTATCATGCACACACTCAAACAATTGGAATGTCTTCCCTATATACTCCTTTATGCCATCATACCTGTTGGCATTTACAAAAGGAATTCTGTCCAATACATAATCAATTAGGAAAATCATTCGAGCTATTTAAGGAACATGACGATAGCCCATCAATCCTACTCAGCCATACCATCAGGATCTCGGTTTCCATAAGTAGAACCTTCCAAGTATACTTCGCCAATCAACAGATCCACTATCCCTGAATCAATCTTGATTTGAATAATGGATTCCGACATGCTATATCCAACCAAGAGATCTTCTCTAATTGATAAAGTCAAATCCTTAACGAAACATCCAGTTCTGAATAAGTCTTTTTCGACGGACTAGAAACTTTTAGAGAGGATAGACTTTGAGTCTTGAGTCTAACAGTCCAGAGGTCTTCAGACTTTGATAGCAGAGTCTGCAAGTTTGTCAACTTCAAAACACTCAAGGAAGTTTTCTCCAACACATGTCAATGATATCAGAAAAAGTCCTAAACCTATTATACGAATGTCAATTCAATCCAAAATCTCTAAATTTTGTCACTTAAATCCTAAATCTTTTGATGATTTGTCATTGTAGTCATTCCACCCGATTTGTCATTACAGTCATTTTAGTCAATTTTGATAAGAAATTACTTATGTGGACGTCAATCGTCCTATGTAGTCCGACGGCAGCTTGATGGAGATTGAACTAAAATTTTAGTCAATAGTTTGATTGGGATTGAACTGAAAATTCAATGATGATGCTCCTTTTCACGTATATTGGAGCTAGTATTAAGTACAAACTTGCGCAGAACAGGTTGATTTCCAATAAATGAATTGAAGTAGTAATAGATAGGAGTGATGGGAGCATGTTGAAAGATCGGGTTATTTTTATTAAGGAATATATATCCAAAATGGTTTTTAAGGAATTATAATTCTCATTGAGAAGTTTCATTTTTTTTCCATAATAAAGAATGTACCCATTTACATATAGGTTGACATAATTTATAACCATCCACTTCAGAAGTGGTACATAGATTGTTTGGTGCTACATAAAAGCTTTCAAGTTCTGGCCCCGAGCAGGTCCTTAAACTGTTCCCTCAAGCCCGTGTGGGGTTAACCACCGGGGCATGGAGTTATTTAGGAGTCTCCTCAAAACCCGAGGAACAAGCCGGGCCGCTGGCAATGAAGGGGCCTTCTCTAAGGTGGGGAAGGTCAGCCGAGCTGGGACCAGGCCCAAGAGAAAAAAGAAGGAAAAAAAAAAATACTCGAATCATTTTGATTTTGAAAGGACAACGTCATTCATTTCTCACTACCACTCTCTTTTACAGGAGGTAGCTCATAGCTGCTAGATCGCACAGAATGGGCTTTTTCCACGCCATCCTACATTTTATTTTTGCCAGTCATATAAGGCACGCTCAACCAAATTCATGGACGATCAATCTCCATTTCTTCGTCTCCCAAGCAAACCACACACAACGCTTAGACAACATAGTTGACAACCGATCGGTACATCTGTCTGGGCTGCCACCCGGCGGGGATCACATTGTTGGAAACCTGGGTCTTGCCAGAGTCGAGGGAGGTGAGCTTGATCGAGAATGGGGTGCGCAGCTGGTGCACACCGTCCAGCTTCCAAACCAAGCTCCATGACTGTTGCATCGGAAGCCAAGAGTCGAAGTCTAGAGCCTGCTTCAGGTTGACGGCACTGGGCTCGCCGTCCCTGTCCTCGTACTCGGTTAGCGAAGCGAAATAGTTGGGGTTCGAGCCGGAGTCAATGTGGAAGGTCACCTTCATGCCGGGGAAATTGCACTCTACTCTGCTTGGCATTGAAAATATGTGCACACAATTAGACTTTTTAGTAAGCTAGTTAAATATTTGTTGATTAGTATAAGTCTGCTGAAAGCAAAGTTTCTTGTTAGTTTGAAGCATTTTTCAGTGCGCTTCATCTTCTTCTTTTTTTCCCATTGCGTGTCTTTTAAAATTGGAATTCACTCGTAAACATCGATTGGCTCCATAGAGAAAGAAACAATTGTACGGACCTTTGGTATTGAATCTGCAGCATCCCAGCATTGCGAAATTTGTCGGCTTTGCCGGGGCTTGGCATGGCTCCAAAAGCTGTGCCGCTCAAATCGAAGTGAGCAGATTCGGCGACGCAAGGGCCACCAGGGCACTCATAACGACCATCAGCAGGTTTCCAGAACAAGCGGCGTTTTCGGTGCATTTCACCTGAAATTCAATCAACAAGAGCTCTAAACACTACACTTCCAAAATACTACTGAATTATGGTACTCGTGGCATATAATATGTTGTAAGACACTTACATATATACGACAATATGCACATAGTCAAATAACCTGTTTAAAAACGAAGAAATCAAACTCCTTTTACTAGGAGTCTAGAAAGCTTGCCGTAGTAGATGTTTTCATGACTTTTATTCCGCGATTATTAATTTAGGAAAAACGTATCCCATGAACATATATTAGTTTTGTCCGTAACCAATTTTAACCGATGATGGCGAATATAATAATTAGAGGGACACTCTTCTAGCAAGAGAGAAACCTGGTAGCAAGCTCCACATCCTTTGCCTGATTTGAATAGAGCAGTTCCTCCCGCGGACACCACTGAAGAGAAAGGAGCTTGGTCGACACCATTCCCATACCCACATGCACCACCTACGTACAAAATATCATACAAAGCATATCATCATCATCATCATCATCATCATTTATGTATGTATGTATGTATGTATGTATGTATGTATGTATGTATGTAAGTATATTTGTAGATCAGATGAAATGTGTAATCCTAGAGTAGTATTGTTTGGCGTTGTCCTTGCTTCCATTTCGACCCTTGAGTCTATATATGTTTGGTACATAGCCAAAATCAATCACTATTAGGTGATTGACATAAGCTAGTCATATGTCCGCAGGGAGCCACACTCGAAAGACTTGGTAAGTCAAATTAATGAAAGGTATGTGATGAGATCAACAACGCTTTTGTAGATAAAATCTTACTACGGGTGGATTGACCAAATATAAATGTTGGAATTCGAGTCTGCGGAAGACGACTTACCTGATTCCGATGCGCAAACAGCAAATGGCCCCGGAACAAACGTTGAATTGCCGATGAATCATGAACAAAAACTATCTCACGTTGGTTTGGATGCGATCACGAGGAAAGCATCCGATTTCCACGGTGTAAATGCCGATCGTTCTTGCAAAAGTGAAATGGAATTCCTTTTTCTTCTTTGATGGAAATGGAGAGAAAATTTGGTGCGAATGATCTACCAACTAACCCAATGGTTGTGTTCAGGAGCCTTTTATATGTCTCCATTCGTACCCCTCCATTAGTGTCTTTCCATCATAACGCATCAAGACGAAACGGTGTGTTCCAATCGCACCCTATCATGGACGTATCAGCTAAAGTACTACATCTCCCACTTGGACATGATGGGTTTGATAGTGCTCTATCAAGAATATAAAGCATTCAACATTCATCAACTTTACAAAATAATTCATACTGGCAAATAAGCCGTGTGACCAGTGAGTACACCTGCACTTGGGAGCTCTAATTATACACCTGTTAGGGATGACATAATGGCTACAGCCCCGAAAAGATATAAACAATTGATGTCTCACAGTGCCCCAGACATATTTTGTTACATCAGTCCAAGTATACCTATCCCTTAAAGGCTATACTTGATTATTCTCAAAACACCATGTATTTACAATTACATCCTCAACCACATAGGGCGATATAATTGGTCGACCAGTAAATACATGTGATAGATGTAAAACAACAATAGTTTTCCTTCGCACTCATGTCTCTCTCAATTTTAGAACGACTGCTTTCCTAGACACGTCCCATAGGCCATATCCATTCATGACCGCCCGTAACATGCTGAAGTAGCAACATTGATCTTTCACTTTGAGAACATAGTCAGAAGTAACATAGGACACAAAATTGAGGTAAAATGCAAATTACCTCAAGGGCTCACACGATGAGTAAATATGGATAATATTACTCATCTTCCTTTATTGGTCATACAATGCATATGTAGTACGAATTACATGCTATAGTGGATTACTTTTTCTATAAGAGCGTATGTCAATTATCAAATATATCCACCATATAGATCTTAGCCTAAACATAGTCACGTGCTTCTCACGTACTCATGTTTAGCCCGAGTGCTATATCAGCTCGCTTTCTATAACGCCCAATTAAGTACTCGCATCCAGCATCTTTCAGGCATACATGATTGTGGGACTATCATGTTCGGTCTTATTATAAAGAAATCACAGACCTCATCTTGACTCCAATCAAGGCGACATATTTTATATACCAAACTTGCTTTTCAGCATTTATTTGTACTTAACGTCTCATCTCAACATGCTAACTATAGCACTTGAGGCGATTGCTCATGTGAGTGAGCCAATCATTGCCTACTGACATACTTTTCAATAATATATGTGTTTTTGTGCTAGTCTCATAGTGGATTTGTACTTATTGATAAAACATCAAATCACTAATAAACAAACAAGTACAATACATCTGTCCACAAATACATAAACCAATGATCCTCTACAATAACATATATCACATTCTACGCAATCCTAGTGACATCCTATGGGTCAAGAATATGTCTCTAGGAATAGCTTTCGTAAATGGATTAGCAACCATTCTATTGGTTAAAATGTATTGCAGGATCACTTTTTTCTGCGCTATAATATCTCTGATGAAGTTATTCTTTATGTCAATGTGCTTTGTCCTTCCATGATACTTGGGATTTTTCACATAGGCAATGGCTGCTTGACTATTGCAATAAACTGTCACCGGTCTTGGAACTTCAGTGACAGTGGCTAAATTTTCCAAGAAACATTTTAACCATACTGCTTCTTGCACTGCGGCAGAACATGCAATAAAGTCTGTCTCCATCGTAGACAAGGCCATGCATGTTTGTTTCTTGCTATTCCAAGAAATCGCACCTCCATTGAGCAAGAACGCATATCCAGAAGTCAATTTACGCTCATGCAGGTCTCCACCCCAATCGGCATCTGAATAGCCTAATAGGTGTAAATCATTCCCTTGGTAACAAAGTCGATAGTCAATGGTGCCTTTCAAATATCTCAGGATCCTCGTCACTGCTTTCTAGTGTGCTTGATCGAGATTTGATTGATATCGGCTCACCAATCCTACGGCATAGCATATGTCGGGTCGAGTACACATCATAGCATACATTAAACTTCCCACCGCACTAGCGTAAGGAACAGTTTCCATCACTTTGATTTCTTCTGGAGTCTTAGGACACATCTCAGTACTTAGGCCTTCACGTTGCATGACAGGGGTATCAATGGAATTACAATGCTACATATTGAAACGCTCAAGAATCTTCATAATATAAGACTCTTGTGATAAAGTAAGGAGTTTCCTCGATCGATCTCTTTCGATCTTAGCTCCTAATATATAAGCAACTTCTCCCATGTCCTTCATCTCAAAATTGGAGGACAACCATTCTTTTATGGTGATAATCAAAACCTTGTCATTTCCAATCAATAGAATATCATCCACATAAAGTGATAAAATCACAAATTTATTTTTGAACTGCTTAACATATACACAGTGATCTTCTTCGATTATCGTGAAACCAAAAGTTATTATTGCTCGATGAAAATGAAGATACCACTGTCTAGATGATTGCTTAAGGCCATATATTGAGCGATGAAGCTTGCAAACTTTATGTTCTTGACCTTTAGCTATGAAACCTATTGGTTGTTTCATATAGATTTCCTCATCTAATTCTCCATTGAGAAATGTCGTCTTTACATCCATTTGATGTAATTCAAAGTCCAAATGTGCAACGATGGCTAGAATAAGGCGTATTGAGGCAAACCTTACAACTGGTGAAAAAGTTTCCTCATATTCTATACCCTCTTGTTGAATATAACTTTTTGCCACAAGGTGAGCCTTATACTTTTCAATGGATCCATCCCTCCTACGCTTAATCTTAAAGACCCATTTGTTTCCAATGGCCTTATGATTGGGTGGTAGATCAACCAAGTCTCAAACATGGTTTGCCCTCATTGACTCCATCTCATCTTCCAAAGCTTTTCTCCATTCTTCCTTATCAGAGGACAAAAGAGCCTCTTGAACAGTCTTAGGCTCGGCATTGTCTTTTTGAGCAATCATAAATGCTTCCCCTTCAATCTCAAAACGACGATGGGTAATACTTTTACGATTACTTTTACGCAATTGAATTTCTCTTAAAATCAATTCATCAGGCGATGCAACACTCCCATTAAATCTTATGTGTTGAGGTAAATCTTCATTTCTCTCTACAACATCAGTGGGCGTCCTATCAGGATCTTCCATCTCATATAATTGGAGATCCTTATCAATCTCACATCTATTAGGAAAATCGTTCTTCAAGAACATGACATCTCATGACTCCATTTCGGTCACACTTCCATCAACTTGTTCACTTATGAACACGTACCCTTTGGAGTGTTCGAAATATTTTATAAAGATACATTTCTTCCCTCTAGGACCTAATTTGCCAAGTTTATGGGAAGAATCATGAACATAAACTGCACATCCCCATGGATGTAGACTACTCAAGTCTGGTTTCCTATCAGTCCATAATTCATAAGGGGTGGAAGTGACCGATTTTTAGGGCACATGGTTAAGTATATAGGCAGCAGTCAATAACGCATCTCCCCAATAGAAGATAGGTAAAATTTGCTTGTGCCATCATAGACCTAACCATTTCCAATAGAGTTCTATTCCTTCTCTCAGCTACCCCATTTTGTTGTGGAGTACTAGGAATAGTCAATTGTTGTACAATTCCCTTTTCATCACAAAGAGCCTTCAATTGTTCCGATAGATACTCACATCCACGATCGGTTCTCAATGCCTTTATTGTTTTGTTCAACTGATTCTCTACCATCATTATATATCATCTAAAGCAGTCCAATGCTTCTAACTTGTGAGAGATCAGAAAGACATAACCGAAACGTGTGAAGTTATCTATGTAAGTGATGAAATATGAGGCTCCATGCCTCGCCCTCACATTCAAAGGACCACAAATGTCATAATGTATGAGATGTAATGGAAATTCAGCTTTAGTCCCTTTACTGAATAGTTTTCTAGTTGTTTTTCCTGCTAGAAAATGTTCACATACGGATAGACTAACATTAGTGAGTGACCCTAAAAGGCCTTCTCTAGCTAATCTTTGCATTATTTGCAATCCAATGTGACCTAATCTAGCATACCAAGTACTTGCATTAATCTCAACGTTATTAGAAGACGCAATTAAATAAAAACAATCATCAACATTAACATTGTACTGATCATAGTCAATGTCTAACACCATAAAACCATTCGATACATGACCTGAAACTGTTCCATACAAAATGTCAACACGATCACCATGGAAATTCAATACATAACCTAAGCTAAGAAGAACAACTACAGAGATCAAGTTTCGTCGAATATTTGGAGAATAAAGAACATCATGCAGGAATATTTCGACTGCCACGTAAGATTAATTTACATGTGCTGATTCCCTTCACTTCAACTTTTGAATTATTCCCAACATATATCCATCTTCTTCCAGGCGGTATCCGACGATACTCCACAAATGCTTATCGGTCTCTAGCTACATGGTCTGTTGCTCCTAATTCTATAGTCCACATTGGATGAGATTCATCAGGCATTACAGTACTAGAAACAAAAACATTACTCAAAGTAATGGAGTAATAGGGTATCTTTTTCGGCTTAGTGCATTCACGAGCAAAGTGACCAATCTTGCCACAATTGTGGCACTCCATCTTAGCCTTGTCCTTCTTCCCACCATGCTTCTTGCGTCAGAAGGTCTTAGCCATCTTGGGTGCCTAATCAGTTCTCTTCCCTTTGTTGTTGAATTGAAGATTCCTCTTGCGCTTGAAGCCCAAAGCTTTGCGCGAACTCGATTCAGCAACATAAGCATGAGTAGAGGATCTCGCAGCCTCTAGGCGCTCATCCTCTAATTCCAAGTGACGTGCAATATCATCAAAAGTGACAATATTTTCATTATGCGTCATATTGATCTTCATATGCTCCAAATTGTTAGGAAGAAACCTTATAACAGCCTGAACTTGTTGTTCATCAATAAGGGAGTGACCTGCCGACTTCAACTCACGAATCATGTTTGACATCTCCCGAAGATGCTACTTCATTGTTACACTTGAGCGCTTTCAGAATGTGTCAAACTTGATGGTGAGTCTCCTCAGCTTAGTGGCAGATGTACCTCCAAACTTATCTTTCAAGGCAACCCACATAACTTAATAAGCTTCCAGATCTCTCCTGAGATCATCTTCACACATGAGATCATCTTGCATACAGCTCAGCAACATGATGCGAGTAATGCTATTTTTCTTTTTCCAAGCTTGATAAGCTTCCAGATCTCTCCTGTGTTGAGCTGAAGTTCCATGCTCAGGTTCATCCATGGTATGGTTGAGGGTTTCCAATACCTCTTGCTTCTCAAGGATGTACTGAACCTTTCGATGCCAAATATCATAATTGTCACTATTCAGCTTCTTACCCTTATTGAGGTCAGCCACAATGGTCTTGGATGCTAAAGCCATAATCAATTACTATAACACATTGACAAAATAAACGCAGAATCAATACTAGCACACTTTAAAGAGTAACACACATATTTAATTTGCAGCAAAAACAAACTAAATTAATAATAATTCAACAAAAGACACAGAGGCAAAAGTTCACTATGTTACCAATCAATTTCTATTTAAAATTGTTCTATCATCATTAATTAGTTTAATTTGCACAAATTTTAAGTTCTAGGTGAGAATTCCTTTCAATTTTACCAACCTACGAACTTTCACTAAGAAAAATAATTACATGACCTTATGTAATTTCTACATTTTTTCTTAACACAAAAAACATAGCATGATAATAACCAACGTATAAACAATAATCATGCTTCAACTATAATCAAAATCGCAATTCAACATATAATGAATTTCCTACCATTGTTCGAATTTTCTAGCAACTAGAAAATTGCAAGTATATTAAAATATATACATCATATCATTGAACCAAGCTCTACACAGTATATATAACATAATTTGCGCACAAGTTAGCTTCTGTATTTCCTAAATCACAAGAAAATACAAGCTACAAATGAATAAACTGCATTAAACCCAAAAAATTACGCGTACATAGGGTTTCCTATGCATTTTCATACATTTATAAAATTCAAAATTAAAAAATAATTATACCACAATGTAGAGCACATCCATACGAACCCAACGCCTCCGACCACGCTCCAATCGGAGGCCCACAAGTGCCCCCACGCGCCGCCTGAGTGTGCGGCGCGTGGGGCACACATGCCAGCGAGCCAAATGGCTCCTGGCCGGTCTGACCAGTCCCACCGGTCCGACCGGTTTGACCACTGGACCGATTGACCGGTCCGATCGTTGGATGACGTCATCGTGACGTCACCATGCACCGGTTCGCCGGCTGTCGCGCGTCGCGCACGTGCCGGTTCGCCAACCGGCACATGTGGTGCATGCGCTAGCTTTGCCAGCCCTTCAAGCGCGTGGCGCCCACGTGCAGCGGCTTCTGGCCATGCGGGTGGGTGCGTCCGGCATCTTCCAGTGGCGCTCGACCCATCGCCGGACTCGTCTCGATGAGCTCTTTCACCCTGTATATTCAAAAATTAATTTTGGCCAAAAATTTATTTCGAAAATGGGTCAAAACCTCATGGATGCAAGCGACCCAAAGCTGTTCTTTACTTCGGTTCAATTTTGACATTTTCATACGGCAATTCCGACTATCAAAGATCCAAACTATGTAGATTTCATACTCTCGATCTCAATATCAAATGGTAAATGAGAAAACTCGATGAAAAATAAGGCAGAAATCACGACTGGGCTCTAATACCAATGTTGGAATTCGAGTATGCGGAAGACGACTTACCTGATTCCGATGCGCAAAATCAATCACTATTAGGTGATTGACATAAGCTAGTCATATGTCCGAAGGGAGCCACACTCGAGAGACTCAGTAAGTCAAATTAATGAAAGGTGTGTGATGAGATCAACAACGCTTTTGTAGATTAAACCCTACTCCGGGTGGATTGACCAAATATAAATGTTGGAATTCGAGTTTGCGGAAGACGACTTACCTGATTCCGATGCGCAAGTAGCAAATGGCCTCAGAACGAACGTTGAATTGTCAATGAATCACGAACAAAAACTATCTCACATCGGTTTGGATGCGATCACAAGGAAAGCGTCCAATTTCCACGGTGTAAATACCGATCGTTCGTGCAAAAGTGAAATGGAATTCCTTTTTCTTCTTTGATAGAAATGGAAAGAAAATTCGATGCGAATGATTTGCCAATCAACCCAACGGTTGTGTTTGGGAGCCTTTTATATGTCTCCATTTGTACCCCTCCATTAGTGTCTTTCCATTGTAATGCATCAAGACGAAACGGTGCGTTCCAATCGCACCCCATCATAGACGTACTAGCTAAAGTACTACAATAAATATAATGTCATTCCGTTATTGTCGCCTCTAGCACTATCCGGACTCCCATACCACGTCGCACCCGCTGGCAACCAATTGCCATTGGACTGAACCTTGGAGATGTTAAGAGATTTGGGGTTGAAGTAGCGTGATGAGGTTATGAGGAGAGAAAGGAGAAGGGCAAGAGGCAAGCAAAACGATGGATATTGAAGAAACACCATGTGATTATCAGAATGCTTTAGTCGGGAGTTTGATTTTGTTGGGAATAGATTCCCAAAATAATTCAATACTCAATTGAATACCGAAAAAACGAATGCGGCAAACATGCCCAGAAAACATGTTACACCGATCATAAGGTACATTATGGAGTCAAACATACCTTGTCTTTCACATATAAAACATTGTTGTCATAGTTTGATGAGGAATCGTGATTCTGTTCTTGAAGATGAGCGTACTATCTCTTTTTGGGGAAAAATTGAGAGAGCTTTAAACTAAGAAAAACGTATTATCTCTTTTCAAAGATGCTGCTTATCTAATAACCAACTGATCAGATATATTAACTGCCCAAAATTTTCCTTTTAATAAAAAATCTCAATTTTCTTTTATCTACAGTAACTACCTTTTCTTCTATGGGCCCTTTATTTATGGGCTAGGTTTTTGGGCCCATCATGGGCGGACAAGTCTAAGTAGGCCCATCAAACATAAAAACCCATCATCTCCCACTCGCACATGGTGGGCCGAACGGATCTCTCTTTACCTCTCTACAACATTCATACCGGTGAATAATCCGTGCAACTATCATACTTTGAGAGCTCGTTGCCATATATTTGTTAGGAATATATAATAGCTCATAATGGGCAACAATTTTGGGTGGATTTAGTATATTGTATTCACAATTATGATTATCCCAAAAACAATCATAATTGGTTGACCAGTGAATACAAAACTAGAATGTGATTCTCCAAATTTGATCTTCCTCTTTTCTTAAAACTCTCAATTTCGGTTCAACTTGCTTTTCTAGAAATGTCCCATTAGATCAAATCAATTCAAGATTGTTGGTAACATTCTAAGATAGCAAACACTAAATAGAAATCTTGAGAATACGTAAAAGTCATGAGGGCACTTAATTGAGGAACTCTTTTTCTTAAGAGTCTTACATGACATAAAAGTTGAGATCAAAACTTTTGCCACTCATGTTGGTCGTCTCATGCATACGTAGTACAAAATACGTATTACGGTATTAATTTCTTTCCCATAGAGCGTATGTCTATACCTTTAATACCATACAGATGATAATTCAAACATACCTAATATCTAACTTGAGTTCACATATCTACTCATTCACCAAATTCATCAGAACTGACATCTGGCATCGTAAACAGATAAAGTAAAATATGTGGGTTATTTTACTTTCAGACATAGTAAATATTATGTCATTATCTTAACACTCAGTTAAGGTGACATATATATTTTAAGCTTAAGCTCTCGATTATCACATATATAATAAGCTTAAAAACCATCTCATCTCTATTTATCACATAGTAAATAGAGGCGATTACCCGTGTAAGTGGGCTAATTTTTTTATCTGTCCAACATACTTTCTTAATTTTATATAATGCACTAAGTACTAAGATGCATAAACGTCAAATGAAGACTTATAGGCATTAATAATGAAAAACATAAATTCATTAAATGTGAACACTTCATGGAAATTACAATATTCAATACATCAGCCTCTACACAGTCCTAGAGATTTCACATGACCGCAAAATATATCTCTAAGTATTGGCTTTGTCATAGGATCTGCTACCATTCCATGCGTAGATATGTACTGTAAGTTCACATCTTTTCATGCAACCATATCTTTAACAAAATTATACTTGGTATCTATATGTTTGGTCTTGCTATGATATTTTGGACCTTTGGTGTATGCTATTGCTGCTTGGCTATCACAGTAAACCAGCAATGAATTTGCAGCATTCTTAATAACACCTAAATGATCCAAAAATCTCTTAAGCCAAACACCTTCTTATATTGCTGCTAATAATGTCACAAACTCAGCTTCCATCATTGACAAGGCTATACACACTTGTTTCATACTGTTCCAAGAGATGGCACCATTATTCAGTAATAAAACAAATTCAAATGTAGATTTCCTTTCATCTAAATCTCCTCTTTAATCAGCATCCGAATAGCCTTCAAGTCACAGATCTTTTCCTTGGTAGTTCAGCGTATAACCAGCAGTTCATTTCAGATACCTCAGTATTCTTTTAACGGCTTTCCAATGTGCTTGACCTGGATTGGATTGGTATATATTCACCATTCCAACTGCAAAACACATGTCAAGTCTTGTACACATCATAGTGTACATTAAGCTTCCAACAGTAGTAGCATAAGGAACATATTGCATTTGTTCTTTCTCTTGTAGAGTCTTAGGACACATTCTATGGCTCAATCATTCACCTTTTGCAATAGGAGTATCTATGGATTTACAATCTTGGATACGAAATCATTCAAAAACCCTTTTTATGCATGTTTCCTGCGAAAGAGATAATGATCTCTTCGATTGATCTCTTGAAATCTTAACTCCAAGAATATATGCAGCCTCACCTATGTCTTTCATCTCAAAGTTGGAATATAACCAACTCTTGACAGTATTAACAAACTTCATATTGCTTCCGGTAGCCAGTATATCATCAACATATAGTGATATGATCACAAATTGATCTTTGGATCTTTTAATATATATACAATGATCCTCATCAATCATTGAAAATCATACGCTATTATGGATTATGAAAACATATATGCTATTGTCTTGACGACTGCTTAAGGTCATGTATCGGTCTCAAAAGTCGATATACCTTTTGTGCATGGCCTTTCATAATGAAACCAACAGGTTGTTCCATATATATTTCTTCCTTTAATTTTCCACTCAGAAAAGCGGTCTTCATATCCATTTGATGTAACTTAAGATCCATACTAATTACTATTGCCAGAATAATGCGAATCGAGGTAAATCTCACAATAGGAGAAAATGTTTCCTCATAATCAATTCATTTCTGTTGATTATACCAATTCACCACAAGACAAGCCTTATATTTTTCTATTGAGTCATCAGTTTTACGCTTTATTTTGAGAACCCACTTGTTCCTAATGGCCTTGCGTCCTTTTGGAAGATCAACCAGTTCCTAAACACGGTTTGACTTCATTGACTCCATTTCATCTTCCATTGCATGCATCCATTTTTCCTTACTAAGGCAATTTAGAACCTCATTAACATTTCTTGGCTCATCTTCATCTTGCGGAGCAACAATAAAAGTTTCTCCTTCAATGTCAAAATGTCGATGGGGAATACTTTTGTGACTTGTTCATTGTATGGGAGATTGTACACTTTGCACATCATTCCACATTATGCTTCTACTCGGATTAAATAATGATGATATCGTATCATCATGTGGTTGTAATTGAAAGTGAGTTGAATTAAATTCATCACTTCTCATGTTACTCCCACTTGGACGAACTCCACTAAGTTCATTATCTTGATTCAAGGTTTTAAATGGGGAATAGTCTTCACATATTTCACCATTCTTAGGAAATTCATTATCTAAGAATGTGACATCCCGTGATTCAAATTCAGTTATACTCCCACTTTCCTACTCACCTATAAACACATACCTTTTCGAAGTGTTCTGAGTATCTCATGAAAATACTTTTTTTGCCTCTAAGACCCAATTTCCCAAACTTGTAAGAGGGCTCATGTGTATAGGTAGCACAACCCCATGGTTTAAGAAAACTTAAATCTGATTTTCTACCAATCCATAACTCATATAGAGTTGAAGTAATTGATTTAAAAGGCATACGGTTAAGTATATAGGCGGTAGTTAATAAAGCATCACTCCAAAGAGTGATAGGTAATTAGCATGCGTCATCATGGACTTAATCATTTCCAGTAAGGTTCTATTTCTTCTTTCTACAACACCATTTTGTTGAGGAATATATAGAATAGACAACTGTCTTTCTATTCCTTTTTTATCACATAAATTTCTGAACTCATTAGATAAATATTCTCGACCTCGATCGAATCTCAATACTTTTATTTTCTTATCTAATTGATTTTCAACCAAGCTCATAAACTTTCCGAAATAACTCAATGCTTCATATCTATGAGAAATCAAATAAACATATCCGAATCAAGTATAATCATCTATAAATGTGATTAAATAAACAGTCCCATGTCTTTCTCTCACATTCATTAGACTACAGATGTTAGAATGGATTAATTGCAAATGAAATTAAGCTATTTTACATTTTCCAAATAGTTTCATTGTTGTTTTCCCTGCTAGGCAATGCTCACATATGGACAAATCGACTTTTTCAATATTACCTAACAAGCCCTCTTTGGCTAGCCTATTCATATGTTGTTAGCCAATATGACCAAGTCTAGTATGCTACACATTCACATCATTATCACCTGAATTAGAAGACGTGAAAAGGGAATAACAAATATTGACATTACCACAGTCAACATTCAATACAATAAAATTATATAGAAAGTAACCACAACCATAGTAGTTTGTATTTGAATACAAATCCACACTACTATTATGGAAGTTCAAACGCAAACCAAGCTTTACCAACACTAAAACATACACTAAATTCCGACAAATCTTTGGAGTATATAATACATCATGTAGGAACAAAATGCATTCACCACACATGTTTAATTGGCAGGTGTCAATCCCTTTTACTTCGGCTCTGAAATTATTTCCTACATAGATCCATTTAATTCCAGTCGGTACTCGTCGAAATTCAACGAAAGATTCTCTATCCTTCGCTACATGGTCTGTTGCTCCCAAATCTACAGTCCACGAAGGATTAGATTCAGTTAAGAATACATAACTTAACACATAAGCAAAGTTCTCAAAAGTTCAAGGGGTGTTTACCTTCTTTGGCTCGCGACAGTCACGAGCATAGTGACCCTTCTTGTTACAATTAAAACACTTTATGTGACATCCTAGATTTTCAATCCTGTTTTCAATTAAATTAATCGGGCATTTTATCGACGCGCCTATAAGGCTGTTCTCAAAGCTGGTCACTCTTGAGATAACTAGATTATCTTGGGAAGCCATTGAGGAATTTTAATGCAATAGACTTGAGAATTCGACTAGGAATCGGCTACTCAAACGTGCTCATCTTTAGAAGCAATTACGGCATAGTTAAAATTTGATTTGAGATCAGAGATAGGTCGGTTTGATTGAGATGTGTGACTAATCATGGGTGACTCCACTAAATTGGAAAATTCTCATCAACTAGCACTAGATTGATTTTTCTATTATTTTGGTACGTTGTGTCCTTATTTGAATCATCGAGATTTTCACGACAACTAAGAGTCGCCAATGTGTCGAGTGGGTTCATTGTGGCTTGAAAAAAAATCGACCACAGGTCATTTACACTGAAAATTTCTTAAAGTTACTCGGTAGCCTAGGTCACGTTAAAATCGCGTCAAATTGAAATTAACTGTGAATTTGAGTCCGATTTCAAAAATTGAAAGTTCTGTTATGTCATAATTAATTCTAGAAGCGTAGACTCAATCTCAGAAGATTTTTCTACAAACCTCGACTTTTTGGGAAAAAGTCGAGGTAGGCCCATTTTTGTCCAAAAAATACTTGAGATCATTTTTTTATCACAAAATTGGGAAGGTGGAGATTGAAGAATCGGTGAACATGATTGATTAGAGTCATGGGACAGTTCCATTTTCTTAAGCCGATATTTTTGTAAACAGCCCAGCATGGTATATAAACATGTTCATTTATAAAAAGGCTTGTTTTGGTTGTGATTTGTGGCCCTACTTTCCTATCCTATTGTTTTATTGTCTAGGGATTTATATCTACTTCCGCATGTGTATATAAAATAAATGGGTCGGCGATGCGTCCTAGGACATTGCTATTTAATTGACCAGGTGAGGGATGGGTGCATACCCGAGGATCAAGGCGTGACATCCCCCTTTGGTGGTATCAGAGCATGGTTTAGGATTGGAGTCATAAGGAGTGATGGTTCATGGGATAGTGGAAGGAATGGCCTTTAAATTCATGTTGATGCATGTCTGTGATAGCTGATTGGTAGACCTGCTTGTTGTTTGGATCACTCTGTTTCTAATTTGGTGTGGAATTAGAAACAGGTTTCAATAGATAAAACTAAGCCATGAGTGATCAGGAGCTAAGAACTCCTAGTAAGAGAGTTGTCAAGGCTGTAACTCGGGGTAGGATGCCGACAAGGGTCGGTGCCCAAGGAGGCCGCGGTAAAGCGCCAGGACAGGCTAGCGCTAGTGGTGTAGCACCACCTCCTATTGGTGCTAAGGTTGTTGCCGCTGGTGATCCGGGATCAATTAGAATCACGTAAGCCCTGGATGGCATGCGAGAAATGATGGGGCAGCAGGCCTAGAGTCAAGCTGCCGCTTTTACCGCCGCTATTGAAGTCGCCACCACTGCCGTTGCCAATGCTGCCCCAGCTGTTGCCGCAGCTGTTGCTGCACCTATTGCTACACCTACTAATGTTCTAGCTAGGGAGGTAGTCTTAGACAGAGAGAAATCAATCCACAAGCTGGTGGAGTAATTTCTGAAACTGAACCCACCGAGGTTCACAAGTACTGGAGACCCCGAGGCTGCCTCACTCTAGATACAAGATATGAAGAAAGCCTTTGCACTCTTGATGTGCACTAAGGCTAAGAAAGTGACCCTGGCAGTTTATCAGTTGCAGGGTAATGCAAACACCTGGTGAAGAGCCGCCAGAGAGATAATGTTTCCAAAATGAGTAGTTTCACTGTGGGACGCATTCCTCTGGGCATTCAATGAACAATATTTCTCGAGGAACGCCAAGGAGTAGAAAATAGAAGAATTTTTGCATCTCCGTTAGGGGACAATGACTGTTGACCAATATGAGGTTAAATTTGCAGAGCATTCCCAGTATGCTCTAAGGCTGATTGAAGTTCCTGAAGAGAAGGCTTGAAGGTTCAAAACTAGCCTTTGACAAGAGTTGAAACAGCCGCTAGTGCCATTCGATCTAGTTGATTATCAAGAGATCTATCATTGAGCACAGTTGCTCGAAAGAAGCTTGGGCGAGCAAGCCACCTCGTATGGATCGAGGTTTGCTTCCCATCGAGAAGGAATTCGCCAGGGAAAGAGGCCCATGTTTAGAGGTAGATCTCAACTTCCACCCAACATGAAAGGCAGAGTGGGAAAGTCAGGGCCGAGCCAAAATGGCATATGTCGTCTATGGGGGAGGCGACATGGTTCAGTCCCGTGTTCTTGAAGACCGGGCATTTGTTTCGGATGTGGCTAACCAGGTCACATGATCAGAGATTGTCCTAACCGACCAAGAGGACAATCGCAGTTGCCACCACCACCGTAGATGAGTCAGATCAAAGGGTATGTAACTTAGAACACACCATAAGGAGGACAACTCAAACCATTAGTTCAAGGCATGGTGTATGCCATCATGCAAGGTTAGGTAGAGGCTACGCCTGACGTGATCACAAGTATGGTTTCATTGAACGACCATCCTGCTTACGCTTTATTTGACCTAGGAGCAACCCATTCTTTTGTTGTCGAGCAATATGTTAAGTAGTTAAGATTAAGTCCTATATTATTGAAGTTAGCAGTTTGCATATCTACACCATTGAAGGATAAAGTGATAGCTACTTTGGGATGTTTTGGTTGCAAGTTAGCGATTGGTGAGTGAGTGGGGAAAATAGACTTATTAGTACTAGCCATGTATGACTTTGATTTGATAATTGGCATAGACTGGCTCACCAAACAATGAGCTAAGATGGACTGTTATCGCAAGACGATTCAGTTTGACCTATTAGAGGATGAGAGCTTCGAGTTTGTCGGGAATATAAGAGGACCCTCGATTACTTTGATCTCGTCGCTAGAGGCAACTTGTTCGTTAGACGAGGTTTGCCAAGGTTACCTGGCAACTGTCGTGGATACGACAGTTGAGGAGCTGAAGATGGAAGACATTGCTGTGTGCAAGAATTTCCAGATGTCTTTCCAAAGGAATTGCCAAGATTACTGCTAGAGAGAGAAATTGAGTTCGTGATCGAGTTAGCACCCAGGATAGAGCTAATCTCTAAGGCTCCTTACCGGATGGCGTTATCTGAATTGAAGGAAATGAAGGTGCAGATGAAGGAATTATTTGATAATGGATTTATTCGTCCCAGTGCATCACCTAAAGGGAGCACCAGTTCTTTATGTAAAGAAGAAAGATGGTTCGTTGCGCCTATGCATCGACTATCGGCAACTCAATTAAGTAACGATTAAGAACAAGTACCCACTCCCGAGAATCGATGATTTGTTTGATCAGTTGCAAGGAGCATTGATATTCTCGAAGCTCGACCTAAGGACAGGATATCTTTAGTTGAGGATCAAGATGGAGGGCATTCTTGAGTCAGCATTTCGTACTTAGTATGGTCATTACGAGTTCACAGTGATACTATTCGAGTTGATGAATGCTCTAGTTGCCTTCATGGATTTGATAAACTGAGTATTCAAAGAATATCCAGATCAATTTGTGATTGTGTTCATCAATGATATTTTGGTGTATTCGAGAAGTGATGAAGAGCATGAGAGTCATTTGAGATTAGTGTTACAGACACTGAGAGTTCATCAATTGTACGCTAAGTTCAGCAAGTGCAAGTTTTGGTTAACTCGTGTTGCTTTCTTAGATCATGTGATCTCAGGTGAAGCAATCTTTGTAGACCTGAGCAAGATTGAAGCCATGATCAATTGGCCAAGACCGACTATAGTGACAGAGATCAGAAATTTTCTGGGTTTAGTAGGTTATTACAGACGGTTGGTGGAAGGGTTCTCATCATTAGCGTCGCCGTTGACAAGACTCCTGAAGAAAGAAGAGAAATTTGTGTAAACAGACAAGTGCGAGCGTAGTTTTCAAGAGTTTAAGGAAAAGTTAACTACCACACCGATCTTGACCAATCCATCTGGTCTAGAGGATTCGAGATCTACAGCGATGCGTCGTTCAAAGGATTGGGTTGCGTGCTAATGCAACATGGCAGAGTCATTGCATACACCTCCCATCAATTGAGGCCTCATGAATAGAATTATTCGATGCATGATTTAGAACTCGCGGCGATTATTTTTGCCCTGAAGATTTGGAGACACTATTTGTGTGGAGAAAAATTCCAGATCTTCACGAACCATCAAAGTCTCAAGTACCTGTTCTCTTAAAAGGAGTTGAACATGAGACAATGCTGATCAATGGAATTGCTGAAATCTACAACTGTGATATCCTATAGCACTCGGGAAAGGCAAACAAGGTTGTCAAAAGTCTTCAATTGCTCATCTATTGATTAAGGAGTGGAACCTGATCAAGAGAGCTCGAGATTCGGTATTTAAGTTTGAAGTAAGCCACTTTCAAGTCTTATGGCCGCCCTTAGAACTAAACCGGATGTTCAAATCAGAACCAAGCTATCCCAACCAATAGATCCAAATGTGCAAAAGATTTTACAGGAGGACATTGAGAAAAGAAAGGCTAACTTTTAGATTTCTGATGAAGCAACACTGAGGTTCCGAGGATGTTTGGTTGTACTTGACGTTGTGGAGCTTAGAGATGATATCTTATCAGAAGCACATCATAGCAGTTACATCATTTATCATGGTAGTATCAAGATATATCAGAATCTGCGTTAACACTATTAGTGATCAAGTATGAAGGTAGACATAGCCAAGCACGTCGCCAAGTGTTTGATATGTCAGCAAGTAAAAGCTCAGCATTGCAAGCCAGGAGGACTTTTGCAACCTCGCGAGATCCCATAATGGAAATAAGAGCATATCATGTTGGATTTCGTGACCAAACTACTAAGGAGTCAAAGGAGTAATTATTTGATTTGGGTGGTAGTCAATAGACTAACAAAATCGGCTTACTTCATTGCAGTTCGAAAGGACCTTAGTTTGGATAGACACGCATCTGTACGTGCGTCAGGTAGTTCGTTCGCATGGAGTACCGGTGATGATAACTTCATATCAAGACCCGAGATTTACCACCGCTTTTTGGAAGAGCTTGCAAAGTGCTTTAGGTACTAAGCTGTAGTACAACATAGCATATCATCCTCAAACGGATGGCTAGTCTGAGAGGACAATTCAAACCTTCGAAGACATGCTACGAGCTTGTGTACTAGACTTCAAAGGAAGTTGGGAAGAACAGCTTCATCTCGTGGAATTCACCTACAACAACAGTTATCACTAGAGCATCCAGATAGCTCCTTTTGAAGTGTTGTATGGTAGAGTTGCAGGACACCAGTGTGTTTGGATGAAGTCGAGGAAAGAAAGATTACAGGCCCATAGTTGGTTTGATAATCAGTAGATGCTCCGCAGTGATCAGAAGCAGATTAAAGACCGCTCAAAGTAGATAGAAAAGTTACGCAGATAAGCGCCAGAGACCTTTAGAATTCCAAGTTGGTGATCATGTTTTTTATGAAGGTGTCACCAATTAAGGGAACTTCGCACTTTGGTAAGAAGGGAAAACTGAGTCCGAGATACGTAGGTCCGTTTGAGATTCTAGAGAGAATCAGGACCTTAGCGTATCATCTAGCGTTGCCGCCGAGATTGGCACAAGTGCACAACGTCTTTCACGTGTCGATATTGAGGGAATAGAAGCCTAACCCAACCCACATGCTTAATTTTGAAGAATTAGACGTGGATGACCGAGTGTTATAAGTTAAAAGCCTAGTTTATATAGTGGATAGAAAAGAGCAAGTTCTGCGTACAAAGACCATCCCGTCAGTCAAAGTTGTCTGGCAACACCACGGTACTAAAGGAGCGACATGGGAGACTGAAAAGTTGATGAGACAGTTGTACCCCCACATTTTTGTTTAAGTATTGTAAGGTTTAAATTTCAAGGACGAAATTTTTCAAAGATAGGTCGGTTCGACTAAGATGTGCGGCTAATCGTAGGTGACTCCACTAAATTGGAAAATTTTCGTCAATCGGCACTAGATTAATTTATCTATCATTTCGGTACCCTATGTCCGTATTTGAATCCTTAAGATTTTCACGACAACCGAGAGTCACCAATGTGTTGAGTGGGTTCATTGTGGCTCGAAGAAAATCAACCACAAGTCATTGCACTGAAAATTTCTGAAAGTTACCCGATAGCCTAGGTCACGATAAAATCGCGTCGAATTGAAATTAACCACGAATTTGAGTCTGATTTCAGAAATTGAAAGTTTTGTCATGTCACAATTAATTCTAGGAGTGTTGATTCAGTCTGAGAAGATTTTTTTGCAAACCGAGACATTTTAGGAAAAAGTCGAGGTAGGGCCATTTTTGTCCAGAAAATGCTGGGGATCATTTTTGGTCGGAAAATTAGGAAGCAAGTGGGATCAATTGGTGAGGAAAAATACCAATTAGATCGGTGAGGTGTCAGTTGAATTTATTGAGGCTGAATTGTGTTGAATTGAGTAAGAACAAATGTCCAATTGGTGAGGAATTCAAGCAAATTCGTATCTCCCTTTTGCCTATAGCTTTTGGACCATTACAAGGGTTGCAAGAAGAGCCTTGGTGGCTGATTTGAGGCCAAGGACTAGCTGGTGGATGAGGATGGTCAAAGGGGCCAAGAGTTGGAAAAATAAAGCCATGGTAGGGCCCTTGTTCCCTTTCTCCCTCAAGTTGCCGTTCATAGCTCCCTCAGCCCCCTCCTTGCCATTTTCAGAACCCAGCAACCAGCAGAAGACCAGTAGTGAAGCTCCTCGCCGTTGCACGGAACGTCGGAACGCCATCCACCGTTTGCAAGCCTCACCACCCGCACACATGTGCCTGCCTTGCCCCACCCAACTTGCCGCCGTCCCTGGCTATTCAAGAGTTGTCCAGCTCTTCCTCGTAGTCATGAGTTGCTGCTGGCCAGCCTCCAACCTCCGTAAGTTCCCACCTAGGCCCGGTTTGGCCCTGTCCACCTTCCTCGATCCATTCCCGCCTTAAACCGAGCTTGTTGCCCTCTGTTTCAGCCAAGAACAGATCAGAAAAGTATGGGTTTCCAGTAGTGTTTTAGGCCCGTTTTGAGGACTTTCCCGGCCCCAAAAGTTAGGCCCGTTTTGGAGAGAAGTGAGCCCCGTTGCGTCCCCGGCGATTTGAGCCGGATCGTCGAACAAGTGAGTTTAACTCACTAATCCTCACTTAGTAGGTTAATGATGCTTAGGGGTTGATTAGTTTAGGCTAAGTGAATTTAATTATTTATCGATGCATGTTAGTAGGATAGTTAGTGCAATTAGCAAGTAAATAACTTTTAGTATTTATTTAATGAGTCTCAGAAATTTTCCGACTCGTTCCTGTGTATAATTAGGCATTTCAAGCCTAAGTATGCATTTATTGTATTTATTTAATATTTTTTCGTAATTATTTTCCAGAAATTAGACCGGGATAGTCGGTGACCGAAATTTTATGCTGATTACTATGGTGTAATCTATTTATTTAATTAAGCATTAAATTGAGCTGATCGTGCATGAATTGCATTTTTGGAATTTATTTTTAAATTGATTTAAGTTTAGTAATTGATTTGAAAATAACCGAGCGTTAGTTTATAATGCCAAAAATATTTTGGTGGACTATATAAAATGGTGAAAATTGTGGAGGTGAAATTATGGTATTTAGGCTAAGGCCGACCGTGTACCCACATATGACTATTTTTATCGAATATGATAAAAAGGATGAATTGGCTATATGATTGGAGTGGTATACTATTTTGGCCAACGGGCCCTAATTTATCAGCTTTGGGTGAACATATATATAGTATACTATATTATCAGCTTTGGGCGAGCTATACTATCTATTTTGCAACTTTAGATGAACAGTCTTAATTTGATAGGACTTTATAGATAGAATTGAATGTACCGATCAGGGGAAGGTCGTGGTGACATATAATCGATTGAATCGATTGATCGATGATTCGATCTATGGTGATTGATTGTATGTCTATTCGAATTGTGCTGACTTGCAGGAAGGAAACTGAGGCCAAGGTAAGTCCTCTGACCCATGATGTGCTTAGGTAGCCCTTAGGGCGTATTAGCTTCCTAATCGAGTCTTAAGGGGTTGAATTTGTTGAGACATTGTTTCACTGGTTATTATATAACCATTTTTAGGTCCTTAGAGGAAGTTAGTGGAGGACCGGAAGCCCCGAAGTCTGGGGAGGTGGAGATCGAAGAATTGGCGAACATGACTAATTAGAGAGTCATAGTACAGTTCCCTTTTGTTAAGCCGATATTTTTGTAAGTAGTCTGGCATGGTATATAAACCTGTTCATTTATGAAAAGGCTTGTTTTGGTTGTGATTTATGGCCCTACTTTCCTATCCCATTGTTTTATTGTTTAGGGATTTATATATGCTTCCGCATGCGTATATAAAATAAATGGATTGGCGATGCGTCCTGGGACATCACTATTTAATCGACCAGGTGAGGGATGGGTGCGTGCCCAAGGATTGAGGCTTGACACTTCACCCTTGACAGTTTCTTCATTCAAGGGCACTTTCCTCTTTCATGTTAGTCAACATTTGGTTTCTTGCAAGAAGGACTTAATCCCTTGCATTTCCACCCATTGAACAAATCAATGCACTTGCGCTTAGAGCTCGAAGCCCCTTCTGAGCTAGAACCAACACAGCAAATATCTATTCCCGCTCAAATGCCTTTAAGCGGTCCTCTGTTAGATCAAGGTGGCGCATAGCATCTTCAAGTTCTTCCATAACATGGTTAAAAGCTTTTAGTGCTTCTTGCTTTTTAAGCACATATTGAATTTTCATATTCAATATTTCCCAATTCTCTCTGTTCAATTTCTCTTCTTTGTTCAACTCAGCAATTATACTCTTAGTTGCTGAAGCCATTGGATTTGAACATATCAGACACATATGCACGAATTATTAATTCCTATCATTTATGCATCCATTTTGCATAAACTCAACATATTAATGAATAATTTCAAATAAGGTTTTAGAATCAAAAAGTCACTATGTTTTCAATCATCATCCAAAATCGTAACTTGAAATTATCATTAACATAATTGTTCATGCAAAAACAAGTTCAGTAAAGTCACTAAAACTTTCTTGAACTTCCCACAAAGAATTGTAAATTAACATATTAATTTACAACGATAGATAACAATGAACTTTCAATAATTAAATATGGCATTTACACTAAGTAATATATTCAGAGGACATATATCAACATAGAAAGAGATATTTACACTTTAAACATCTCAAACTAATCTTATAAATAAATAAATAAATAAACCCAAATAATCTCATTTATCTCATAAACTGGCAAACTCTCTTCTAATCTTAGTAAAATTCTCTGAGAATTTTAAAGACACATTGGTCAACCACAGAAAAACCTTTCGAGAGCCCTCATACCACCTCCAAGGCGCATTCATTATGTGCCATGTGACACTTAACCCAAGGGTTGAAGTCTTGGTTAACTCGATTCTATAGTATTCTCTTACAAAAGCTATTGCTAGCCTCCTATAATCCGAGACCACGTTGACCTCACATAGGCGATCTAACACTACTTGTCATTCAAGTGGAAGAGTGTTCATTAGAGCCGGCACATTCTCAAAATCCGGCGTAGGATAACCATTCCATATGATTTCTTATATCATATGATTAACCCTAACCACGTGTGATACTATATCACCGTCATTCCACCGATAATTAGCTAATTCTACTTTTAAACCTACAAGTCTCGCCTTTTCTTCGTCCATTCTCGAAAATATAGACATGCATACAAAACACATCATGGTTCCTGCAACAAATACAGAACATAGGGGATTACTTATAATCCACAACGAACAAAATCAAAAAAACATAATTTTCCTTCTTTTTTTTTTGTGCATTAGTCAATGCTGATCAACGGTGGTCAACTCTGGTCAACGGTGGTCAACTCAGGTCAATGGTCAACGGATGATCGGGTCGGGTCAGCAGGTCAATGGGTCAGGTCAACGCGTCGGGTCAAGTCAAAACGACCAACCCGAGTAGGTGACGTCATTGTGATGTCACAAGCACGTGCCTTGCGCGTGCTCGGACAACTGTCGACTGACATCACAATGATGTCAGATGGCACGTCAACGGTTGCCACACACGTGCATGCGGTTATCACGAGTGTGCATTGCACGCTCCTAGGAACTACACGCACTGATGACGCCGAATCTTCTGGCCGCTTGTGGCGGCGCGTCCGGCGGTAGGCCACCCTTCGTTTTTCTCGTCTCGACTAGAACTACAACCATGCACTATTGGAAACGAGTTCCAATTTACTTAAAATCAAAAATGGGGGGCGAATAGTACGTGATGTAGGGATTTCCATCCCCAAGCGATCGACGGTGGCGTTTCACGAAATTTTAACCAAAAACAATTCATAAACATCAATAGTAATCGGGAAACATGAACAACATCGCTCTGATATCAATGTTAAGAAGAGATTCCCAAAATAATCTGATACTCAATCAAACATCGAAAAAACGAACGCGGAAAACATGCCCAGAAAACATGTTACACCGATCATAAGGTACATTACGGAGTCGAACATACCTTGTCTTTCACTGATCAAACACTGTTTTCGCAGTTTGATGACAAATTCTGATACTATTCTTCAAGATGAGCATACTATCTCTTTTTGGGGAAAAACTGAGAGAGCCTTAAACTGAGAAAAACATATTATCTCTTTTCAAAGACGCTGCTTATTTGATAATCAACTGATCGGATATATTAACCATCTAGATTTTCTCTTTTATTCAAAAATCCTCATTTTCTTTTATCTACAATAACTGTCTCTTCTTCTATGGGCCAAACATGGGCGGACAGGCCTAAGTAGGCCCGTCAAACGTAAAAACCCATTAGATTTCTACTACTCAATTTGGGAGATTAACGGGTGGGTACTTATAGTCAAATTGAGAAAACAGAATTCCACTAAATAGGAGCCCTTGTCGTCATTGGAGAATTTTTGGCGATAGTTTTTGGCTATTGTTAACGGGTGGGTACTTATAGTCAAATTGAGAAAACAGAATTCCACTAAATAGGAGTCCTTGTTAACGGGTGTGTGTGTGTGTGTGTGTGTGTGTGTGTGTGTGTGTGTGTGTGTGTGTGTTTTGCTCGTGCTATACCTTTATTTGCAAGCTGAATAATCCGACGCAATGATCTCCATAACAATATCCGCAACGGATGGTGGGACGTTCGAATTGTTGATGTATGGATTCATGCAGATTCTACGGTTAATTAAAGAAACAGCAAGAGGGGTTTTGTACGTAGATTTTCATGAGGGTCAACCAAAATAGTTTGGACATTACACGTACGTGTGTCTATTCTTTGCACTTCCAAAAATACGTCTTAGATTTCAAAAAAAAAAAGTATTTAAGTCTATTATGCCGTCAAGCTGATTTATTTTTTTGCTGATTTAAATGATTTTTTGGGACCTTTATATTAACCAAGATTAAATGTTTTCATAAGAAAAAGAAAAAATTTCAAATAAGAGACTAATGTACCATCATTTTCTCAAATAAAGGCATGAAGTGAAATTTGTTTCAAATAAAAATCTGAAGTGATTAGAACCGTTTCAAATAAGGGCTAGCCTCGTCGGTAGACAAAAAATTCCAACCAATCAAAGATATTTTTGTCCAAACACATTTTAAAATTAAATTTAATTATATTAAAACTTAAAAAAAAAAAGGGGGGGGGGGACACATAGGCGGGAGGCATGAGGGCTCTCTCCCACCTGTGGCCACTGCCCACTGCCGGTGGGGCGGCAGCAATGATCGACGGTATTGCTAAAGCATAAACAAGAACAGGCGACCAAACAAAGGCCAGCTACTCCCGCTAATAAGAGGTGAAGGCTGAGGACGGGAAAGGGTGGCGACCCTCTCCCAGATATGGGAGAAGGTTGCCACCCCTTGCCCCCGTCTGAACAAGGGTTGCCAGCCCTCACCTAGTGCCACCAGACTTGGGCAGCGTTGTTCGGGGGCCCTAGACAAGGCTGTCTGGTTAGGGCGAGAGCCAATGACCCTCGCCCAGATCTGGGAGACTCCAGTGACCCCGCCTGTTTTTTCGCTTTTTTTTTAAGTTTTAGCTTTATTTAGTTTTTTAACAAGAAAATAGAAAAAAATAAAGTCAAAAAGGGAAAAAATAAAAAGACGAAAGTACCTTTCACAGCTCGTGAGTTCCAGCCCTTATTTGAGACTAATATGATCACTTTAAGTCTTTGTTTAAAACAATATCCATTTGGGCACTTCGTGACCTTATATAAAATAATGTCAATTTTATGCCCTTATTTGAGAAAGTAATGGCATTTTATACCTTTATTTTAAAATTTCCAAAAATAAATAAGAGATCCCATTATGTTTGCTTGCATTTTTTAAGCCCAAAAATGAAAGAATGGGTCGCTCAGTGTTGTGTTTATTGACGAGGTTCTTTAAGCGAACTTTTTTACCTTCGAATCATTCTAACGATATGTGGTGGCTAAAAGCAAAATCTTGCTCATTTATCTTTGGTTTTTTTAAATAAAACAAATATTAGAGTACCAAGCATACTTCTTCGGCCGGGAGAAGGTTCATCGAAATATGGCATGAGATACTTATGATTCCTCCACATAATTCCATCAATATGGAAAGTATAATATGAAAATTATGAACTATTTTTTTTTTCTCATTTTCCTTGCATATAAAATCATATATGGGTATGCAAAGTAAGAAAAGAAAAAAAAATCATTCGTCTTTATACTATTTGCATAACAACATCAAAGGAACTCTTGTGATTTATATAGTTAATTGAGACATCAGGCACAAGCTGTCTCAAGCCCATATCTCGCAAGACGTTGGATATTTGATGTCAAGTCAAACTGACACTTATTGACACCTAAATTTTGCCCTTTCATCTAGAATTTAATTGCATAAAAATTTATGGATTAATTTTTAATCCCTAAAAAAATATTAAAATTGCATAGCATATATACATTAGGAGTACTTGCATTAATAATACTAGAATTTATAGAAAGTATAAATTTTTTAATTAATTTAAAAAATTAAAATTAATTAATTAAAAATTCATCGTTAAAAAATATATAAAATAAAAAATAAAAGAAAAGAGTGGAATTGGGCCGGGTCAACCCGGACCCCTATTTTGTTTCCGGCCGAGCTTGCCCCAACCCCTTTCTCTCTTTATTTTTCCTCCACGCGAGCCAGCCCATCATCCCTTTCCTAAGCCTGGCCCACGTACTGGTCTTCTTCCCTTTCTCACCGTACTCGCTTCTGTAAGGAGGGTACAAGCTAGAGAATAGAGGATCGCGCATTAGAGGATCGTGAGGTGATAGGGCTAGTAAAAACATCTAGAGGGGGATGAATAGGTGTCAAAATAATTTTTTTTTTAAGACTTAACAAATTAATTCGTCTTTTGAGGATAATAGACTGAAGATGCAAAAGACTATAAATAGTTAACTAAAGCTACGAATCAAAGTGAAGAGTCAAGGGAAAGAGAATTGAAATACAAGGTTTGTAGTGGTTCGGCTTAGACCAAGCCTATGTCCACTCTCTCGTACTGACAACTTATTGGCTGGATTTCACTATGAACCAAAAGAGATTTTACAATCTCTCATCCTTGATTCCACAGTATAGAAACTCTACCACACTCCCTCAAAGTCTCACAAGTATTTGATCTCTCTTTTGAGTACAGATTAAGCTTAACAATTGAAATAGCAAAGAACTAGGACCTTCAAACTTTGGAATTTTTCTTTCACGCACACACTCGAATAACTTTGAGCATCTTTCTTATATACTCCTCCATGCCTTTATAACCGTTGGCACTTTCCAAAGGAGTTTCCGTTGGACAGACTCAATCAAGGAGATCTCGAGTTATTTAAGCAATGTGATGAAAACCCACCAATCATGCTCGCCCATACAATCAGGATTTAGGTTTCCATAAGTAGAACCTTCCAAGTTTACTTTGCCAATCAATAGATTTAATTATCCAAATTGATTACAATAAGAATAATTTATCACGAGGTGCTATCTCCAGCCATAAGATCTTCTTCAAACCATACGAACCGAATCCTTCAAGATTAACTCACATCTGGATGAGTCTTCTCTTCGTCAGTCCAAAGTCTGTTAGTGAGAATAGATTTTAAATCTTGAGTCTGGAGGTCTTCAGACTTTGACAGTTGAGTCTACAAGTGTTCAAATTAGATTGATTGAAACATTTTGTCAACTTCAAAACAATAAGGAAGTTTTCTCCAACAATCTTCCCCTTTTTGATGGTGACAAAACTTTCCCGCATATTTAAAAACTTTTGTCTTGCAAAGTAAAACTTAAGCACAACAAAATATCTCATAAAAGACAAGTAGATTAGGATATGGATAGTAACGATTTTGCAACCATAGAAAAAATGTTAGTCCTGCAATAACTATTCTTCCATAATCATTATCACAGCCTAAGTTACTGCAAGCATCAAAAGATCAAATCAACCAATCCAAAGTCAAAAAGTCCAATCCACAAACAAAAGATAAGTCCAAAGATAATCCAAACAAACCAAAGTAAACAAATCTGCACATTCTCCCCCCTTTTTGTCAACAGCAAAAAGTGGAAAACATAAAAAAGTTGTATAAAATCAGGGTTTCTTGGGATGCGAATGAGCTGGAAATCCCCCATAGACTTGACAGTCTCCTCTAGCTTCCTCAGGTCCTCCTTTAGTTGCTCTATTTCCTTACCCTTTGCATTTGCTTGAGCTTGAAGATAAAGGGCTTGTACTTGGTCATGCAAAGAAACTGAAGTTGTTTTATGAGCATTCTGCATGGTTTGAAATTCACACGCCGATCCATAAACTTGAGCTTTGATCTCTAGAAGAAGCTCAAGCAGTCTTTTAAAGTCTGCTGAATTGTTAGTTTGAGTACTCGCTTCAGCATGAATAGATTGTGGAGTGTTGGCTAATGATGAAACTTTAGCATGAACATCCAGACTTGGAGATAAAGCCTCATTGCCATCTTCAGGAAATTGAGAGGCATACACATCCTCTAGATTGGCAGGAGAATGATTAACATCATCACTACTAAAAGCAAGTGAAGAAGTACCTCTTTTATCAGTAGCTCCCCCTATTTCAGTGTCTTCAGGTGGAGAAAAATACTCTTCTTGCTCTTTCTCTTCTTCAGTATCATGATGATCTTGTCCCTCTTCCTCTGCATGAGAATCACCATGACCCTCTTCTTCTACTTGTTCTCTTCCTCTCTCTTCTTCTTCTTCTTCTTCTTATTCTGTTCTTCCCTCCTCTTCTTCTTTCTGCATCACTTCTCTCTCTTTATCTCTCTGCTCTATCTCTTCTCTATCTCGGTTCTCGCGATCCTCTGTCTCTGGAAAGCTAACAAAATTCTGTAAATTCTTCAAGGCAAAAGCGGAGATAGTGATATCATCCTCATCTTCTTCATCTTGCAAAATGAGTGCTCTCCTCTTCTTAGATGATGTTGTTATGGGCTCTTGGCATTTCCTTTTTCCTGTTGTAGAGTCTTGTCCTGCCTTGACAGGGGTCTTCACTTTAAAGCTCTCCAAAACTTTGTTTAGCTCCTTCAAATGCATCTTGGAAACCATCTTCAGTCCCACGACCATTGGATCAATGGTTCGAACACATAGAATTTTGGGAGTTGTCCCTTGTCCTTTACCACTGTCCTATACATGTGCATAAGGATAGTCTGAGGTAGAGAGAATTTATAACCAATGTTAATGGTGCACATCAACTTTGCTTCAGAATTTGAGACATCAATCTTTGAGGTGGATTTGGGTCTGAGACAGTTAATGACAATCTTGTGGAGCAAGATATGGGAGGCATTCATCCTAATGTAAGAAATTCGGCCTTCAGCAATCCTATCTCGAATAAGCTCCAAGGTGGCATGAGCAATAGACACACTGGTAGGTTGGAAATGCCCTCTTTCCACTCCAATCACATCTGCCAGCGTGCCCACATCGACCACAAAATCTTGGTCTCTCACACTAAAGGAAAATCTATTCGCATCTAAAAAGGATATATTAGAATAGAAATAGGCCGTAAGTTCCGGATGTGCAATAGTAGTTTCAGAGCAAAAGCGTTCAAGTTGAAGTAGTGTAAACTTCTCCCTTAATTTCACGTTCAACAAATCGAGAAAGTCAAAATCAACACTCTTAAGGTTCATCACCCCTCGTTTCAGCAATTTAGAATAAGCTCTCTTGTGCCCTTGAGAACCAAAAAGATTCATTCTTTTACTACGAATGTTCGCAGTGACACCCATCCTAGGCTTAAAATGAGTGAATATCCTCTCATCATCATCTTTTCTCTCAGGATGATTAAATGATCCAAACCGTGGATTACTTGGGAAATTTGCAAAAACCCTTTCAGCCAAACCAGCAGGAGCAATGCCCATACTTTCCATCATCCTTAAAAAAATGAGTTTCATTTTTGTACCATTTTTCTCTCAAAAACTCATCAATAATGGTCATTGCAGAACCACCTTCCTTCAAGGCCGTGTAGAGTTTGAAAAGAAATGCGGGCTTAAGAGTCCTTACAAGTTCCACATTCTCGATGATTTCTTCCTTAGTTTGTAGTTGCGGAGGCACTTGTGTTCTAGCTTGAGAAGAATGGCGCAATTGAGAATGTTGTTGATGACTTTGCTGTTGCCTTAGAGACTCTTCTTCCTCGGTCAGATCAAAGTGTGTAGGACCCTCTCTCATATCCTGTGGTCCCCTGCTTGCGATCCTAGAGGTCTTTCTTTGGGAAGACATCGTCACAGTCTTTGAGAGGTTTCTCGAACTCGATTCACAAAAAAGATGAAAGCTTTATGGATTAAACTAGAGAGAAAATGTAAGAAAGTGAAGTTTTAGGGTTTGTGAGTGAAAACGAAGAAGAAAGACAATAGTATATAAAGCAAACGAAGTGAGATATACGAATCGTCATAAAGGAATAAATAAAACTACCTTTATGACAATAAGAAAACTGCCTTTTTGAAAAAGCAAAACTACTATAAATTCAAAAACTTGGAAAGATAATTTCAATTAATTAGCGATTAAAACGTAACCATACCTTTTCAAGTTTTTATTCAAAAATTAATTTGCTAGTACCGAAATAACTTTCAGTCGTAACTCTTGTTCTTCTGAGTCTGAACACCTTCAAACTTTAATCGATTAGAGATGTGATGTTCGATCCCGGTGCGAATAGACTCAGATAGACTTTTCTCCTATGGCTTTGTAAATATGTCTGCCAGTTAATTCTTTGAGTCGATGAATTGAATCATGACTTCTCCATTTTGGACATGATCTCTAATAAAGTGATGACGAATCTCTATGTGATTGCCTTTGAATGAAGAACTGGATTCTTTGTGAGATTGATGGCACTGGTGTTGTCACATTTGATCTCGGTGCATGAGTCTTCGATTTCAAAGTCTCTTAGTTGTTGCTTTATCCATAAGATTTGAGAGCAACAACTTCCAAGAGCCACATACTCTGCTTCTACTGTTAAAAGAGCTATAATACTTTAGTTCCTTGAGAACCATGATACTATTATGTTTCCTAGCAATTGACAAGTACTGGAAGTACTCTTTCTATCAACTCTGCAACCTGCTAAATCTGCGTCTGAATATCCAACGAGAGTAAAGTCTCCCTCTTGGGATACCACAAACCTAACTTTAAAGGTAGTCGCAACGTATTTGATGATGCGTTTTGCAGCACTTAGATGAGATTCTTTGGAATCTGATTGAAATCTAGCACAAATGCAAACACTAAACAAAATGTCAGGTCTAGAAGTAGTAAGATAAAGAAGTGAACCAATAATACTCTTGTAGAGCTTCTGGTCAACTTTCTTTCCTCCTTCGTCCTTGTCCAGCTTCGAAGAACTTGACATTGGTATCTCTGTCTTTTTGCAATTCTCCAATTTGAACTTTTTAACAAGATCTTTTGCATATTTTTCTAAGTGAACGAAAATTCCTTCCTTGAATTGTTTCACTTGTAATTCGAGAAAGAAAGATAGTTCACCCATCATGCTCATCTCAAATTCATCTGGTATAGACTTTGAAAATTTCTTGCACAGGTTTTCGTTAAGTGATCCGAATATAATATCATCAACATAGATTTGAACAAGTAGAAAATATTTATCTTCTCTTTTAATAAACAAGGTAATGTCAACTTTACCTTTAACAAAACCATTTTGAATTAGAAACTTACTTAACCTGTCGTACCATGCTCAAGGTGCTTTCTCTAATCCATATAGGGCTTTTTTCAGTCTGAAGACTAAGTCTGGTCTCTTTAGGTCTTCGAATCTGGGAGGTTGTTCCACATAGACTTCTTCTTAGATAAATCAATGTAAGAATGCACTTTTAACGTCCATTTGGAATAACCTAAAAATTTTATAATAGACAAAATTAAGTAATAATCTAATTACTTCTAACCTTGCTACTGGTGCATAGGTCTCATCATAGTCTATCCATCTTTCTTGCGTATATCCTTTAGCCACGAGTCTTACTTTATTCCTGACCACTTTTCCTTTTTCGTCCATCTTAGCTCCAATAATGGATTTATCTTTTGGTTTAGGAGTTAATTCCCAAACATTATTGATGCTGAATTGTCTAAGTTATTCTTCTCGCTTCAATCTAGCTTTCATCAGCTAAAGCTTATTCTATGCTTTTGGGTTCTATTTCAGAAATAAATGCCACGGCGCTAGACTCTTCTTGCTTTTTGGATCTGGTGCGAATTCCTTCATCAATGTTGCCGATGATGAGTTCTTTGGGATGACTAGACTTGTGCTTTCAGTTGCTGGTTGGTATGACAGTTTGTTGATCTCCTACTTCAGTTGATTCTTCAACTTCCATTCGTTGTTGTTCTTCAGAAGTCTGAGTCACTTCAAGGGAGGTAGACTTTGTAAAGTTTAGAGTGAGTTCAAATTCTTTATGGTTGAGTTTGATTCAGTTGATTCTGCATAGTCTTAGAATTTGACGTTCATAGATTCTTCCACAAACTAAGTCTTCTTGTTGAATACTCTGTAAGCTTTGCTTGTGGTTGAATATCCAAGGAAAATTCCTTCGTCTGACTTTTCTTTAAATTTACCAGTTCAATCATTTGCATTTTTCAAAACAAAATATTTGCAACCAAACACGTGAAAATAAGAAACATTTGGCTTTTTCCCTTTAAATACCTCATAGAGAGCTTTCTCCATAATAGGCCTTAAAAATAGTATGTTAATAATATAACAAGCTGTAAAAACTACTTCAGCCCAAAAACGAGAAGATATATTACTTTCAATTAAAAGAGTTCTTTCCATTTCCTACAAAGATCTATTCTTTCTTTCCACAACTCCATTCTGTTCTGGAGTGTATGGAGAGGAGAAAACATGCTGAAAATTGGATTCATCACAGAATTTGGCAAAATCTTGATTTTCAAACTCACCTCCATGATCTGTTCGTATACTTGTAACGGCATATCCTTTTTCATTCTGAACTTTCTTGGCAAATTTTGAAAAGTGAGAAATGGTTTAGACTTACTTGCTTGAAAGTAAACCCAAGTAAATCGAGAATAATCATCTACGATTACTAGGCAATATCTACGATTACTAGGCAATATCTTTTTCCACCAATGCTTTAAGTTCTGGTTGGTCCAAAGAGATCCATATGCAGAAGCTACAAAACATGATTAGTCGAAACTTGATTTATTGGTTTAAAAAAACTTCTAACCTTTTTTCCCAACACACATGGTGTGCATAAGTCAGATTTTTGATACTTTAGGTTGGGCAGTCCACGAACTAGCTTCTTGGATGAGATCTTGGCAATTTGCTTCATGTTGACATGGCCAAGTTTTCTATGCCAGAGATTAGCTTCATCTTGAATTGATATTAGACTTTGAGATCTTTCTAGTTTTATATCCAGAAGATAAATATTTCCATGTCTTCGTCCAGTAAAAGATTGTGAAAGATCTTTACTAGTTCCCGAACATGTTCCTTCTTGGAAATTGATTTTGAATCCAGTGTCGCATAGTTGGCTAATGCTGAGTAGATTGTAATTTAAACCTTCCACCAAGGAGACATTGTTGATTGTGAGACTTCCAATCTTTACAGTTCCACACCCAACAATTCTTCATTTGCTATTTCCACCAAAATATACTTTTCCACCATTTATTTGCACAAGTTTTATTAAACAACTTGAATCTCCAGTCATGTGTCTTGAGCAGCCACTATCCAAATACCATTTAATATTTTTCTTGATAGTGATCTGCAAAAAAGAACTCAAACTTTCTTTGGTACCCAGATTTTCTTGGGTCTAGAGGAGTTAGTTTTAAACACAGTGTCTCCCAAATCCTTCTTAACAGGTCTCCAAACCATAGGACATTCTTTCTCAAAGTGTTCTAAGCTATTGCATTTTAAACATTTGAGAGCACTTCAGCCAACACGTTTTACAAAGACTTTTTGGAAATGATTTCTGTAAAAAACTTTTGTGGATCTTTGTTTGATTCTTTCTTTTACTTTTGAAAAATCAATTAGATGAATAGTTTTTGAAGTCATTCATAAACCTGATTTGTTGAAATAAGGTCTTTGTATTGAAAGAATCTTTTCCAACTTCTCGAGATCCTATTGAAAATATTTTTGAGATATTTGAAATGTCATTTTTCAAAAATGTATTTTCTTTTGAAAGAAGGTTTGCATTTTCTTTTAAAACAACAAAATTTTTGTCTAGTTTTTCAAACTTTTCTTTCCAAGAAATTTCATGTTGCTTAAGTGCAGAATTCTCCTTTTTTTTAGCTCAGAAATCCTTTTAAGAGAGGTTTTGAGACTGAGACAAAGTTCAACAATGTATTTTGAGACTTTAGTAGGAATTTTTAAATTGCTTACCTCGATCTCACCGTCATCCGAGTGCGAGTCTCTGAGTCGAGTCTCGATTCGATTTTGTCATTAGACATATATTGGCATAATCTTCATCACTTTCTTCGCATTTAGTATCACTCCATGTCTTTGCTTTGAAAGCATTTTTGTATTTCTCATCTCTTCCCTTCTTTTTCTTCAACAAAGGACAATTGGGTCTGATGTGCCCCTTTTTCTTGCATTCAAAACAGATCACATCTTTGTTGGTTTCATTATCCTCGTTGATTTGTTTTGAAACTTTAAGTGCTTTGCTTCTTCGAGTTGAATCTTCTACCTTTTCTATTCAACTTTTTGAATTTCCTTATCATGAGTGCTAGTTCCTCATCTTCCATTTCGTCTTTAGAATCTGTAACATCAAAATCATCATTAGATTTTAAAATAATTGACTTCTTACCTTTGGGATCTTCTTTCTCATTGATTTGCTCCACTTCATAAGACTGAAGTGTGCCAACCAATTCGTCTACAAAAAATGGCATGACCCTTTGGGTTTCCCTTATTGAAGTCTTCATGTGATTCCAATTTTTGGAGAGTCCACACAGCAAATTTGTTAACCTTCATTGGTCTTAAGATTGGTTGTCCCTAATACTCTAGACTGTTTACAATTTCTGTAAAACAACTAAACATATCAATGATAGATTCTCTTTGCTTCATCTTGAAGACTTTCATATTGTTCGAGTAAAATATTGATCTTTATTTCTTTCACTCGATCAGTTCCTTCATAGGTAATGTGTAGCCTATCCTAGACTTCTTTGGCTGTTTCACAAGAAGAAATTATGTTATACTTAGTATAAGACAAAACACAATATAAATAGTAGATTGCTTTATCATCAAGAGCTTGTCTCTTGGTTATTTCTTCTTGTGCCATCTCGCTAGCATCTACAACTTCTTTTCCTCTTTTTGAAACTAATGCAGCTTTAGGAATGATTCCTTTTTTTACCACATCCCATTCCAAAGGGTCTTTCGATCTTAGGAATGCTTTCATCTTGTTTTTCCATATGTTGTATTCCTTCCCATCAAAGTAAGGAGGTCTAGTGTTGCTTTGGCCTTCAACCAAACCTGAAGCCAACATACTAGCCATAGATCTTTAACTCAGAAGTAAAAACACTTCAACAGAATGAGCACACAAGCTCTGATACCAATTGATAGGGCTAGTAAGAACACCTAGAGGGGGGTGAATAGGTGTTAAAAGATTTTTTTTTTTAAGACTTAACAAATTAATTCGTCTTTTGACGATAATAGACTAAAGATGCAAAAAACTATAAACAATTAAATAAAGCTACGAATCAAAGTAAAGAGTTCAGGAAAAGATAATTGAAATACAAGGTTTATAGTGGTTCGGCTTAGACCAAGCCTACGTCCACTCTCCTGCACTGATAGCCTAGTGGCTGGATTTCACTATGAACCAAAAGATATTTTACAGTCTCTCGTCCTTGATTCTACAGTGTAGAAACTCTATTACACTTCCTCAAGATCTCATAAGTATTTGATCTCTCTTTTGAGTACAGATTAAGCTCAACAATTGAAATAGCAAAGAACTAGGAGTTTGAGACTTTGGAATTTTTCTTTCACGCACACACTCGAATAACTTTAAGCGTATTCCTTATATACTCCTCCATGCCTTTATAACCGTTGGTACTTTCTAAAGGAGTTCTTCCAATCTACCCATTGGACGGAATCAATCAAGGAGATCTCGAGTTATTTAAGTATTGTGATGATAGCCCGCCAATCCTACTTGCCCATACAATCAAGATCTAGGTTTCCATAAGTAGAATCTTCCAAGTTTACTTCGCCAATCAATAGATCTAATTACCCGAATTGATTCCAATAAGAATAATTGATCACGAGGTGCTATCTCCAGCCGTAAGATCTTCTTCAAACCATACGAATCGAATCCTTCAAGATTAACTCACATTTGGATGAGTCTTCTCTTCATCGGTCCAAAGTCTGTCGGTGAGAGTAGACTTTAAATCTTGAGTTTGGAGGTCTTTAGACTTTGATAGTTTAGTCTGCAAGTTTTCAGACTAGACTAATGGAAACATTTTGTCAACTTCAAAACAATAAGGAAGTTTTCTCCAACACGAGGTAGCAGAGGTTGTGGCGTGATCCACGGATCGAGGTCAAGCCAGTTGGCAAGTAACGATAGAAGTCATGAGCACTTACCAGTTACCCTTAAAGCTAGGGGTGTAACACTGTGACATCCCAAGATTCAAGACAACCTCTAGATGTATTAAAACCCATGATTAGGTAATGAAATTACCTATGGTTCATGCTTTAGCCATTGGTTTTCTTTTAAGACCAAGTGTTATATATTTGTGTTCATGAGTTATTAAAATTAGTATTATAGGATAAATTAATCAGAAGAATTTCTTCTTGGCTATGCACCTCATAGATTTAATCCCTATAGATTAAATGTTACAAGATTATGGCCATATGAAATTGAAAATTTGAAATCTATAAAAGAAAGAATTAAAAGTGAATTATTAAAAGTAAAATTGGGGTTTATTAGGGTTAAAATTTAGGCACAAGCGTATTGGACCTAAAGTGGGCCAATTGGCTTAGCCCATGAGGCCCATGAAGAGGGCTGCCGTCGGCCATAAGGGGGAGAGGCCGGCCTAAACCCTCAAGCCCGTTATGCATGGGTCTTGCCAAGTGGCAAAAAGGAAAGTCACACCATTGGCCATTGTGAGTGGCTTCTCATGATTTCAAATGATGGCTTTGTGGGGGAAATAAGAAAGAGAGAGAGTGGCCGGTTGAGGGGGTTGTCGTCCAAGCCAAGTGAGAGAGAGAGAGAGGGTGCTGAGAGACTGAGGAATCGAGAGAGAAAGGGAGAAGCCGCGCGAGGGAGGAGGTCCGCTCGTCCGTCGCCCGTCCGTCCGCTCGTCCATCGCCATTCGTGTGCCGTCGTTTGCTCAATTTTGGAGGCAAGTTGGGATCCCTATTCTGCTCTTGCATGTTGTGTTTTGCATATGTGTTTGAGTGTGATGAGTCTCGGACGTTTAGGGTGTGGCACCCCGAACCACCTTAGGTCGCCACAGGCACCTAATGCTACACCTAATCACATCTCTTTGAAGAAGCATCGTAAATCATAGACTTTTGTTTTTTTTTTTGAAAATGGTCCCAGCGCTACTTATTAGCGGAAGCAAAATATTATATCGCCATCTCCCCTTCCAACAACCATGATACAATTGCACACCACTAAACATCATAAGAAAAGATAAAGCCACGACACTTTATTTACATATTTTCCAAGATGGGTTTCCTTGGGTTGGTACATCAAAAGAAAGGCTAAGACATGTAGCCACACTTGACCATAAACCCAAAAAGAAACACTCGACCCACTACTTCTATCGTGAAAGATCCCCCATCTACTAGTGTCAGCTAGACATCCCAAAAAGTTTCAGCTCCTACTTCTCACGCACGGGCCCTCACACCCATCCCGGTGCATCAGGCGGTGGCGGCGGCAACATCCCACGCATCACTCCGTCTTGACGAACATGGACGAATATGAACTCCTTGTTAGGGAAATCCCTTATGATGTTTTGAAGATGACAAAATAAATCAAAGGCTACTAACATGTTTAATGGTTAAGTAATAGACCATGCAGATGATAGAACATGTAAAGGATATTGTCAAAGTCTGAAGACGGCCAGAAGACGGAACGTAACATATGTCCAAAGTATATTCTGAAGATTTCCAGACTTCTGTGTCAAAGTCTAAAGACTGCCAGACTTTAGTGTCAAAGTCTGTTCTACATCAGAAGTCCGTCAACTCTGACTAATTCCAGACTGAAATTGAATGATTAACCAGAAGACAGACTCTATGCTAAAGCTGAACCAGAAGACAGACTCTATGCTGAAGCTGAACTGGGTACAGACCTTAAAGCTAAATCTGTTCAGAAGCAGAATATGTTCAGACTCAGATTGCAAAGTCTATCGCACTCAGACTCATATTGTAAAGTCTATTTCTCTCAGACTTTACATCCAAATTTGACATAACATAACTCAAGCCTCGAAGATATAACGGCTAGTGATCTGGTTTGGATTCCACATCGAGATTGATTTGATTGATTCAATCTAATTGATTGATGATTGGATCTTGAAGAAAAGAACTTTCTATACGAAGAAGCTTTACTTATGGAAACCAAGATTCCGTTTGTATGGGCGATCGGAATCAATTTGGGATTCTACCTTTGTCACTCAACGGCTACCAAATCTTCTAGATACAGAGCTGTCCAATGGGTATATTGGAAGATGATTCGCCGGGATACTGTCCAACGGCTAGTTTGGAAGTGGAGGAGTATTTAAGGAGATGATGGACCGATGAGCAAGTGAGAGATAGAGTGTAGAATTCATAATTCCAAAGTCTAAGCGACCTTCGATCATACACTTGTCTTTGGAGAGCTTAAACATTTGTGATCGTGAGAGAAATACCAAAGGAGTGACTTAGTGAGATAGTGTGATCTACTAAGTGTTTGCACTCAAAGTTGTAATTTCTTCTTAATTGCATAGTGGAATCTAGCCAAGAAGGCTGTTAGTGTGGGAGAGTGGGCGTAGGCTTTGATTAAGCCGAACCACTATAAATCTTGTGTTCTTATTCTCTTCCCTAACTCCTTTATTTTACTCGAAGTTTATTATTCCGCATATATTTGCCAAGGTTTATTTTATACACCTATTCACCCCCTCTAGGTGTTCATACTAGCACTCTCAATTAGTATCAGAGCCAAGTGCTCGGTTTATAAAAGTGTTTTTACTTTTGAGCTAAAGATTCTTTATGGCTAGTATGTTGGCACCAGGACTTATGGAAGGGCAAAGCAACACAAAGCCACCATATTTTGATGGAAAGGAATACAACGTGTGGAAGAACAAAATGAAAGCATTCTTAAGATCCAGAGATCCCTTGCAATGGGATGTTGTGGAAAGAGGAATCAACCCCATTGCTGCGTCCACATCAAATAAGAGTGGCAAAGACAAAGAAACCAAACTCCCCGCTCCTATGTCTCGGACGGAGATGTCCAAAAGAGAAGCGCTTGATGCAAAAGATATTTATTCTTTATATTGTACATTGTCTCCTGCTGAATATAACAGAATATCTTCATGTGAAACAGCAAAAGAAGTTTGAAATAGACTTCATGTTACATATGAAGGGATTGATCATGTAAAAGAGACAAAAGTAAATTTCCTGCTCGGCAAATATGAATCTTTCAAGATGAAGCAAGGAGAGTCGATTGGAGATATGTTTAGTCGTTTTACAGAAATTGTAAATGGTTTAGCATATCAAGGTCAACAAATTTCTACCGCGATGAAGGTCAACAAACTCTTGCGAGGTCTCTCAAAAGAATGGAATCATGTTAAGATCTCAATCCGGGAGACTCAGAGGATTATGCCACTTTTCGTTAATGAATTGATTGGCACTCTTCAATCCTATGAAGTGGAGCAACTCAACGATGAAGATCCCGAAGGTAAGAAGTCCATTACTTTAATATCTAATGTTGTTTTTGATAAAACAAACTCAGAAAATGACATTGACGATGAAGAACTTGCTTTTATGATTGAGAAATTCAAAAAGTTGAGTAGAAAAGGAAGCAAATTCAGTGGAAGAAGAAAATACAAGCAGAATGGCCCAAAAAGAACAATAAAAAAAGATGATGAGCAAGGAAATCTATGCTTGATGACACATTCAGAATTTGAGTCTGATTCAGACACAGACTCAGAATCAAAGTCTGACTCAGACATAGACTCAGAATCAAAGACTGACTTGGACACAGACTCAGAATCCGATGAGGAAATCGAGGTAAGCAATTAAAAAATTCCTCTCAAAGTTTCAAAGTATATAAATGAGCTTTGTTCAAATCTCAAATCTTCTTTTAAAAGGATTTTCGAACTTAAAAAGGAGAATTCTCGACTTAGGCAACAAGATCTTTCTCAAAAAGAAAATTTTGAAATTTTGCAAAAAGATTTTCTACAAAATAAAGAAAATCGAGATTTGCTTGTTAAAGAAAATGATTCTTTGAAGAAAGAACTTTCAAATATTTCGACAAGATTTTCAAAAGGATCAAAAACATTAGAGCATATTCTTTCTAAACAAGTTCCTTACTATAATAAGTCAGGACTTGGTTTCAATAAGGAAAATAATTCTTTAATTGATTTTCCTAAAGTAAAAGAGAGACTTAGACAAAAACCTTAAAAGGCATTTTACAAAAATCATTTTTAAAAAGTGTTTGTAAAACCTGTTGGTCTAAATGCCCTCAAGTGTTCAAATTGTGGAGATTTGGAACACTTTGAGAAATATTGTCCTAAAGTTTGGAGATCGGTTAAGAAAGATTGGATAAAAGCAGCATACTCTACTAACTCTCATGGACCCAAGAAAAAATGGGTACCAAAGAAAAGATGAGTTATTTTTGCAGGATATAAAGAAGAAAGAAGAAAGAGGATTTGGTAAGGAATTTTTTATTCTCAATTTGATTTGGGCAATAATTCTCATTATGCTTGATAGTCGATATATCCTTGGTTTATTGAGATTTTATAATGATCATATTCCTTGATTTGTTTTATTGAAGAAAGAATCGCATGATTTGTTTTTGTGATTCGAGATTTAAATTGATACGTGTGATTATTTTTGATATCATGCTTAAAGACAAATGAATTTATTTGGTTTGATTTTATACTCTCAGATTTTATCATATTTTGCCAAATAAAAATCTGTTTTACGTGATATTAATTTATGATGCAAGATATTTTTAGATATTCAAAGATTTTATTCTCTCTATTTTTATCGTACTATGACTAAGTGAGAATTTAATTTTCAAAATATCATTATGCATAATATTCTTTCTTTGAATTATTTGTTATGATGAATTTAGAAAGAATATTTGTTTATCTATGGTGATTTTCTATTTTACTCTAACATCAAGGAAGGATCCAAATTGATGGATACCAAAAAGGGAAATGAGTTGATTGCAGAAAATTCTTTAAGCGAAGGATGATTGCGAATCTACGCAAATTTTGGTGCAATCAGAAAATATCTCCAGCGACAATTGGTAATGATTTTTTTTAATCAATGGTATATTTCAAACATATACCATGGGTAAGAGAATATTTTTATCATCCCGCCTTACAAATCTCTACGTGCATTTTGGATAATTATTTATTATATTACGAATATCTTTTGTCATAAATATAAGGTATTGCAATTTTGGCACGTGACAGAAATATCTATTTTCCTTTTGCAAAATACATATCTGAAATTTATGCTCAAGAAAATCTCTTTGATCTCGAAAGATATTCTGCATATTCATGGATATTCTTGCTATATTCTTAGAAGATATATTATATCTAGCAAATTTGATCCGCAAATCAAAAGAAGATATTACGTGACATTCTTGCAAAGATTATTATCTGTTATATAAGAATTTGCAGGTCACAAAAGAATCTTCCATATGGATTTTTGGAAAACTCAATCTGAAAATTATGGAAATTCTATATTCTGGAGGTTCAAAGATTCCATTCCTTATGCAAAATTTTTGCTTATTGAGGAAATCCCTTATGCATCGTACAAAAGTGATCATTGCGGATGCTATTGCTACAAAGGAAATGCTGAAAAATATATTTTGTTCAACATGCACAAGCAACAATTATTTATATTCGCAAATATTGTCGTGATCATAGGGGGAGAAAGCAAATCCAAGAAAAAGGAAAGAATCATGATCATCTCAAAAAGGCAACAAATTGAGGGGGAGCTTTGATCAATTATGGAAAAATATTTTTGGATTGATCGTGATCTTATTATGGATGGAAGGAAAGGTAAATGTGTCAGAATTTGTTCTAAAAAATCCAGTTAGTGCATCTTTTATTACATTTTGTCATTAATAAATCTTGTATTGATATTATCGTTTTATTATGACAAAAATGGTACGTGCATTTTATGATGCATCTGTGATTTTTATTGGATATTTGCTGATATATATGATCGAAGTGAGCTATATTGCATATCTTTAATATTCGACTTGTTTTATAAAAGCTGATCTTTTTGGAAATTAAATGTCATTTTATATTCTCTACGTGAATCTATTGTTATCGCTTTTTGATTATGACAAAAAGGGGGAGAATATATGAATATGCATATGTGTTGATCGGTTGATATTATTGCATAATATTGAGCTGCGATTATTTTTCTATATATTCTTATGCTCAATCTATTTGCTATCTTCTGATATCCTTTGATTTAAATTAATATCTTTAAAAGTATGTTTACAAATCTACATATTCAGAGATTGTTTTGTCATTATCAAAAAGGGGGAGATTGTTAGGGGAATCCCTTATGATGTTTTAAAGATGACAAAATAAATCAAAGGCTACTAACATGTTTAATGGTTAAGTAATAGACCATGTAGATGATAGAACATGGAAATGATATTGTCAAAGTCTGAAGACGGCCAGAAGACGGAACGTAACATATGTCCAAAGTATATTATGAAGATTTCGGACTTACGTGTCAAAGTCGAAGACCGCCAGACTTTAGTGTCAAAGTCTGTTCTACATCGAAGTCGTCAACTCGACTAATTCCGGACTGAACGTGAATGATGAACCGAAGACAGACTTTATGCTGAAGTTGAACCGAAAAGAGACTCTATCTCAAGAGTTTCGGCGGGTATGAGACCTTAAAGCTAAATCATTCGAGAAGCGAGAATATGTTTAGACTCAGATTGCAAGGTTTATCGCGCTCAGACTCATATTGTAAAGTCTATTGCTCTTAGACTTTACATCCAAATTCGACATAACGTAACTCAAGCCCCGAAGATATAACGGCTAGTGATCTGGTTTGGATTCCACATCGAGATTGATTTGATTGATTCAATCTAATTGATTGACGATTGGATCTTGAAGACAAGAACTTTCTATACGAAGAAGCTTTACTTATGGAAACCAAGATTCCGTTTGTATGGGCGATCGGAATCAATTTGGGATTCTACCTTTGTCACTCAACGGCTACCAAATCTTCTAGATACAGAGCTGTCTGATGGGTATATTGGAAGACGATTCTCTGGGATACTGTCCAACGGATAGTTTGGAAGTGGAGGAGTATTTAAGGAGATGATGGACCGATGAGCAAGTGAGAGATAGAGCGTATAATTTATAATTCCAAAGTCTGAGCAACCTTCGATCATACACTTGTCTTTGGAGAGCTTAAACGTTTGTGATCGTGAGAGAAATACCAAAAGAGTGACTTAGTGAGATAATGTGATCTACTAAGTGTTTGCACTCAAAGTTGTAATTTCTTCTTAATTGCATAGTGGAATCTAGCCAAGAAGGTTGTTAGCGTGGGAGAGTGGACGTAGGCTTGAATTAAGCCGAACCACTATAAATCTTGTGTTCTTATTCTCTTCCCTAACTCCTTTATTTTACTCGAAGTTTATTATTCCGCATTTATTTGCCAAGGTTTATTTTATACACCTATTCACCCCCTCTAGGTGTTCATACTAGCACTCTCACTCCTGAATGACAGGGCCGTCAGCCAGGCCCACGTCGCACATCACTAAGGCGCGCACTCGAATATATGTCAGACCAGGAATGGTGGGACAGTCAATCTCCACACACTCGACCTCTACATCTGAAGGAAGGCCGTAAAATACGTCCCGCGTGACAGCAGGGAGCGGCATCTTGCTAATCTGAAATGTTGGTCCCCAAAGGGGTGAGTACAACCACTCAGCAGGTAAATGACCAATAAACCACTCAATACATCATGCCATGCAATCATCACAATCATAGCATCACATGTCATGCAAGCATCCATGCACAACATACCATGGCATCATGCACATGTCATCATACCTCATGTACCTCATCATCATATAGACATCACCATCATATCATACACTTACCATCATTAAGTCACATATGGCATCATCCTTACCATGCATCCGTGCATGTAACGTCATCATCATCATATCACTTGTACCATCATCATTACCATGCATCCATGCATGTAACATCATCATCATATCACATGAACCATCATTATTGCCATGCATCCATGCATGTAACATCATCATCATATCACATGTACCATCATCATTGCCATGCATCCATGCATATAACATCATCATCGTGTCATGCATATATCATCATGCATAATTCAATTTCAATTTCATTTTAGATCACCACATTTCTCTTTCCCAGGACCAATGTTTGCATCCCACATGTATCCAAGATACAATCAGACCATCCGGCTCTCCCACTCTCCGGGCATCTCGTACCCCAACTGGCATCATGAGGACCCTCCGACATCCAGCCATTTAAGGCCACTGGGCAACCGGCCGTACCCTTCTAGCCAGGCATACCCAAACTCATGGAGTTGCTACCTTTATGTCTTGCCTATCACATGTTCTGATTTGATAATTTTTGAAGATCATATGGATATTTAATTTATGTGATTTCCGAAATTGTGCAAGCTGGAATTTGGTCAATTTCAAATAGGTCATGATGTATGGATTATTTTAAGTTGCATGGACCCCATGGATTGTATTGTCATAAGTGATTGGATCTTGCATGCATATATGATGATGATTGGAAATGCATGTAAGAATCAATTGCTGAAAATGATCTTGTTGCCATCATATCATATGCCATGTTGAAATTGAGCTATAATTGTAAATGCGAACTATGATAAATGAGAAGGCCGTCGGAGGTGTGAGCTAACGATGCCCCAGGAGTGTTGGGATGCCTGGCTAGGGAGTGTAAATGCCGGATGCCCGGTGGCCTTAAATAGCTGAATGCCGGAGGGTCCTCGAGAGTTTCGAGATGCCTGGAGAGTGGGGGAGCCGGAAACCGGAAGGTTTGAGCCGAGGGATACCTCGTGATGCCAGTTGGGGTACGAGATGCCTAGCCATGGAGTGTAAATGCCGGATGCCCAGTGGCCTTAAATAGCTACATGCCGGAGGGTCCTCGGGAGTTTCGAGATGCCCGGAGCGTGGGGAGCCGGAAGCCCTGAGGTTTGTGCCAGGGGATACCTCATGATGCCAGTTGGGGTGTGAGATGCTCGGCAGGTATTGTGCTGGATGCCCGAAAGTTTATGCCCGGAGGTTTGTGCTAGAGGTTCCTCGCGATGTCAGGATTGGGTGCGAGCGATAAATGTGGGATGCAAATACTGGTCCTAGGAAAGAGAAATGTGGCGGTCCAAAATAAATGAATAAAATTGGGAAATTGAAATTGAATTATACATAATATGATAACATGTATGCATGAATGCATGGATGTATGTGCACCTATGGCATGATGGTACATGTGACATGATGATGGTAAGTGCATGATGTATGTGCACCTATGGCATGATAGTACATGTGACATGATGATGGTGAGTGCATGGATGTATGTGCACCTATGGCATGATGGTACATGTGACATGATGATGGTAAGTGTATGACATGATGGTGATGATTATATGAGGATGTATGTACATGCGGTATGATGACATGTGCATGGTATCAAGGTAAATTGTGCATGGATGCTTGAATGACATGTGTTATGCTATGATTGTTATGATTGTATTGTGTGATGCATTGACTGGTTTATTGGGTCATTTACCTGCTGAGTGACTGTACTCATCCCTTCGGGGACCAACATTTCAAATTAGAAAGATGTCGCTCCATGCTGTCACGCAGGGCATCTTTTACGGTCTTCCTTCGGACGTGAAGGTCGAGTATGTGGAGATCGACTGTCCCACCATTCCTGGTCTGACGTTCATTCGAGTTCGTGCAATAGTGATGTATGATGTGGGCCTGGCTGGGGGCCCGGTCATACAGGAGTTCATATCCGTTCACGTTTGTCGAGACGGAGTGATGTGGGGGATGTTGCCGCCGCCACCGCCTAACGCACCGGGATGGGTGTGACGGCCCGTGCGTGAGAAGTAGGAGTTGCTACTTTTTGGACAATAGCTGACACTAGTTGATGGAGGATTTTACATGATTGTCATAGAGGGTCGAGTTGTCTCTTTTTGGGGTTATGGCCGAATGTAGTGAAAAGTCTTGGCCTTTCTTTTGTTGTACCGACTCGAGAAAATCCATCATGAAAATATGTAAATAAAAGTGTCATGGCTTTATCTTTTCTTATGGTGTTTAGTGGTGTGCAATTGTATCATGGTTGTTGGAGGGAGAATTAGTAAGACTTAATTATGCTTCCGCAAATAAGATGTGCTGGGACCACTATATATATATGCCTAGGAACTAAGGTTCTTCTTTGGTATCTGTGGTGACCTTAGGCGCTTCGGGGTGCCACAGCTGCCCCTTTTTTGGTATTAGAGCAATGGTTATAGGTGGAGTGATAAGGAGCCTCATTTGGAAATTGAGGAACATGATGACAATGCACACTATAGGATATAAAACGGAATAATTAATTAACCTTGAACAACGGGTGATGAGTATTCACTCGTAGATCCCCAGTAGTTTATTTTGAGTTGTCTTTAGGTACTAGTAACATGTATATGTTACTTATGTAGTAGTAGTAGTTGCTTTGAGTGGAGACAGTGAGTCTCAAATTATTCCTGAGGCAATGCTTGGAAATTGCAGGAAAGTCATGGTGCGAGTTCGAAGTGCTCATCCATCGAGGGCTGAAGCCTTTGCTGCAAGGGCTGAACCCCAGATGGAAGACATCCTGTAGGCATTGGCCAATATTGGAAATCTGATGGAAAGACAGGCGCAACAACAACCTGGAGCAAAACGCCATACTCAAGGACTGGTGGAGCAGTTTTTGAAGTTGAAGCCACGTAAGTTCAGTGGAATGGGAAGTCCTGAGGAGGCGGAACATTGGATTGATGGAATGGAACAAATTTTCAGGTTGTTGGACTGCAGTGATGCTGAGAAAATAACTTTTGCAGAGTACCAGCTGGAGGGAAATGCAAATTTTTGGTGGAAAGTTTCGAGGGACACAATCTTCCCACCAGGTACTGAGGTTAACTGGGAAGAGTTTGTGAGAGCTTTCAACAGAAAGCATTTTTCTGACTGTGCTAAGGATAAGAAAATTACAGAATTTGTTCAACTAGAACAAAAGGAGCTAACAGTAGGCCAGTATGAGGCAAGATTTTCTGAACTTTCTAGATATGCTCCTAGGCTAATTGAGGATCAAGAAGAGAAAGCTAAGAGGTTTCTGAAAGGATTAAGGACTGATATCAGGAAACAACTGGTGCCTTTGAACATAAGAGATTATAATGAGATCTATGAAAGGGCATAGTTGGTGGAGCAAGAGTTGGTAAGGGAACATTCGGAGAATAAGAGACCATTGTCTTTTGGTGATGTGAGACGGGGTAAGACACCCTATACAGGTCAAGGTCAGACTAGGGAGTCTAAAAAGAAAGGAAATTTCGGGAACTTTGGAAAGGGCAGAGGTAGTTTGAATTTGGAAAGGACACCTTATCGAAATGAGGAGTGTCGAAGGTGTAATGGGCGACATGGCCTAGGACCTTGCAATGGGCAACCGAAATGTTATAGTTGTGGACGAATAAGTCATCTTAAGAGAAACTGCCCACAGGAAAGGTCGCACGTGAGTATTGGCTCGGTGCAGCAGCCACAGTGGAATGTTGTTAGGGGAAACTTACCAAGGAATCCTCAGAGGTCACCAGCACAAGGAAGGGTGTATGCGATCACCTAAGAGGAAGTGGAAGCTTCCAAAAATGTTATCTCAAGTATGATCCTTATAAATGATAAAAAGGCATATGCATTATTGGATACGGGTGCTACGCATTCATTTGTGTCTAAAAGATAAAGACAGTTGAATAAGATAGAAGCTACGCCTCTTGAGACGCCTCTTTGTGTTTCTACGCCTTTAAAGGATATGTTATTGTCTACGCTGGTGTGTGGAAATTGTAAGATAACAATGGGAGGAAAAGATATGGAAATAGACTTAGTCGTAATGGCCATGTATGATTTTGATGTTATAATAGGAATGGATTGGCTTCATAAGTTTCGGGCCAAGATGGATTGTTGTAGGAGAGTGATCCAATTTACCTTACCTGATCAGTCTAGCTGTGAATTTTTTGGAGGTTAGACCCACCTACCTGTAGCACTTATTTTAGCAATAGAAGCCCGTGCATTAGACCAAGTGCTTCACCTTAGGGTGCACCGGTCTTGTTTGTGAAAAAGAAAGATGGATCGATGCGCTAGTGCATTGATTATAGGCAGCTGAATCAAGTAACCATTAAAAATAAATATCCTTTGCCTAGAATTGATGATCTTTTTGACCAACTCTAGGGAAGTTCGGTCTACTATTAGATTGAATTAAGGTCGGGATATCATCAGCTAAGAATTAAGAAAGAAGACATCCCTAAGACTGCGTTTAGGACTCGTTATGGACATTACGAGTTCCTTGTTATGCCATTTGGACTAACCAATGCACCGGCTGCATTTATGGATCTAATGAATAGGGTATTTAAGCCTTATTTAGACCAGTTTGTGATTGTTTTTATTGATGACATCCTGATATATTCGAGAGGACCTAAAGAGCATGAACAACACTTGAGGATAGTTTTGCAAACTCTGAGAGAGCATAAGCTGTATGCTAAATTTAGTAAGTGTGAATTTTGGCTGGACTAGATAATATTTTTAGGGCATGTAGTGTCAGGAGGAGGAATTGCAGTAGACCCGGCAAAAGTTGAGATGGTAATAAATTGGCCGAGACCGATAACACCTACTGAAATACGGAGTTTCTTAGGATTGGCTGGTTATTATAGGAGGTTTATTGAAGGATTTTCACGACTGGCAGGTCCTTTAACTAAATTGACTCGAAAGAACGTGAAATTTGAATGAAATGGGGAATGTGAAAGGAGTTTCCAGGAGTTTAAAAGAAAATTGACCTCGGCTCCAATCCTGACTATACCAACTAGACCTGATGGTTTTACAGTGTATAGTGATGCATCTCACAAAGGACTGGGATGTGTTTTTATGCAGCATGGTAAGGTCATAGCCTATGCATCTAGACAATTGAAACCCCATGGACTGAACTACCCAACGCATGATTTAGAATTAGCAGTTATAGTGTTTGCCTTGATTTGCCTTGAAGATATGGAGGCACTATTTGTATGGGGAAAAGTTTGAGATTTATCCAGACCATAAGAGCTTGAAATATATGTTCTCACAAAAGGGGTTGAACATGAGACAAAGGAGGTGGATGGAATTGTTAAAGGATTATGATTGTGAGATAAGATACCATCCAGGGAAGGCGAATAAGGTAACGGATGCTCTTAGTCATAAGTCGGCTATGGAGATGGCCAGTTTAAGAATGGTAGAATGGAGTTTGTTAAAGTCCATTACAGACTCATAATTTAAGTTAAAATGTAGATTGTCTTACCGGTATGCTTGGTGCATTAAGGATTGAGCCTGAAATTATTCAGAAAGTTAAAATTTTGCAAGAGTCTGACTCGGAGATTATGAAAGTGAAAGATGCAGTGTCTTTAGGAAAAAGACCAGAATTTCAAGTCTCTGAAGATGGAATAGTAAGATGCCAGGGACGACTCTGTGTTCCCGACAACGAAGAATTAAAGAAGGAAATTCTGTCGGAGGCACATAAGAGTAATTATAGTGTTCATCCGGGTAGTACACAGATGTACAGGAACTTACGTCAGCAGTTTTGGTGGAATGGTATGAAAGCAGATACGGCTAAGCACGTTTCTCAATGTTTGACATGCCAACAGGTAAAAGCGGAACATCGTAAACCTGCAGGACTCTTAAGACCATTAGACAAACCAGAATGGAAATGGGAGCATATAACAATGGACTTTATACAAGGATTACCAAGGATGTCAAGTAGTCATGACTCTATATGGGTTATAGTGGACCGTTTGACTAAATCTGCTCATTTTCTAACGGTTCGCATGGACTACCCAATGGAAAAATATGCGGATATATATGTAAGTCAAGTGGTACGCTTACATGGTGTTCCAGTAACTATTACCTCAGATTGGGATTTGAGATTCACTTCGAACTTTTGGCGAAGTCTTCAAATTGCTTTAGGAGCTAAACTTCAGTTTAGTACGGCTTTTCATCCCCAAACAGATGGACAAACAAAAAGAGTAATCCAGACATTAGAGGATATGTTGAGGGCTTGTGTAATTGATTTCAAAGGAAATTGGGATGAAAGATTGCATTTGGTGGAGTTTGCTTAAAATAATAGTTTTCAAAAAAGTATAGGCATGGCTCCCTATGAAGCATTATATGGAAGGAGATGTAGGACTCCTGTTTGTTGGAATGAAGTAGGAGAAAGGAAATTGACAGAACCTGAACTGGTACAAGTTACCACTGAAGCTGTTGAAATTATCAGGAAAAGGCTTAAAACAGCTCAAAATAGGCAAAAAGACTATGCAGATAAGTGTAGAAGGCCTTTGGAGTTTAGTGTAGGAGACCATGTATTCCTTAAGGTATCTCCAATGAAAGGAATATCTCGATTTGGAATGAAGGGTAAGTTAAGCCCTAGATTTGTCGGACCTTTTGAGATACTTGAAAGGATAGGGGATGTAGCTTATCGTTTAACTTTGCCCCCTAAGTTAGGAAATTTGCATGATGTGTTTCATGTATCGATGTTAAGAAAGTACTAGCCGGATCCTAGTCACATACTCGATCATGAAGCCATCAAAGTGGATGAGAAAGTGAGGTACATCGAAGAGCATGTGCAGATATTGGATCGAAAGGAACAAATTCTTAGGACTAAGAAAATTCCTCTGGTTAAGGTATTATGGCGACATCATGATATGGAAGAAGCCACATGGGAAAGTGAAGATCAGATGAAGGAAAAGTACCCCTACTTGTTTCAAAAGGGCGCGAGTGGTGTCTAATTTTGAGGACAAAATTCTCTAAGGAGGGGAGAATTGTGGCATCCCAAAATTCAAGACAACCTCTAGATGTATTAAAGCCCATGATTAGGTAATGAAATTACCTATGGTTCATGCTTTAGCCATTGGTTTTCTTTTAAGACCAAGTGTTATATATTTGTGTTCATGAGTTATTAAAATTAGTATTATAGGATAAATTAATCGGAAGAATTTATTCTTGGCTATGCACCTCATAGATTTAATCCCTATAGATTAAATGTTACAAGATTATGGCCATATGAAATTGAAAATTTGAAATCTATAAAAGAAAGAATTAAAAGTGAATTATTAAAAGTAAAATTGGGGTTTATTAGGGTTAAAATTTAGGCACAAGCGTATTGGACCTAAAGTGGGCCAATTGGCTTAGCCCATGAGGCCCATGAAGAGGGCTGCCGTCGGCCATAAGGGGGAGAGGCCGGCCTAAACCCTCAAGCCCGTTATGCATGGGTCTTGCCAAGTGGCAAAAAGGAAAGTCACACCATTGGCCATTGTGAGTGGCTTCTCATGATTTCAAATGATGGCTTTGTGGGGGAAATAAAAGAAGAGAGAGAGTGGCCGGTTGAGGGGGTTGTCGTCCAAGCCAAGTGAGAGAGAGAGAGGGTGCCGAGAGAGTGAGGAATTGAGAGAGAAAGGGAGAAGCCATGTGAGGGAGGAGGTCCGCTCGTCCGTCGCCTGTCCGTTTGCTCGTCCGTCGCCATTCGTGTGCCATCGTTTGCTCGATTTTGGAGGCAAGTTGGGATCCATATTCTGCTCTTGCATGTTGTGTTTTGCATATGTGTTTGAGTGTGATGAGTCTCGGACGTTTAGGGAGTGAGAAACCGAAGCTTGAGTGTGTTGTTTTTGAAAACAGCATCCTGTTTTCGTGTATACCGCCTGACCCAGAATGTTGTAGAGGCTTGCATGCGGGTTTTGAGTTGGATTTTGGCTTCGACTTCTCCATGAAATTTGTAGAAAACATCTCAAAGTATATCATACTAAAATTTGAGACAAGATGGCTGAGTTTTAAGGGGTGAAACCCTTCCTCTACGAAAAGGCTAGATCTGAAACTGTTTTGTCGACCTCTTGGTGGTTTTATGTGTTGCGTGTCACTTTTTACCGAGAATTTCACTTCAACTTCTTCACAAAAGTTGTAGAGAACATCCTGAAGACTAACATACTCAAATTTGAGGTAAAAAGATCAAGTGTAGCCTAGTGAAACGATTTTCATTTGAAGACGGTAGATCTGGAAGTGTTGTACTGGACTCCAGCGACTTCGTGGACTATAATGTAACTATTCTTTGAGAACCTCACCTAGATCCCTTGGCTATGGGTGAGTCAAGGGGACAAATTTCTGGAAAATAAGGCAAGTGGCCCTTGGTTCTCTCTCTCTCCCCCCCTTACCGTGCGACCGCCCTCCTCTTCCTTGGTGTGCCTTGGAGACTTCAATCTGCATAGAACACAGCTAGCAAGCCGCCGGCAGCAGCCATGCCACCATCAGACCGCACGCCGCCGTTGGACGCTGTCTCGCACACCGCCGCTACCTCGCGCCAACCCGCACATCTCCGCCTCCCTCAGGCCATCGTTCCTACTCCAGCCACGTCCTAGTAGCTTTCCTAAGCCCAGCTAGAGCCCGTGCTCTGCCATTCCGCCACCGCTCAAAATAGAAGCTAAGTTTGTGGGTTTTCCAACGGCTTCAAGGCCTGTTTTGAGGTGGTTCCGAGCCTCGAAACCTAGGCCCACTTTGAGAAGAATCGTCCCCCATTGCGTCCCCGTCGATTTGAACCGAGCAGTTCAATAAACGGCTAAGTTTAACTCATTAAACCTCGATTAGTATGTTAATGACGCTTAGTGATTAATTAGACTAGACTAAGATTGTTTAGGTGGTTAGTTAGATGTAATTAGTGAAATTAAATTAGTTACCGATGCATGTTAGGTGGTTAGTCAACGTAATTAGTGAGTAAATAGACTCTAGTATTTATTAAACGAATTTCAAAAATTTCCCGGGTCCATTTCAGCGTCCAATTAGGCTATATCGGGCCTAAGTTGGATTTATTGCATTTATTGGCATTTATTTAATATTTTACGTATTTATTTATTTATTTATTTTCCAGAATTTCAACTAGGATGGCTAGTGACTGGAATTTCGTGTTGATTGCAGTGATGCTCTATTTTTATTTAATTGAGTACCTGATTGTGTTAATTGAGTACAATTAATGTTTGTTGGTATTTATTCCAAAAATTGGATAATTTTGGTAATTGAGTGGAAAATTACCCAAAAATCTATTCTGTAATTGCTGAAAATAATGGGAGGTTCAAAAGTGAAAACCTTGTATTTTGGCTAAGGCCGACCGTGTACCCACGCACGTATATTTTTATCGAGTATGATAAAAATGGTAAATTGAATTGATGATTGGGATAGTATACTATATTGGCCTAGGGCACATGTCAGCTTAGATTGAGAGCAATATACTAGTATACTATATCAATCCGCGGGGTCTGATATGTTAGCTTAGATTGCGAGCAGTATACCTTATCAACTTAGAGAGAGCATTAACAGTATACTATATCATCCTACGAGCTCTAATATGTCAGCTTAGATTAGGAGCAGTATACTTTCTCAGCTTAGAGGGAGCCTTATTAGTGCGCTATATCAGCTTACGGATGATATGCTAGCTTACATTGAGAGTAGTACACTATTTATCAGCTTAGTGCGAGCTATACTATCTATTTATCAGCTTAAAGCAAGCAGTCCTAATATGAGTGGACTTATAGATAGTATTGAATGGGCCGACCAAGAAATGATTGTAATGACATGTAATCGACTGGGTCGATTGATTGATGATTCGATTTGATTTGATTGAGTGTTCTGTTTGTCAATATTTATGAATTGAACTGACTTGTAGGGAACTGAGGCCAAGGTAAGTCCTTTAACTCGTGTTGTGCTTAGGTAGCCTTTGGGGCATATTGGCTTCCTAATCGAGTCTTAGTGGGTAGAACTTGCTGAGACATAGTCTCACCCCGTTGTGGGACAACATTTCAGATCCGTAGATGATAGCACCTCCTGCTCCTCCCGAGCATTTTGGTATACCGGAGGATATCTCGAAGATAGCTTATCATATCCCGGTACATCACCACCCCGAAGGATTAGAGTATGTATTGGTGAAATCCACCGTTTGGGTTGACGTGGGTGGACCTGCACACGTGCCTCATGAGTACCTGTCATGGTATCGTCACTACCATGATGGGCGAAGGGAGGGTCCTATACCGGAGTCTAATGTACCTTTTTACATTTTGGAAGTGGCTTTTGGTAAGGGTACAGTAGACCCTAAAGGTGGAGCCATGGAGGATGTGAAGGATCCAAGACTCGCGGGTGATTTTGACTCCCTGGTGTACTTGGCGAATGGCTCCAATAAAGACGAGGATGTGGAGTAGGAATAGTTTAGTGATGATGAGTAGCCGTGGTTGTTAAGACCCCACCCCTGTCTGCAGACTTTGTTTTCTGAACTTGTTTAAGTGGATTTTTTTAAATAGTAGTTTGCCTTGTATATACGTGCACTGGTTTGCATTGTATATAAATGTGGTTTGGAATTTTATGGCGCTACTTTCCTATCCCATTGTTTTATTGTCTGGGGATTTATTTATATGCTTCCACATGCGCATAATAAAATGAATGGGTAGGAGATGCGTCCTGGGACATCGCTATTATATCGACCAAGCAGGGATGGGCACGGGTCTAGAGGATTGGGACGTGACAAGAGAGGCTTGCTCACTTGAAGGAAAAAATCAGGAGAGAGAAATCGTAAGAGAGAGCAATTGAGAACAAGGAGTTCTCTAGTCGTCTCATTTGACAACCCCTACTGTTATCCTCGTTGTCTCGACCTCGCCACCCCCGTACTCAAACTTCTGGTGCGTGTCACTTTTCTGGTTCAAACCTCCCTTCTCCCGAGGTTCTCGTTGCGGAAACATCGCGGGGTGGTCGGCCATTGCTCAATTCATCTCTGCGAACCTGAGTAGGGACCTCCGCGTTTTAAACATTTATCCCTGTGAACCCTTGCATCTCCACCACATTTTGGTCCAATTGGAAGCTAAGACTTGTTCTTTTTGTTAGCCCATGATGGGTTTTTTCTATGTGTTGATGGGCCTAAGTAGGCCCGTCCGCCCATGTTGGGCCCAAAAACCCGGCCTGTAAACTAAGGGCCCATAGAGGAAGTTATGATATCTGAGTGGTTAAGATATATGTGAGGTTACATTATTTTGAAGTAACGTCTTTGATATAGAGAGATATTACATTCTCTTAGTTTTATGCTCTCTAAAAGTTTCTCCCCAAAAGAACAATACGCTCCTCGAAAGAATAGTATCGGGATTCCTTTCCGAACTGTGACATCGGTGTTTTAATCTGTGAAAGAAAAGGTACGTTCGACTCTGTAATGTACCTTTTGATTGGTGTAACATTTGTTTCCTGGGCACGCTTTCCACGTTTGTTTCGTTTCCGGCGTTCGATTAAGTATCGAATTGTTATCGAATCACATTTTGGGAATCTATTACCCTACATTGGTATCAGAGCATTGTTCATGTTTCCCGATCACTTTTCATGTTTATAAATTGTTTTTTTGATTGAATTTTTCGTGACACGCCGCCGTCGGTCAATCGTGCATGGAAAATCCTGACACCACGTACTGTTCACCCCCGTTTATGATTTTTTGTAAATTGAAGTTTTTTTCTGATAGCGTAGGGTTGTAGCTCTCATTGATACGAGAAAATCGACTGGCAGCTCACCACCGGGGACTGTGGAACGAGCCGCCACATCCAGCCAGAAGATCCGACGTCGTTGGCATGCGCAACACAAGCGTCGAGGCAGTTCCCAGGCATGCGACACACGCACCAAGGCGGTTCCCAGGCGCGCGACACACGCGCTTGGTAATCGCACGTGCAAGCGGCGGAAACCGCAGGCGCATGCAATGCAACCACGCAGTAACCGTACATCCATGCGTGGCACGCGTGCGGCAATCGCTGGTACGTGCACACACGTGCCAGCTGACATCATCGTGATGTCAGTTGGCGGTTGGTCGCACACACGCCTGGCACATTGGGTGACGTCACAATGACGTCACCTAGTTGGGTCGGTCAGTTTGACCCAACTTGACCCGACTGACCGTTGACCGTTGACTCGTTGACTCTTCACCATTGACCATTGATTTCAATTGTTTACTTTGACCGTTGACCAAAAAAAAAAAGAATGTGTTTCTTTTTCAACTAAGTCTATGTAGATTATATGTAATCCCTTTTTTGTTCTACATTTGTTGCAGGAACAATGCCTCCCCGTCAGATGCGCATACCAATTCTCGCAACTATAAATGAATAAAAAGAAAGGCTTTTAAGTTTGATGGCTAAGTTGACTGATTATTGATGGAAGAGTGACAATTTAATTGATCATGATCTCAAGGTGAACAAGAAAATACAAGAAGTCATTTGGAAGGGTTATCCCATGCCAGATTCTGAGATGGTGCGATTCTTGATGAACACTCTTCCACTTGAATGGCAAGAAGTGTTGAATCGCCTATGGGAGGTCAACAGCGTTACTAAGTATAAGAGGCTTGTAATGGCTTTTATGGATTGGAGCCACAAAGACTGTGACCTAATGAATGACTTCGATCCGGCTGGGAATTAATGTGCAAAGGAGAAATCCTAAGGGATATCCGTCTATTTTACCGTGGTTGTCGAGAGTATCTTCAAAATTTACAAAAGAAAAGCTCGAGAAATTGAATAAAAAAGAGTATTTCCCTCTTCATAGGTTGACTTGGCGTTAGCTGTTTTGAATTGTCTTTATTTAGTATGCTTTATGGATATCTTATGTAAATATTTTCTACCTCATTGATGTCGATGTAACAACTTATGTGTTAGTTACATTATGTGGAAATATTTTTGTAAATCATTAATGGATGTCCAATATCATTTGCTTGTGTTATTATTAACTGTTGTGGGTAGTTCATAAAAGTTTATGTAACTTCAAAGAACTTATTTTGCATAGAAGATTATATTAACGATAATTTCAAGTTAGGATTTTGGATGATGATTGGAAACTTAATGACTTTTTTATTCTAAAACCTTATTTGAAATTATTCATTAATATGATAAGTCCGTGCAAAATTGATGCATAAATGATAGTCATTAATAATTCGTGCATATGTGTCTGATATGTCAGATCGATAACTTCAGCCACTAGGAGCATAGTTGCTGAATTGAACAAAAGTGAAAAGTTAAACGGCGATAATTATACAATATGGCTTATGAAAATCTAATATGTGCTGGAATAGTAAGAGGCACTAGAAACTCTTAACCTGACTATGGAAGAATCTTAAGATAGGAACACTGCACAATATAAGAGAGATAAGGATGCATTTGCTGTATAAAAGAGAAAGAACTCCATTGCTTGCATTACCTTGCTGAGTAGCATGAAGAATGATGTCATGTGTGAGTTTAGGAGTTTTGAGAATGCCAAGAAAATGTAAGAAGCATTGGCAGCAAGATTTGGTCATACATTAGTGACCAAACTGAGGTAGCTCACTATAAGGTTTGACTCTTACAAGAAGCCTCATAGTCAGACCATAAATAATACCTGAGAAAGATGTCAAACATAATTAATGAGTTGAAGGATGCTAGCTATGTCTTAACTGATGAGCAGCAAGTACAAGCAGTGATTCGTTCCTTGCCTCAGAGTTAGGAGCATATGAAGGTGCACCTAACCCACAATGAGAACATCAAAACTTTTGAGAATGCAGTGCGCTATCTTGAGCTAGAAGAGGACCGCCTCCTGGCGGCTAAGCCAGAAACTGACATTTATTATGCTGGTTCTAGCTCACATGGGGTTTCGAGCATCAAGCACAAATGTCCTAATTGGTTCAAAAGGTGGAAAGGCAAGGGAGCGAGTTCTTCAGGGAAGAAACCAAAAGTTGACCAACATGAAAGAGGAAAGCGTCCTCGAATGAAGAAGTTGTCAAGGGTGAAGTGTTACAATTGTGACAAAAAAAGTCATTATGCTCGCGACTGTCATGACCCAAAGAATGTAAACACCCCTTGTATTTTTGAAAACTTTGCTTATGTGTCAAGTTTTGTATTCTTAACTGTTGGAGAAATCTTCTTAAAGTGTTTTGAAGCTGACAAAACGTTTCCATCAGTCTAGTCTAAAGGTTTGTAGACTCTGCTATTTAAAGTCTGAAGACCTCTGGACAGCCAGACGCAAGACTCAAAGTTTATCCTCATTGACAGTCTCTAATCCGTTGAAGAAAGGTTATCCAGAACTGGATGTTTCATTAAGGGCTTGACCTTATCAACTGGAGAAGATCTCGTGGCTGGAAAAGACACAACGGAATTCTTTGATTGATCGAGATTGACTCGAAGATTAAGGAATCAATGATTGCCTAAATATTCTTAGAAGGTTCTACTTATGGAAACCGAGATCCTGATTGTATGGGCGAACAGGATTGATGGGCTATCGACACGTTCCTTTAATAGCTCGAATGATCTTCCTAATTGATTCTGTCCAACGGGTAGATTGGAGGAATTCCTTTGGTAAGTGCCAACGGGTATGATGGCATAAAGGAGTATATAAGGAAGACGTTCTAAATTGTTGAGGTGTGCGCGATAGAAGAATTCCAAAGTCTGAAGCTCCTTATTGTTTAGACAATTCCTTTGAGCGAATACTTGTATACAAAAGAGAGTCTATATTTGTGAGAAACCTTGAGGAGGTGTGATAGAACATCTACACTGTGGAATCAAGGAAAAGGAGTGCTGTAACTTCTCTTTTGTTCATAGTGAAATCCAGCCGGTGGGCTGTCAGTGCGGAAGAGTGGACGTAGACTTGGATTAAGCCGAACCACTATAAACCCCGTGTTCAATTTTCTCTTCACCTTACTCTCTTTACTTTGATCGTATTTCATTTTGTCAATCTATAGTGAACTGCCTTTCTATCATTTGCCAAGAATTGCTTCCGTATTTCGATAAATTGATTGTGCACCTATTCACCCCCCACTAGGTGCTTATACTAGCTATCTCAATTGGTATCAGAACTTGTGTACTCACTTTGTTTAAAGTGTTTTACTTCAGAGTAAAAGATCCATGGCTAGTATGTTGGCTCCAGGGCTGGTAGAAGGTCAAAGCAACACTAGACCGCCTTACTTTGATGGAAAGGACTACAACATATGGAAGAACAAGATGAAGGCATTCTTAAGATCAAAGGATCCTCTGGAATGGGACGTTGTAGAATATGGAATCATTCCTAAAGCTGCATCTGTCTCAGAAAGAGGAAATGACACTGTTGAGTCCAGCGATATGAGTCAGGAAGAGATAATCAAGAGACAAGCTCTTGATGCAAAAGCAATTTATTCCTTATATTGTGCTTTATCACCTACTGAATATAACAGAATATCTTCTTGTGATACAGCTAAAGAAGTCTGGGATAGATTACACATTACTTATGAAGGAACCGATCGAGTGAAAGAGACTAGAATCAACATTCTTCTCGATCAATACGAAGCCTTCAGAATGAAACCAGGAGAATCTATAACTGACATGTTTAGTCATTTTACATAAATTGTTAATGGTCTTGAAAATCAGGGTCAACCAATTTCTGATCCCATGAAAGTGAATGAGCTACTGTGTGGACTCTCCAAGGATTGGAATCATATAAAGATCTGAATCCGAGAGACTCAAAGAATCATGCCACTGTCTGTCGATGAGTTGGTTGAGACTCTTCAGTCTTATGAAGTGGAACGAATCAATGAAGACGAAGATCCTAAAGGTAAAAAATCTATTGCATTAAAATCTAATGATGACTCTGATGTAACAGATTCTGAAGACGAGATGGACGATGAAGAACTTGCTCTCATGATAAGAAGATTCAGAAAGATGAATAGAAAAGGAAGAAGATTCAATTCAAGGAAACAAAATTTTCAAAAGTAACAGAACAAGTTTGCTGAAGATGATGAATCGAACAAAGATGTAGTTTGCTTTGAATGCAAGAAAAAGGGACACATCAGACCCAACTGTCCTCTTCTGAGGAAGAAGAAAGGAAAAACTGAAAGGTATTGAAGAGCTCTCAAAGCTGAAACCTGGAGTGATACGGAAGACGGTGATGATGATTATGCCAACATATGTCTAATGGCACAATCGGACTCGAATCAAACTCCGAGACGATTCGCATTCGTAAAGTGAATTCGAGGTAAGTAATTTCAAAATCCCTATTAAAGTTTCAAAATACATTGATGAATTATGTTTTAGTCTTAAGACTTCTCTTAAAAGAATTTCCGAACTCAAAAAAGAAAATTCTGCTTTAAAACAACAAGAGAATGTTTTGGAAGAAAAAGTGAAATGCTTAGACCAGAATGTTTCCTCTCTCAGAGAAAGTAAAGATAATCTTTTAAAAGAAAATGCATTTTTGAAAAATGATATTTCAAATATTTCCAAAAGATTTTCTCTAGGATCTGAAAACTCGGAGAAAATACTTTCTCGTTCAAAGATCTTATTTCAATAAATCTGGTTTGGGAATGATTGCTGAAACTATTCCTTTAATCGATTTTCCTAAAGTAAAAGAAAGAATTAAGCAAAGACCCACAAGAAATGCTTACAAAAATCATTTTGAAAGAAACTTTGTAAAACCAGAGGTCGCAATGCTCTTAAATGTTCAAAATGCAATAGTGCAGATCATTTTGAGAAAGAATGTCCTATGGTTTGGAGACCTGTCAAAAAAGTTTGGGCAAAAACCGTATATCAGACTAACTCAAAAGGACCCAAGAAAATATGGGTACCAAAGAAAGCTTGAGTTTCTTTTTAAATGCAGGTCACTATCAAGAAAAATGTGAAATGGTATTTGGATAGTGGATGCTCGAGACACATGACAGGAGACTCAAATTGCTTCATAAAGATTGTTCAAGTGAATGGTGGAAAAGTATCATTTGGAGGAAACAGCAAAGGAAAAATAGTGAGATTTGGAACTGTAAAGATTGGGAACCTCACAATAAGCAATGTTTCTTTAGTTGAAGGGCTCAATTACAACCGCTCGATCGATCAACCGTGTGATGCTGGTTTTTAATCAACTTTCAAGAGGGTATTTGTTCGGGAACCAATTAAAGACTCTACTCGGTCATTCATGGGTCGAAGACATGGAAATATCTACCTCTTGGACGTGAAACCAGATGAACCGCAATGCCTAATCTCAATCCAAGACGAAGCAAACTTATGGCACAAAAAGCTTGGGCATGTCAACATGAAGCAGATAGCCAAGATCTCAGCAAAGAAGCTTGTTCGTGGTCTACCCAATTTATCATACTAAAAGTCTGATCTATGTACACCATGTATATTGGGAAAACAAGTAAGAAATTCCTTTAAGCCAATAAATCAAGTTTCCACTAACCGTGTACTGCAGCTCTTGCATATGGATCTCTTTGGACCAACAAGAACGCAGAGCATTGGAGGTAAGAAATATTTCCTAGTAATTGTGGATGACTACTCACGATTTACTTGGGTATATTTCTTGGCAAGTAAGTCTGAAACTTTCTCTTACTTTGAAAATTTTTCTAAGAAGGTTCAAAATGAAAAGGGGTATGTTATTTCAAGAATAAAAACAGATCATGGAGGTGAATTTGAAAATCAGGATTTTGCCAAATTTTGTGAAGAATCTGGTTTTCAGCATTTGTTCTCTTCTCCATATACTCCAGAGCAAAACAGAGTTGTGGAAAGGAAAAATAGATCTCTTCAAGAAATGGCTAGAACTCTCTTAATTGAAAGTAATATTTCTTTACGTTTTTGGGCTGAAGCAGTTTCAACATCATGTTATATTATCAATAGAGTTTTTCTAAGACCTATTCTAGAAAAAACCCCCTATGAACTATTTAAAGAAAAGAAGCCTATTCTTTCATATTTTCATGTATTTAGATGCAAATGTTTCATACTGAAAAATGCAAATGATCGAGTTGGTAAGTTTGAAGAAAAGTCAGATGAAGGCATTTTCCTTGGATATTTGTGAGAAACCTTGAGGAGGTGTGATAGAACATCTACACTGTGGAATCAAGGAAAATGAGTGCTGTAACTTCTCTTTTGTTCATAGTGAAATCCAGCCGGTGGGCTGTCAGTGCGGAAGAATGGACGTAGGCTTGGATTAAGCCGAACCACTATAAACCCTGTGTTCAATTTTCTCTTCACCTTACTCTCTTTACTTTGATCGTATTTCATTTTGTCAATCAATAGTGAACTGCCTTTCTATCATTTTCCAAGAATTGCTTCTGTATTTCGATAAATTGATTGTGCACCTATTCACCCCCTCTAGGTGCTTATACTAGCTATCTCAATTGGTATCAGAGCTCGTGTACTCACTTTGTTTGAAGTGTTTTACTTCAGAGTAAAAGATCCATGGCTAGTATGTTGGCTCTAGGGCTGGTCGAAGGTCAAAGCAACACTAGACCGCCTTACTTTGATGGAAAGGACTACAACATATGGAAGAACAAGATGAAGGTGTTCTTAAGATCAAAGGATCCTCTGGAATGGGACGTTGTAGAAAAAGGAATCATTCCTAAAGCTGCATCTGTCTTAGAAAGAGGAAGAATCAATGAATCAATGAATGTCAAATTCCAAGATTCTACACAAAATGAATCCATTCAGACTGATCTCGAAGAGACTGAACCCGCTCCAGACTCTACAAAGTCTAAATCTCAAGAAGCAGCTCAGACTTTGAAGGACCAGCAACAAGTGACTGTTGAAGATTCTAGTGAAGGAAGTGACCATCAATCTGATAAATTAGTCAGCAACTGGAAACATAAGTCCAGTCATCTCAAAGATCTTATTATTGGCGACATCAATGAAGGAATCCGCACAAGATCCAAAAGGCGAGAAGAGTCTAGTGATGTGGCTCTTGTTTTTGAAATAGAACCCAGGAGCATAGAAGAAGCTTTATCTGATGAAAGCTGGATTGAAGCTATGCAAGAAGAACTCAGACAATTCAGAGTTAATGATGTCTGCGAGCTGACTCCTAAACCAAAAGGTAAATCAATTGTTGGAGCTAAATGGGTTTTCAGGAACAAAATGGATGAGAAAGGAAAAGTCATAAGAGACAAGGCTAGACTCGTGGCCAAGGAATACACACAAGAAGAAGGGATCGACTATGACGAGACTTATGCACCGGTAGCAAGGTTATAAGCAATTCGTTTTTTACTTGCATTTGCTTGTCATAAAAATTTTAGGTTATTTCAAATGGACATCAAAAGTGCTTTCCTAAATGGATTCATCCACGAGGAAGTCTATGTGGAACAACCACTAGGGTTTGAAGACCCAAAGAAACCAGACTCAGTATTCAGACTCAAAAAGGCCTTGTATGGCTTAAAGCAAGCACCTCGAGCTTGGTACGACAGATTAAGTAAGTTTTTAATTCGAAATGGATTTGTTCAAGGTAAAGTAGACACTACTCTTTTTATTAAAAGAGAAAGCAAAAGTTTTCTACTTGTTCAAATATATGTCGATGATATTATTTTTGGATCCTCTAATGAAAGTCTGTGCAAGAAATTCTCTAAGACTATGCAGGATGAATTTGAAATGAGCATGATGGGTGAATTAACCTTCTTTCTTAGACTTCAAATAATACAATTGGAGGAAGGAACTTTCATTCATCAAGAAAAGTATGTAAATGATCTTGTCAAAAACTTTGGACTGGACAATTGCAAAAAGACTGACATACCAATGTCAAGTTCCTTGAAGATAGACAAAGATGAAGAAGGAAAGAAAGTCGATCAAAAGCTGTACAGGAGTATCATCGGATCACTTCTTTATCTTACTGCTTCTAGACCTGACATTCTGTTTAGTGTTTGCATTTGTGCCAGATTTCAATCAGACCCAAAAGAATCTCATTTAAATGCTACGAAGCGTATTATTAAATATGCTTCATCAACTTCAAGCTTTGGTCTCTGGTATCCAAAAATGGGAGACTTTACTCTTCTTGGATATTCAGACGCAGACCTTGCTGGATGCAGAGTCGATAGAAAGAGCACCTCAGGTACTTGTCAACTACTTGGAGGTAGGACAGTGTCTTGGTTTTCCAGAAAGCAAAGTACAGTAGCTCTCCCTACAGCAGAAGAAGAGTATATAGCTCTCGGAAGTTATTGTTCGCAAATTCTGTGGATAAAACAGCAACTAAAAGACTTTGAAATTGAAGACTCATGCACGGAGATTAATTGCGACAACACCAGCGCTATCAACCTCACCAAAAATTCAATTCTCCACTCAAGAGCAAAGCATATAGAGATTCGACATCATTTTACTAGAGACCATGTTCAAAATGGAGATGTTTCAATCAAATATGTTGATTCAAAGAATCAACTGACGGATATATTCACAAAGCCTTTGGAGAAAAATCAATTTGAAACCATCCGTTCCAGACTCAACATTTTAAAGTATGAGGAGATCAAAATCTAAAGACTTTCAGAATCAGACATACAAGACTTTAACTGTAAGTTAGTCTTGGTACGACCGTCAGACTGTAAGTTTCTCTCTCTCTCTCTCTCTCTCTCTCTCGAATCTTATCTTGAAGAGGTACGATTGTCAGACTATGTTTAAATTGTTGCTATATTTAATCGACTTAATTATTGCATCGTTTCATTTTCAAAAAGGAAGTTATTTTTTAAATGACTATTTTCAAGGAAAAAGACAGTTATTTTGAAAAGGCATCTTTTTATTTCCTTTGTGACGGTTCGTTTATCTCTCTTTTTAACCGATCGTGCACTGTCGATTCCTCTCCACTTTACTCTCAAAAACCCTAGAAAGCATCGATCCTCCATTCCCGTTTTCTTCCCTTGTTTAATCTTCAAAAAGTTGTCATCTTTCTTGGAAAAGTCAAGCAAGGAATCTTCCAAAAACTAAGAAAGATGTCATCTTCAAGAAAGTCTTCGAGAATCGCAAGCAGTGGACCACGGCCAATGAGTGAGGGGCCTACGCACTTCGATCTCACCGAAGAAGAAGTGTCTCCAGAACGGCAACCGAGCCCACAACATTCTTAGCAGCGTCATTCTCCTCCATCTAGTCCTCAAGGCATTGATCATCAACAAGAGGAACAAATCATTGAGGATGCAAATCCAGTAAGAGTTCTAAAGCCCGCTCATATTTATAAGCTGTATCGTGCTTTAAAAGCAACTCGTACTCCCTTGAACTATGTCGATGATTTTCTTAAAAACAAAGGATATAGGAACGAATATATCTTTCTGCGAAAAATGGAAAGTTTGGGAATTGCTCGTAAAGGGTTGGCTAAGGAAACTCTTGCGAATATCTCGAGTGATCCTCGTGATTAGGGATCGAATCCTGTAGATGGGAATGATGATGACAAATTGTACAGTCAATTTCAATCGAGAATGGGTGTTGCGGTTGAAAGTCAAGGAAAAAGGGGAGATTTGTTCAGATCGAAGGAACAAAAGGATTTGTACTTGAAGTTGCTGAAGCGTGGGGTAATAAACCCTAGAAGTGTGGATTTTGACTTTCTGGATGCTGTGAATATGAACTTGAGAGAAAAGTTCAGTTATCTTCAACTTGAAAGGTTCTGCTTCGACACTATAGAGGCCTATGCTGAACTAACTGCATATTTCTATTCAAATCTTAGCTTGTTGGATGCAAATAGATTTTCTTTCAGTGTTAAAGATCAAGACTATGTTGTCGATATGGATATGCTGGCAGATGTGTTAGGAGTTGAAAGAGGAGGATATCAACCGATCAAAGTTTCCATTGCTCGGGCCACACTGGAATTGGTGAAGGACAGGAGAACATATGAGAAGATCACCTACTTAAGGATGAGAGCATTCAACATCTTGCTTCACAAGATTGTGATCAATTGCCTCCGACCGAAATCAACCTTTAAGACTGATGTTTCAAGCTCAGAGGCAAAGCTGATGTATGCCATCCTCACTGGAAAAAAGTTTTCTCTCCCTCACACTATCATGTTTCATATGTATAGAGCGATGATGAAGGACAGAGGTCAACTCACTTACCCAAGCCTTATGATGAAGTTATTCAGACATCTGAATATTTAGCCTCCGCAAATCTTTTGTGTTCGATTGTGCGATCATACAGTGGTAGGACTGAAGATGGTGACCAAAATGCGTCTGAAGGAACTGAACAAGGAGTTGGAGAAATTCAAGGAGAAGACTCCAGTCAAAGCTCATCAAATCTCTTCTTCAAAACGGAAAGGAAAGGAGCCCTTGGTTGCTTCAAAACCAAAAAGGAGAGCTCTTATCGTGGAAGATGAAGAAGATGATGACCTTACCATTTCGGCCATAACTTTGAAGAAGCTAAGTCGCACTGTTCCAGAGTCAATGGAACATCGTGAGAAAGAAGGAAAGGAAAGAGAAGGTCAAGAGGACAAAGAAGGTCGAGAAGAAGAAGAGAAGGAAGAAGAAAGAGCAGTTGGTGAAAAAGAAGCAGAGGAGGAAAGACCTGAGGAAGAAAGAAGAGAAGAAGGAGAACCTGAGGAACACTCCTCTCCACCTATAGGCATGGAAACAGGGGGAGATCAAGAGAAAAGAGGGAAGTCCTCATATCCTGATACAAGTGAAGGAGTCAGTCGCTCACCTGCAGACCCAGAGGATGTTTATGCCTCTCAATTTCCAGAAGAAGGTCATGAAGTTTCATCGCCAAATCTGCGAGATTATTCTAATATGCCATCATCTGCAGATCGTGCTGAAGCTAGTACGCAGACCGACAACCTAGCCGATTTTCGCAGAATCATGGATATTCTAATGGAAATGCGAGGTCAAATTTATGCCTTGGGATGCGAGGTTTAAAACTTGCAAACTGCGGGTCAAGTTTCTTCATGTTCTTTGAATGATCAAATCCAAGCCCTCTCTGTTCAGATTCAGGCCATGCCAAGGATGAGGAGATTGCACAATTGAATGAAGACTTGAAAAGGCTAGAAGGCATCGTTCAGTCTATGGGAGATTTCCAGCTTGTCCGCGTTCCCAAGCAATCTTGACTTCATTCCATTTTCATCTCAACCTTTTTAATGATGACAAAAAGGGGGAGAGATGCAAGATTTGAACAATTTGATTTGAACAATTTGACTTTTAATCGTGTGGTTTGTTGGACTGTTTGTTGGATTTTGTGGATTGTTTTGATGTTTCAAACTCTGTTTGTTTGACTTTGTTTTTATGTCTGGATGAGAACTGAACTAGACTTGGACTTGACTGCTTTTATTAACTATCATTGGTATCTTATGCATGGCTTTATCACTTATTAGACTAACCTATTTTATGTGGTTGCAGATTCTAGTGTTATTCATTTAGCCATTTATCTCTATAAGATATGCATATGTGTTTGAGAAATGTTTTGCAGGTCAAAGTTGTCCAAATCTGCAGGAAAGTTTTGTCACCATAAAAAAGGGGGAGATTGTTGGAGAAATCTTCTTAAAGTGTTTTGAAGCTGACAAAACGTTTCCATCGCCTAGTCTAGTCGAAGGTTTGCGGACTTTCGTATTTAAAGTACGAAGACCTCCGGACAGCCGGACTCAAGACTCAAAGTCTATCCTCATTGTGAGTCTCTAATCCGTTGAAGAAAGGTTATCCAATTGGATGTTTCGTTAAAGGCTTGACCTTATCAACTGGAGAAGATCTCGTGGCTGGAAAAGACACAACGGAATTCTTTGATTGATCGAGATTGACTCGAAGATTAAGGAATCAATGATTGCCTAAATATTCTTGGAAGGTTCTACTTATGAAAACCGAGATCCTGATTGTATGGGCGAACAGGATTGATGGTCTATCGACACGTTCCTTTAATAGCTCGAATGATCTTCCTAATTGATTTTGTCCAACGGGTAGATTGGAGGAATTCCTTTGGTAAGTGCCAACGGGTATGATGGCATAAAGGAGTATATAAGGAAGACATTCTAAGTTGTTGAGGTGTGCGCGATAGAAGAATTCCAAAGTCTGAAGCTCCTTGCTGTTTAGACAATTCCTTTGAGCGAATACTTGTATACAAAAGAGAGTCTATATTTGTGAGAAACCTTGAGGATGTGTGATAGAACATCTACACTGTGGAATCAAGGAAAATGAGTGCTGTAACTTCTCTTTTGTTCATAGTGAAATCCAGCCGGTGGGCTGTCAGTGCGGAAGAGTGGACGTAGGCTTGGATTAAGCCGAACCACTATAAACCATGTGTTCAATTTTCTCTTCACCTTACTCTCTTTACTTTAATCGTATTTCATTTTGTCAATCAATAGTGAACTGCCTTTCTATCATTTGCCAAGAATTGCTTTCGTATTTCGATAAATTGATTGTGCACCTATTCACCCCCCTCTAGGTGCTTATACTAGCTATCTCATTAACTAAATCTAATCATTTGTGGACTATAGATTCAGGAGCAACAGACCATGTAGCGAAGGATGGAGAATCCTTCATGGAATTTCGACCAGTACCAACTGAAACTAAGTGGATCTATGTAGGAAATAACTCCAAAATCGAAGTAAAAGGGATTGGCATCTACCAATTGAACATGCGTGGTGGATGCACTTTGTTCCTACATAATGTTTTATATGCTCTAAAGATTCATCGAAATTTAGTTTCTGTTTTAGTATTGGTTAAGCTTGGTTTTAGTTTGAACTTCCATAATGATGGTGTGGATTTGTATTTAAATACAAACTACTATGGTTGTAGTTATTTTCTATATGGTTTTATTGTATTAAATATTGACTGTGGTAATGTCAATGTTTGTTATTCCCTTTTCACGTCTTCTAATTCATATGATAATGATGTGAATGTGTGATATGCTAGACTTGGTCATAATGCGCAACAACGTATAAATAGGCTAGTCAAAAAGGGCTTGTTAGGCAACATTAAAAAAGTCGATTTGCCCATATGTGAGCATTGCCTAGTAGGGAAAACCACAAGGAAACCATTTGAAAAAGGTAAAAGAGCTTAATTTCCTTTACAATTAATCCATTCTGACATCTGTGGTCCCATGAATGTGAGAGGAAGGCATGGGGCTATTTATTTCATCACATTTATAGATGATTACACTCGATTCGAATGTCTTTTTTTTTTTTGGTCAAAACAGCGGTTTTATATATTAACTCACGTTTGAACAACCACTGTACATAGCTTCGGAATATAGAAGATCCAATAGATAATGCGGAGGAGAGACAAACCAATTAGAGGGGAGTAAGGAGAGCCCATGGGCTTTGGCAACCCAGTCAGCGAGGAAATAAAAGTTTATGAGCTTGGTTGAAAATCAATTAGACAATAAAATAAAAGTATTGGGTTTTGATCAAGGTCGAGAATATTTATCTGGTGAGTTCAGAAATTTATGTGATGAAAAATGAATAGAAAGATAGTTATCTATTCCATATACTCCTTAACCAAATGGTGTTGTAGAAAGAAGAAACAGAACCCCACTAGAAATTACTAGGTCTATGATGGAACATGTTAACTTACCTATCACTTTTTGGAGTGATACTTTATTAACTGTTGTCTATATACTTAACCGTGTGCCTTCCAAATCAGTTACTTCCACTCCATATGAGTTATGGACAAGTAGGAAACCAAACTTAAGTTTTCTTAAACCATGAGGTTGTACTGTTTATACTCATGAGCCTTCTCACAAATTTGGGAAATTGAGTCCCAGAGGCAAGAAGAGTATTTTCATAAGATACTCTAAACACTTGTTGACACCCGAAATTTTCGTCGACATTTTAAACAATAATTTGCAAAAGTAGAAAAAAAAAAAAAAGAAGGAAAAAAAGTAAAAAAATTTTGTTTGAATATCTCTGGATTGGGCTCACCGGATCGGTTTTCCTCCATTGGCGAGCGATTGAAGATCAAGCGCCGGCGATTGAAGATCGTGAGGACCTGATTTTTTCTCGGAGATCATACGCTTGCTTGCTCGATCAGTGTTTCTCTCTCAGGATCAGGTTCTCTCTCTATTTCTCTCTCTTATTTTCTCTGTCTCGCGCGAGTTCTGTTGCTCTCTTAGATCGTTCTCTCTGGCTCGATCATGATCCGCATATGGGAAGCCGTTAGGTTCTGTATCTAGTGTTGAAGTAGATCAAGATTTATGTTGTAGAACTGAACTAGTTGTGACCATATTTCATGGTCAAAAAACAAGAATAATGTTGCTGCAAATGATAGTCGTGTGAGGGCAAAAGCTGAGGGTTTGGATAAACAAGCATGAGTCATTAATTCAAAAGTGGAGATCAAGAACTCTAGAGTGAAAACAACATCTTATTGAGGATCTGCTATTGATTTGAGCTTGCTTGGATGATATTGTGGTCACGTGATTTTAAGTCGCTGACTTGCCCTTGTATTTTGGTTACTAAGCTGAGATGCTTGCCATATGTTTAAGAAAATGCCTAAATAAATATCTACATAGTGTCTTCATCAGTGTATATGCAAGATGTTCATGACTTACTTAAATCATGATGCTCATATTGACTTCATCTTGCTTACTATTGATATAATCAATCTGAGCAATTTTAACATTATGGCATGCTTAAAACATGTGCTCATTGACCTCGTCGACTTTGAGTGATATTCATTTCCACTTCGAACTAGATGGAATTTTAGAAAGTAATAAATCTCTATTCTATTTTTGTTTTATTCAAATTTGCAAAGTTTTTCTAGATCAAGCGAGAGATCAATTGATGGATAAAACTAACGTTTGGAGTTGGCGGATATGAGCAGAAATTTGTAGAAATAAAAATATGGTTTGTTACTTTTGTCGACCCTTTTAAGGTTCTAAGGTTTGCTGTGATTCATTTTTTAGAACTACTCTTTGAGCATTGTCTAGATGGTTTTATAGACCATTAGTCATGCATTATCTTCTAATTCATTTGTGGCTGATTTGTATGTCCTCATGATGATCATTTTTCGACTATCAATTTGACGTCAATTGGACTCAACTTCTCTTAAGAAGTGGGCTTGTTTTAATCTTTCATATGATGCTGATCTCGCATGGTTTGCAATGAGTTGATGATTATTGATGATGAACTTGAAGTTGATTGAACTTGATTTGCCTTGATCTGCAATTTCGTATACCTGATATGTCACTCTCTGTTTTGGCTGAAATGAGGCGATAGATGAGTTTTTTTTTTTTTTTTTGACCTCAAGCCCTTCTAGATATGAAAGATACACTTGTAGGGCTTTGATTCGATATGTCGCACACCCTGAACATACGTCATTTGGTCATTGAAAAACACCTACAAAGTCTGTCAAATCTGCAGTAGTTTTAAGGTTGATTTGCTGTTCTGCGATTTTCTGTTTTAACTGATATAAGCTGGTTGTTATGGTTTTCTGCGTTCGAAGTCTTCATGAAGGTTGAAGATGGTTTGATTATCTTTCCAATGAGCTATAGAATGCCCTAATCGGACTTCATTTAGTATGATTTTTGCCTGTCCAAAGTTAGGTCCAGAATCTGCCAAATATTTGTTTTTCTGTTTCGGATGACCTTCTGTGTAAACCACTTGATATGAACTGGTAGATGATGTTATTAGGACTTAATGTCTTCTAGAAATTTGTAATATACTTCTCAAGTTTTTCATAGACATATTATATGTGCGATTTGGCCATCATTTTCTCTGCCTGATGCTTCTTGCAAAGAGCACTAATCTGCTGATGTGTTCTGCTTGTTATGATCTGATCTGACCACTTATACAAATGACTTTGCTTGAGCTATAAAAAGACCTAAATTGCAATTGTCACCTAATAGGAATTCGTAAAGGACACCTTGAGCTTTTTAACGATGCCTAATTTGTCCAATTTGCTCATCATTTGCCCTGCTTTTCTTTTCTTTTTTAGATCAAGTGTTGAAGTCTGAATTTGTCTTGACCTGCAGTGCTGTCTTGTCTCTATGAATCTGACTGTCTACCAATTTTGTGTGATGTTATACATAATGATCTTGAGGATAAATTCTCAATGAAAGCTGTCCATAATATCCATATCCATCCCATGCTAAAATTTCGGAATTTTTAAGGTTAAGTAACCTCAGAATTCAAGTCGACATGTAGCAATTTAAATTGTTATGCATTTTGCTCCTAATGACAAGTAACATATCAATGTTAATGGATTTGTGTGGCCTTTTGCACATGGATTTAGGGTTAAATGTCTAAATCAAACTTTTTCTTCACATTTAACCCTACGTCACGTTCAAATTTTATGATTTTCATGCATTGATTAGGTGGCTTAACAAATCAGTTATCATGCATCATTCTCTGATTTGCTTATGATTGATTTGCATGCTTTAACGATTGTTGCTTTTCGGCCATGAATTCGACTTTACTTGAACTTGATACGCCTTAGGAAATTCCATTTATGAAAGTTGCTCTTTATAAAGTGCTTGATTTCTGTACTTTTTTTCTTAAGAGCCAATCATACATGGGTTCTACCCCAATTGCTTTGATCTTAGTTGTGATGATTGTTTCTTTCACTTGTATGCACCTAGTCATAAATTTCTTAGATTAGGTTTAGATTAGGACCTTGAAGATAGAGAAGGCGTAAAGATGGTAGAGGTCGATGTCCATTCCAACCATTTTCATGTAATACCCATTTTCCCGACATATGTCTCGGGCTCCATTTGTTGTATAAAACCCGACGAGTTGTGGGTTTTCCTCTCTTTTTTCCATATATTTCTCTTTTATACTTTCTTTTAGGTTTGCATGATAGATTTACTGCTTTTCTTGATTGTTTACTTCATGTCTTGCAATTTCAATTTCATTAATTGTTTTCTTTTCATTTTTTAGAAATAGAATAGAATGAAAGTAATCCACCACGAATGATCATTTAGTATAGAATTGATGATCCTGAAAATATAAAAAAAAAAATGCATGAACATGTTAGGAAAAACACAACATACTATTTAGGTACCGAAAGGGCGCTAATAGCAATATTAGCGTAACCCAAGTTCCCGAACCTAGATATCTGGTTGCGTAGGAATCGAGGGAATACTCCCGACCCTCGATTGGGTTTCTAGCCGACCCCCAAAAATGAGGCTAGTGGTGATTCCTGTATATTTTTAGGTTGTTATAAAACAATTAGACCACATAAATAAACTCACTGTCACGCGGGATACGAGCTTGGGAGAGCTCGTGATCTCGTGAGGAAACTCTCGTGATCAAAGTACCCCTAAACCCGACCTTTCCCTCCTTGGATACTTTTTGAGGGGCAACGAGATCGGGTCGCGACATAATTTCAAAATGTTTTAGTGGAACGAAGACGTCCAATGATATGAGGACTAGTTCCCAACAAATTTCTTAAAAAAAAACTTGAATTTGAAAACAAATTTTTCATGACGTTTACATTCATTGCATCCATTCATATGTATATATACTAACCATTTTTCGATTGCATCCCAAGCATGGCATTTCACATCATGATAGTCATTCGCATGGCTCGGATTCGTATTCAAAAGACTTTGACGAGCCCAATTATTCCAACTTAGAGAACGAAGATGATCCTCGAGGTATTGAAAAAGAATGGCTCGGATATGAAATGTCCAAACCTCCTATCACCAAATAGCCAGTCACTCTAAATTTAGGAGATTCAGATAACCCTAAAGAAGCCAAGATTGGGGCAGGTCTCAAGCAGATGCCAATGGATCAATTGAGCTCTTGAAGGAAATATATGAAGGAGAGTGTGGTCCACATATGAACAGTCATCTCTTGGCTAGAAAAATTATGAGGCTCTGTTACTATTGGTTGACCATGGAAGCCGATTGTATTCAGCATGTGAGGTGCTGTCATCAATGGCAAGTCTATGGGGACAAAATCAATGCTCCTCCTAATGAGTTACATCAAATGTCCGAGTTTTGGCTTTTTCAATGTGGGGCATCGACATCATCGGACCAATTAATCCTAAAGCATCGAACAGACATCGTTTTATCTTGGTAGCAATTGATTACTTCACCAAATGGATTGAAGCCAGTTCTTATGCCCATGTTACTGCAAAGAGTGGCAAAATTCATCCATTTGACATCATCGCTCGATATGGAGTTCATGAAGTGATCATCACAAATAATGGGTCAAACTTGAACAATAAAGTGATGGATGATTTACTTAGAGAATTCCACATTCGCCATTTGAATTCTTCTCCTTACCGCCCACAAATGAATGGAGCTGTGGAAGCAGCAAATAAGAACATCAAGAAGATTTTAGCCAAAACAGCGGAAAATTATCGTGATTGGCATGATCGATTGCCATATGCTTTGTTTGCCTATCGAACTTCAATTTGTACTTCGACTGGGGCAACACCGTTCTCATTGGTTTATGGGATGGAAGTTGTATTACCCGTGGAAGTGGAAATCTCTTCACTGAGGATACTTTCTCAAATCAAGCTCTCTGAAACTAAATGGGTTCAACAAAGATTTGAACAAGTTAATATGATCGATGAAAAGCGGGTAAAAGCATTATGTCATGGACAAAGCTATCAGAAGAGGGTAGCTAAATCATTCAACCGCAAGGTTAGACCAAGACATTTCGAGATTAACGATCTTGTCTTGAGGAAGGTTTTACCTATCATCCCAGATCCTCGTGGGAAGTTTACTCCAAACTATGAAGGTCCATATATCATAAAGAAAGTGCTACCTGGTGGAGCACTAATCCTTGTAAAAATGGATGGTCAAGAATTGCCAAGATCTATAAATGCTGATGCTGTCAAGAAATATTATCCATGAATAAAGTGAAAAGCTTTTGAGCCATTTTTGGATTGAATCTGAGCCATTTTAGGATGTTTACATCATGCATTTTCATGCATACATATTGCATCTACATGTTTGTTCATTTTGTAGAACCTCTGATGAAGATTCTACCTATCCACAAGAGGTTCGTCTCAATAATGCAAAACTTTCAAAAGTGTCCATTCTTCTTTAGAACTTAGAAGTGACCTTACCCTTTAGAACACCAAAAGAGTCGGTTAGAACTCTAGAAGTATAGTTAGAACTCTAGAAATGAACCCAGGTGCTAAGCAAAGCCTGTTCTGTTTACAAGTTTTGTCCAATCTTACTTCCAAAAAAAATTCTCTAGTAGGGTCAAGGAAACATGTCCTTTCAGACAAAATTTCATTATATTTTCATTTCCCCAAGGAGTTGAATTTAACAAAAGTGTGCTTTGGAAAACTTGTAAAGGATTGTTAAATATGCCAAGTGGTAGTGCCTAAAATGATGAGAGGCAACCCCTTTATCAAACACGTCCTCATACACTCTTTGAGAGAATTGAGTGGAAAGAACCATGTCTTAGGGCATAGGATTCATTTACAGTGAATACATGATTTGAAATGATAAAGGCATTTTCAATTCTCAATCCCCAAACACTATTGATATCCCTTGCAAGCCACTTTGAGCTAAATAGGAAGCATTTCCAAAATAACCCTGTCAAGAACAACCCCACATTGGGGCAAAATAGGAGGTCTTGGTTGAAAATTATGGAGCAAAAGATTAAGAAAGATTTGATTGCTTTCACTTGCATCAATCTTCTGGTGCTAGCTTCAGGTGATTTCTTGTCGAAACTCGAAGCATCCCGAAGTGACGAAGAGCATTCCGTTCACTACCACAAACACGATTATCCATTGCTTAGCCAATTTGAGCCTTATGCAATTCTTTCATAACCCCAGGTGATGATTATCTTCCCACACTGGGGTAAGGCACATGATTTACCAACAAAATTGAGAATATTAGTAAATGCCACTCGAGAGTCTTAGATGCTCAAAAGAGAATGAAAACTAGGGGGCATGAAAAAGCAGTGTGTCTGGTAAAAGCAAGATCAATGCCCATGAAAAAAAATGCAAAGAAAAGCAAGAATGCGGAAAAAAGAGCGAAATCCATGATCATGCAAAAGATCATTCGTTGAAAAACAAGAAATATCTTGCAAGAGAAAACATGTATTGCAAGCAATATCATTAGAACAAAGAGTGAAGCTTTCATGTCTCAAGACAAATTACCTAAAGGACTCTCGAGATAGGTTAAATTTCAAGAGTTGAATTTTTGAGAAGTCGTATGATGGTAATGATGCGAAAATAAACATTCACTTTTTAACCCTTTGATATCTGAAAGTTTTTCAAGCCTTTCTAAGCCTCTCCTGAACCAACATTACAACCCGTATCCGAAGTCTCTTCCGATTGGGATGGTTCGAGTTGAAATGAGAATATCACATAGGAGCTACCGCTAGAAGGAGTGGAAGCAATCCTATCTTATCTTATTTTCAAGGTTCTTGACTTGTAAACCTAATGAAGATATTAATTGAATATTCATTCCTTGACCTCAAAGTGCATACCCTTTGTGTAAGCCCATGACCAAGCCATCATTACGGTCCCTTTAAAAGACCTTTTGATCAATGGAATGTATTCACTGTGAACGCTTTTGAAAACCTTAGACATAGGTTGAGTAAGACTTCTTCAGTGAGATTTAAATAGTTTTCCCATATCAATGGTTGGGAACAAAGGCCCTTTTCGAGGCTAGTGTGAAAGACCTCTTTTGATTAGGATATTTCCACTTGGCATATTTGATTTAACTCTTAGATGGTTAATCAAATCTCATTTTGTTAAAATCCTCTCTGAAAGGATTTGACAATCAATGTTATTTCGCAAGATTGGTTCTCCAGGAATTTTGAAACTAATAACCGGTCGAAAAGACCTTCCTTTTAGTCGAAACCCGTTTGTATACGGTGAGACTATCATACCCAGTCGAAACCTATTTGTATATGGTGAGACCATTTTCTTAGTTGAAACCCGTTTGTATACGGCGAGACTATTATACCCAGTCGAAACCCATTTGTATATGGTGAGACCTTCCTCTCAGTCGAAACTCATTTGTATACGGTGAGACTATCATACCCGATCGAAACCCGTTTGTATACGGTGAGACCTTCCTCTCAGTCGAAAACCGTTTGTACATGGTGAGACTATCATACTCGGTCGAAACCCGTTCGTATACGGTGAGACCTTTCTCCTAGTCGAAACCCGTTTTTACACGGTGAGACTTTTCTCACGGTCGAAACCTGTTCGTATATGGTGAGACCTTTCTCCCAGTCGAAATCCGTTTTTACACGGTGAGACTTTTCTCACGGTCGAAACCCGTTCGTATACGATGAGACCTTTCTCCCAGTCGAAACCCGTTTTTACACGGTGAGACCTTTCTCCCAGTCTAAACCATACGGTTCGTAGGTTGTCCTTAAACCATTCCCTTTCCATTTAGTGATTTCATTGTCTTCATTCAATTCCACGAGAGAGAGAAACAGAGATAGAGCGAATAAACCCCAACAAGAGTTTAGATACCCTGATGAGCAAAGGTAAGTATCAGGTATGTGGCACCCCTCGACGGCCCCCGATCCATTAGGGTCGCCACAGTTTGCTCTACCTTTCACTTTCCCTATTAACATGTTACTCTGATACTATTTCAATTGCAGCGGGTCCATACTACCATGGGGGTTTACACATTTTTTTTCTTTTCTTTTTAACTAAAGGTCCCTTGCGCAATTCATATACGGAAGCACGTCCAACAACTCCCTTCCTTATATTCAGAAAACGATGCACACCTACTAAATATTTATAAGTAAAAGCCATACACTTTTATTTACTTAAATCAGATGGACATCATTCATCGGTACATCAAAATGCCGTAGTCTTTTATATTCGGCTACACTCCAAAAGATGACCGATGTTTCCTCAAATAGTCATACACTTTAAGTCCATCGATCAGTGTCGGCGTCCAAAAACTCCTTCCCTTGCTATCCTCCTCCTCACGGTCATATCCAACCGTTCAAACCATCTACTAATCTGAAATGTTGGTCCCCAAAAGGGGTGAGTACAACCACTCAGCAGGTAAAGGAAATCCAGTAACAACTCAATGCATCCAGCAAATCATACATGCATTGCAGGCGTTACTCACCTTGAAGCCATGCGCATACTATCATGCATCATCATAACAGTTTATAACACATACATGTGTATCATCATCGTATCATACATGTCATCATCATCATGACGTCATCACATTACACATGTCATATCATATATCATCATCATTATCATCACCATGCATATCATCATGCATGTCATATCATCATCATTATCATGTATATCATCATGCATATCATATCATGATCATCATGCATATCATCACGCATATCGTCATCATCATCATCTTGCATATCATCATGCATATCATCATCATCATCATCATGCATATAATCATGCATATCATATTATCATGGGTGATCATCGTTATTTCACATCACATATCATTACCATCATCATGCATATCATCATGCATATCATACCATGGGTGATCATCATATCACATCACATATCATCACCATCATCATGCATATCATCATGCATATCATACCATGGGTGATCATCATATCACATCACATATCATCATCTCCATCATCATGCATATCATCATGCATATCATACCATATCATGCCATGAGTTAATTTTCATCTTTATCTTTAAATTTGATCACCACATCACCCTTCCTCGATTCATCAATTTTATCTCATATTTTACACTCGCATCTCATGCGAGAAAAACCTCCGGGCATGTATCCAAGATACAACCGGGCATCCGGCCCCCCACATTCCGGGCATCTCGCATCCCAACTAGCATCACGAGGAACCTCCGGGCATGTATCCAAGATACAACCGGACATCCGGCCTTTACCCTTCTAGCCAGGCATCCCGCACCCCAATCCTGGTGTCGCGAGGAATCTCCGGGCATGTATCCAAGATACAACCGGACTTCTGGCCCCCCACATTCCGAGCATCCTGAATCTCCCAGGGAATCTCTGGAATTATGCCACTCAGCCACCAGACATCATCCTCCACCACAACCTCTTCCTCATCCACATTTATCCTTTTATCTCAATTTAACATGGCAATTGGCATGGCATCAAACAAATCACACTTGCATTTCAATTCACATGTCATACACATGCCAAAGCTTTATCACATATGCATTTCAACTTAATACATGTACAAAGACCTCATCACACAAGTGCCACACAAATGAAGTTGAATCCATGGCCAAATAAAAATCTGTTTTATTTTATTATTATTTTATTATTGTTTTATTATATTATTATATTTATTTTCATAAATAAATATTAAATTTAATATCTATGATTTTCCCAAAATCATAATATTCAAACAATCACTAAACCAATCAATAGGATCACAATTTCATACAAAATTCATGGCCAAATTGAATTTCTCATAATTTCACAATTTCCACAAAATAGCACCTTATATTCGGATAATGGCCAGACTTGCACAGTTTCCAAATAAATTCGATTAAAATACTCATATGGCCTTCAAAAATTACGAAATTTTACAGGGTGATAGCCAACACATTTTCGTACCTTTTTCATTAAGAACTCTAAGCCAAATTTTTTATTTATTTATTTCTACAACCCTACGAAGCTTCTGGAACCACGACCGCGACGTCCAGAACACTCATCTCCGAATTTCTTAGTTTTCACCCATCAATTCTCTTTCGTTTCTTCTGAAATTTGAGTATGTTATGTAACACGGTGTCCTTTACAAGTTTCATGAAGGGATCTAGGTCAAATAACCAGATTATGGTCACCATTTTAGTCCATGAAGTCTCGGGTGTCTCGGTACACCTCACCAGAATCAACCATCTCCAAGATCTAGTCGATTTACTAGGCTACACTCATTCATTTCTCTTCAAATTTGATTATGTTGTAGCTTAATGTGTTTCCTACAACTTTCAAGAAGACAACAAAGTGAGATCTCCAACATAAATCAGCATGCAAACAAGAAATCGACAAGAGGTCAGTGAAAATTTCGCAGATCTAAGTCTCCGTATAATAGAACTTTTGACCCCTGAAATCTCCATAGTTTTCTACGAATTTTTATTATGTCATAGTACAAGACGTTAGCTTCAACTTTCATGAAGACATTACAGCCAAAATCGAACTCTAAACATGCATGCAAGCTCTCACAACATTCTGACTCCAACAGTCCACACGAAAATATTCCAGATCTAGCATCTCCGTAGGATGAGAGTTTGACCCCTCAAATCTCCATCATTTTCCACGAAATTTTAGTATGTTGTAGTAAAAGATGTTAGCTACAACTTTCATGAAGAAATAGAAGCCAAAATCGGACTCTAAACACACATGCAAGCTCAAACAAGTTTCTTACTCCAAACAGTTCATGCGAAAACATTGGTGCAAGAGTAGAAAGTGGATTCCCAACTTGCCTCTAGACCTCACGAACAGCACGAGCGGACGGACGGCGATTCCTTCCTCTCCCTCTCGGCTTCTCCTCTCTCGGCCACACTCTCTTCTCTCTCGCAACTCTCTCTCTCGGCTCACTCTCTTGGCCGAATGGCCAACCAGCCATTCTCTCTCCTTTCTTGGTGGCTTTTATATTGCATGTGGCCGCCCAAGATGGCCAATGGGGGCAGCCACACCTTGCACAGCCTCCACGCCACTTGGCAACTCGGAGGAAACACATGGCCTCCTTCATGCAAGATGGGCCGGCCACCTCTTCCTTTGGGCCTTAATGGGCCGGTCGAATCCCCTCTTGTGGGCTTCCATTTGGGCCGGCCATTCGGCCCACTAAGCTTAGGCCAAATGGGTCTAAGGCCCATTCCAATGTTAACCCTCTTTTTCTCTTTTTTTTTTTTTTTTTTTTTTGAATTCCTTTCTATAAATATTTCCAAATTCAAATTTCATCTTGGCCAAATTCTTGGGACACTTTGTTTATTAAGATTTAAATTTATAAATCTCATGGCCAATTATTAATCTATAAATTTAAATACACAAATCATCAAATTAAAAGACAAATTGGCTAAGGCATAAGCCAAAAGAAATTCTATCACCTAATTAGTAACTTCAACGCACCTTATGGCTTGTCATTAAATTTGGGATGCCACAAGGTACGTCCCTAACCAACCATCATTGCTTTTGTCAAATTCTATTTTTCAAAGTCGAGTCGACTAAAAATTTCAGGTATCATTTTTGTCTTTGAGTGGAACCTCTTCGAGTTCCCACCCAAAGAGGGGCAGCAATTAAACACAAGAACTAAAAACATCCTTACAATGTGGGAATTATAAGCTCTTCATTTTCACCAATAGTGATAACTAGACCATCTTCAAACAAATTAGCAAAGTGATAGACGTTGGCCTCCTCTTCTTGCAAGAGCTTCAGTGAGCTAGGAAAGAAATCCTTCAAAGGTGGAGGCAAGACACGTTGGTAGCTCTTACCTCTAATGTTTGGGCCTCAAAACCTCCTGTAAAAGAAAATGACTCGAATTAGTACTAGTCAAAAGAAACCATTAAAGTACAAATCCCAGTCAATTTTATATTTTCTTGAGATGAAATAATGATAAGAACACTCGAAAGGGTATGTGTTTATAGGCGAGCAGGAAAGTGAGAGTATAACTGAATTTAAATTATAGGATGTCACATTCTTAAAGAATGAATTTCCTAAAAAAATGTAAAATAGGTGAGAACTTCTCTCTATTTGAAACCTTAGATCAAGATAATGAACTTAGTGAAGTTCGTCTAAGTGGAAGTAACATGAGAAGTAATGAATTTAATTCAATTCACTTTCAATTACAACCACATGATGAGACGATATCGTCATTATATAATCCGAGAAGGAGCATAATAGGGAATGATGTGCAAAATGTACAATCTCCCATACAGCGAACAAGTCACAAAAGTATTCACCGTCAACATTTTGATATTAAAGGAGAAACTTTTATGGTTGCTCTACAAGATGAAAATGATCTAATAAATGTAAATGGTGCTCTAAATTACCCTAGTAAGGAAAAATGGATGCATGCAATGGAAGAGGAGATTGAGTCAATGAAGTCAAAACATGTTTAGGAATTGGTTGATCTTCCAAAAGGACGCAAAGCCATTGGGAACAAGTGGGTTATTAAAATAAAGTGTAATGTTAATGGCTCAATAGAAAGACATAAAGCCCGTCTTGTGGCAAATGGGTACAATTAACAGGAATAAATTGATTATGAAGAAAAATTTTCTCCTGTAGTGAGATTTACCTTGATTCGCATTATTCTAGCAATAGTGGCAAGTATGAATCTTAAGTTACATCAAATGGATGTAAAGACTATTTTTCTCAATGGAGAATTAGAGGAAGAAATATATATGGAACAACCTGTTGGTTTCATTATGAAATGCCAAGAAGAAAAGGTATGTCGGCTTTTGAGATCAATATATGGTCTTAAGCAGTCGTCAAGACAATGGTATATACACTTTCATAATGCCATAATGGTATATGATTTTACAATGACTGATGAGAATCATTGTGTATATATCAAAAGATCCAAAGATCATTTTGTGGTCATATTATTATATGTTGATGATATACTGACTGCTGGAAGCAACATAGAATTTGTTAATACTGTCAAGAGTTGGTTATCTTCCAACTTTGAGATGAAAGATATGGGTGAGGCTGGATATATTCTTGAAGTTAAGATTTCAAGAAATCGTTCGAAGAGATCATTATCTCTTTCACAAGAAACATGCATAAATAGGGTTCTTGAACAATTTTGTAGGCAAGATTGTAAACCCATGGATAAACCCATTGCAAAAGATGAATGATTGAGCTATAAATTATGTCTAAAGACTCCACAAGAGAAGGAACAAATGCAACATGTTCCTTATGCTAGTGCTATTGGAAGCTTAATGTACGTTATGATGTGTACAAGACCTGATATATGTTTTGCAGTTGAAATGGTGAGTAGATACCAATCTAATCCATGTCAAGCACATTGGAAAGCCGTTAAAAGAATACTGAGATATCTGAAATGAACTGCTGATTATACGCTGAGCTACCATGGAAAGGATCTGCAACTTGAAGGCTATTCAGATGCTAATTAGGGAGGAAATTTAGATGAAAGAAAATCTACCTCTAGATTTGTTTTCCTATTGAATAATGGTGCCATATCATGGAGTAGTAAGAAACAAACATGTATAGCCTTGTCCACGATGGAAGCTGAGTTCGTGGCATTATCAGCAGCAATACAAGAATGTGTTTAGCTTAAGAGATTTTTAGATCATTTAGGTGTTATTGAGGATGTTGCAAACTCATTGTTAGCTAACTGTGATAGCCAAGCAGTGATGGCGTACACCAAATATTCAAAATATCATAACCAGACCAAACATATAGATTCCAAGTATAATTTTGTCAAAGATATGGTTGCCCAAAAAGATGTGAATTTACTGTATATATCTATGAATAGAATAGTAGCAAATCCTATGACAAAGTCAATACCTAGAAATCTATTTTGTGGTCATGTGAAATCTCTAGGACTGCATAGAGGCTGATGTACTGAATATTGTAATTTCCCTTAAGTGTTCACATTTGATGAATTTGTATTTTTATTATTAATACCTATGAGTCTTTTTTTTCTTTTTTTATGTTTATGCATCTTAATACTTAGTGCATTATATAAAGTTGAAAAAATATGTCGAACAAATGAAAGATTAGCCCACTCGCATGGGTAATCGCCTCTATTTACTATGTGATAAATAAGGATGTCACGCCCCGATCCTCGGGCATGCACACATCCTTCTTACTTGGTCGATCTTATAATGCGATATCCCAAGACTATGTATCGCTGACCCTTTTATTTTATTAAGCACATGCGGAAGCAGTTAAAATCCCCAGACAGTAAATCGATGGGATAGAAAAGTAGGGCCATATTTTTCATATTGAAATTTATAACCAAACTTTTATACAAAACACAAACTAGAGTACTTCATAACTATTCACATCAAAATAGAATTCTCAAAAGAAGATAGAATCTCAGTCCATCCGAGTCGTATTCAAGACCCCTCTCGGTATTATCTTCTTCTTCCAAAAATCCTTCCCCTCAGGTTTCACCTCCGAGTTCTCCTTCCCAAACTCCTCCTCAGCTCCTCATCGGGGTCCTGAAATATTTTCCCCAAACTAGGATGAGACTACGTCTCGGCGAGTTTTACCCCACTAAGGCCCGATTAGTAAACCATTATACTATAGGCTGCCTAAACACGCACAGGGTAGAGGACTCACCTTGGCCTCAGATTCCACTTGCAAGTCAGTACAATTCACAAAAGGCACCCATTTACTCCAAACAAATCGAACCAGTCGATTACATGTCACACAAATCATTCTCCACTGAGGAGTATCTAAAAGCTAGGCCACGTGCATTCTCCAGGTCGACATCCCAAGTCTCCGAGCCACGTGCCTCAAACCTTTGGCCCACGTGCATTCTCTAAGGCGACCTCTTCGCCAAGGTGGTACATCAAGTCATCGAGCCACATGCCCTTTTAGATGCTATTTCCAAATACTGGACCCATGTGCATTCTCTAAGGCACTCAATCGCCAAGGTGACGCATTAGGTCACCGAGCCACGTGTCCTTTTTACGATACCCGGGCCCACGTGCCTTCTCTTAGGTGCTATTTCACCAAAGTGATGCATCAATTTACCGAGCCACGTGCCCTTTTAGATTCCAAACTCTGTCACCGAGCCACGTGCATTCTCTAGGAAGACTTCTTCACCAAGATGACATATTCAATCACCGAACTCACGTGCATTCTCCAAGTGATATTCCAATTCACCGAGCCCACGTATTTTCTTTCAGGTGATAACCAATACCCAACGATTTCTCAATCAAATAATTAACAATCAACTCAATATGAATAACTCCTAAAAATTCATAATTAAATAAATTCATACAAATTGCAGCTCAATTAAATAAATGGATTGCGCCACGACGATCAGCACGAGATTTCAGTCGTCGGCCATCTAAATCTTAATTTCTGAAAAATAAATAAATAATTAATTAATTAATTTCGAAAATTAATTAATAATATTAAAAATTCAATTTATCACAAAATAAAGCCCAATTAAATAAACGGACTTCACCACGGTCACCAGCATAAAATTCCAGTCCTGTGCCATCCCCGTTGAATTTTCGGAAAATAATAATTATTTAATTTAATTCCGAAAATTAATATTTAAATACCAAAAATTCCACTTAGGCCCGAAAGGCCTAATTAAAGCCCGATTAGGGTCGGGAAAAATCCTAGGCTACCCTCAATAAATAGTAGACCATGTCTACTTGCCGAATACATATTCAATTTGTCTAATTCACATCACAATTGACTAATAAACACTAATCCATACTAATCTAACCACTTAAACCTAATTAATTAAAACTAAACCACCCTTAAGCATAATTAGCCAACTAATCAGGGATTAGTGAGATTACTCACTGGAATCACGCGTAAATCGGATCAATTCGACGGGGGTGACGCAATGGACAACAAACTCCAAAGTGGGTCTCGGGTTCGAGGCCCGGAAATGGCCCAAAAGCAGGTGCGAACCAAATGGAAACTCACTCTGTAGGTTGCTGGTTTGGCCTAGCTGAGGCTAATCCTGTGGCTAAGGCGGCGAGGGGAGGCCGGCGGAGGGTGAGGGGGACGCTGGGGAGGTCGGGACGGCGGCAAGCGGCAGCTGGAGGCGCCGGAGGTGGTTGGAAAGGCTAGGCAGAGGTGGAGCAGGGCTTGGAGTCGCACGGGGAAGATGCCTGGGTGCGAGGGGCGGCGGCTAAACGCGCGGCGTCGCGCGGTTGGTGCGTATGGCGACCTAGCAACGTGCGGCAACAACGGTGAGCTGCTGCTTCTGCTCCGGCATCCTTCCAGATCTGTTGGGATGTTAGGCAGTAGGCCGAGGGGGAGAAAGAAGGCGAACGATGGTGGCTGGGGGACGCAAGGGAGAGGCGAAGATGAACGGTGAGCGGTGGACAGCAAAGCACGAGTGGCGCGCGGGCGGCGAGACGGGCGGCAACAGTGGCTGGCTTCGGCGAGCTGCTGTCTCTACTTCGGTCTGCTTCTGGTTTTCATGAACAAAAGGAAAGGACGAGGGGGGGTTTCGGTCACGTGAGGGAGTGGGGGAGAGAGAGAGAGAGAGAGAGAGAGAGAGAGAGAGAGAGAGAGAGAGAGAGAGAGAGAGAAGAGAGTTTTGACTAGTCAAAAAGGAGAGAGAAGCCAATTTAAAATTGGCAAGGGGGTGTTCGGTGGGTGGGGAGGGGCTGCGCACAAAGGGGGAGGGGATGCGCACGAAGGGGGGAGGGGAGAGGAGAGAGAGAAGAGAGAGGGAGAGGGAAAAAATAAAATAATACCCTTAATCTTATTTTATTTCTTTTCTCTTTCCCTTTCTATTTTCTTTCGATCTTCAATTTTTCCTCCGATAATTTCTTTATTGAAATTTCTGACTCATCAATAATTTGACGACAGACGATGAGACATGATCCTAAAAATGAATTGTGACACACTCGAATATTCGATTCCCGAAACCAAATTAAATTTCATGGTTACAATCAATCAAACGTGATTTTAGTCCAATCCAACCAATTGATTAATTTTTAGGGATTTTACTGCAGATACATCCCTTAACGGCTTCACCCAATAGGTTAGTTAACTCGTGAGTGATCAGCTTAAAGAAAAAGGACCATAGGCACGTTGATGACATGCCCATTTCACTTTATCGAAAACAGGGTCAAATTTCAGGATGTCACAAAGGATGAGATGGTTTTTAAGCTTATTATCTATGTGATAATCGAGAGTTCAAGCTTAAAATATATATATCACCTTAACTAAGTGTTAAGATGAGGACATAATATTTACTATGTTCGAAAGTAAAATAATCCACATATTTTACTTTATCTATTTATGATGCCAAATGTGAGTTCTAATGAATTCTGTGAATGAGAAGATATGTGAACTCAAGTTAGACATTAGCTATATCTGAACTATCATCTATACGATATTGAAGGTGTAGACATATGCCCTATGGGAACGGAGTTAATGCCATAATACGTATTTCATACTACGTATGCATGAGACGATCAATAAGAGTGGCAAAAGTTTTGATCTCAACTTTTATGCCGTGTGAGACTCTTGAGGAAAAGAGTTCATCAATTTAGTGCCCTCATGACTCTTACTTATTCTCAAGATTTCTATTCAGTGTTTACTATCTTAGAATGTTGCCAATAATCATGTATTGATTCAATCTAATGGGACATTTCTAGAAAAGCAAGTTAAATTGAAATTAAGAGTTTCAAAGAAAGAGGAAGATCGAATTTGAAGAATCACAATTATAGTTTTGTATTCACTAGTCAACCAATTATGATTGTTTTTTGGATAATCATAATTGTGAATACAATATATCATTGTTTAAAAAGAGATCAAGAGATATATAAATGTAATCGATCGATCTAAGGTACTGCATACTAAATCTACTCAGAATGAGATGCCCATTATGAGCTACTATATATTCCTAACAGATGTATGGCAACAAGCTCTCAAAGTATGCTGATCATACGGATTATTTACCGGTATGAATGTTGCAGAGAGGTAAAGAGGATTCTGTTTAGCCCACCATGTGTGAGTGGGAGATGATGGGTTTTTTTCTATGTGTTGATGGGCCTAAGTAGGCTCGTCCGCCCATGTTGGGCCCAAAAACCCAGCCTATAAGCTAAGGGCCCATGGAGGAAGTTATGATATCTGAGCGGTTAAGATATATGAGAGGTTACATTATTTTGAATTAACATCTTTGATATAGAAAGATATTATGTTCTCTTCGTTTTACACTCTCTAAAAGTTTCTCCCCAAAATAACAGTATGCTCTTCGGAAGAACAGTATAGGGATTCCTCTCCAAATTGCGACATCGGTGTTTTAATCTGTGAAAGACAATGCACGTTCGACTCTGTAATGTACCTTTTGATCAATGTAACATGTGTTTCCTAGGCACGCTCCGGCGTTCGGTTAAGTATCGAATCGTTATCGGATTGCATTTTGGGAATCTGTTACCCTACAATCCACACGCATGCCGGGTTTGAGTGAGCTAGTGTGGTTGATTTCGAATGCTTTTTGATGATTTCTTTGAGTCTAGCGCTGAGTTGGAGTCCTTGCTCACCACAGATTTGACAATATGTCCAAGCTAGCCTAAGCGCTTGCGTTACCGATTCTCAGTTATTCCTGAACACGTATAGGCAAGTTTCACATGTTATAAACCTGTTGTTGTTTGTTGGTCGTCATTTGCATTATCGGACCAAATCTAGACTATCACTTTTTTTGTGTTCCCACTACACGTTCTGCAAATTTTCCAACATGTCTTGGTGGTCCTCACCGATGAGGAAGCATTGAGAGTCTAAGATATTCTGTTTGTTTGTCTCTCCAGTCGTTACACTCTGCATATTCGCTATTTTGTGGTCATAAGTGTGAGGTGTTGACGACCAACGGTGGCTGAGATGGTGGTTTGCACTCTGTTGGAAATATGTGATCTACAATGTGTTTTCCTTGAGATTTGCTACGATATATTCCTTTCCCGTTGGCCTCCTAGATATTGCGGCTGTAAATAACAAATGGCTTCGGATAGTCGGCGATGGTGTCGTGAGGTGATCGTGATGGTGGTGGCTAGCGATGATGTGGGGCCGTCGTTTTTGGTTGATGGTGGCTCGGTGATGGGTAGGTTGAATGTGTTTGGACAATCCTCGAAGGTGGCGAGAGAGAATGCGATGAGAAGATGGGCCTGATAAACCGTAGGTTTAATGAGAGTGGGCTTGAGTGTTGAAGTTGAGCTAGGTTTGATTTATTTGAGGTATTTCTGAGTTGGGCCAAGAATATTTTTAAAACAAAGGAGGTTTTAATATGGGCTGGAGAGTTTGAGAGGGCTTTATGCAGGAGGCCCTAATTGAGTCCTCGGGGCCAGCTTCATAAGACTAGTCACAACCCAAGTCCCTAATTCCGAAATTAAAATATTTTTTTAAAATAGTTTTTTAACTCGAAAATAATTAATAATTTAAAAAAATCAGAAAATTCTTCGAAATAGGTCTTCATTAAGTTTTTAAGTTTTAGCATTAGATGTGGCTTGGTTTCACTAGTATACATGTAACTTAGTTCTAGTGGAGTATCATTTTGAAAGAAATTGAATATGACTTGGTTTTAACTCATGGGGATCATGTCTTGAGGCTCATAACATGGTCACGTATATTCTTTGCCCAACTTATATTGAGTTTTCTTTTCCGCATTTACTTTAAAGTCACTTCATTACCACATTGTCTTTCAATAAATTGGTTCTTAGAATAGGTTAGGATTAGTTTCAGCTTTGATGAAAATGAACCCTACAAAAATATTTGCATAATAGTTTAGCAACTTTGATGCCTTTAGGACTATAATGGGCAATCAAGACCAAATGACCACTTAAGTAACGACCTTCCAAGTTAGAGATACCGAAAGGGTGCTATTAGAAATTAACATAATGTAGTTCTCAACCCTAGAATCTTTGATTGTGTAGGAATTGTGATGACACTCCCACTCTCGATTGGCTTTTAGCTAACCTAGTAGGCTAGTAGTAACTCCTAGAAATATTTAGATTGTTAATAACTTAAAAAATGAAATCTAACGTCACGCAAGGTATGAATTTGAGAGAAGCCGTGTTCAATCAAGGGTCACTTTCAGTTCTTGCTGTAAAAGATGCTTCCAGTGAGTGGGAGGATAAAACCAATTGAGGAAAGCTAAGAGGTTTATGTCACTTTCCTTTTCAATGTTTCACTCGAGCCCGAATATCCTGCTTAAATTGGCAATAAACCTTCTGGTGAGGATTTCGATAGCTATTAAGTACTTATTGATTAAGTACCTTAATAACCATCAGAGTTGATCGGGGAAATCATCTTCCTTCCAGATTAGAGGGTGTATGAACGGATAGCTGGAATTTAATCCAAAATGATAAAGAATTAAACCTCCATGGAGTCTAAATAGATCTGTGTGGCATTGTCACATAAGACTTTCCAGATTTTTTTAGTGAGATTGTCATTCTAGATTTGTTCAACAATCTCTTGGGGGTATTGCCAGCTTGGCCAATCTCATATTCCTTCAATCTTATACTTTTCATTGTGGTGAAAAGTATGGAAAGCATGCTTCATGATATACATGTTGATTTATGTTAATGCTTTTGATCAGCAAGCACGTTCTTCTTCCCAGTAATGTGTTTAGTTTCAAAAGAACATTTTAAAAACCATTCAGCCCATCGAAGCAGTTGAGAATGTGGAATCTGCTTCTGTTTGAACTTGGTCATTTAGGGAAAAGATGCCATGTCCAATTCTACCAGGAAGTGATGACCGGTGAGATGGAATTCGAACTTTTTTATTCCATTTTTCACCGCCCGGATTTCTTCGAAAGTGGAATGATAATGCATCTTAGCCTGAGAAAATTTTCCACTTTTATAAGTGCACATGTGTCTCTTGCCATTAATTTCTTCAAACAAGATGGCTACCCAGCATTCATCACCGGCGTCAGTCTGAATAATTATTTTCCCTATTGATGGGATTTGTAATAGAGGAAGAGTCTACATGATCTCCTTTAGTTTAGCAACTGCTTTGGTTTAAGATTTTCCCTAAGGTATGAGATTCTTCTTTAGCATTGATTGCAGTGGAATCAGCAGTTTTACAATATTTGAAACAAAATCTTTGAGATAATTAATTATCCCAAGAAATTGCTGAACTTGGTTTGTCGTGAAATTCTCCTCTAGAAACTTTAGCAATTCCTGAGCAATATGTGACCCTGAACAGTATGTTCATTTATCAAGGTGCATACCGAGAAACTCGAAATATGTCTGCACAATATTCATCTTTTTTTGAAAAAGCATAATCCCATGTTTTTTCACAATTTTTGCAAATTGCCCAAGGAGTTGGTAGTGGGATTCCTCATCAGGGCTATGAGCAAGATGTCGTCAATATATATTGTTGTACTTGACAAGATTAGTTGGAAAATCCGACGCATGGCCTTCCGGAATAGGGATGGTGCTACCTTTAGGCCAAAAGAAAGAACTTTCCATTGAAAATGTTGGTTCGAGATGTAAAACCCTAGTTTATGCCTGTCTTTAGGATGGATGCCCAATTGCCAAAATCCGGTTTTAAGATCGAACTTGGAATAGATTGGGCTTTTGATAATCCGATAAAGAGAGAGTTTCTAGATGGTAGAGGGAATTTGTCATCTTGAAGGAAGAGGTTAAGAGGCTGATAGTTTATTACCAGTCGCATATTTCCTCTGTTTTGTTCGGCACATTTATTGACATAAAAAGCTTCACAAGCTCATTGAGAATTTGAAATTTCAATAAGGCCTTATTGTAGTAGTTATGAGCATTCCTTCTAAGTAGAGACCAGGTGTTCTAGTTTCATTCCCATATGGCTCGCTTTGGTTGGATCAATGTCTTCATTCCTTTTGAAGGGAAGGCGAACAAAAAATTTCAGATTTTTCCATAAAGGATGAGAACACTTTTGAAAGAATTCGAAATGGAATTTTGAACAGGATTCTAACAACTTCTACATTATCGGATCTAACAAATTCATTTGGATGGAAAAAAGTCTTTAGATATTGACCAATTCAGAGAATTTATCCTTATACTTAAGACCTTTTCCCAGAATAATACGAAACTAAGAAATTTGAGTCATGATGTCCTAACGAATGATAAAATCTTTGTTGGGAAGACTGGATCCGAAAATTTTTGTAGTTATGGAACATTGAGGAAAAACTAGACAGTTACTAGGGTGGTTCTTACATTTGTAGAAAAAGTATCTCCTGAGGTAGAATTAAAATATCGAACACAGGAAGTCCAATATTCTTCATGAAGAACTTTAGTGTCTAAAATTGAAGAACTTACACCAATATATATAAGGGCAATGATAGTAATAGGTTTGATAAACTTTGAAGTGAAGATTTTCACAAGAAAATTGGGACAATGGATTTGACTTGAAAATATGTCAGGATTTGAATTAGTTCCACTGGGAGTTTGATAACAAATAATGGCACAAAGAGTTTGTTCAGATAGTTCTTCCTCCATAGATAATAGGTATTTGTTATCATCATTTTTAAGTGAAATATCAGTTTCAATCTTTATATGATATATCAGATGATTCTGATTTTTTCTTTCTTGGGGGCAGTTTTTGGCAAAATGTCCCTTTTGATTGCAGATGAAACATCAAGTTGATTTTTTGTGGCATGAGCGATCTTTCCTTTTGCGAAGGTATCACCATTTTTTCTTTTAACAGGAGTGCTTAGATCCATCCTTGGATTTTTTTATCCAGAACTTTTTAAAGTGCTTTTTTTTTTATGAAGAACTTTCCGCAAGAACCATCACAATCTTGTTTTAAGCATTTAATCTTCAGTTTCTGTCAAGAATAGGCTCTATCAAGTTCTCTATTGTCAGTGAGATAAGTTTGAACCATTTGATGCTTTAAACACAAATCATCAAGACATAAATGGATTTCTTCTTGTATTTCTCCCAAAGAAATGTCCACAATTCTCCTCCGTCTGCTGAGAAAAGATTTCTCAACCTACTGGGACAACTCTTTGGGAATGGAAGTCGGAAAAACTTGCTTTAGGTTTGGGTCAGCTTCAATACAATAGAAAAGCTTGAGCATTTCCCAATAATATTTATCAAAATGCCTTTTCTAGAGAGAGAAGTTTTTTCTTTCAAAAAATTATCTCCTTTTGAGCTCATGAAGATCAGAAGGTTTTCCAATGAAAAAATGATATAGGAGGGTAACGGCATGGCTAAAGTCAGGTGAAAGCAAAAATTAAACCTGGTCTTGTTCTGTCACCGATTGCCACCAATGTTTGAGGTTGCTTGTAAACCTTGTGACAAAACCAAAAAGGACATAGTATTTATCCAAATTAGTTAAAACTTGGGCATTTAGCCAAGTATGAAATTCTTCAAATAAAGAATGCTTCAAGTGGCATAACTTGGCATAAAGGGATTCTTAAGTGCCATAACTTACGAAAAGTACACTTAAGTACCACATTTGAAGAAAAGTGGGACACTTGAGTGTCACCTTCGGTGAAGCCTGCCGAAAATCATCCGTAGCAATTAAATATTAATATTTCTCGCCAAGGTGGCTCGTCAGAGAGCTGACTTAGCTCTAATTCACCCAAAAACGACGTTGTTTCTATAGTTAGCTAAAATAGAGACCTTAAATCAACCAAAATGACGTTGTCTCTCCAATTGCTCTAAATCTAAAACCCTAAATCGGGCAAAATGCCATTGAAGCGCTAGAGCCCTAATCCCAAACCCTAATTCAATTGGCCTCAAATTCTTCAGTCGAATATTGGAAATAGAGAGCAGGACTTTCAGCAGCGTCTCAAATTTCTCTCACCGAAGCAAAGGAGAAGGCGAGCGTTTCTGTTTTTGTGGGTACCAAATCCAAGAAGAACATCATGGACTCAAACGAATCTCGGGAGAAGATTCTATGGATGTGCCCGATACAGAGAAGGGTCAAAGTGCAAATATTTCAAATGGGCCGATGCAAAATTTTCTCACCGAGCCACAGAGGTAATATTGGACCTACTTGGACGATGTTAACTCAATGCAAGCTCAAGCATCTTCTACTAACCATTTGAAGAATGAAGTTTCAAGGATGAAAATTGAACGGAAGTATTACCAAGCGATTATTGTATTGCTGTTTTTTTGTCTATCCTACTTTATGATGAAATGTAAAGTACTAGAAGCTGGGAAGAAGTTTCTCCAACTTCCATAGTTGTAAATGAGTGGAGAAATGTACTTTTTTTTTTAATAAAATGTAACTTATTTTTTGGAAGATGATAAGAAGTTTTGTGTTGTCTACAAGATTGTTGTGGCTTTTTTTTTTCTTTTTTTGGTAATTCTTATGCTTGTGGGGAGGTCAAGGAAAGGGAATGAATGAATGAATGAGATGTTGTTTGTATTATGATTTTACTTATTCTCGAATATAAATCGATGATGATGGAATGTAAATTAAGTTGATGTGTTGTGGTGACTTCTTTACTTGAACTAAATATAAACCAGCAACAAACATTGAATTGAATGGAGTTGCCATATTAAACCAGTAGCTTCTCTGGTTTGCTGCAAACCACCATATATATAGGACAGACACGAGTGATTACTTGAGTGCTATAAGGTGTATGTAATGATCACTTAAGTGCTAGTCTGTGGCACCCCTTGACGACCCCCGATCTGTTAAGGTCGCCACAATTCGCTTACCATTCACTTTCCCTAATAACATGTCACCCTGATACCATTTCAATTGTAGCGGGTCCATACAACCATGGGGGTTTACATCTTTTAGATCGGTCTCTTGCACAGTTCATATACTGAAGCACATCCAACAACTCCCTTCCTTATATTCAGAAAACGATGCACACCAACTAAACATTTATAGGTAAAAGCCATACACTTTTATTTACTTAAACCAAATGAACATCATTCATCGGTACATCAAAATGCCATAGTTTTCTATACTTTGCTATACTTCAAAAGATGACCGACATCTCTTCCAACAGTTATATACTTAAAGTCCATCGATCAGTGTCGGCGTCCAAAAATTCCTTCCTTTGCTATCCTCCTCATTGCGGTCATATCCAACCACTTGATCCATCTACTAGTGGTAGTGGTAGCAGAGGTATCTTATCTATTTTGAAATGTTAATCCCCAAGAGGGGTGAGTACAACCACTCAGTAGTAAAGATCCACCAAACTACTCATTGCATCAAACAGAACAATCAAGGCATCATAATAAAGCAAATATCATTCATGCATTCAAGCATAACTTACCTTGCAGCCATACATATGTCATCATACCATATGTGCATATACTATCATGCACTCATCATCAAGCATTCATGCATATATCACCATGCCATATGTGCATATACCACCATGCACTCATCATCAAGCATTCATGCATATCCATGCCATATGTGCATATACCACCATGATTCATATCATCCATTTTATCAAGCATACATCATCATGAGATCCATTCATGCCTTCATGATCGCATTTTCAATATCAAATAGCATTAATTTACTTTTATAAGCAAATCATGCATCATGCCATATGCATACACCCATGCACATGATTCATTTTCAATTCTTATCTTTCACAAGGATCTCATCGGTCTTTATTTCCAGGGACCAATGTTTGCATCCCACAATTTATCGCTCGCATCCAGCCAGGCAGCGCGAGGAACCTCTAGGCATGTATTCAAAATACAACCGGGCATCCGGCCCCCCACATTCCGGGCATCTCTCGTCCCAACTAGCATCATGAGGAATCCCCCCGGGCACAAACCTCTGGGGCTTCCGGAATTACGTATCGACATACCACCAAGATTCCCCCATCTGGAATTACGTACCGTATACCACAGGGCATCTCGAAACTCCCAAGGACCCTCCGGAATTACGCCACTAGGCCACCGGGCATCCAGCACCCCCACATTCCGGGCATCCTAACACTCCCGGGGCATCGTCGGCTCACACCTCCGACGGCCTTCTCATCACCACAATGCATATTCCTATACATCTCATTTTTAATTTCACATTTGATGCAACAATGTCAATGATTTGACAGCAGCCCTTTTTAAAATCATATAATATGCCTTGGGAAAAGTATCATTTGATGCAATGGTTTTGAAAAATTCATTGAGTTCATGAAAATCCATCAATCCTTTGATGTCATATGAAATGTATGAATTTCATCATGTCATTGCACGAATAATAATCCAGGATATCATGATTTACATAATAAATCCAATAAACAGTAAATAAAACAATTTCCAGCTTAAACAGAATGCGTGCTATTCATGAAAAATTCTAGAAAATTAGCAAATGATGGAAATAAATTCTGAAACTTTACCACAATGTGGATAAGATCAAAGAAAACATATTTCATGAAGGACACCATATCAAACAAGGCTTCACAGAATACGTACAAATCCATATATATCACTGAAAGGGGTTTTTAACATGACCCATGCACAGTTTCGAAAACAACTTCAATTGAACACGTTGTAGTTAAGAAAATTCTGAAATTTGGACACGTTGTAGTTAAGATCTAGGGTTACAAGTTCCATGGAGAAATAAAAGTCCAATTCGTTCTGGATTAAAAGTTAAAACCGATTTATTTTTCCTGTTCTCGATGTCGTTTTCTAGATCTACCTGTGTTGAAGAAAAATCGTTTCCTTGGTCATTACTAGTCCATTTACTCTGAATTTTCAGTATGTTGTTCCTTAGAATATTACCTACAACTTTTATTAAGGACACACGATCAAATTTTAACTGTATGATTTTATAAAAATCCCAAAAACATACTAGATCGAAGCAGCGTTTTTCCCAGATCTAGTTTCTTCAAAAGACAACGGTTTCACCGACCTATTTTCGTTCATTTCCTCTTAATTTTTGATATGTTCTACCTCAACAAGTATACTAAAACTTTGTTAAGAGATCAAAATGATATTTCAACAATAAATTTACTTGACAGACCATGAAACCACTGAAGGTCAGCACAACGAGTTCCAGATCTAGTCTCTCCAAAGAAAACTTGTTTCACTGACCATTTCTTGTTCGTTTTGACTTAAATTTTATTATGTTGTTCTTCAAGAAGTTCTCTACAACTTTCATGCAGATGTCAAAGTGAAATTCCAAATAAAAAGTCACATGCAACACACGAAATCACCAAGAGGTCAACAAAACAATTTCCAGATCTAATGTTTTTTGTAGAAAAAAGGTTTCACCCCTAAATACTTGTCCATTTTATCTCAAATTTTAGTATCTTGTACTTCAAGATGTTCTCTACAACTTTCATGAAGAAGTCGAAGTGAAATTCCAAATAAAAAGTCGCATGCAACTCCCAAACGCATGAACAGTCAGGCTGGTTGTTTTCCAGAAATAGCATGCAAGGCCAACAAACCTCTCGCCAAAGCTCCGAAAGTTCACCACTTACCACAACCAAGATTTATCATCTTCTACACACACTTTACAGCAAGAAAAGGATAGGTTTTAGAACTCTACTTGCCTTAGATTCAAGCACAAAACAGCAGCAAACAGAGGCAAAGCAGCAACGAATGGCAGACGAACTCTCTTCCTTCCTTTCTCTCGGACGACCACTTTCTCTCCCTTTCTCTTTCTCTCGCTCACTCCGCCCACTCTCCCTCTCTTTTCTTTTCCTCTTGCAATGATTTGAAATCATTAGATTGCATGCAAATGCCACTTGGCCAAACCCCTTAGCCACTTGGCATTTTTCCCATGCAAGATGACACTTGTAAGTTTACTAAGCCACTTGTCAATTCTCTCATGCAAGGTTAATGGGCTTCAGTTTTTCCGGCCTTGATGGGCCTTCATTTGGCTGGGCTTGGGCCAGCCTTGGTTGACCACTTCATGGGCTCCTTGGGCCGGGCCTCTTGGCCCACTTTAGGCCAACACTCTTAGGCCTAAAGTCCAAACTTAAATTGCCCAAGTTTATTTTTAATAATACATATTAATCCTCATTTAAATAAATACCTAATTGCATAATAAAATGACCAAAAGACTTTGTGACATTAATCCATAAAATCAAATCTATAAAGTGCATACTCAAGAACAAAGTCTTCTTATCAAATTGTCCTATAGCACCAACCTTGATCATCCATTAACATAAACTCCATTAAAATACTCAGCATTAATCTATTAAAATTCTTTGGTATAAAAGCCATAACATAAATCAATAACACTCCCATCACCTATTCTTGGTTCATGGTATATTCAGGGGTTATTATGAAATTTTGAGATGCCACACAGTCGTGATAAAAAAAGAAGAGTCATTTAAGTATCAAGTTATTATTAAAAGTGATCACTTAAGTGCCACTTGTGATTAAAAGTGAACACTTAAGTGCTAGGTATTTTAGAATATAATCAGTTATGTGCCAATTTTTTTGTACATTTTCTCTATAAATTGCACCAGCCATTAGCTACTACCAGCCACCACCATCGCCCACCACTGGCCACCATTAGTCTCCAGCCATTACCACCAGCCGCACCAAGCATCTCATGCATCCACTCGAGCCGCCACCAGCCACCACTATGCTGGTGGTATACTGCTGCATAAGTTGCTAGTGCAAGGTGCCTTACACTAGCTTACACCAGCATTACCTGGTGCAAGATGTGCATATTGCACACTTACATCTTGCACCAGGTGCAGTACAAACCCCCAACCCAACCCTTAAAATAGACCCACCATCAGTAGGCATTAGCAGTCACCACTGGCCACCACCACTAGCAACACCAACATCCCAACTACCATACCAGCACGTAGCCACCACCATAGACCTGCCATTAGTAGCCACTATTGGTGGTGGGTCGTGGGTCTGTTGCAAAAGGGGCTCGTGCAAACTAAGCTATGCATTCCGCACTCTTGCACCAATAGTAGCTGCAGCAAGAAGCCCCAACTCAACCCCCATAATGGACCCACCACCACCAAGCTTCACCAGCCACCGCCCCCAGCCACACGAGCACCCCAGTTACCACCACAGATCCACCACTAGAAGCAATAAGTAAAAGTAAAAACAAAATCAAAAAAATGAAAAAGTCAAAAATGACAAGCAATTAGATCGCTCCTTTGATATTGAAATGAAGTCTCATAAACTCAATAACAAACTATTAAGAAAAAAAAAACATCCATAGTAAAACAACTGACTCCTTAGCCCCACAAACCATATATCATCTCATTTTATCAATCAATATGCACAATGCCTCCCGTTTGTGCTCCTTTTGATGGACTTTTCAATTGATTCATAATCCATGCACTTTTTCTAATTGGACGTGAGACTTCTTCTTCAATTGTCTCGGGATATGTTGATTCTGATGGAACTGTAACTATCGTAGGCTGAACTGATTCGGATGGACCTGCAACTGGGTTCTTCTTACTCTTCTTTCTTGTTGGCGCAGCCAATATCTTCTTCTTTGTTGGCGCAGCTGTTGATTGTTGAGTTGGACCTTGAGAGATAAGAACCTCTGAACTTCTCCTCGGCTTCAAAAAGAGAACTCAATTATCAACAAAAGTTTGAATTATAAATTAAATTAAATGCAGCCTATAAAACTTATATTAAGAATAACTGTTCCAGAACGCTCATATGTATAAAAGCCATAACCATATTGTTTTAGCCTCTTCCCAAGAGCCCATCTTGTTCGAAAGGGAGCGTCACTTTCAAATACTTGTAATTGGTTGGCTCTTTTTCTAGCACATGATTTCTTGGGCTCTTGTTGTGGCTGTTCAGCTACAGCAGGGGCTTCTTCGGCTAATTCTTCAACTAGGCGTCTTCTAGATGGCCTTCTTGTAGGTGGCTCTTGATTTGGCTTTCTTCTAGTTGTTTTTATATTTAGCCTTTCAGCTTCAGTGACACCTTCAGTTGGCTTTTATGGTGGCCATTGTGATGACCCTTCTAGTGGCCTTTGTGGTGACCTTGGTGATAGATCTTGTGGTGGCCCTTTAGTTGGGCCCTCTATTGGCAGCTGAGCTGTAGCTTGCCTTCTTCGAATCTAAGAAAAAGACAAAGGACATTATAAATATAACATCAGGCCACAACTTAAAGGAAAACTAAACTCAAATTATTAAACTTACCGGGTTTTTTTTTTCTCTGCTGCTACTGAAGAATAATTGACTTAACTGGCCCTCCAGTTGCTTTAGCCAATGCTGCAGCTGGCTGTCTTCTACCTTGCCTTCTTTGAACAGGCCCTTTAGTTTCAAGTATAGTAGGGGCTTCAGCCAATCCTTCACGTGGCCGTCTTCTTCCTTGCGTTCTTTGAACAGGCTCTTCAGTTTTAGGTACAGCAAGAGCTTCGGCAAATTCTTCACATGTCATTTTTGTGACCTGACAAAGACAAAAACATTACATACATGTCATTTATATCTATGTACATATTTGTAACCTACCATAAAGCAACATAAACACAATTATCATGAGTTACTGGGTTTATTGTTGTCGACTGAAGAACAATCAAATCACTTCGCCTTTCTGTTTGTCCTTCTCCAACTGTCCCTTCACTAAGGCCTTCGGTTGGCCTCAACTGTTCCTGCTGCTTCCTTAATTAGCAATCTTTAGTATTGTGCCCTACTATGTGGCAAAAAGAGCACTTTATCAGTACACATGTCCTATTCATCCTACGCTGACATGAGACCTCTCCCTCCGTCATTCTTCGTTTTTGCTTTGGTCTTCCCATTTTCTTCTTTAGTGGCAAAGGTTGAGGTGTTTCATAATCTGTTAGCTCCCAAAACTTGCTACTTTTGATTGGCTGTAACATGAATTGATACGAAGCAAGATATTTAGTTTCTTGTACCAATCATCAATGTAGTATTCTGTGTTGTGGCCCTTCAATTCAATGGCACATATGGCATGTGCACAAGGAATTCCACTTAGTTGTCATGCTCTACATGAGCACTGCCTCGTACCTAAATGGACAACATATTTATCGGAACCCTTCATTTCCATTCCAAATAGGATGACAATACCTATTTGCAGCCAAGTTCTCATCCAATTTCTTAGCAATCCTAGGACCACATTGCCTACTCTACTTTGCAACCTCATCTCTTTGTCTGTGCAGCCGAGTCATGACCATAACCCGTATGTCTTCAAGCATTGAGATAATTGGTTTGCATCTGGCATCTATTATCCTCCAATTGAATGATTAGCAGATGTTATTATCGATATTATCACACTTGAATTCCTCACTAAAGAACGCCCTACACCAATACCTTGGTTCTATTTGGAATAATGCATCATAATCTTCCTTTGTCAATTGAAACGGTTCTTCTTTAGCCATCCTAAAGTTAGCCATATTCATGCTCTTTGCTAGCTGCCAAAAGTGCGAATGCAGCTTGTCCTCTTTATAGTTCTTTGCCCAATTTGCGTATATGTGCCACACACACATTCGATGCTCAGCATAAGGCAACTACTCAACTATTGCTGGAACTAGTCCCTGTTATAATTCAAAATAATAAATGTAAGCAAATGACATGTTGATATCAAAAAGCAAACAATTGACCAAATTTTTCAAAAAGCAAACATTACCTTTTGTTGGTCACTCATGAACGCCCACCCTACCCCATTTGTTATCTCTAAATTAGTCATCAAATTTCTTAGGAACCAGGACCAATTGTCCTTGTTCTCTACCTTCACAACAGCCCAAGCCAGTGGAAACATTTGGTTATTTGCATCTCTTCCAATTATTTCTAGCAATTCTCCCTTGCACAAGCCCTTCAAAAAACACCCGTCCAATCCTATAATTCGTCGACAACTAGATAAAAATCCTCGTTTGCATGCATCGAAGCAAACATAAAACTTATTGAACTTGGTCCCAATATCAGGAAGTGGTCTCTCCACGACCTCTATAAACACTCTACTTGAAGGATTTTGCAGCCTACACTCCCAAGTATAATCCCACAACTGTCCATATTCGATGCTGTATTGACCAATGAGTATTTTCATCACCTTTTGCTTCGATCCTTTGCAATGATTCCTGGATATATTGATGCCTAGCTACTCCTTCACCAGCATCCTGAACTAAGTACTATTAATATGGGGCATCAGCTTAATCAATTCAAAGAAGTGCTTCGACAACCATGCACTTGTTACCCTTTTATTTTAAAAATTAATGGAACAAGTATGTTCCTCTTGGTAGGCTCTAATTTGGAAAGATCCACTTCTCCTAACAAATGCACCATAGATCTTCCATAGACAATTTTGCTGCGAACACCTAACTCTTACAAAGGTCTTAGTGTTTCTAATGAAGTCAATATTCCTCTGTGCAGCAATGGAGTTCTTTAGTATAGCTTCTCTAAATTATTTCGCATCGTGAAATTTCATACCTACTGACAAAGTAAGAGAGGCAACATATGGATCATAAGAAAGAAACTTATTTTTCCTTCTATGCACAGCTCCTTCATCTTCTTCAAGCTCATCCTGGGAAGTAGCATTCTCGACGCTTTCTTGATAATCATTCTCCTCACCAGCAACATCAGCATCTGCAGGGCCTTCGGCCCTGTTTGGAACTCCATCAACTACCTTCAAAACTGCAAACTTATCTGTCAAAAAATCCCTTCGTTTTTTCTTGACTCTACAAGCTCCTCGTCGTCGTTATTACTTATGAAATTTTCAATAAGCAACCCTTCATCATCATCATCAGTTGATTCAGCTAATTCCCACTCTAATCTAGTGATTGTGACATCACCTATGTCATCATCACTTTGGTGAACTGCATCTGCACTCCTCTCCTGTCCATCATATCTATCCTGCCCTCGTTCGACCCTAACGTCAGTACTACCTTGAATAACACTCCTATTTGTCCTACTTGGGCACTCTCTCCATCATCATCTTCGTCCTCACTTTCACTATCATACTCAACATATATTTTTACTTCTTCACCATGAAGATAATGGTATAGAACATCTTTTAAACCATTATCATCTTCTAACCATCTCAAACCAACTCTTAAGCCTTTCCTAAGAATACAATACAGCAACTTCTGAACTTTACAAGGCAAATAAGTCATTATATCCCTAACAAATCCTATATAAGATGCCTTCTTTATCTCGACAAAGATGGTGCCCTCATTTTCACCCTCATACTCCCACTCATCCTCCCCAATCACAAGTTCCCCACTGTAGCAAACCATGATAGCGACATAATCCTTGTCATAAGCCATTTCTACACCAAGAACAAGAAAAAGAATAATTAGTTTTTGGGACCACATCCACAAAGGACAATAGACAATTGCACATGGAAGTTCCCCCATTCTCATGGACTTTATTAAACAGAGGTCCCCACGCTGACAATATGCCCCTACATGACAACCAAAAAAGATGTCACCACTTTAATTATTTGCCTTCCCTTCTCTTAAAATATTAACCAAAAACGGAGGTCCCCACAACAAGCACATCCTAAGCAATTTTGTCTACTATCTTTTGCTGAACTAAACCTGCGATGTGAGAGAATGTACATCAACTTAATCAAATCTATTTTTCCTATGAAAACACATACAAAAAATTAAGGAAAGCTCGATGTAAAAATATAGGGTGAAAGCTCTGTTTCTCATCCAACCAAGAGAAATCATACCCTACTCTATGATGTCTGGCCATTAATATATTGTGTCAAGAGGTCATTACACAAACCAAGAGAAATTCAGAGGAAAATCCTAGCCCTGAATTTATCCATTGCATAGTAGACTGATACTACATGTCAAAAGAGCTAATATAAACTTTAAAAGAAGGTACTTACATGTGGTTCCAAATATGTCCCTTGCATGTAAACGAACTTATATAAAGTATCAAAAAAAAAAATTGTACTCCTCAATGTTCCCTGCATATATGTTGACTATTTGATTAGAAACAACAATCAGGAAAGAAGAGTAAAATAACCAAAAGATCATAATCAAGGGAACAAAAGCAGATTGATAACAAAGTTGCATGCTCTTTGCAGAGCACTTGAGGGCTATTATTTCACACCTTCCACCTTAATCTATCATATCCCACCTGATTCAATATTTTGTTTCACTCAAACACACTAGTTCCTAGTTCCACCTTATTCAATATTTCCTTTCACTCGAGCATCGACTATAGAAATCATTGAGTGAGGCGAGCATCTCCACACAAGGGAGTAGCCAAACACAGCGTGTGCATTTCAATAGAAATTCCATCGGAACCCTAATAAAATAACCGAGCGAGCCCTAATAAAATAATTGAGCCCTAATCTCATCATAGGGGAGGGGGAGAAGGGGGCCGAACCTGGAGGAGCGACGATGGTGAGCGATGACGACGACCAATAATGGTGAGCGGAGATGACAGCCAACAACGGCGACTGACGACGGCGACCGATGACCACCTCTGGGCATGAACGGCGATGGACAGAAAGGCCTGAGATCTAGTGTGAATGTGGACGAGGAGGAATGGCGACGGCCAAGTGTGGTTAAGCCAAAATTGACCTAAACGACGTCGTCTAACATCAAGGAAAAACAACGTCGTTTAGGTCAGCTCACTTAGTGTGGATAGACGACGTCATTTTTGTCGTCCACGTGGGCTTTTTAATTTTAAACATTTGCCACCTCAGTAAAAGAAGTCACTAGAAAATGCCACGTATACAATTTGCCGGATTTTGGCTGGATTGGCACTCAAGTGATCCATTTTGCTCTAATTTTGGCACTTAAGTGTACGTTTCGTAAGTTATGGCACTTAAGTGTCCCTTTTTGCCAAGTTACCCGCGTCTCAAAATTCTTCAAATCTTTCTGGCCATTTAGAATATGGAATATCATCAATAGTAAAAAAAACTGTCTGGAAGGGGTAGTCACATTCTAAGAATGATTGTTTGGTTGAACAACCTCTGGTTCATAAAGGTTGGATTCCATATCTTGGTCCAGAGGGTCGGCCAAGAATATTGATGAAGTTACTGGTACAATAGGAAATGAATCAATGGTAGGGATTAAGAAGGATGAAGATGATGAGAGGGATACCGAATCTGATTCAGTATCAAAGTTGTTTGGAAAAACCAGTTCTGATGGAAATAGGATCTGGTCTTTCAAGGTAACAGGATCAAGCTGTTTTTCTTGATTGCCCAGATCTCTCAGAAATGATTCTAACATATTTGATAGCATCATTTGATTTGATTTTTATCTTATGGCTATTGAGGATTCTTCACGCATCTTCTCTTTTCCCTATCGATCCAATTTTTTGAGGTGATTTCTCATTTCTACCACATCTATCTTTTCTTGTCTAGTTGGAGCTTCTATGAGGGCAACAAAGATGGACGTAATCTGAGATGGTAGAGAAAACGAATGCTCGGTTCGCAACATAGTCGAGAATAGGTTGAAAGGATTGAATCTTCCTTCTTCAAGGAGTTGGATTTGTCTTTTGAGCTTTTCTATTTCCACCTTAGGGCTCTCGAGATGATGATATCTCGGATGTTGTCTAAATTCTAAGGCATGAAGCCTTTTTTGGAAATTCAAAGGCATTTTTTTGGTAGTTTCATCATATCTTCAAAGATCTCGTTGCACATCCATAATTTTAGAGTCAATTGTTTTGAACGCATTATTGCGTGCCAAAAGAGTCTTCGATTGCCAATTCAGGATAGCTTCAGCTACAAGAGTCCTTTTTTTATCTTTCATGTTCATCCACATCGGTGGGGGTAGGTATTTTGGGAGCATGTCGATATTTGCCTTGTCGATCGATGAATTCTTCTGGAGCAGGGAACGAAAGTTTCGAACTTCTTTGAACAAGAGGAGGAAAATCTACCTCTTGGAACATGGTGATGGAAGAACTGGGTGATGTTTCATCTGGAGTCTCAAGTGGATAAGAATGCTTTTTTGCCCATTTTAGGATTGGCTTATAAAATGGGGAAATAGCTGGTTTTTTATGAGGAGGTGGTAGTGGTAAAGCTGGTGAATTTGAGGGTGGAGCAATGAACTCTAGTGGTGGAGTTGGAGCATAAGAGACCATAAATTGGAATTTATCACACTCACCAAGAGTATCAATGGAGGAATCTCCATCCAAGTACTTTTGGTACATAGTATCCTTTGACTTCTTGTGTTTTCGTCGAGAGAATTTGTACAATAAGAGCATTGACAAAAAAGATCCTACAAACAGTGACCATACCAGTCCTTGTAGTAATGGACAGGGTTTCCATTACTCTGAAAATATTAGACAAGCCTTTTGGGATCTAGCTCGGAAATTGACTCAAGAATAGAAGGTTCAATCATGAAGAGGGTCTGGAAGATAGAAGGATTTTCTTCATTTTCTTTGTCAAATTTGATGGAAACAGTACCATATTTCTTTCTGACAAATTCGGAGTCTGAGGACTGGGAAGGCTTGTTGTTCTAATATAGCTTTTCATAGTTGGTAATCCAGGGTTCTAGAAGGAGCTTAGTCAGCTTCTCTTTTAGGATTTGTTTAGGAACATGAATACAAGATGCTTGATCATTTTACATAGAGATGAATAGAGCATCTTCATTTCCATTATGGAAATTCAAGTCAAGAGTATGGTTCTGCACTCGGTAAACCATTTGGTAGTGCAGTGTTGTTGTAACAGAGTCAACTTCTTAAGAGCTCCAGTGAGGTGGATCTGGACTTTTAAGAAAGAGAGTAGCTGGGGGTCCAAAAGAGTGATATTAAAGTTTGGATATAAGGTTACAAAGACTATTTCAACATTCAAAGTGGTTTGGACAATGCCAATACAAGCATGCTGGTACTCTAGAAACCAAGTATCCAATAAGGCTATTCTGGACACGACTGGTAAGCTTTTTACAATTGTGAAAGGTAAGAGAAAAATGAACAGTTCCATAATGAATATGAGAGTATCCCTGTTAGGTCCACTGCTTGGGAAATTCTAGCGGAATTTGAATAGTAACAAATGGAACCATGACTCTAATACCATGAATGGGCCTAAGCTTAGAACTAGGGAAGACAGAGTCAGTTTCCTATAGGTATGCCTTCCCACTATGGACGAACCTTCTCGTTCAAGCCCTCCAATGATAGCCTTTTAGTAGACTACCACTTTGACTTTTAGTTCAAAGCCTGAAGACACTTAGAGATGTAAGGTGGTGATAGTTCTAACTATCTGAGCTGTATTTCTCAGAAGATCCTACCAAGCTGAAGAAGAAGAATGGTTTAGAAAGACATTAAGAGTTTAACAAAACGTTCACTTTACTTTAAGGAACTCTACTCAACACATTACATTCTCCTTGCCTTTTGTAAACATTAGGAGGTCACATACAAACAAGAACCAGACTCAAGTGTCCTAAAACAAATAGAGGCTTTGGAAAATCCGGCTAGGAATTATTCTTGGTGATATGAACAATGATTTCCCTAGCCTACTGCTATAGTGACTTGCATTGTGGGCATTGTAGTCGTAGTCCGAGTCATCAGAACTATGCATTTCTGCCATAAGATGTTCTTTGTATTTTTGCTCAAGTCCTTCAAGTGGATCTTCAGAGAGAGCTCGAATATTCCACATGTTTGCTTTGTTTGACAAAGATGCTTCTTCATGATTCCTGGAGGATCCTGTAGTGTCAGCAAGCATGTTTAGCTGAGGCTAATTGGATGATTGAGCATAGTAAGATGTGTCCATTCCTAGAGATAAGGATAGAGGTCATTGATCATAAGGGTCTTGAGAGAGAGGATCTCCCCATTGTGCATAGGGGTCTTGGGAAAATTGTGCAAGGTCATAAGTCTCTATCATTTCTTACTCATGTGATGATGGGGTTGTCCTTGCAGCATGTTTGAATACTTTGAGTGCTTCTTTGGCTTTTGGTGTAAGGCTATAATGATCCCATGCAGTGAGTAATTTTCCCTCTCTAGACGAAAAAGGCAAGTCACGACAATGCTATAAGGATTTTTTTTGTTTTTAATGAGTGTTACTAGCCAATTGGGGTCAATTAGAGACCAAGCGAGGTATAAAAGTATACCTCAGTTCCTACACAATCAAATACTTTTGGGCAAGAGATTCACTTATACTAATTAATTAACTAATGTCTTTTCGGTAACTAAACTTGTTCATAAGCAATCTAGATTGATTTTAAACATATCCATTAACATGTAAATTGATTATGTGAGTGCACAATCATTAAAATAGCAATCAACAGCTTAAAAAAATTAAATAAATTATAAGATAAAGCAAGAATATATAAGAAAAATGCCAATCTAAACTAGGCTAAAGGAAATGATAATCAACATATCAAAAGTGCAATCACATCATAATTGGAATAAAAATGTGTAAATAGCGACCTAGCGTTTGTATGTAAGAACATTCAAATCCTATTCTATAAGCTTATTCAATTTTTAGCACAATTTATTTATCAATAATTTTAATATATTTTAAGAGAAAACTACTCAAAACTAATCTTTAAGCTTCTTCATAATTTTTAGCAAAAATTAAAACTTTTCAGAATTATTTAATTTTTTATTAATAAAAAATATTATTATAATATTCTCGAAATATGGACTCGGTGGGCTGACATGGAAATCTTGGGCATGAATGGCCTTGTGGGCTCGAGTCACTACTTGGGCCATTATATTAGGCTCCATCTTTTAATAAGGCCAACCCACAAAGGAACAAATTTCGCCCAAGCGATAAAATAAACTCAAATTCCTTAGGACCGAATCAAGCCCGAAATCATTAAAGCCTAAGTCAAACTTATGTTAGTGTTATGGCTGCACTAAGCCCTTTTCTATTATCCTCCCGCCTACTGCAGATGAAGGAAGACCTCGAAGCTAGTTCTAGAATACTTCAAGGCTTAGTCAATGAGCAAAACATTCAACTTTCAAAAGGAGCACACCCAAAACCATCGATGTGAACTATGTTGGTCTACAACTACCGGGCCATCGTAGACCACCGTATCAATTCACCACACACATTCTGGCCGTAAACTCCATCCATTTCATCTATAGCAAGCATCACAAGAGCAATACCAAAAATCAACATTGTGTGTGCGCGAGCTGACTTGGGCATTTTATCGAACACGTAATGAGCACTTTTGCATGAGTGTTGGCATATTGAAAACAGCCAAAAAATCAGCATCCAAATTTAAACCAACATGCAAATGTCACTGGTTGGTAGTTTCCTTGGTCGCAGGTCAACCTGTGTGGCACCTAGCAAGTGGAACTCACTAGATCAGCCTTTCTTCTATAGTTGTTTCAGCGAACAATACGGCAAATAGTTCTTTTATACAGGATCGTACCATACCCAAATTTGCTTGAGCATCTAGTCCATCGAGTGAGATAGCAGCCCTCGTTAGGCTCAACAACTGGTTTCAACATGCTATGGCCTTATCATGAGAACAGCATCAGCTCCCGACCAGTTTGTGCATGGGAGGCCAACCCCGCCTTCAGAGCTCTTAAGTAATGTAATCATTCTCCTCCTAGCACCAACTGTCCTGATGCCACTCCCATGGATTAGTTGTATTCATCCTTTCTACGCCCTTGCCCTTCACTCGATAACCCTAAGCTTCACTCCCAAAGGTTCACGGGTACGAGAGAATTATGGACTGTGACAAACTCCCCCACTCAATTCCACAATACCCTCGTTGCAGGCTGTTTTGTCACTTACCTGTGTTTCCTTAACCATCAACACCACTCCCTAGGACTTACATGGATGGCAACGCTCGCCCAATAGAACAACTCACTCCACTCCATTGCTTGCTTCCCCCGATCAAAGCTATTCGCAAATCTCTAGCCACTTGTGCTTCCCGATCGCGAATCTCTAGCCACTTGTGCTTCCCGACAAGTGTGGCACCCCTAGCCAACTGCACCCCTATGGCAGAACCTTCTTTTGCCTACTAAGCTCCTTCTAATCTCAGCAAGCCAATAGAGGGTCCCCTTGGTGGAAATGTGATCTCAAATCTCTTCTTAAGATTCGCCTATTGATCTAGGAATGTTATCCTCATTCAGCGAGCAATTCGGTTCCTTCCTATGCCCCATTGTCATCCCAAAAGCTAGACAAAAGCCACACGTTGTCCGAGCCCCTTTGGCCCCAGTGATCACTCTTCGCCCTCATAGGATTGGGAAGATCACAGGCTCCCCCAAATCACCCACCTATTGAAGGGATCCCCACTCTGATACCATATTGTCACGCCCCGATCCTCAAGCGCGTGCCCTCCCTCAGTGGTCGATAAAAATTTTGCGACTTCCCAGGACGAGTCATCGACCCTTTCTTTTTATTGCACTTGCAGAAGAAAATAATAAATCCCCTGACAGTAATCATCTTGGGAAAGAAAAGCATGACAATCGATTTTCAAACAAACATGCTTTTAAATACACACTGAGTCAAATACAAAAGTCTACCATCACACGACTTCAAAAGATTGACTCTTAAAAAGAAACTATCCTATCTAACTTACACTTCAGATTCCCTCAACTCAGCTCCAGGTCTTCCACACTACGGTCCTGAAAAATGAAGCCCATGACGGGGTGAGATATAAATCTCAGCGAGTTCACTCGCTAAACCCCAATTAGGAGGGTAATACGCCTAAGACATCTTAACCATACAATCATACAATCACAGAGGCTTACCTTGGCCTCAGTTCCTTCCTACAAGTCAGCACCGTTCATATCACAACCAAGTGTATACAGCAAATTCACACACCAATTTAGAACATCCAAACCAATAATTACTCACATGAGCAAGAATCACAATTTAGTCATTGCTCACACGGGCAAGAAATGCCGATACACATCAAAGTAATAATTATAATTAAATCACTACTCACACGAGCAAGAACTACCCATACACATCAAAGCAAGAATTATCTCCACACGCCGATCCATCAATTCAACTCAATATGCGTTCTAATTAATTAACTATTACTACCCACATGAGCAGCTTTATCCGACACACATCGGGGAAGAATAATAATTACCGACACACGCCGAGAAAGACTAATAACTACCGACACACACCGGGAAAAGGGTAAAATCCACCGACATACGCCGAGGAAGAGTACTAACTATCGACACACGCCGGGAAAGGATAATAACTACCGACACACGACGGGGAAAAGTAATGACTATTGACACACGCCGGGGAAGAATAGTATTTAACTTCCACCAACACCCACTGTGGACGGGTTGTCTTAACTATTAACGTCTACCAACACACACCGGGGATGGATTCTCCTAACTATTAACGTCCACCAACACACGCTGGGGACGGATTCTCTTAACTTTCACACGATCATCAAGCATAATCTCTTGGCATGTCACAAACCAACCATATAACATTAATTATGCACTTTCTAGCAATCAAAGCCTTAAGAACCATCACAAAATCATAACCGGCCCTAAACGGCAGAATAAGCCCACTCGCACGTCTCCAAATTTAAATCTAGAAACCAAATCAAATGAGTTCAAAAAATTCCCAAATTTTAGTATGTTGTAAAGGACACATAAAAGAACATTTTTCATTCGACACCTTAACCTAGATCAGTCTAGATTCGGCCCAGTAAATCGCTCAATCTAGCACCAAAACTGGGTCTGTTTCTGAAAAGTTTGTTTTCCAAAATTAGTTTAGTTCGAGATCCAAAACATGTCCATTTGATCTGAAATTTTACTATGTTAAACTAGAATATATTACAAACAACTTTTGTAAAGAAACCATTTTGAATTTGAACCCAAAGAGTTGATAAAACCCCTAGAATCCTAAAATGTCACCAATTCCAGTGAAAACTGAGGTTCTATTTGAAAATGATGGAGCTAATATCTCCTTCTTTTAAGTCTCTAAAAATATTGAGAAAAATATATGTTGTAGCTAAGGATGTCTAAAACATTTCTCAAGAGACATCAACCTCAAATTCCTAACCCATTTCGATCTAAAAAAATGGCAACCGGCGAGGGTCCATAAACCAAAACTGCAGGAATTCTACTGGATTTAACTAATCCATCATCAATTGTACAAATCTCACTAATTAAGTAACATTAATCCATTCTAAGCCTAATCTAACAATCCTAGCTTATCACTGATCCATACTTAAGTTAACCTAAACAACCATGAAGCATAATTAACCTACTAAGTAAGGTTTAGTGAGCAAACTCACTTGTTCGGCGAGCTGGTCTGTTCAAATGGACGGGAATGTGACGGGGGATGATTCTTCACAAAGCGATCCTAGGTTTCAAGGCTCGAAATCACCTCAAAACGGGCCTTGAAACTGCTAGAGAACCCACAAACAAACTCTCTATTTGCCGCTGTAAAAGAGGGGAAACAAGCTTGGTTGAGGCAAATAACAACCGAGATGGGTCAAGGGAGTCCCGGCGGCCAACGGTGAGGACTTATGGTAGTCAGAGGACTTATGGTAGTCAGAGGTGGGCCAAACAACTTTGACACAAGCTGAGGAAGCTGCTGGGATGATGTAAGGGTGAGAGGGAGTCAGGCTGGCGGACGTGCCCGGGTCAGTGCGCGCAAGCGACGGGGCGCGCGGACGGCGTTCCGATGGTGGGGGCGACATACGATGGTTCCAGGCAGCTGGTGCTCCTTCTCTAGCTTGCTGGTGATTGAAAATGGTAGGTGAGGGGGAGGAAAGTTGGCCGGTTGGCTTGAGGAACAAGGAGAGGGGGACAAGAGGTCCACCTTGGCCAATTTCTTCTCGTCAATGGTCTCCCTTGACCATCCTCAGCCACCAGCATCCCTTGGTCCTCAATAAACCACCAAAGCCTTCACTTTGCAACCTTAAAATGGTCCAAAAACCATAGGCATAGGGAGCATACGAATTTGCTTATGATTTCCTCCAATTAGACAATCATTCAAGCATAAATCAATCCAAATTGTCCTCAATAAATTCTATTATCGAGTCAATAATCAAATTGGTATTTTCCCTCACCAATTGAACCATCTTGCATCTCAAATGCGTGATCAAAAATGGTCCTTGGCTTTTTCTGGACAAAACAGCCCTAGAACAACTTTTTCCCAAAAAGTCTCAGGTTGCAAAAAAATCTTCTAAGACTAAGTTGACGTTCCTAGAATTTATTGTGATATGTTAGAAATTTCAATTTCTGAAATCGGATTCAAATTCGCGGTTAATTTCACTCGGGCGTGTTTTTAGCATGACCTAGGACATCGAGTAGTTTTCAGAAATTTTAAGAGCAAATGACCCATGGTCAATTTTGTTCGAGTCACAATTAACCCTTAAGAATTTATTGTGATATGTTAGAAATTTCAATTTCTGAAATCGGATTCAAATTCGCGGTTAATTTCACTCGGGCGTGTTTTTAGCATGACCTAGGACATCGAGTAGTTTTCAGAAATTTTTAGAGCAAATGACCCATGGTCAATTTTGTTCGAGTCACAATTAACCCTTAAGACACATTGGTGACTCTCAGTTGTCGTGAAAATCTCAAGGTTTCAAATATGAACACAGAGTACCAAAACGATAGAAAAATCAGTTTAGGATCGGTTAACGAGAATTTTGCAATTTAGTGGGATCACCCATGTTTAACCACATATCTCAATCGAACCGACCTATCTCTGATTTCTAATTAATTTATATTTGTGTCGTAATGATATCTACAGATGAGCACGGTCGAGCAGCCGATTCCTAGTTGAATCCTCAAGTCTATTGCATTAAAATCTCTTAATGACTTCTCCAGATAGTCTAGTTATCTCATGAGTGGCCATCTCAGATAAAAGCACTACATGTGCGTCGATGAAAGGCCTAACTTATCCAATCGAAATCAGAACCTAAAAAATCAGGATGTCACAACTCTTCCCCTCTTATAAAAATTTCGCCCTCGAAATTTAAACATTTATCAATCCTTAAACAAAAAGGTGGGGGTATTATCGTCTCATCAAGTCTCACTTTCTGTGGTTTCTTCTTCAGTCCCGTGGTGTTGTCAGACCACTTTGACCAAGGGGACCATCTTGGTACACATAATCTGTTCTGAACCACAAGCTAAACCAGGCTTTCCACGTACGACACTCTATTGTCAACATCTAATTCTTCAAGATTTAACATGCGGGTAGAGTCAGGCTCATACATCCTCAACGTCGACACGTGAAAGACGTCATGCACTTGCCGAACGCCTGCTCACCCTCTCTCTCTGTCTCAAATTTCTGCTCGGTTAGTCTCTCTCTCTCTCTCTCTGTTACGAAGCTGTCCTGTTTTCTTTCTTTTAGTTAGTCAACTAATTGGGTCAATAATTCTACAATTCGTTAGCTGCTGGAGGAATCATGGCTTCCTGCATGCCGATTTCCTCTCCTTGCCAAGCTAGCACATGTTCTTCATGTAGGCGTGTCTTCCATGTACATGTTCATGGACTTCTGCTGGCAGCTGCGTTGGGAAGCACGTGGCCATTGCTGGCCACACCTCAGTCAACAATCTTCAAGGTCTGTTGACCCAGCATTGTCGATAAGTACCAATAAGGTGTGGGTTTGCTTGGGTCAGCGGACTTGTGGCCGCGTTGTCCTTACTACCTAGCCCAATTTTCTCCAAAGATTGACCTTTATCTTCGCACGTGTATGGGTTAAATCACAACTTACTTACATGGCCGCATGGTGGTCGAGATAACATGTACGGGGAGTTCGGTTAGCAAGGTATGAAAATAAGTAGAAGAGGGTCCCAATCATGACGTTACACAAGGGTAATCTTTGACGGTTGGACCATTACCAATGGTAACGTATCGGTCCAACGATAATGCGAATCAATGTTCGTAAATAGTACCAACGACATAGTCCAATAATACTTTCGTCACTTAGTTATGGACAGTTGCATATTCAAGGGTCGTCAAAATTCTCGAACGCCACAATTCTCCCCTACTTAAAGAATTTTGTCCTCAAAATTGGACATCACTCATGTTTCCATAAACAAATGAGGGTATCTTTCCCTCATTTCCTTCTCACTTTCCCATGTGGCTTCCTCTATATCGTGATGTCGCCATAATATCTTAACCAGTGGAATTTTATTTGTCCTAAGAACTTGCTCCTTTCTATCTAGTAGTTGGATCGGCTCTTCCAGGTACCTCACTTTCTCATCCACTTTGATGGCTTCATGATTGAGTATGTGACCAGGATCCGGCTCATACCTCCTCAGCATCGACACATGGAACACATCATGTAAATTTCCCAACTTATGAGGCAGTGCCAAACGATAAGCTACGTCTCCTATTCTCTTGAGTATCTCAAAGCGTCCAACAAATCTGGGGCTTAATTTTCCTTTCATTCCAAATCGTGTTATCCCTTTCATTAGAGATACTTTAAGGAATACATGGTCTCCCACACTAAATTCCAAAGGTTTTCTGCATTCGTCTGCGTAGTCTTTTTGTCTGCTCTGGGCTGTCTTAAGTCTTTTCCTTATAATCTCAACAGTTTTTGTAGTAACATGTATCAACTTAGGTCCTGTCAGTTTTCTTTCACCTACTTCATTCCAACAGACAGGAGTCGTACATCTCCTTCCATATAAGGCTTTATAGGGAGCCATGCCTCTACTTTTCTTAAAGCTATTGTTATAGGCAAATTCCACCAAGTGTAATCTTTCATCCCAACTTCCTTTAAAGTCAATCACAAAAGCCCTTAACATATCCTCTAGTGTTTGGATCACTCTTTCTGTTTGTCCATCTATTTGTGGATGAAAAGCAGTACTAAATTGGAGCTTAGTTCCTAAGGAAATTTGAAGACTCCACCAAAAGTTCGAAGTAAATCTCAAGTCCTGATCTAATGTAATAGTCACTGGAACACCATGTAAATGTACTACTTGACTTACATATATCTCAGCATATTTATCAATTGGGTAGTCTATGCAGACTGCTAGGAAATGGGTAGACTTAGTCAGGCGATCTACTATCACCCAAATAGAATCGTGACCACTTGACGTCCTTAGTAGTCCTTGCACAAAATCCATTGTTACATGATCCCATTTCCACTCTGGTAGATCCAATGGTCTCAATAGTCCCGCGGGTTTGCGGTGTTCCGCCTTTATTTACTGGCATGTTAAACATTGGGAAACATGCTTGGCTATATCTGTCTTCATGCCATTCCACCAATATTGTTGGTGTAAATTCCTATACATCTTTGTACTATCCAGATGAATACTATAGTTACTCTTATGTGCTTCTGACATGATTTCCCTTGTTACTTCTTCATTGTCAGGAACACAGAGTCATGCTTGACATCTTACCATTCCATCTTCAGAGACTTGAAATTTTGGTCTTTTTCCTAAAGACATGGCATTTCATACTTTCACAATTTTCGGGTCAGATTCTTGCAGAATTCTAACTTTCTGGATAATCTTCGGTTCAATCCTTAATGCAGTAAGCATACCGGTGAGATAATCTATTTCCAACTTGAATTTTGAATCCGCCGTCGATTTTAACAAATTCCATTATGTTATTCTCATACCGGCCATGTCTAAAGTCGACTTACGAATAAGAGCATTTGCCATCTTATTCGTCTTTCCTGGATGGTACCATATTTCACAATCATAATACTTTAACAACTCCATCCACCTCCTCTGTCTCATGTTCAGTTCCTGCAAGAACAAGTATTTTAAGCTTTTATGATCTGTATAGATTTCAAATTTAAAGAATTCCACCTTTTGGCTCAATCAAACACACCATTTAGCCGAATTATTCCTATACCTTTGTCACCATCAATTCAAGCCTAGAACCATCAAAATCGACACCATTAATAACTCATCCGGTTCAATCCAACAAAGACATTCACTACACTTTCACTGCAACATGAATTCAAGCCTAAAATATAGCACTATTCATTCGGTTCAAATATCAATAGTCCACCAAGACTTATTCAATTCAAAGATCGACAATCAACCAAGATAAGAACTCATCTAATTTCCATCGAGTATATCTCATATCTCACCCTAAAGGATCGTCACTCGGACTAGTCACTCATCAAATTCACAACTTGAACTTTCACCATTTCACCTTGGAAAGAGTATAACCACAATTGATCATATCCACTAATTTCACAGAACCTTTTCAAACTGAGATCATCACCAAAAATTAAAAGTTGACCATCATCAATTAAACCTATTATTCTGACATATAAACCACGAATAATTTCATGTCTCATATGACCACTCAAACTCATGAATTTCAAGATCATTCTATACATACTAAATGCTTCCATGTAATGCATCAAGACTCCCAATGAGATCCTTTAATAGAAAGTCACTACTTAGCTCAAATGATCATAACTTAATCCTCAAATTTATAACTCGCTCTCCATAATTCACTTCTTAAGCTTTGTTTGTAGCACTACGCTTAGATGCTGCGCATGTTCTTCGAGTCCTTTAGGATATATCAGGATATCATCAATGAAGACGATCACAATTTCGTCCAAATAGGGCTTAAATATCTTATTCATCAGATCCATGAATGCATCTAAGGCATTCGTCAATCCAAATAGCATAACTAGGAGCTCATAGTGTCCATAGTGAGTCTTAAATGCGGTCTTAGGAATGTCTTCTTTCTTAATCCTTAATTGGTGATATCTCGACCTTAAGTCAATCTTAGAATAGACCGAACTTCCTTGCAATTGGTCAAATAGGTCATCAATTCTAGGTAAGGGATACTTATTCTTAACAGTCACCTGATTCAATTGCCTATTATCAATGCACAAACGCATCGACTTGTCCTTCTTTTTCACAAACAAGGGTTCTACAAGCTTAACTATGCTTCCGCTATGCCACTCTGATAAAATTATCCTAGAAACACTGCCCTCCTAGTTCAATTCATAGTTCGGTTGATTCCTACTCCTTGCTCGTGCACTCTGGCCTCGGCATCCACCCCCCCTTATCGGACCGGGTCGTTACAGGTACACCAGCTTTCACCTAGTTCGAACCCGAACTACACATCTGCTAGAGGGTCTCATATCAATAGGGACTAACTTACAAAGATATTATCCACCAAGCCTATCCCATACTAAGCCTCATGGTTTCATCCTTGGCACATGGGCAAGCACTATCTCAGGTAGCTCTTGGTTTGAATAGGGTCTCTTACCTTGTCGCGCATCACTCAATGTCACTTGTCTCCTTGATTCCATTCATTCTCTTAACATTCCTTGCTCTCCAAACTGGGTCATTTCATAAATTTCATTATAATCCCTCATGTTCAGGAGCACTAGTTGTCTCCTACTATCCGTCCTCAGGCCCTTCAGGAATCTCTTAACCTTTTCATCACAATCCTCTATCAATCTAGGGGCGTACCTAGATGGCTAAGAAATTTTCGCTTCAGGAACAATTAGCGACTTAGTGTTGCTAATTAGTTAAGAAAGAAAGTAATGTTCATACATTACTAAGATCACATAAGTAACATAAAATGTTACTGGCACACAATGGTAACTCACAATAACTATCAGAGATCTACGAGTGAAAATCAATCACCCGTTATTCAAAGTTAGTCGACTACTCTTAGTTAGTATCCTATGGTGTGCACCATTCTATCCTAATTTCCATCTGAGGCTCCTTATCACTCCAAATAGACCATAGCTCTGATACCAATAAATGTGGCACCCCTCAACGGCCCCCGAACCGTTAGGGTCGCCACAGTTCGATTATCATTCTCTTGCTTGACCTGAAGGTCTATCGATCCTGGGAGTTTATATCTTTTAGATCGGTCCATGTGCAATTTATATGGCGGAAGCACACCCATCAACTCCCCTTTCATTGATTAAAACGATGCACACCAACTCAACACATTTATAAGTAATAAGCCGAACACTTTTATTCACATAAAACTATATGGACATCTTTAGTCAATACACCAAAATGCCATAGTCTTCTATACTCGGCTATACTTCAAAAGATGATCGACATCTTTTCCAACAGTCGTATACTTAAAGTCCATCGATCAGTGTCGTTGTCCAAAAGTTCTTTCCTCTACTATCCTCCTCCTCGTGGTCATATTCAATCACTTGGTCCATCTACTAGTGGCGGTGGTAGCAGAGGTATCTTGACTTAGTCTAACTTGTTAGTCCTCAAATGGGGTGAGTACAACCACTCAGTAGTAAAAGATTCATCAACCTATATCAAGCATTACTATTGATATCCAAATTCAAGTATAGTAGACAAGACAAGAACTAGAGGATAGGTATGCACCAAAATCATAAAATCCTTCCATGTGATGATAACATATCCAAGATATACAAATTTCAATCATAGGGCCAAACTGAAATATCACATTCCATTCCATGCCATACACTTAGTCTTATATGCAGACCCCACACATTTATAGTAGAATCATTCATTTTATCATTCAAAAGGGTTTCATCCCCGGAGGACCAATGTTTGCATCTCTCCGGCATTCGCATCCCTCCAGGCATCACGAAAGTCTCCGACGTTTAGCCACTTAGGGCCACCGGGTATCTGGAGCGAATCACGCCTCCAGGCATCTCATACCCCACCTGGCATCACGAGGAACCTCAAGGGCCTCCCATGAAAATGGTTACCCTGGCCATCCAGAATTACGTACCGACTAGCATACTACCGGGCATCCCGAAGCTCCCGAGGAAAAACCTCAGGCATTCAGCCATTTAAGGCCATCGGGCATCCACAAGGCATCGACTTACTCGATCCTCTAGGCATCCCGACTCCCAGGGTATTGTTAACCCGAGGGTTCAACGGTAACAACTTAGCAATTTAATTCACAAAACATTTTCAAATGCTAAAACAGATGTCTCATGGACCCTTTATCACAACTCAATATTGCACAAATATCCACAGCCAATACCATCACATCACATAGTCATTCGAAACACCTTCACCTTCGGACACTTTGTGAAAAATTCGAGAATAGAATAGTCCAATTCTACAATGCACAGTTTTGGTAGAAATTTTGAAATAAATACTAAATGGACTCAGAAAATTATGAAATTTTGACACGATATCAATGAGATCTAAAGGAACAAATTTTATGTAGAACACCAGTCAAATTCCATACATATCTAGAGTAAAAACTTCAGTATTTCTTGCTACAGTTTCTGTAAAATTTCCAGATTTAGCATTTCCGTATGAAAATCATTTCATCAATTAAATCTCGTCCATTTACCCTAAAGTTTTGATATGTTGTACCTACAGATGTACTCTCCAACTTTCATTAAGAAATCGAAGTCAAATTGTGGCTGGAAAATTACAGAAAAATCAAAAGGTCTCCGAGGGTCACACTGGTCTCCACAAAACAGTCCATTAACCTAATGAGAGTTTCTCCTACTCCTTAAATTTCGACCTCCAACATCCACAATCAAATAGATACAAGTGTATTACACTATAACACAGCCTTATCACTTCCAAAAATCCTCCATAGTCAGATTTTTAATTTCTTGTTCCATCTCAAATTTGAAATCCACAATGCATGCCCTGTTTTTCCTAGTTTTCTTGATCTGGCTTCATCTTACATGTCCAAAATCCAACATGCAGCTCTAAAATTTCACCTTTCTCACATCCACCAACTCTTAGCTAGATAAAAAAAAAAAAAAAGCAAGCAAAACATATATTGAAGAACTTCTACTTGCCTTAAACCTCTCTCCTCAATTGCTGGCCAAAAACAGGGGTTTGGGGATCGTGGCTTGGTCCAACCGGCGATGGGGATCAGCGGCATCGACGGCGGCGGCACAGACACAGCGGGAGGCGATCCTCCTCTTCCTCCTTTGCAGCTCATGCCCGAACGCCTGCTCACCCTCTTTCTCCGTCTCAAATTTCTGCTCGGTTAGTCTCTCTCTCTGTGTTACGAAGCTGTCCTGTTTTCTTTCTTTTAGTTAGTCAACTAATTGGGTCAATAATTCTACAATTCGGTGGCTACAGGAGGAACGGACAGCTGGAGGAATCGTGGCTTCCAGCATGCCGATTTCCTCTCCTTGCCGAGCCAGCACATGTTCTTCATGTAGGCATGTCTTCCGTGTACATGTTCGTGGACTTCTGCTGGCAGCTGCGTCGGGAAGCACGTGGCCATTGCTGGCCACACCTTAGTCAACAATCTTCAAGGTTTGTTGACCCAGCATTGTCGACAAGTACCAATAAAGTGCGGGTTTGCTTGGGTCAGCGGACTTGTGGCCGCATTGTCCTTACTACACAGCCCAATTTTCTCCAAAGATTGACCTTAATCTCCGCGAGTGTATGGGTTAAATCACAACTTACTTACATGGCCGCATGGTGGTCGAGATAACATGTACGGGGAGTTCAGTTAGCAGGGTATGAAAATAAGTAGAAGAGGGTCCCAATCGTGACATTACACAAGGGTAATCTTCGACGGTCGGACCATTACCAATGGTAACGTATCGGTCCAACGATAATACGAATCAATGTTCGTAAATAGTACCAATGACATAGTCCGACAATACTTTCGTCACTTAGTTACGGACAATCGCATATTCAAGGGTCGTCAAAATTCTCGGATGCCACACAGTCCTCTGAACGACGCATCACTATAGATCACGTATCCTCCAAGACTAGATGAAATGGTCAGCACAGGTGCGGTAGTCAACTTCTGCTTAAGCTCTTGGAAACTACGCTCGCACTTGTTTGTTCACACAAACTTTTCTTCCTTCTTCAGTAGTTGAGGCAAAGGCAGAGCTATTGCAAAAAATCCCTCCACAAACCTTCTGTAGTATTTGGCTAAACCCAAAAAGCTTCTAATCTCTAACACTAACGTCGATCTTGGCTAGCTAATTACTACTTTAATCTTGGTTGGGTTCACGAAGATTTCTTTGCCTGAAATCTCGTGACCTGGGAAAGCAATACGAGTCTACCAAAACTCGCACTTGCTAAACTTGGCGTAAAATCCATAATCTCGCAAAGTCTAAAGTACTATCCTCAACTGTCTCTCATGCTCCTCAACTGTCGTATCCATGACAGTCCCCAAGTAACCTTGACAACCCCTGTCTAACAAATGAGTTTGAGGGTCCTCCTCGATTTCCAATAAATTTGAAATTTTCATCTATCAACAGGTCAAACTGCATCACATTGCGACAACGATTCATTACAACAAAAGCTCCTCGAGCCAAACCTTTTTATATATGGTATCAAAGTTATACATAGGCAGAATATTCAAGTACAACTATAGCTAGTGATTCTTTTTTCTAGGACTTCTTTACAGCAACTGAGGTTCTACAAACTTAACCAAAATTCTATTGCGCCACTCTGATAAAATTGTTCTGGGAACACTGCCCTTCCTGATCGGTGCACGACTCAATTCATCTCTAAGTTGGTGGCCTGTTCAATCCACCGTGCAGTGCATACTACGGTGCAATTCCTCGGTTCTAACCCATCGGTAGGTGGCCTGTTCAATCCACCGTGCAGTGCATACTGCGGTGCAATTCCTTGGTTCTAACCCATCGGTGGCGGTGGCAGTAACCATTGCAGTCCCATTAGTCTTCGAGGACAATTCCTATCTATGTCACCCCACTGGCCATATTCAAACATGTAACCATCTCAAAATGGCATGGGGCCGATCCGTGTTGTTTTCCACAAAAATAACACACGACATTCTATCTTGGCACTGACTTTCCGATCCCACCCTTCCTATTAGATGAAATTTGGAATCTTTCTCCAGTCATGGGCCTCTTCCCATGTCGAACACCTTCTCTATGAGAGCTAAACCTCGATTCAGACGAGGCAGCTTACTCGTTCAATCCTCTTTCTATCATCTGAGCTCGACGGTAAACTTCCTGATAATCTTTCAAATCCAACGGTAGCAGAGGTTGTTTTAGTTCAGAACGAAGACCGTTTCTGAACCTTCGGGCTTTTTCTTCTAGGTCCTCAACTAACCTCGGAGCATACTGTGAAAGCTCCGCGAACTTGACACCATACTGGTCAACTGTCATACTCCCTTGGCAGAGACATTGAAACTCCTCCATCTTCTGTTCTCGAGCAGTACCGGAGAAGTACTAATCATTAAAAGCTCTAAGGAAGGTGTCCCACACCTGGACCACACCTTCTGAGAATACAGTATCCTTGGTGGCTCTCCACTAAATGTTCGCATTACTTTGAAGTTGGTACACATCCAATACCACCTTCTTCTCTTCGTTGCACATCACCAGTGCAAACGCTTTCTCCATATGCGACTTCAGGGTCTCCTTCACCAATGAACCTTAGAGGGTTTGGCTTCAAGAACTGTTCCACTAACCTTCCAGCGGCCACATTCCCAAGTGGAACTTCAGCAAGAGCAACGGCAGGTGCAGTGACAGGTTCGACAGTGGGGGTGGCCTCAATGGCAGCGGCAACAGCAGCAGTAGAGGCGACTTGAGCGGCAGCTACAACAACGACGGCTTGATTCTGGGCCTGCTACCCTATCAAGTCCCTCATAGCTTCCAACGACTACATGATCTCGTCTATTCTAGGATCACGAGGGGTTGCTACCCAGCACCAACTGGGTGTGGTGCTACTCCACTAGCACTAGCCTCAGCTAGCACTTTACCTCGACCTCCTTGGGTACCGATCCTTGTTGGTGTTCTACCCCAAGCGGCAGGCCTAACTAATCTCTTACTATGAGTCATTTGCTCTTGATTGCTCATCTTGCAGGCTTTCTACAAAGACCTACCTTCCAATCCTACATCGAATTAGAAGTTCAGCGATAACAACAAACAATTTTACCAATTAGCTATCACAAACATGCATCAGCGTGAAATAAATGTCAATCCTATTAACTATCCCAAGGACCCATCTCACCTTATCACTCCAATCTCTAACGACCATGCTCTGATACCACTTAAACGGGGATGTCACACCTCGATCCTTGAGTGCATGCCCATCCCTTAGTGGTCAATAAAAATTTTGCGACTTCCCAGGACGAGTCGCGGACCCTTTCTTTTTATTGCACATGCGAAAGAAAATAATAAATCCCTTAACAGTAATCATCTCGGGATAGAAAAGCAAGACAATCAATTTTCAAACAAACATGCTTTTAAATACACACCGAGTCAAATACAAAAGTCTACCATCACAAGACTTCAAAAGATTGACTCTTAAAAAGAAACTATCCTATCTGACCTACACTTCATATCCCCTCGACTTGGCTCTAGGTCTTCCACCTCATGGTCCTAAAAAATGAAGCCCACAACGGGGTGAGATATAAATCTCAGCGAGTTCACTCGCTAAACCCCGATTATGAGGGTAATACACCTAAGACGTCTTAACCATACAATCATACAATCACAGAGGCTTACCTTGGCCTCAGTTTCTTCCTGCAGGTCAGCACAGTTCATATCACAACCATATGTATATAGCAAATTCACACACTAATTTGGAACGTCCAAACTAATAATTACTCACATGAGCAAGAATCACAAATTAGTCACTGCTCACACGGGCAAGAAATACCAATACACATCAAAGCAAGAATTATAATTAAATCACTGCTCACACGAGCAAGAACTACCTATACACATCAAAGCAAGATTTATCAACACATGCCGATCCATCAATTCAACTCAACATGCGTTCCAATTAATTAACTATTACTACCCACACGAGCAATTTTATTCGACACACACTGGGGAAGACTAATAACTACCGACACACGCTGGGGAAGACTAATAACTACCGACACACATCGAGAAAATGGTAAAATCCACCGACACACGTCGGGAAAGAGTACTAACTACCGATACACGCCGGGAAAGGGTAATAACTACCAACACACGCTAGGGAAAAGTAATGACTACCGACACACGCCGGGAAAGACTAGTATTTAATGACCACCAACACACACTGGGGACAGGTTCTCTCAACCATTAACATCCACCAACACACGCTAGGGACGGCCTAACTATTAACGTCCACCAACACACGCAGGGGACGGATTCTCTTAACTTTCACACGATCATCAAGCATAATCTCTTGGCATGTCACAAACCAACCATATATCGTCAATTATGCACTTTCCAGCAATCAAAGCCTTAAGAACCATCACAAAATCATAACCGGCCCTAACCGACAGAATAGGCCCATTCACACGTCTCCAAGTTTAAATTCAAAAACCAAATCAAACGAGTTCAGAAAAATCCCAAATTTTAGTATGTTGTAAATGACACATAAACGAACATTTTTCATTAGACACCTTAACCTAGATCCTTCTAGATTCGGCCCAATAAATCTCTCAATCCAACACCAAAACTTGGTTTGTTTCTAGAAAGTCTATTTTCCGAAATTAGTTTGGTCCGAGGTCCAAAACATGTCCATTTGATCTGAAATTTTACTATGTTAAATTAGAAGATATGATAAACAACTTTTGTGAAGAAACCATTTTGAATTTGAACCCTAAGAGTTGATAAAAACCCATATAATCCTAAAATGTCGCCAATTCTAGCGAAAACTAAGGTTCTATTTGAAAATGACGGAGCTGATATCTCCTTCTTTTAAGTCCCTAAAAATATTGAGAAAAATATATGTTGTAGCTGAGGATGTCTAAAACATTTCTCAAGAAGACATCAACCTCAAATTCGTAACCCATTTCGATCTATAAAAATGGCAAATGATGAGGGTCCATAAACCAAAACTGCAGGAATTCTACTGGATTTGAGTAATCCATCATCAATTGTACAAATCTCACTAATTAAGTTACACTAATCCATTCTAAGGCTAATATAACCATCCTAGCTTATCACTAATCCATACTTAAGCTAACCTAAACAACCATTAAGCATAATTAACCTACTAAGTAAGGTTTAGTGAGCAAACTCACTTGTTCGATGAATCGGTCTGTTCAAATGGACGGGAACGCGACAAGGGACAATTCTTCACAAAGCGAGCCTAGGTTTCAAGGCTCAGAACCACCTCAAAACGGGCCTTGAAGCTGCTGGAAAAATCACCAACAAACTCTCTATTTGCTGCTGTAAAAGAGGGAAACAAGTTTGGTTGAGGCAAACAACGACCAAGATGGGTTGAGGGAGTCCCAACGGCCAACAGCAAGGACTTACGGTAGTCAGAGGCAGGCCAACTCCAGCATAGGTTGAGGAAGCTGTTGGGATGACATGGGGGTGAGAGGGAGTCGGTTGGGTGAACGTGCGTGGGACAGCGCGCGCGCGCAGCAGGGCGCATGGACGGCGTTGCGGCAGCAGTGACGACGTGCGACGGTTCCAGGCGGCTGCTGCTCCTTCTCTAGCTTGCTAGTGGTTGAAAATGGTAGGTGAGGGGGAGGAAAGTTGGCCAGTTGGCTTGAGGAACAAGGAGAGGGGGACAAGGGGTCCACCTTGGCCAATTTCTTCTCTTCAATGGTCTCCCTTGACCATCCTCAGCCACCAGCATCCCTTGGCCCTCAATAAACCACCAAAGCTTTCACTTTGCAACCTTGAAATGGTCCAAAAACCATAGGCATAGGGGGCATACGAATTTTTTTATGATTTCCTCCAATTAAACACTCATTCAAGCATAAATCAATCCAAATTGTCCTCAATAAATTTTGTTATCGAGTCAATAATCAAATTGGTATTTTTCCTCACCAATTGAACCATCTTGCATCCCAAATGTGTGATCAAAAACGGTTCCTGGCCTTTTCGGACAAAAACGACCCTAGAACGACTTTTTCCCAAAATGTCTCTCGAATTGCAGAAAAATTTTCTGAGACTAAATCGACGTTCTTAGAATTTATTGTGACATGACGGAACCTTCAATTTCTGAAGTCGAATTCAAATTCGCGGTTAATTTCATTCCGACGAGTTTTTAGTGTAACCTAAGCCATCGAGTAACATTTTGAACTTTTTATAGCAAATGACCCATGGTCGATTTTCTTCGAGCTACAATGAACCCCTTCAACACATCAGCGACTCTCAGTTGTCGTAAAAATCTCGAAGTTTCAAATACGGACACAGGATACCAAAACGATAGAAAAATCAGTCTAAGGTCGATCGACGAGAATTTTGCAATTTAGTGGGATCACCCACGTTTAACCACATACCTCAATCGAACCAACCTATCTCTGATTTCTAATCAATTTATATCTGTGCCACAATGATCTCTGCAGATAAGCACGGTCGAGCAGCCGATTCCTTGTTGAATTCTCGAGTCTATTGTATTAAAATCTCTTAATGACTTCCCAAAATAGTCTAGTTATCTCATGAGTGGTCATCTCAAAGAAAAGCACTATAGGTGCGTCGATGAAAAGCCCAACTTATAAAATCAAAATCAGAACATGAAAAATTAGGATGTCACACATATTATCACAGGTCGGTAGTTTCCCTGGCCGCGGGTTAACCCATGCGGCACTTGGCGAGTGGAACTCACTAGGCCAGCCTTCCTTCTATAGTTGTTCCAACGAACAATACGGCGGATAGCTCTTTTATACGAGATCGTACCACACCCAGCTTTGCTTGAGCATCTAGTCCATTACGGGAAATAGTAACCCTCGTTAGACTTAACAACTGGTTTCGACTTGCCATGGCCTCATTAGGGGAGCGGCATCAGCTTCCGACCAATTTGTGCACAAGAGACCAACCCCACCTTCAAAGCTCTTAAGTAATGTAATCCTTCTATTCTAGAACTCCTAGCACCAACCGTTCTGACGCCACTCCCTTGGACCAGTTGTATTCATCCTCTTTGCGCCCTCGCCCTTCACTCGATAACCCCAAGCTTCACTCCCAAGGTTCATGAGTATGGGAGAATCACGGACCGTGACACAAACATATTAAGAAACGTTAGTCTAACACCAGGTTTGCTCTTATTCTCGTTCATACCAGAGTTGAGTCTCAACACTCTTCTCAAACTGCTACCAGATCAAGAGGAAAACAAACTCATATCACGACTTTCAAAAGCATTTTGTCAAGCAGGTTCTAGGTACCGCGAATTCTGAACTCAATTAGGGAATAAGTGATTTTTCCATCCAAAATCAGCTCTGGAACAACACCACCTTTACAAAATCATCCAGGAAAGGCTCTGATTCTTAGCTATTCACACACAAGTAGTGTTGGCAGAAGTTATCATTAACTTTCACTCGAAGTGGAGCAAAACTGGGGAAGAAACATTACCGCGTCCGCGAAGCGAATCTAAGCCGTGAATACTAGTTGAATTAGCGAAGGAAGCTTCATATCCGTCCATGGTTGAAATCTATATTGATGGAAGCACAGCGGTAGCTCTACAGCTCTCGGCCTCTATACACGAGCAATGAAGATCGATCCCGGCAACAGAACCTCAAATAGGAGCCGCGTCGCCGCGTCCTCCTTCCCTTTGGTGCGTCCTCTTCAACAAAGATCCATACTCACTCTCAGAAAATCGTTCTCCCTTTGGGTCTTAGCCTCCTTATCAGAGGGGAAAACCTTTGCGTTTACTCCTCGGTATGGCTCCACAACCACCGATTTCTCTTTTTCTCCTTGTGGCGTCTCTCTTGTATGTGTGTCTGGTTGCTAAGGAAAAGGAAAAATGGTCTCTCTCTCTCTCTCTCTCTCTCTCTCTCTCTCTCTCTCTCTCTCATTATTATAATTTTTTAAAATAATAATTAATAATATTTTTAATAAATTCTATTAAGTATTTATTCAAATTCTCATAATACCTATATACAATGCAATTTAATGGAAATTATTTTATTTTGGGGCCAAAATTTAACCTTTAATTTTCTATGCAATTTATTATTAAATGGACATTGAATGTCACTAATGCTTGTATTGAAGTTGCTTGTGCTTGTACAACCATCGATGAACTAATCGAATTACCAACCAAAGTTAGCTTCAGTTGTAATGTATTGAACGGAAGCAAAAGCCACAATAACAATTGGCCGGTTTGAGATGAGTAAAACAAAGCCAAATCATGATTTAGGTAGACGAAAAAAACCTCGCTAGCATAGGCCATCTTCTGAGGTCTCAAATGGAAATTTCTAATCTCAACATATTTCATGAAGCAATGGATCTAAGGGGCTTTATACCATGTTATTGTGTCTCGAAGGGTTTATCTGTCCTGAGATCTTGGACCTCGCCTGACTGAACCAGCACCTGCCAAAAAGTAGAAGGTTAAGAGATGAAAGCCCAAACGTAGGGCAAATTAGTTTTTCACTTGTTGGCAAATATAGAAAGTTATTTCTTTAGCAAAACAAAAAAATATAGAAAATCATTTTCATCGGTTAACAATAAAAAGGCGTGTATCCAACCAAATATGGTGAAAAATAACATCACCCTAACTTTTTTGAATAAGATAATGAATTTCAAAAGAAAATTAAAAAAATAATTCATATTTAACAAAAAAAATATCTTTCAATAGCATTTAATTTTTTCAAAAAAAAAAAAAAAAAAACTTGACCAAAAACACAATAAAAGTTGATTTTGTATGAAATAACTTGCCTAGGCGATCGCCAATTGTCATCATGTCAGCCACCGGCAAGGAAGGAGGAAGAAGAAAGAAAAAAAAATGAAAGAAAAATTAAAAAGATAAAAAAGAAAAGAAAATGAAATATAAAAAATTATTATTATTTTGATTTTTTTTAAATATTTTTATATAGTTAAAGAGTGAGAGAGAGATTGTGAGGCTTGGGGTGGAAATGAGTTATAAATGCAACCTTTTTTTTTTTTTGGTCAGTCATACTCTACTCCTACTCTACACTCACTCGCAGACTTGTGCCCTGTCTCTTGCAGGGCGTGAGAGTCGCAACCCACTCTCGAAACTTACGCGTCCCTACCTCTATCCCCCCATGAGAAGGTGGGGATTTGAACCCCTCACCTCCCCCTTCCATGATGGAAGGGTGGCCACTGGGGCGAACCCCCAGTGGTTTTACCCCTTTGGCAACCTATTTAAGAATTATTTATTTTAAGCTTTTAATTTTTAAACTCATTTGACTAGTCTCTTCAAAAAGTAAATGACCCATATATAACTCATTTATGATTTGAATGAGTCATATATTGGTCTAAGACCCATTTTGACACCTCTACTCATAACCCACCAAAGATAAGTACAGTTGGAGGAAAATATAGTCCATCGTTTATATCATCACATGGATTTTTCCCTGCACAACAAAATGTGTAATGCTACAACTTGTTGCATGAAGGCAATCGATTGATGGATCTGTGTAAAAACTCAATGCACAAACATGTATCCACTTCTTTTGAGAATGTTGACGTGTTTTTTTCCTTTTGGATTTCGAATATTTCTTTGACTCCATATTGCACAGGTGCGGGTTGTTGTGCCGACAAATCAGTCCCGTATAACCTTAAATTAGCAGCAAGATGCTTATTAAAGCCATTAGAGCTGAGTGGACCATGAGCAGAATAAACAATATCGTGCTAGCACTCGGCGAGGCTGTCTTTGAAATCAATTATTGGCGAAAAATTTAAGTTGGACCAAAATGGGCCGGTGTTTTTCATAAGCTTTCTCTAACCATACTTTTATCTATTTGGGAGAATTTGAAAGCATGACAAAAACAAGGGATAAGTGTATTGTATATCCTAAACTTATCATGAAAGTGCAATTAAGTACTAAAATTTTCAAAAAGTGCAATCAAGTCATAAAACTTATCAAGTTAGTAAAATGCACATTTTTGGAATTACATCACTACTTTTAAGGATTTTTTTTTTTGTTTTGCAACAAATCATATTACAGTTCATGCAACAATCATATGCTTTTTGAACTCAATGCTCCCCACCACCAGTCCATTTTGGAAATGAATTCACTAGCATATCATGTTTAATTTCAAGATATTATTGCCTAACTTGAGATATATTAAATCTAAGTGGTTATTTGAGATTCTAGGGGAGATTCACCGGGATCACTTGAAACTTGCTGGGCACAGCGGCAGAACTAGGTTGGTTCTGTGGTGGAGCTTGGCAAGACACCAGATTCACTGGTGTTGGGCTGGAAGGCACTGCGGGAGTGGCGGTTGGAAACTGGGACACTCCGGGTGTCAATCGGAGTGCCTTTGGAATCGATGAAGATAGTAGGTTGCGGTGCAGGAAACAAAGCTCACTGCAATTGCGGTGGAGGAGATGGCAATTGCGGCGGTGCTGGGCTGGCGGCAGAAACCTGCAAGAAAAGAAACTCGCCGAGGTAGTTAATTAAGACGCTGCAGACAATCGCAGCACTGCCGGACCTTGCTAGGAGCGACGCCATTGGTTGGAGAAAGAAGAAAGGAAGGAAAAAAAATTAATAAAAAGTTGGAGCAAAATATTTAAAAATTTTAGAATCGGGAATCAGACCAAAATTGTTGATGCTATCCAATTCCAAGGTTAACCCGATAGGTTAAATCTGGGACCGATCCTGATCCCAAATTCGGATGAGGACTGTTTGACATACATATTTAAAATCTTGAGGACCCATAAGGAAAATGAGGATGTCGTTCTGCAATAGGCAGGGTCAAATGTAATTAAGAGAGTCAAAACTTTGGGGGAAAAGTATCAAAAAAGTCCTAAACCTATTGCATTGGTACCAATTCAGTCCTAAACTTATCAATTGGACCAATTCAGTCCTAAACCTTTTAATATTGGTACCAATTCAGTCCATCCGGCCAATTTTGATCGGCCAACGCTGACGTGGATGTCGGCCGGTGACCGGATGCCGACGTGGCAATTTTTATGATTTTTTTGATTTTTTTATGATTTTTTATGATTTTTTCTTAATTTTTTTCCTTTTTTTCTTTTCTTTTTCTTTTTCTTTTCTGCTTTCTTCTTCGTGGTTGCCGGCGAGCCTCCGATGAGGCTCGCCGGCCACTGGGCGAGGGCCGCGAAGCCCTCGCCTGCCACCAGCGAGGGTCGCGGCCCTCACCTGGCCTCTCCTAGAGCCGCCGACGAGGCGGCTTCGCTCGGATCTGGGCGAGGCCAGCCTCACCCGCGACTGGCGATGGCCATGGCGGCCATCGCCAGGGCGGAGGCGAGGGTCGCAACCCTCGCTTCGCCTCACCTCGCCCTGGCCTTGCCGCTGAGTCCCCAGCACCTCCTCCGCTGTCGACCCCGGAGCTTCTCAACCTCTTCACTGTCTCCCTCACCTCCACGAAATCCCAACTCGAGGGCCTGGTCCCCCACCTCCCGCGACTCACGCTGCCGCTCCTCCGCCCAATCTTCGCCTCCGAAACCCTAGCCCACCGCCCCAACACCCTCCTCTCCTTCTTCCGAGGCTGGCCTCGCCCGCGGCCCTAGGTGAGGCCGAGCGAGGGTCGCGACCCTCGCCGGTGGCTGGCAAGGGCTTCGCAGCCCTCACCTCCGCCTGGCGATGGCCGCCATGGCCTTGCCAGCCATGGGCGAGGCTGACCTCACCCAGATCCGGGCGAGGGCCGCGACCCTCGCTGGCGGCAGGCGAGGGCTTTGCGGCCCTCGCCCAGTGGCCGGTGAGCCTCACCGGAGGCTCGCCGGCAACCGCGAAGAATAAAGCAGAAAAGAAAGGAAAAAGAAAAAAAAAAATTAATAAAAATTAATAAAAAATTCGAAAAAATCATTAAAAAAATCATAAAAATTGCCACATCAGCGTCCGGCCACCGGCCGACGTCCACGTCAGTGCCGGCCAGCCAAAATTGGCCGAATGGATTGAATTGTTAACAATATTAAAAGGTTTATGACTGAATTAGTCCAATTGAAAAGTTTAGGACTGAATTGATACCAATGCAATAGGTTTAGGACTTTTTTGGTACTTTTTCCAAATTTTGGAGAAGTAAACAAAAGAGGGAAACTTCTTTGCTCCCAATGTCGGCACTTGACTTCGTTGTGTCGGCTGCCGTTATTTATAACATCGCGAGACAAGCCTGACTTTCGTACATTATTTTTTATATCGGTCCATTTGGAAGTTGTGGAATATGGTTTTGAATCCTCTTTTGCCTTTTCTTTTTGGTCGATCGTGCATTAGGGATTTGTCTTTAAAATGGTTGTCCTTTGTCATTTATTTGCTTCACCCCGTGAACTCCCTTAAAAACGAACCATTCTTCATTGAAAATTCAAATACACGGCTTAAGAATGCATGGAAGGTTATACAAAACAAAAGATACCATGCGAAGTTCCATCATCCCTTAACAAAATTATTGAAAATCGAAATGCATGGCTTAAGCAACTGAAGTCTAAGCTAAAAATGCAGGAAGTGTGCAAAGACCAGATTCCCAGATGACCTTGCTTAAACGTTGTTCGGGCCGACCGGAACATTGATGCGTTCTTCTGGCTGTAATTGAAACATTTAATGCATTAGCAACGCAGTAAACTGTCCAACCAATGCTCAGAGAGCAACAAAAGAAACATTTGCCATTTCGACCAGGATTATACTGTATAATATACTGAAGTAGTGATGAACCGCTGAGTCTATCAATTGCAAAATCCGGAAGTCATTCAACTTATCTATCGAAATCGAAGAAATCAATGTCTTCTTACAGTTCATGGGGAAGACCGGCAATGGCTAGAAATCTCAAAAGCCATTAGCTGTCGTGTAGGAACCAAATAATTGGAAAAAAAAAAGGTACCAAGTTTCTTATTACAGAAAAAAAGGTGCACCGAGGGTACTTATATCTTCTTCCTTTTGAATGAAGAGCTCTTCATTAGATACAACCTTAAACATATTCTATTAACAGCTAACTCAAAATTATTTCTAAATACCTAGATGTGGGACCTTGAAATCGATACTGCAGAGAGGTTCATAATAGTGAAGGATCATATAGATTTTGAGGTTTAAGAGTGCACATTTGAGTCATGTATATTATCTATTTAACATAATGATCACTTAAATATGCATTTGCATACCATGAAGAAGCTCAATCTAGGAGAGTTTGTTATAACCTCCTTGTCCATTATTTTGACTGATAAGTCGACTCAGAAGTATGTCAAAAGAGTGACCAAAAGCAGCAAAGACCCAAAAAAAAAAAAAAAAAAAAAGGAACTTTTTAAATTTTTTTAAAGTAACTACCTGCTGAAGGGCTGCTGCCTCTATGTCCCTGCCTTCTGACTTTGCAGGCTGCACTTAACCTGCAGCTGATGATGAAGAAAAATTAATACTCAAAAATAAAATAAACAGTTTATATAGAGCAACAAGAGAAACATTTATCATTTCGACAAGGACTATACAATATAATATATTGGAGTAATGATAAAACTGGTAAGCATATCAATTGCCAAATCCAAAAGTCATTCAGCTTATTTATTGTAATCGAAGAAATCAATGTCTTGTTACAGTTTATGGGGAAAGCCAACAATGCCTAGAAATCTCAAAAGCCATTAGCCATCACGAAGAAACCTAATAACCGAAACACAGGAACCAGTTTTCTTGTTACAGAAAAAAGATGCACCGAATGGCCATATATCTTCGTCTTTAGAAATGAAGAGCTTTCTATCAGAAACTACCTAAAACATATTCTATTAAAAGCTAAATCAAAATTATTTCTAAAAACCTAGATGTGGGACCTCAAAACCATAAATGGCGAGAAGTAAATAATGTAGCTAAGGATTAAAAAAAAAAAATTGAGATTTAAAGGGAAAAGTACCCAAAAAGTCAAATATATTTGTATCAATTCAGTTATAAACCTTTCAATTATACTAATTGATTATAAACATTTTGATAATTTATCAATGTAGTCCATCCGATAAATTTTGACCTAAAATTGCTAACATGGATGCTGACCATCTCATATGGCACAACTGATGCTAATGCAAACACATTTTAATATTTCTATGATTTATTTATTTATTTTATTTTATTATTCATTTATTTTCTTCTTTTTTTCAACAACTCTAGGCCGGCGAGATCTCCAGTAATGGGCAAGGGTGGCGTGACCCTCACTGACCACAGGTGAAGGCCTCCGAACCCTCGATAGCTACAATTGAGGGCGTCAGGCCCTTGCTTAGACCTGTGACGCCCTCACTGGCCATAGGCAAGGGGCTTGCGATCCTCACCTATGGCACAAAGGACATTGTGGCCCTTGCCCAAACTAGGTGAGGGCATCACAGCCCTATCTTGGATCTAGGCAAGGGCTTGACGCTTTCGCTTGTGGTTAGCGAGGGTGCGAAGATTCTAGCCTATGGCTAGCAAAAGGTGAAGCCGACCCACAATTGGGAAAAGAAAAGAAAAGAAGAGAAAAAAGAAGAAAAATAAAATTAAAAATTAAAAAAAAAAACTAAAAAAATTAAAAAAAATTAAAAAAATTCCATTTCAGCACCAATCATATCCTATCGGATAGTTGACATCTATGTCAACAATTTCTTATCAAAATTGACTAGAAGAACTACATTGGCAAATTTTTGAAAAGTTTAGGATTTAATAGACACAATTGAAAGGTTTATAATTGAATTGGTACAAATGTAACATGTTTAGGATTTTTTTGATACTTTTCCCGTGGTTTAACTGTATTTTTAAGGTGCATTTTCTTCGTGATAAACGAATGATTTAGAAAACATTTTTTTAAAAATAATTACTTGTTTTTCTTACAAAAATCAATAAATGAAAAGTGTTTTTATTGTCCGTGAAATTATTTAGATATAAACTGTTCTCTATTAGGGGTGAGCATCGGTCCAGGGTCAACCCTAGATTGACCCTGGACTAACCCAACCCTGCCTATCCTGGTCCGGTTCCTAGGGAGATTGGGTCGGTCCTTGGTCCTAGAATTCCTGGACCAACATTGTGCGAATTGGTCCTTGGTCCTGAGAGTTCTGGGTCAGTCCAACCCGGACCAACCCTAACTATATATATAATATATTATTTATAATTTTTCTATATAGCGAAAACCTTAAAATAAACAGCGTCAACAACATTAAACAACTCTTTAGTGATGAGTTCAAGTAATTTTACATTGTTCTTTAATAACTCATATTTTTTATGTCTTTTACAACGCCAATAGTCATAATTTACGAAAGAGAAAAATGTTTTTGTGAGAAGTCCTTATGGCATCCAAAAAGGCATAAACAGCTCCTTTTGGTATTCTCTTCTAGTATTCATTCTCTTCTATCTTATTTATTTTCTTAGTCTTCATTTTACTAAAATCAAAAGAAACAACTTCTCTGCTCGCCATTCGACACTCGCCTCGCTCGCTTTGGGTCACTTATGCCACTCGCCGCTCGATGCTCGCTTGGCTTGTTACTCTCCACTCGACATTCGATGCTCATTTGGTTTGACGCTCACCCCACTTGATCCTCACCGCTTGCCTTTCTTAGCTAACCTCGCTCATCCTCGAACCCATTGGGTTGGTACGGTCCTCGGTTGCCCTTTCAAGGAGTACAAAAAATGAAATAAAAAATTATTGGTTGGTCTTGAGTTGAGCTTGAAACCAAACGAAAACCATTGGGTTAGTCCAATTCTCAATCGTTTTTTTAAGGAGTACAAAAAATGAAATAAAAATTATCGGTTGGTCCCGAGTTGATCCTAGAATCGGACCGAACCCATTGAGTCGGTCCGGTCCTCGGTCCCAAACTCAATAGGGTCGGTTCTCGGTCCCAAAAATTAAAAACCAGCACTGTGTGAGTTAGTTTTAAGTTTAGGGGGTGGACCGGCCCAATCTGGACCATGCTCACCTCTATTCTTTACGATAATAATATTTTTCACTAATTGATAATTTCAAGCTTTGCATGTTACCAATTTTAGGAAAAAGTTTTGCAAAACAAACGGATCCTAAAAGACACTATATTATCTGTTTAACGAAATGATCTATTAAACATGCATCTGCATAACCCAAAGAAGCTTTTCCTAGGACAGTTTGCGACGACCTCCATGTCTATTCTTTTGACCGATGAATCGACTGGAAAGTACGCCGAAAGAGCGAAGGAAAGCAGCAAAGACAACGACATAGATGTTTTTCAGACTTTTTGAAAGTGACTACCTGACTAGCATGACCGGCCTCTGCTATGACGACCTACCCTGCTACATTACAGTTGAGGTACAGGTTAGGCGACAGTTGACTATGAAGAATAGGATTTGCCCCGTCTGCGTCAAGCTCATTTAGATATTCCTCATTGTGGAGACGTGTCTCAACTACTTGGACTTTTTCTCCTACATTCCCTGCACGAAAAAGGATCCATATCTGGCAGTGGAAGCTCGTTTCAATGAGGTCGTAGTAGCGACCGTACACTTCTATAGATTCTCCCACCGGGATTATTTTCACCAGATCCCCGCAGACTCTACCAAGCTGTAGAGTAGCATTAGTAGTACATTGGATGGGGGTCAGAAATATGGGTCTATCAGAATTGTTTTGGATTATAGTCTTAGGCGGCCGGAGCCCTGTTTCAAATCGCAAGTAAAAGATTTGTCAATAATCCTGCTCTTAGATCCCGTCTACCTGTGAAGTTTCATGATGGCGTCCACCAAACGAATATCATATATCACTTATAGTCTCCTCTCAATTGTAATTAAACGCATGAGACATATTCTAATGGTGCAACACGTTCATTAACATGAAGATAATGTAGATATGACCCTGAGTTCATAGTACGGCAGCAGTAACTAGAATCTCATCTCATACGAGTGGCGTGTAATGTCTAATTAATGCCTACTTCATGTGAAATTTGTCATTAATTAAACTAAATTCGTGAATGTCCAACGTGCACCCATAAATATTTAATCCCCTGCGTGCATATAGAATATCCGTGTATGTTTAGATTCATGTTTCTATGTCTAGTTCAATGTTTTGTAAATTTATGGAATGTATTATCTTGGAATGATAGATACGTTCATGAGTTATTTAAGATCACAAGTCATGTACAAGCCTATACAAAGCCAAATATGGTAATCATTTCTCTAAAGAAAAGAAAAATTAAAGAAAAAGCCTATTTGTCTCCTTTCTTAACTAGAGTCGAGTTTAGTGAATTTGAGTGTTCCACCTTCAAAATTATTCTATGAAAACCATCATGGCAGAAAGGTGTCCATGAAAAACCGGTCTATAGTTAGAGCTTATTGAGTCAAGGAAATAAATAGCAAATTCATGGAATCGGCGGACAATGTGAATTCAGTTTATTGTCGGAAAGATAGGAATTTTCTCACGTGCAGTCGTTATCTTGAAATCACAATTCCTGGCCTAAAAATGTTCTTATTATTTGCGAAGCCCAGGATTGAGCAGTCTCCAACATCGGACCCATGCCAATAGGAGCAGTAGAATAGCGAGAAGCAAAAGCTGCCAAGCCGCCGGCGGAGAAGGAGTGGATTTCTTCACGCTGCTTCTGCAGTGGTGGCGGGCGTTCAGACAAGGAAGATAAATTTGCAAGAGGATATCAGTGATTCTAGGAGGAGAGAAGTCGAATGTTGTGATGTTGCAGGTGAGAAGCGAAATCATACCTTTTTATAGAATCACGGATGGAATAGCAAGCGACGAAGAGTGGTGGCTGTTCAGTTGAGCAGGAGCGTCCTGAAGTCCCAAACATTCTTTTCCGTGGTAGTGGATGCTAAAGTCTGACTAACCTTTTTCCACCAAAGATAAATTTCTAGTTCTTATTAGATTAGTGTTCAGTGGCAATTCGGACAGGAATCCGGAAACGGATCTGCACTAACTAAATCTACGAATTGGACAAATGCAATTACTGGAAATTGATAAATTAAAAAGTACATAGTTGCCTTCAAGATTGTCGGGGGCTTTTACAATGGTTCAACATGGCTTATATAGACTTTTACCCAATATAACCGCTTCTAAGCGGTTAATATTCACACTTGAAATAAAAACTGCAATGTCCTTGATTTTTGGCTCCATAATCATACGTTTGTCGGCACCTAAATTTTTAAACCCATTTAATTATTCATTGTATAGCAAATTAGGGATCAACCCCAAACCCTAAACAAAAATATTTGTTTACTTCAAATTAGAATTAACATATTTTCATGTATTGGTAAAGAGGTCTACCAAACATAAAAAGAGAACAATCATCATCCTCACATCATATTTGCACACTAATTGAGAATAAGGATATTATAAATGTCATAACTTACGTACGCGCTCACTTAAGTTACATAACTTTTTTTCCGATTAATTGAGTGTTAACTTATGTATAACACTTACTCACTTGAGGGTCATAACTTTTTTTATTGCATGAGTGCCATAACTTTTTAAAAAGTTCACCATAAGTGCTATGTCACATCAGATTTTTGACACTTGGATGACTATTTAAAAAAATATATATATACTTAAGTAAAATATTGAAAGCTATGATACTCAAGTAAATAATTTTTAAAAGCCATAACATTTATGGGGATGATAATAAAGTTATTGCACTCAGTTGAGCTTTTGGACAAAACTTACGATAATTGTGATTTTTTTATTTTAAAATCATCTCACAAAGGAAAGTGATTGAGGTAACAATCTGGAGTTGAATTAGACAGCTAGTAAAGTCCACGATGGAGAGCACTCGGTGCCTCCGAGTCGGTGGAGACATGCGCCCTGTGTGGTGGGTAGTTGAACATTAAATAAAATGAAAGAAGGGTGGCAAAGCAATGGGCGTAGTTGGCAGACGTGGGGTTGAATAGGCGAAGCAAAAGGTAACCCACGTATTTGGCCAATTGTAGTTGCAGAAAATTGTAATTAAAAAGAAGGGAAGTCCGATGATTCTCTCTCTTCTTAAAGGAAACGTCCACTTTCTTCCTAAAGGAAGACTCCACTAACTATTACGTCTTCAAGGTGACCTCATTATTCTTCTTGAAGAGTAAAAAATTATGGGGATCCTAGCACTAAAATCCATGGCTGCCATGGTCATAGAGGGACAACGGTAAAGTTTATCATCTCTGGAATCCCTCCGGAATATTCACCACCACTAGAGGTGTCAAAATGGGCCATTGACCCATTTATGGACTCATTTATGTTCAAATGGGTCGTTAATGGGTCAAGCCTATATCCTAAAGTACTCATAATTGGTTTAAATTATAATTATTTTTTATTTTAATTTTCTTTTCTTTTTTTTTTCTTTTTTTATTCTTTTTTTTTCTTTCTTCTTCCTCCGATCGCCATGCCGGCGATGGCCAGCAACCAACCAGGCGAGCCTCGAGCTCACCGGCATCAGGCGAGCTCCAGCTCGCCAGATCTGGCAAGGCCGCCGAAGCCTGGCGAGCTCGGGGCTCTCCAGATTGGCGAGGCGAAGGCCTCACCCGACGCCGGTGAGCCTCGAGTTTGCCAGAATCTGGCGAGGCGAAGGCCTTGCTCGACGCTGGCGAGTCTCAAGCTCGCCAAATCTGTCAAGACTCAAGCTCACCGACCGCCTCGCCAGATCTGGCGAGCCTCGAGCTCACCGGCATCGGCAAGCCGGGCAAGCTCGAGCTCGCCGGATCTGGCAAGCCTCGAGCTTGCTGACGTCAGCAAGCCGGGCAAGCTCAAGGCTCGCCTATGGCTGGCCGCCGGCCATCGTCGTGGCCGGTAGAGGTGTTAAAATGGGTCACTTGTTTATAACAAAAGATAGTTAAATGGGTTTCACAATTAAAGGTTTAAGATAGGTGGGTTTTAAATGGGTTGAGTTGAAAACTCATCTTTAACAAAAACACTATAATCCCTCCCTTCTCTCTTTAACTTTATAAAAATCGAAATTATAATTTTTTTATTTTTATTTTCTCTTTTATTTTTATTTTTTTATCTTTCTCTTTTTTTTTTTCTTTTTTTTTTCTCCTTCCTCCTTCCGGTCGCCGGCACGGCGACGACCGGCGACCCGCCAGGCGAGCCTCGAGCTCGCTAGCGTCGAGCGAGCTCGAGCTTGCCGGATCTGGCGAGGCGGAGGCCTCGCTGACGCCAGGCGAGGCTCGAGTCTCGCTGATTTGGCGAGACTGGAGCCCGCCGACGTCGGGCGAGGCTTGAGCCTCGCTGATCTTGCTAGGCGGAGGCCTCGCCGGCGTCGGGAGGCTCGACCCTCGCCGATCTAGCAAGCCCCGAGCTCGCCGATCTGGCGAGCCTCGAGCTCGCTGGCGTCGGGCGAGGCTCGAGCCTCGCTAGTTCCGGCGAGGGGCGAGCTCGAGCTCGCCCGACATCGGCGAGCCTCGAGCTCGCCGGTGTTAATGAGCTCGAGGCTCGCCTATGGCCGGCGGCCGGCCAAAGAAGAAGAAGAAGGAGAAGAAAAAGAGAGAAAAAGAAAAAGAAAATTATATTTTAAAAATAAAATAAAAATAACTAAACATTTAATTTTAAAAAAAAATAATTAAATTTCGATTTTTTTAAATAATTATTTTAAATTTTATAAAAAATTGTCCATTAAATTTATATTGTATAAAAATATTTTAGCAATACAATATAAAATATATATATATATATATATATATATATAAAATCTTGAAAGTATTTTAATAATATAATCTTTAAAAAAAACATAGGAATAAGTTTTTCTAAATTTGTTAAATATGAAAGTATTTTATTAATATGAGTTGGGTCGGGTCTGGTATGGGTTGGGTATGGGTCGGGTCGGGTTTGGGTCGAAAAATTTACATTAAGCATAAATGGGTCATAAATGGGTTAATGGATCAATTTGGGTCGGACCATTAACGACCCGACCCAAACCCGACCCGACCCACCCGTTTAACGGCTCTAGTGACCGGCAGCCGGCCAAAGAAGAAGAAGAAGAAGAAGAAAATAAAAGTTATATTTTTAAAATAAAAATAATTAAAATTTTATTTTTAAAAAATAAAAAAATAATTAAAATCTTATTTAAGAAATAATTAAAATTCGATTTTTTAGAATAATAATTTTAAAAATTATAAAAAATTTTCATTAAATTTGTGTTGTATAAATTATTTTAGCAATACCATTTTTTTAAATATATATAATAAATTAAGTTTGTATGTGTTGGGTATGGATCGGGTCGAGTATGGGTCAAAATTTTTGTATTACAATAAACGGGTTAAATGAGTCGATTTGGGTCGGACCATTTATGACCCGACCCACCCGTTTAACGGGTCTAACCGCCACCAACCTTCAGCATTTTATTTGACTGGCCACATTGGGAGAATACGTTTCCAGCAACTTTAGCAACAAATCCCGTACGGATTGGCCTTTTCTCAGCAATTTCCTTCAAGCAATCTTCAGTGAATCCGATCTTGGTAATTCCAGCACCTGTCCATCCCAATGTTTGTGATCAGCCTCCCAACGACAGCGCCAATATTCTTAGACAAAGCATTGTCCACTTTGGCTTGCTCAATCTCAAGCTTTACAGTTTTTTTCCTTTGACATATAAATGGACACTATCCCAGAATGTCACCTATCATAGTAGTGCTCTTGCAATTTAGTTCATTCTTGTCCCTTTCACCATATTAGAAGCATGCTTGGAGCCACTACTTGTCTAAACCTTTGGCCCCAGTGACCACTACTCGACCTGAGAAACTCTAATCGTTAAATTTTACTCTAATTTCGCTAATTGAGCTTGGTGTGTTGGCTAAGTGGGCCGAATAAAAAAATAATTAAAATTCGATTTTTTAGAATAATAATTTTAAAAATTATAAAAAAATTCCATTAAATTTGTGTTGTATAAAATTATTTTAGCAATACCATTTTTTTAAATATATATATATATATATATATATATATATATATATATATATATATAATGAATTACGTTTAGTTAAATTGGTCAAAATTTTTGTATTGCAATAAACGGGTTAAATGGGTCAATTTTGGTCGGACCATTTATGACTTGACCCACCCGTTTAACGGGTCTAACCGCCACCAACCTTCAGCATTTTATTTGACTGGCCACATTGGGAGAATACGTTTCCAGCAACTTCAGCGATGAATCCCGTACGGATTGGCCTTTTCTCAGTAATTTCCTTCAGGCAATCCTTAGTGAATCCGATCCTGGTAATTCCAGCACCCGTCCATCCCAATGTTTGTGATCAGCCTCTCAACGACAGCGCCAATATTCCTAAACAAAGCATTGTCCACTTTGGCTTGCTCAATCTCAAGCTTTACAGTTTTTTTTCCTTTGGCATATCAATGGACACTATCCCAGAACGTCACCTATCACAGTAGTGCTCTTGCAATTTAGTTCATTCTTGTCCCTTTCACCATATTAGAAGCATGCTTGGAGCCGCTACTTGTCTAAACCCTTTGGCCCCAGTGACCACTACTCGACCTGAGAAACTCTAATCGTTAAATTTTACTCTAATTTCGCTAATTGAGCTTGGTGTGTTGGCTAAGTGGGCCGAATAAAAAATAAATTAAAATAATTAAAAATTTATTTAAAAAATAAAAAAATAATTAAAATTCGATTTTTTAGAATAATAATTTTAAAAATTATAAAAAATTTCCATTAAATTTGTGTTGTATAAAATTATTTTAGCAATACCATTTTTAAATATATATATATATATATATAAATATATATAATGAATTAAGTTTAGTTAAATGTATCGGGTATGTGTTGGGTACGGGTCGGGTCGGGTATTGGTCAAAATTTTTGTATTGCAATAAACGGGTTAAATGGGTCAATTTGGGTCGGACCATTTATGACTTGACCCACCCGTTTAACGGGTCTAACCGCCACCAACCTTCAGCATTTTATTTGACTGGCCACATTGGGAGAATACGTTTCCAGCAACTTCAGCGATGAATCCCGTACGGATTGGCCTTTTCTCAGTAATTTCCTTCAGGCAATCCTTAGTGAATCCGATCCTGGTAATTCCAGCACCCGTCCATCCCAATGTTTGTGATCAGCCTCTCAACGACAGCGCCAATATTCCTAAACAAAGCATTGTCCACTTTGGCTTGCTCAATCTCAAGCTTTACAGTTTTTTTCCTTTGGCATATCAATGGACACTATCCCAGAACGTCACCTATCACAGTAGTGCTCTTGCAATTTAGTTCATTCTTGTCCCTTTCACCATATTAGAAGCATGCTTGGAGCCGCTACTTGTCTAAACCCTTTGGCCCCAGTGACCACTACTCGACCTGAGAAACTCTAATCGTTAAATTTTACTCTAATTTCGCTAATTGAGCTTGGTGTGTTTGCTAAGTGGGCTGAATACATCCAGTTGAGGATTGGCCCAATGGGTCGGGTCAATTTAGGTCTAATTGAGTTGACCTGGGTTGACTGGGGCCAGTTGTCTTGATTCTCTCAAATTAGCAACATAGGTTTGGCCAACACACTTGATCCGGCCCAATTAGTTGAATTAGGAGAAATAAATTATTCTAAAAAATAACTAGAAACGTGTAAATTTTGGAATTTCCCAATCAAGGGTAAAATTCTCGATTTAATAGCCTAATTACATTTGAAATGGATAAAATTAATGAATTTTTTTATTTTGCTAATTTTTCAAAAAAATGTTGACCAAGGTTGACTTTAGGGGTTGGCCAAAAAGTCAACTAAACATTCATACTTGAATTATTTGATAAAATGACTCCTACATTTACACAAAATGTCACAAACTCGAAAAATGTTGAAAAACACTCAAATGACTCTTTTGCACCAAGAAATGGACACTATCGTAATCGGCGGTGACTTATCTCGAGTATTTTGCTTTTAGTGGACCTGCCGATAAAATTTAGATGTCAACAACTGTAGACACATACATTTTGATGATCCATTTAGTCATTTATTACATAAAAAAGTTAGAGGTCAACATCGATCCCTCAAGAAAAAATATATTAATAAAATTCCATGCATTTGTAGTTAATCAAGCCAATATAGTTTGCATATTTATTGGATCGATGGCGAATGGGTTTAAGTAAATAGGTATGAGTTTAATTTAGCTAGTTGGATTAAGCCCGTAGTGAAAGGAAATTTGGCCAAGCCCATGAACACATTATTGTCAAAATTTACGTTGGAAAATGCCAAGGTGGAAAAATATTGGTATCAACATGATATTGGAGAGTAATTGAGCAAATTGATATTATCACAATTGGAATCGTTAAGAGGTAAGAGGAAAGTTTCCGATGGTTGAAGTTTTGTTGTATCACTTAAGGTTTAAAAAGTAGAAAATATATTGTTAAAAGAACCCTAAACCTAGCATTATATGAGGGGCATTGACACCATTTGAGGGACGCATAACTGACAGGCGGCAGAGCACGACAATAAGAGAATAGAGAGCTTCATAATACAGAGTGGGGAATGGGGAGAGGTGAAGGGAAAAGTCAAGAAATAATACGGAGGGAGAGCCAAGTGATGAAGTTTGGGGAAGACGAGAAAGGACTATGACCGCCGATTGAAAAGAAAAGTTCTTCGGGAGACCAACATGGGGCTTTGAGAAAGAAAAAGGCAAGGTGAGGCAATCTTGAAGAGGAGACAACAATCAATCGTCAGAGCCACGCTGATCCGGACATCAACGATCCAACCCACAGTACACACTCGCGGTTTACCTCTCTCCAGTATCACCGAGCGTCACTTTCTAGGAGCGACACCGGCAATCCACTGCAGTTCCCTTCTGCGGACTCCACTCGGCCTCTTTGCTCGTTATTCCTACTAGTCCCTGCCTGACGTCTTGGTGTGAAGAACAGCCAAGCCTCGAGACCGCGAGCCATCACTCCCTCTAGTATTCCAGGCAAAGCCCAACAAATTTTTCTTTCTGTGCAGGTTTATCGACGCAGTCAATAACCACCGCAAACTCGATCCTGCGTACCATCTTGACGTGCTCTCATCACGCCTGCTCGAAGTCCCTGCTCAGGCACACCTCCGATGATCGACGTCACCACATCCCATTGCTCTATTGCCCTCTTTGCAGTTGGACACGATGCTTCCTTAGTCTCACTGTGCACCGGTCACCGCGAAAGCTCCCCACCACCAGTCCATTTTGGAAATGAATTCACTGCATTCGGTTATTTCTCGAATCACGTTTAATTTCAAGATACTATTGCCAAACTCGAGATATATTAAATCTAAGTGATTATTTGAGATTCTAGTGGAGATTTGCCAGGATCACTTGAAACTTGCTGGGCACAGCGGCAAAGCTAGGTTGGTTCTGCGGTGGAGCTTGGCAAGACACCAGATTCATTGGTGTTGGGCTGGAAGCCACTGCGGGAGTCGCGGTTGGACACTGGGACACTACGGTTGTCAATCAGAGTGCCGCTGGAATCGATGAGGATATTAGGTTGCTGTGCAAGCAATAAAGCTCACTGAACTGCGGTGGAGGAGCTGGCAATTTGTGGCGGTGCTGGGCTGGTGGCGAAAACCTGCAAGGAAAGAAGCTTGCCGAGGGAGTTAGCTGAGATGCTGCAGGCAATCGCAGCACCGCTGGACCTTGCTGGGAGGAAAGAGAAGGGATGGAAAAAAAATAAAAAGAAAAGATTAGGACTGAATTGTCTAATCAATGTAGGATTGGCGTCACCTTAGTAATATTGGGTGAAAATTAACTGGATAGACTTAATTTGATTGAGAAAATTATAAAGATTAGGACTAAATTGGCAAAAGTGCAATAATTTTATGACATTTTTTATAATTTTTCTCTTAAAAATTAATTTCATTATCGACAATAATTTATGTTTAAATATTATTTTTCATTTATTGATTTTTATAAGTGATGTAAGCAGTAATTTAAATTTTTTTAAAGTATTTATTTTCGACAAAGTACACCCTCAGACGGAAAAAGACACGGGGATGCACATGTAATGGGGGAGAGGAAACAAACAAAGAATACAGAGAGGGGAGAGACGGAAGATGGAAGCACCTAAGCACCTTCTCATGATCTCTAGGCAGGACCACTTGACCCAATCTCTCAAATGTGGGCTCCAGTTGGTTCTGGTTTGACGGCCGAACCACCAACGATTCAGGTTTGATCACCGGGTCGTGGTAGTTTCATATCTATCGGGGCCGGTCGAAACTAGGGGTGAGCGTGGTTCCGGGTAGAACGGGAACCGGAACCGAACCGGAGGAGGTTCCGGTTCGGTTCCCGGTTCTAAGGGGACCGGTTCCGGTTCCCGGTTCTATTTTTCTGGGAACCGGCGGTTCCCGGTTCCGGTTCCGGTTCCTATGGGAACCGGAACCGGAGGAACCGGAACCGGTCAAGAAAAAACCCTAACCCCTTTCCCACGTGATTTCATTTTCCCCCCCTTCTGCCGACTCTTCCTCCCCTTTCCCTTTCTTTTTCTCTCTCTCTTTCTTTTCTCCCCTTTTTCCTCCTCACGTCACTTCCTGCCTCCCCCAAACTTTTTTTGTTTTCTTCTCTTTCTCTCTCTTCTCTTTCCCCCTCTCTAGGTCGAAATCACCCCCTTCTTCTTCTTCTTCTTCTTCCATCCTCTCTTTTTGAGGGTTTCCTTTTTGGCCGAGGGAGATAGGGACCGGAGAGCGACAGAGAGAGGGAAAGCAAGGGGGTTCTGGTTTATCCGTAGATTTTGGGCTGAGAGAGAGATGAGCTCAAGGGAGAGAGACCGAGAAGGACAGTTCCGTGCGACTGAGGGAGAGCGGGAGAGGTTCAGCCATGCATGGGCTCGGTTAGAGAGTGAGACCGAGAGAGACCAAGGGAGTGAGAGAGAGAGAGTGAGTAGTCCGCTTCGTCTGTGTGAGAAAGAAGCAAGAGACTTGCGTCGCCGGAGGCCAGCCCACCGACCACCGCCCGCCACAGCACCACGCCGGCCCAGGTAGGCCTTTCTTCATCTGTGCGTGCCTTGTTTTGGGCACGCGGGGTCTGAGTTCGCGGCTGTTCAGCTTATGTGAACTCCAGCCCTGCCGGTTCTCCGTTGACGCTGATGTGAATTCTGGTACGCTTGTTGTGTGTGCTAGTATGCCTATAAAGAGTCTTCGTTCGGGCTTAAGCAGGGGTGAGCACCCGGGAACCGGAGAACCGAACCGGACCCTCCCGTTCTCTGCCTCTGCCCGTCGCTGACGTCGCTCGCCCTCGACACTGCCGCCGGACGCCGCCGCCGGACGCCGGACGCCGTTCGCCCTCAACGCCGCCGCTGGACGCCAGTCGCCCCGCGCTCGTCTCGCCCTTGCCTCCTGCTCCCTCGATGCCGTGACCCCTGATTAATGCTGGCTTCTCTGAGGAAAAATGTGTCCCAGATTTATTTGAGCAACCTCTTTGAACAAATGTCTTTCTTTAGGGCAAGATTTCCATGTAGTTGTCCTCCAAATGACCACCTTTTCCCAAGGGAATTAGATACTATTCTCCAAAGAAAACTTTTTCTTGTAACGTTAGTTCAATGGATGCTAATGGTTGATAGACATATTGCTCTCTGTCTACATCTTTTATCCTTTTGAAATACATTTTTAATGATGGATTCCCATGCAGTGTTGCATTTGGTTTTCAATAAGTGTTGTAGTGTGAAATTTTTATCAAATTTGTAGTTATAATGAAGTTTCTGGGAAATATTTAATGATATTAACACCCATAATTAACTTCTTCCTTGTCTGTAGTAAGTGCATAAGCAGTTCAATATAAATCTAGGAAAATGTTGTGTTTTAATTTCGAAATGATTTTCATCTGTGGTTTTCATTAGGATTATTTATTGAAATCATAACTTTTTCGATGCGATCGAGAACATAATGCTGGCAGATAAGCATAAGATTGAAAAGTAGCAGAATGCGCAGCTCGAAATCAACTTGCTCAAGCGGCACGGTTGAGCAGCTCGAAAGCTGCAGATACAGCAGCAAGATTCAACTATTAAGTCTTTGCAAGTTCGTCTGATTTGAAACTTAATGCTTTTCAGCCTGTGCTTTATCATCTGTTTCACCACTAAGTTGAACATATGCTTTGCCGTTCTTTTATGGATCTTGGATTCTTGGAATTTCCCTCTTTGAACACTTGAAACATGCTTTTTATGGTTATAGTTGCTCCTGGAAAGTTTTGATGATGGTCCTATTTGTGTGAAATAAACCACCAAATATTACTGGAAAAAGTTGATGTAATTTTAGTTTGTATATGATGGGAAACAATTGATATGGCTCCAAAGTTTTGTTGAAGTACAGAGATGTTGGTGTCTGCATGTGTGCCTTTAAGTAGGAGCATATGCTTGTGTATCCGTGCTTTCTCATTGGTGTATGTGTCCATAGGCTTGCAGATGCCGCCTCAACATTTACAAAACTGCATGGGGGCATTTGTATGTACCTCAATTTGGTACACATAGTTCTTCTGCAATAACATATAATTGGAACGCATTAGACAATTTGTATCTGTTAAGTGCGTTGATTGCCTTTTCATTCTTATGTCATGATCTGTACGCCCTGTCTGTGTTTGAGGTGGTTGCTTAGTTACTGATTTAACAAGGCATAGTGCAGCCAAGTCATTTGGAAGCTAGTCTTTGCATCTCCTTCTCCTGCCATGAATTGTTTTCCCTCCTTTTTGGTTTAATTAGGACGTGACTTCACTTAGATGTGGAAATATATGCATGAATTGTTTTCCCTCCTTCACAGCCTCAGTTATCAGTTTATCATTTCCAGTGCAAGTCTGTAGGTTTGGTTATGGTCATTGTTCTGCGAAGATATTGGTGAACCTTTACTCAACTCTCCTGCTATCAGCAGCATTTCATTGTGATGAGATAAGTTCTATGTTAGTAACTTGGTTGTGACTTGTCAGATTAAGAAAGAGGTGAATATGGGAAATCCCAGTAAATGTGAAGCAAATTGAGATATAGAAGAAATTTACTGAACTACAAGTTTGGTTCATTGACTCATTTTTCTTCGGTAGAATGATGAACCTCATGAGGACTTGTCAAGATATGAAGTGGATTTAGTGTAGTTAGAAATCCATTCAAATAGCAGGTAACAGAATAATCTCCTTATGAGAGGAATGATTAGAATAGAAGTTGGGACATCCCTTACAAGCTATTGGTGATTGGATCTAAGCTGCCTTGTTCTTCTTTAGCTTCAATGAGAGATGGAAAAAGATGGAAAAATGAAGAATATATTCTAGGATCAACATCAAAATATTTAGGCCTAATGCGGGAAAGTACTAGCTATGATATCGCAGATGTGGATCGAACCATTTCTAGTTCTTCAAATAGTATCTTCTTCTATGGAGCTTGCACATGCGATCTTGGAGAAGATAGTGCTTAAAAGTAATTTGATCAAGAGGAATGCTGGATTACAACTTGTGTAGTATAGCTGTTATTGTAATTTTAGCCTCATGTTAATAGTATATTGGTTCTTTGGAAATGAGGTTGCAAAATCTCAATGTTTTGTCCTTATGCTAGGAGGGTTAATCCCTTTTCTTGTTCAGTGACCTAGAGTTAAAGCCTGTTGGAATGTTGGAAGCGAAACTTGTAGCGAAACTTGTCCAAGCAAAGGAGTTAACAAACAAGGACCTCGTTGGGAAATCAGATCCTTACGCTGTGTTGTATGTCAGGCCTCTTCGTGATAGAATGAAAAAGAGCCAAACAATTGTGAGTTGCTTAGCAATTGCTTGGTCCTTGAACTCTTTAATTTTTGAAACTAACAGTGGAAGAACTATTTTTTCAGAACAATGACTTGAATCCAGTCTGGAATGAACATTTCGAATTTATTATCGAGGAAGCATCTACTCAGCACTTGGTGGTTAAATTATGTGATGATGAGGGATTCCAGGCGGCTGAGTTGATTGGGTGTGCTCAAGTACAGCTAAAGGACCTTGAACCAGGTAAAGTGAAGGATGTGTGGTTGAAGCTGGTCAAAGACTTGGAAATCCAAAGAGATAATAAATACAGGGGGGAGGTGAGAATACGGGTATTTTTGTTAAATGTTTCATAGTCCTTTCTTTTTATTTTAATCTACTCTTCGACCTTTGTAGACCCCTGTCTATTTTTTGTTCCTTCCGCCTGTTTCTACCATCCAAACCATAATATAAGGAGAAAATGGTATTTAAGGTTTCTCCTCCTTCACACTTTTAATGTTTAATTTGTCTTATGTTATTCACATGATGAGATGCTCATATTGGTTTTCTTGTTCAATTTGTCTTATGTTATTCACGTGATGAGATGCTCATATTGGTTTTCCTGTTCAACAGGAGGGAAGCTGTACATAGTGAATGAGAAGAATGATTCTGAATCAAGGGTGAGTTTTTTTTTGGTGCTTTTAACTCTTTTACACGCTCAAAATGTTTATTTTTTGCGTGTGTTATAGTAATTGAGTTTAGTGATCTGCTGGCTAACTCATTGGTTGCTACTAGCTCATATTATCATTAGTCATAGATGTCTTAGAAGTCATCGATGTGACAACTCGCTTACATGTATAAACATGTTGCATCAGATGTCCCTGAATGGCCAATAGAAAAAGTCAATTCTGGGACAGTAGATTGATTAATTTTAAGCTATGTTCTTGTTGTCTAAATATCTACTATTACACCAGCAAAAAATTTTTTTGGCAAAAAAAGAATTAACTAGTGAAGCTTTTGTTATACGTCACATATGTACAGTAGATAGAGAACAGAGAGAGCCTCATTGGTTCGGCAAAATCATCAGTGGAGAAGCCAACTGCCTACTCACAGTACATTTACCGTAATTTTTCATTGCGGTTCAGAGAAAATCTTGTACTTCAATCTCTCTTTAGCTTTCTCATATCCTAATCATCTGCTGCAATAATGCCTTGAGCTGTTCTTTTCGTGTGAAATCAGAAATGGCTGCAAATAGTTTATAGTTATGATGACAATTAATATCTTTTACTTAAGCGGAGATCAGACTTCGAGGTTTAAGATGACATGTTTATGGTTTTGCTGTCTAATTTGGATTAAAAATGTTTTGATAGGGTTCAAAGTCTATATCCATATTGGACGGTCTAATTTCTGGTAACACGGAGAAAATTCCTCCATCACCGGTTATCAACCGGCTGTGGTTTGTAGAGTAAGTCTTTATTATCTACAAGATAGCCATTATAACTTTTACCTCTATATATTTCTTCTATCACTTAGACATCTTTGGAAACTTTTCCCGGGGAATGGGAAGAAATTTAGCTCAATGAAAGATTTTCGGCAACAAACAAAGGTTCTTCTCCTATCAAGGAAAGGGCAGGACTAAGTCTCTTTGCTGTGAGGTCGCTTGTGCTTTGTGAAAAGGAAGATAACATATCCGAGTTTCCAGATGAAGTGAAGCTCTATTCTTTGATTAGTTTGCTATTTGATGCAGGTAAATCAATAATCAGATTATCAAATTTACTAGTCCATGAAATAATACTCATCCATTATAAAAAATTTATCGGTTCTTTTTTTAAAATTATCCATTATACGGGACTAAGTCTCTTTGTTGTAATATCTGCAAGATATTTGCAGGGGAAAGTTTCTCGAGAAGAAAGATCGGTTCCGGTTCGAAACCACCGCGCAACATTGCTTTGAGAGATATTCATGCAGCTCCACTTGAAAGCTTTGTTACTAAAGTTGCTGAAGTCATTGGAAGTTGTAAAACAATGAGGGATATGGCTTTATTTTGGTGCGGGGTTGTTCTTTGAGGTAAGGGACTTTGTGAAGTGAACCGCTAGACTTTGCAAAAGAGAAATAGTTCACATTTTAGAATATTATAGATTATGTTCGTGTTATATTTTCTTTGATGAATGACAAGTTTGTTTATTATTGCTGCATTCGTTTCCATTTTTTTTAAACTAAAAAATGAAAAAAGAAAAAGAAAAAAGAACTGTTGGAACACGGAACCGACCCGGAACCGTGACGGGGGTAGGTTCCAGGTTCTTGGTTTTGAAGGGTAGGTTCCAGGTTCCAAAAAATAAGGAACCTGTACCCGAGGGTAGGTTCTAGGTTCCGCTTGGAACCTGTAAGGAACCGGGAACCGCTCACCCCTAGTCGAAACCCTTCCAATGGTTTCTCTGCAGTGACCTCAATCGGTTCCCATAGATCCGGAGGGCCATCATCATCTGTTTGAATCGGTTTTAAGTTATATTCATAATGATTAATATCATAAAAAATCTCAAATTAATACATTTGTGATAAATTTATCTTAAACTAATTTTTTAATAATCAAAACCCCAAATTAGTATGTTAAGTTAGGCGACATGTGATAATTGACGGATTTATCGTTTGGATTTTCACCCTTCATCGGTCACGGGTATATCCAATTTCTGATTTTTCATGATATTAATTGAATTTAATGAAAATTAATAGAGGGTAGATTGTTACAAATGTAGTGGTCAAAAAATTAATTTTAAGTAAATTTATCATAATTACACTGGTTTGGGATTTTTTATGGTCAAAAAATTAATTTGAGGCAAATTTATCAAAAACGTACTAATTTTGGGTTTTTTTTTCGTGATATTAGCCCTATTCATTATTGGTTGTGTCATAATTGAGTCGATTTTAAACTTGGCATTTAGATTACACTGTTATGACTTGCATTTATTACAATTAATTTTTAAATCATATTCATCATTATATAAATAAGTATAATAAAAACGACAAAAAAAATTATGGAAAGCAAATAATTTGAAAAAATGGATGGCGCATGATATCGTTTAGATTTATCACGTGCTTCATCGTGCTCTATTTTTTGTTAGTGCCTTATATCATCATTTGGTTAGGATGTTTTTATCGTTACATTAGAGTAATGACATGTTTTGACCTACCTCACGGGGTCGTGTTCTGAGGCTTAAAAATATGGCGGTGTATATTTTTTGCTCAATACATATTGGGTTTTTCCTCGCGTATCTTATCTCCTCGTATTTCTTTTTTTAGGTGGGTTGTGTGTAAACCCGCCCGGTATCCGCAACCGAAGCCCCAACTAATTTGGACTCAGGGATTACAGTAGTGATGGTTTCTCCCCTCCCAGCAAGGGTCTCTCTAAGTTTCGAACCCCTACCTTTGGCACGTAAAGTCCGCCCGGGGTCCAGCCTGCTACCACTCGACCAAACACTTGTTGGTATCTTCCCATATTTCATTTCTTCGACTGATTGAGATATGGTGCGAGATTGTGTGATTCATTGTGCATATAAAAAATTCATAGTCATTCAGATGAGTGTGCCTAGGAATTTAATTAGTTAAGACCGCATGATCAGCAGTTTCAATAATGATGAAAAAAGGAACCGAAAATGCATTAATAGACTTTAGATTAACTAAGTCCCCTAAATTGACATCTCACATTTTACTTGGCCTCTAACTAGACTCAAATAGGTCAGTAATGACTCCTATGAGTGAGTAGTTCTTAAATTTTGTACAGATTCTACCCAAAATCTAAAACCTACCCGTTGGAATAGGTTTCTCATTTTTTAAAACTTAAAACCTACTCTACATACCATAGAATTTGAAACCTACCCCGTTGTAGGTTCTAAGGTCAGTTTTAAGGTTTGTCCAAGTTCCACCTATATTACTAATTGAACGATTGCTATAAGTTAAAACTTTTAATGATCACCATTTACTTATTATAATTTACTGACCATAACATTTATTTTGAAAAAAGAAAAATATGAACATTAATATAGTAGAAGTCTTAATCATAAAATGGAAATTGAAACTTGATTTCACATTATAAATTCATTATCGAACGGCATAGATATCGTAGGATCGCACAAAGACATGGATCAAGCAAAATATTAAAACTTGTTCCAGGTTTTAGGCTCTAGGTTCTAGATTCTAGATTCCTCTAATTAATAACCTAGAACCTACTCGTCGAAATAAGTTCCTCATTTTTTTAAATTTGGAATCTACCATGTGTACCTTAAAACTTACATGTTATTACTGGTCCGGTCTCAGGTTCCAGATTCTACCGTAGAACCATACTTATCCCTAGTAACTCTTATAGAAAGAACATGATTTTCATAATTAATCGAGTCAACCAATTTCGTGATTAGTAAAATTTGGGAGAGCCTTTGTTGAGTGCACGAGGGAGACTACGGATGTTCACTCCATAATTTATCAAACTCCCATGGAGATTTCACCTCTAGAAAATGGTGACAAGATTGAACTACATAAATTTAATATAATGATTGATTTCCTCCTTTTTATAAATCGAGTTCGGTTTGCTTGATTTAACAATAGCCATCTATAAATTTTTGTGAGTGTTATCTAAAGTTCACATTAGTTTATGGGCCTAGATAGTATTAAACCACACTCCATGTTAAGTTAACTTGTGCTGGAATAAAAATAAAAATAAATGCACTGAAAGTCTTAAAACTTGTCTCGAAAGTACAATTAAATTATAAAGCTTTTAAAAAGTGCAATTAAACCCTAAAACTCATCAAATTAATCAAGTTGAATGGAGTTAATGGAAATGCTTGAATGCATCAACTTAACAATATTTAAGTTTTAATTGTGTATTTTAAAAGTTTTAGAATTCCATTACACTTTTGTAATAAGTTTTATGATTTGATCACATTTTATAAAAATTTTAGGATTCAACCTAGTTACGTGACAAGTTTTAAAAATTTTAGTGAACATTTCCCAATAAAAGGTACATTTTCATCGATCTCGGAAGTAGTATTTGGACGTCTCCTTCCACTGCTTCTTATTGGAGGCGTATAATGGATAAGCTATAGGTACGAGCATCACATATACATAAATAAACTAAAAGTAAATATTCGTTATGTCCATGTTTTACAACTCATCAACTAGAAACTAGGTTCTTCCAATCAGAGATGCCGCAAAATATGCTCTTTCAAAATTAATGATCAAAGAGCAAACTAAAACAAAAGGGAGCAATGTTCATTCCTCCTGCACATTTTAAATCTAGCCAAAAAAGAAACGACTCAGCATGCAAAATAAGGATGACATGAGACGTTAATACTTTTGCTCTTAGCCAAAGCATTATTCAAGATTTTATTTCGAAATTTTACATACCATATACTAGTTACATAAAATATAAGGTTTGTTTACACCAGTGGATAAGAACTAATATTATTTGTGCATTTGAATGTTAAACAAAGTTGATATCGTTTCCAAAAGTAAATTTTAGACAATGTCTTTTGACAATGATCTAAAACATCAACTTGTGTAATCTAAACTTTACAAACTCCGTGTACGTGATTAAAAATCCTTTGACTTTCTCCATCGGTAGGCATTTCATATATTACACAATAGGAAAATTGTCCAAAAGGTCATAAATTTATTACAATTTGGTCAATTCAATTCTAAGCCTTTCAATGTTACCAATTGGGTCAAAAACAATTTTACTTTTTTTTTAATTGAGTCTATTCGGCCAATTTTAGCCGGAAATCGCTAACATGGATGCCGATTGTCTTATGTTGTATGACCAACACTAATGTGAATAATTTTAATAATTTTCTTTAAAATTTTGAATTTTTTATTATTTTTTATTATTTTTTCTTTCCTTCTTTTTCTTTCTTTTTTCTTCCAAGCTCAGCAAGGGCTAGCCAACCCTCATTGGTCACTAGGTGAGGGCTTTGCAGCCCTTGCCCAGTTGCCAATCCTTGCTTGTGACCAACGAGGGTCGGCCAGCATCCTTCACCGGATTTGGTAGAAAAAAAAAAGAAAAAAAGGAAAAATTTCAAAAATTTCAAACTTTATAGAAATAATTTACAACGTCAGCACCAACCATTCTACGCAACACCATTGGAGTCTGCATCATTGATTTCCAACTAAACTAACCCAGATGGATTCAACTAGTAAAACGTAACTCAATTGGCAAAACTGAAAAGTTTAGAACTGAATTGGCTAATTTTTGGACAATTTTTCCTTTACACAATGCAAAGCTCCTTCTCTTACAATGGAAGCATAGTTTAAGGTCCACATACATGCAAGAAGCACTTTCAAATGGAAAATCAACTGGGCGACATCTACGTAGCTTGACCCTGACATGATCAAATTACTAGTCTACATGCCCCACATATTGACATGTGATCTAGTGTTACATAATGTAAAAATCACACTAGTCATCCGTAACTGCATCGGTGACAACAGTGAATTTGGGTGAAACCATATAGCATTGCAACCGAAAATATCAAAAGCAGCAGAAGTGTCAAAGAACATATCGCGTTGCGTTGATAGATTCTAAATCTATAGGGATTGGTCCGTTGCTGGTCAGCACTGTTCCGTCGTTGCATCCTCAGATTGTCAAGTTGCCCCCTCCGTTTGTCGAGTATATCCCAGTTGTCGGCCATACTGTTGTAGTACTTCAGCGACATACGGATGTTTAACAATACCGCGATGAAGTTGTAAATGGAAGCCAGTAAAGAGAGGGCGTAAAAAGTCCATTTCAGTTTACACCTGATCGTTTCCGAGGACGTCAGCACAGAAGAAAAAACAATACCTTGGAAGACGAAGTACAGATTCATGAATTCCTGAGTCCTACTGATGCGGTTCGAGATAAGCTCTTGTAGGCTCTTGTTGTTTGCTGTAAGTCGGTCCATGCTCTTCTCTAAAAATTCCGGGGTCACCATTTCGGATTCTGCAGTTGCGGTCGCCATTTCGGATTCTGCGGTTGCGGTCGCTATTTCGGATTCTGGGGCTGCGGTCACTATTTCGGATTCTGGGGCTGCGTTCGCCATTTCGAATTCTCTGGTTACGGTCGCCATTTCGAATTCTCTCTATTTGTGGGTGTTTGTGTAGAACTTAGGACTAACGAGTGGCACAGATGAAAAAAGAAAGAGCGTCTTTAGTATTGCCATCATGATGCATACCGGCACATATATAGGTTGGAAGATCCATGTGTAGGTTCCATTAAATGAGCTACTCCAGTGCTACGGGTTGAGACGTAGTCATTTTTAAGCATATAGAAATTAGGATTTCCAGGAATGTGCGCCAATTTTGTGCCAAGGAACATGTGGAGTGCGTCAGACAGCTCATTGTCCTCGCTTTTCAACTTGCTGTTCACAACCCAAATAATTTGAATGATTCAAAACAAGAATTAATTGAAGAGCGTGTCAGTAAAGTAAAAGGGAAACGTTCTTCGTCCAGGATTTTATTCACAGTCAAATATTAATTCCAGGAAAAGAAACATGTCAATTCACCCATTTTCTGACCACAAAGGTCACCCCTTTTTTTTGGTCCAGCAATTGATAAATAGGTCTTCCGCTCCAGCGGCGGAAAAAAGAAACATGATTATAGAGTCTTCTTATCTTTTTCATAGTTTTATATACCTTATTTCGTACATACAACATACGTGTAGAAGATGGGTTTCCTTAATATTGATTCCATAATTCCAAAGAACAAATGCCCCGTTAATTTTGTCCTGATTAATTTACAAGTGTTACATATTGCTTTTGACACATCATCAACTATGGTGGTTACAGAGTTCACACTGTCTTCCAAGAATTTGTAAGTTCGAGGCATGTCATGAATAGATCTTTAGTCAGCTTGTGCCTTGTGCATTTGCTACCTCATGTAAAAACATGTCCTGATTAATTTGCAGCTTTGTGTATTACATACTGGTTTTGCCATATGCTTAGTTATGGTGGTAAAGCGGTCACACTATCTTCTTAAAGGGCACTAGTTTGATGCATATTGCGAACAAACCTCTAGTCATTTTGTGCCTTGTGTATTTGCTACCACATGTGAACATGTTTACTAACTTATGGCAAGCATTGCCGCTACAGTCACTGGCTCAAACAGACTAAGGTTATATTTGGTCTTCCATACATTTTAACCGAATAGGTTAAGATCAGATAGAATAAGGATATGATAAAAATTTGAAATCTCCTATGTGGTGTTTGATAATGTCTAGATATAAAAAAGATTCAGATAAATATCACCAAATGAACGTTTGAAATCCATTGACATTCTCACTCAACTCATCTCTCTTGCTTTTTCGCTCTCATGGTCAGTGGGCAAGGAAGATGAGACGCCACAGACCATCATCATCTTCATCCTTTAGTAATGGCAGGAGGTTAACGATTCCACATCTGGTTTGCACTACTGCAATTCTCTATTTTCTCGCTCTAGTTGCTCAACGTTCCTTCTTTGCAAGTCGCCTTTTGGATTAGTACTCTGAAATCAATACTTGAGTCCACAACGGAACTCAAATCCTTTGTTTCTTCTCTGAAATTCTTCTCTGAAGTAAAGTTAAAACATACCATCACCCAAAATTGAAATTCAAAGGAAAAATATAGAACTCGCGACCTGGTTGCCTCAAGAACTTGTTGACAACGCAGAACTAAGTAGTAAACAGGGACGGACGTAGACCCAGAAAGTCCCGGCAAATAGAACCTAGATGACGTTAGACAACCCCGTGTCGAGGACCCATCATCAACAAATTAAATGGGTTGTAAAGACGAACCATCCCTGGTGAGCCCATCAATTTAACCCGTCACCACCATCCTTTTATTCAGATCAAAGCAAGAGCGGAGGATGATTGAAAATAACAGCAACGTTCACATTCTCGATGATAGGCGCTAAAAATCTTCACAAATAGAATGGGTTCTTCTGCGAGAAAAAATAGAAATCTGAAACTTGTTGGAGGAAGTCAACTCTTTGGATGGCTGCGCGTGACGAAGATAGAAGCAAAAGTTTAAGACAATGGCATTCGAGGTCAAGGACAGTGATGTTGAGCCGACAACAAGAAGAGAGATCGACTAAGAGGTGTTCATCTGTTGTTGATGAAGTCGAGTGGTGAGTAGCAAAGCGAGTCCGTTGGGTTTTTCTCCTTTTTTCTTTTTCTTTTTTCCTTAGATTTTCCATAAGGAGGGGATTTTGTGTCCCAATTATGTCTAGATACATTCAAATCTAATGTTCTCCCAAACACTGGATATTATCCTATCCAAAATTATATTTGGTCCTTTAAACGCAGCTTAAGCAGTTAGGACTTAAACAAAATCTTTCATAAGGAGCATGAAACTCTCATGTTAACACCCAGAAAAGCATATGCACTATCACCGTTCTCTACCTTTTCTCACTTATTAAAAAGAGAGAGAGAGAGGCATCTTTGTCATTTTTATGAGAACTTGTTTTTAGGCCTGTTTAAATTTATCACGAATCCTCTATAATGTTATCTCCCCCATCAACAGCATTCAGAGGCATCTTTGTCGTTTTTATGAGAACTTGTTTTTAGGCCTGTTTAAATTTATCACAAATCCTCTATAATGTTATCTCCCCCGTCAACAGCATTCAGAGGCATCTTTGTCGTTTTTATGAGAACTTGTTTTTAGGCCTGTTTAAATTTATCACGAATCCTCTATAATGTTATCTCTCCCGTCAACAGCATTCATCTTACTTTTAATATATTCCATAGTAACATTTCATTGAGTTAGGTGATAGAAAAGGACAATAAGCAATGCAGACGGCGTACATGCTTCCTCCCAAGTATCTCGCATGACTGCACTGTCAAACTGGCTATGGTCTTGTCACCGTTCGCCCCAACGTATGTCTCCTTGCGCTCAGAAACGAAGAGAAAAAGAAAAACCCCACGAATTAATGAATCCCACCTGTAGATTTCGATTTTCTTATCCAGAAGCAGTCAGCCGACTTGAGAAATAACAATGTCAGGAATATTTTCCACAGATTCCTATATCTCGTTCTTGGGTTTCGATTTGTCATTTTCGACGAGGAGCACAAGAATGTTCGGCGAAGGAGCTGGCAAGGAAAACTAAAATTAATTGACCAAGCTCTTCCCCAAGTGACCTGCACAACTGGCGATGTGCACGTTATGTTCTCTAGACAACCGAAGGAGTCGGGCATTCTATTTTAGTTATTTTCACTACATTTTTTTAATCGAAATTTGCCTCTCTCTCTTTTTTTGATTGAGAATATCATAGATATAGAAGTTGCTAATTAGAGTTAGGATTAATAACATAAAAAATCCCAAACTAGTACATCGATGACAAATTTACCTTAAATTACCATCAAAAACCCTATATATAACAAATTTACTCTTTGTTAATCTTCATTAAATTTTAATATCAAATTGCTAAATTTGGTGACACATATCAATTGATGAGCATACTAATTTGGAAATTTACCCTCAATTTGTCACAGATGTATCGGTTTATGATTTTTGCGGTATTAATCCAATTTAAAGGAAACTAATGGATGGTAAATTTATATATAATAAAATGTATCAATTTTGGGTTTTTGATGATAAAAAAAAATGTTTGGATTAAATTTGTCATTGTACCGGCTTAAAGTTTTTGGTGATTAACACATTAACTTGTGGTACATTAGTTATAGTTGTATCAATTTAGGGGTTTTTTTTTTTTTTTTTATAACATCAACCCTTGAATTATTTACTTTTTCATATAACTAGTGGAATATTTTTTTTTTCATTTTTATTGTAGGTTGAAATTTACTTTTCCTTATTGAAAAATCAACTAAGTGTGTGAACAAATTAATAGTTACTAATAAGTGGGTGCTTCCTTTTCCAATACAAAAAAAAAAAAAAAAAAAAAAAAAAAAAAAGAAGCTATCGAATGCAGTATAATTATTCATTCAATTTAACAATATATTGGAAATTACTTTTCTAAACCAAAAATACTGCCTACCATATATATAGAAGTTACAAATTTATCTATCCATATTCTATACGTTTAAGTCAAAAGTGAGTTCCGTCTCACTTGTATGTTGGTTATATTTTTTGTTAATAATAACTTTGCTCCTACTCACTACAGTAAATGGCAAAGAACTAAAGTTTCCCTATCATTGAGAAATCTCTCAAACCAACTCACTGCGACAAAATTGAACGTTTTTTACAATACACTAGCATCATTTCTGAAATTGGAACGATAAGATGCATTTAGCGACATTTTAAAGATTATTAACGGCAATTTTCAATATCATGGGTGGCATTTTAATAGTGTCAGTAATATACTTGTTATCCTGTGGCAATTCTCTACTTCATTGGTTTCTCCCACTTGGACGTGCTTTTATGTTAGGTCAATTCAATAGATTAAAGGGTTAATATTACAAAAATATATTTTTTTTTTCCAAACTAATTTTTTAACTATAAAAATCATAAACTGATACACATGTGATAAATTTACCCTATATTAGTTTTCATGAATTTTACTATAAAATTGCGGAGTTGGATGATATATGGCAAGTAATGGATGTACCGGTTTAAGGTTTTACCCTCCGTTTATCACAGGTGTACTAGTTTGTGATTTTTCGAAGGATAAATTTATGATGAATATACTAGTTTGGGGCTTTTTATGAGAGAAAATTACTTAAAAATTCATAGACTTATTGCATTCTACTAATCGCATCTTTAATACTTTCTCAGCGAGACTCTCCTCCATGACCTTCCCTCCGTCCCCATAAGTATGGCATAGTTTGGGCCCTTGGCCTTCCGTTCATAATTAAGAAAGACCAATTCCACTGTGGCCACTTCAACGCCATTGAATTTGCAGAATCGAGTTACTGTTCATTACGAACTGGGCCATCATCATCTGTAGGTATTTCGGCAAAAACAAAATGAATATTCATCTGGATGTTGCAGTTAATTCTATCGAGGTCGTACTTGCGACTGTCCACATCCGTGGAACCACTCGACGGGGATGTATCGCACCAGTTTCTTTCTGACCATGCCGTGAGAAGATGCAGCACCATCGTGATAAGACTTGGGAATCAGTATTGTGGCTGAATCAGAGTCGGTCCTGATTCTGCATTGAGTACCATGTGCCATGAGCGCTGTTTCGCATCACAAGTAAGAGAAATGTCCATGGCTCTGCCCTTGGATTCTGACAAGCTGTAGAGTTTCTTGATGGTGTCCACCAAAGAAATATCATCTCTCACGTATGGTTTCTCCTCATTTTAATAAAATGCATGAGACATGTCCCACTGGTGCAACAGATTCCTGAACAAGCTCCCAGAAGAGCGGACGAAAAGACATTGACAAAGCCCATGTTCTTAGTAGGACAAAGAAACTAGAATCTCTTCTAAAAGTTATTTGTCTCATCTACTGTCTAGTTAAGACCTACTTCATGTGAAATCATCACGACAGAAAGGTGTCGAAGCACAATTTGTCTGTACTTAGAGTACATTGTGGAAATTCCATAGTGAATACATGGAAATGGCGGTGGAAAACGTGAATTCAGGATATTGTCAAAAGATAGGAGTTTCCTCACGTGCAATGGTTATCTTGAAATCACAATCCCCTAACTAAAAAATGCCGTTGCACATGCTGCTGTCGTCGGTGCCGGCTTTAGAGATTGCAGTGGACTTCTTCGAGGCTGCTTCCGCCTTGGTGGTGGGCGTGCAAACAAAGAGGATAAAATTTGCTAGTGGACACCTCCGAATTATCGATTAACCGGGCACGGTAAATCCTGGACGAATGTGAAGGGCATGCGGGCAACGGCTATCCGTAACCAAATATTAGCTTTGAATGCCACCCATGGGAAGAGCGGGAGCGGTCGCAACCAAAATTTCCTTGTTCGACAGGCACGAGGAAAGTGAAACGCGGGCGATATGCACTTTTCTTTCCGCAATCGTGAAGGGAGGAGGAAGGGGGTCCCGACCTCGGACACAGTCGATCAATTCAAACCGGTTAGGAAGGAACAATAACGTGCATATACCTTATCATTTAACACTCCCCTCGTGTGTAAGTCGGCATTTACACGCGCAGTACACGATCTGGAAGTAACCACGTTGCATTGACAACTGAAGACAGAAAAAACATGCTGAATAACGGAAATATCATGTAAGAGGAAGATGAAAGGGAGTGCAGTAATTGACCTGCGCTTAATTACCCCCTGCTTTCGTCAAAATGCTAACGAAGTTGACGGAATATGGTGGGGGCATGACGATCTGCGTTCGTGCTTCAGCCCATGTCAGTGTCGCCAGCCCCTTTCTTCGTCTACTATGAGGATCATTTTTACAAGCAAACTCACGTTTGATAACATTTCTGTTCCTGAGAAAGATTTCTTTTCAAAAATATTTTTTTCATTTCTGTTTCCGAGAATAGTTTCTGAGTATCTTAAGGCATTTGGCAACTATGTAAAATTTATGTTCTCGAAACATAAATACGTTTAGTACAACCCCAAATATTTTTGTGACTTAGAATTTATTTTAATTTATTAATAATTTTATTACTTTTTTATTTTTTATTTTCTTCTTTTCTTTTTATTCTCATTCCTCTAACCGGTCGCTGGCCTTGGCCAAGGCCGGCCGGTGACCAACTAGGCGAGGGTCGGCAAGGTCGTCAACTACCGACAAAGTCCCCCCCCCCCCCAAGCCTCGCCTTGGCAAGGCGAGGCGACCTCACCCAAATCTGGCAAGGCCAAGCCTCACTCAACCATTAGGGAGGCTTGGTCTCGCCCGGCCGCCAAGAGACGACGCCACCGCAAGCAACGCGGACCTCGTTATTGGCCAAGTGAGGCTCAGCCTCACCAAATCTAGGGTAGGTCGAGCCTCACCCAGCCACGGCGAGGCTCATCTGGTCAGTTGCCAACAGTTGCCGAGGCCAGCGACCGACTGAGAGAAGAAGAAAGGAAGAGAAAAGAAAAACTTGTTTCTTGAGTTGTTCTTGAGAACAAGAAACAATTATGTTTTTATTTCTTGTTTCTATTCTAAATTTATTTCCGGGAACAAAAAAATTACTAAATGCATTTCTGTTTCAAAGAACGAAAAAACATAAACAGGTGTTCTTTAGAGTGTTACCGAACAGCACCTAAAGCAATCATGCACGTGCAGACTCGTAAGTGCATCTCACAAAACACCCACGTCCCCTCCACGTGTAGCCATCCTAAGGCCCTAGGGTCAAGCTAATCCCACGGCGAATCTCGGGCTTCAACTTAACCATCGGCCGACCCAATGTCATGACGCATCTATTTAAACTTTTAAAGAACCGGACTTTGAATCAACGGCCTCAGGAAAATTTCATTTCATTCTTGCATTTTCCTAACCAAATTAGAAGAAAAACAAGGTCGGGACTCTCGAAGATTCATTGAGCTTGATACAACCAATTTTATTGGAGTGGGGAACAATTCCAAGCTCAAGGCTCCTTCCAATATTTGCTATATTTAAGATGAGATAAGTTATTTAAGGACGGAAGAATGTATCGTATATATCGATGTCCTCGGATATTCCACGTAAAGTTTTATTGTACCCCAACAAATAATTGTTAGGGACTCGTAACACCAGCGTTTGACTTCAAGTCAAGAGTATTTTTGATGCCCTGTTCAGAGAATTTCTGCCGCTGTTAGATTGGACGTGCCTCTCAAATCTCAGCCATCAAACGTTTCTCCTAAATTAAATCCAGGAGGGAGGTTTCACTGGGTGATTTAAACATACTAATTAAAATATAGTTGGATCTTGTAAATTTTACGGAAATCTCCTGGATTTAATGGTTGCGATTCACCTTAATATTTATAGGATGCCCACCAAATATTTGTGATAAGGGTGATTTTGTCAGGTTTTGATTGCGACATTTCTAGAGGTGAACAACCAGAAGAAAAGTTAATGGACAATAAAATATGACCAAAGGTTCTTCTCAAGAAGCAATCGCTTGTTTTAGCACGAGCTATCTCAAGTCCTACAAATCCCAACTTCATACTTGGTTCAACATATAATTTTCTTACCTTGTGGAGCTGCCCAAATAAGTTATGATCAATTAGACACTCAAGTAAAGTATGGGAGAACACTTTACATTTGTGAGTTGGAGATTTATGAATATGGAAACTTGATTACGTTAGATTAATTTAATACCCTTTCGGTACCTTTTTTCTTTATTTACAAACATATTTTGTGAGTAATCTTGATTGATTTTAATCCTAAGATGTGGGTAAGCAATCAATAATCTAACACCCAATAAACCGAGGCAGTCACTAAAATGCTAGAATAGGACAAGAACTTCAATACCTCTAAAAAGCAAAGCATAAATTCACTATGATGACAACCAATATCTGCAAGATTTTCATTAAAAAAGATGCATGCTCACCCTAAACATGTTTCCGAATGCAATATCAACTAATTCTTTTTTATTTAACAAAGATTAAACTGTATGCAATGAATAAGATGTAATCTTAATTCTAAACTATTTCTACGTGATGCTACATTAACATGACATGCATGCAATCATATGACCTAATTCTAATGACAAGGAATTGAAGACGTGACATATGATGACATCGCATTCTGACGTTGCATTGGTGATGACATGGCAATAACGTGGCAATAGCAATGATGTAGCAGTGTTGCAACTAATTCTATATCATATATTCATGCTATTTTTATGATTTTTCTTTACATAAATTAGGGAAGTATATAAAATATCAGACTACCTAATTTCTAATGAGCTACATTATTCCTAGACATGCAATTCTGTATTAGAAAAATAATGTATCCTAACATGCAATGCAATTTTTTATGGTACATTTTTAAGTAGGAAAGGTTTGCTAAATTAAAGACATAAAATATAATAAACCCATATAATCATGTATTCACCATGACTCAAAATAGGAAATCAACATAATAAAAATCCAATCGACGTCTCGAAACTCGAATTCTCGATTATCATGGTCCTCAATACAATAACTTTCCTAATCGGAATATGCCTAACAATCTCATCAAATCATATTAGATTTCAATAAGTTCAAACTAGTCAATTTAGATATTGAAATAAGTATCCAGATTAGGAAATTACATAGATGAGCTTCTCGTTCCCAAAACGGACCGGTGGTGGGGTGGGTTCCAACTCGGCCATGAGGGGCTTGCAGCGATAACCAGTGATGCAATCGGCGAGATTACAAAGATCGGCAGTGAACACTTCAAATGCAGCAAGGACTATTGGAGTCCCTAGGGGCGATTGGGTCCAAGGTGAGTACCCAACCCTATTTTTACTGGACCCTATTTTGGAACAACCTTATTTCTCCGGTCCAATTCCAAAGTCAACCCTATTTCCATTTGAACCTATTTTGCAACTACCCGATATTCTATACGGTTTTGAATTTTACATTATTACGTGAGAAAACAACGAAATCCTTCTAATTTATATTGAAACTTTAAGCACATGTAATCAATAAGTACATGAATTTTTTTGACTAAACGAAACTAAGTATCCACAAGGTTAATTATCATAAACAAACATCATTAGGCAAGGCAAAAATCCTATGCGATGGATGGTGTGACCGTGAGCCGGCAAGGGAGGGAAGTAAGTGAAGAAGAGAACTGATGAAGGAGGAGCACCGTGCAAGAGGAAATATACAATTCTAAAATTAGAAATTAGTGGAAAAAAGATAGGATTTTGGTCTTTTGGGTTTACAAAACCAATTCCCACATCGGTACTGTCAAGCCGGTTCTTGAATGGATATCTACTTAGAACCGGTTCCTAGACCAGTTCAAACTGGTTTCGAATTTTGGGAACCGGTTCCTAGACCAATTTCAACAAAAACTGGTTCCCGACCCTATTTTTCAAGTGGGCCAGTCTAGTTCCAAAGTATACCCAGTCCAATTGCACACCCCTACGAGCCCCATTTGGGTCCAAATGAACCCAAGTACGTGGTCTCATATCAAACCCATTAATCCATCTTAAGGGAAACGAGAAATAATCAAATATAGACTAGGCCTTTGGGCCCCAAGTACCAAAAGTGCTTCGCAACTAAAGACCAGAGAGGGTATTTTATATGACAATTATACCACGCGACATATGTTAAAATTACATGAGTCGGAGAATGGTGAAACGTACCACATTCATTGTCGCTTGACTTCAACAGATCAGAAATTTCGGCACAACCACAGTCCTTGTGTGTTAAACAGCTCACGGACGTTCGAGAAAGGAACGCAAACTAGATCTGGGGATTTGAGTTGAGGTCTAGAACGATTCGATCGCTCGATTGGGTACCTTCAAAATTGAAGGCAAGCGAGCTTAAGTATAAAGTTTGGGTTTAACTACATTGTATCCACGCTGCAGGATAGTGAAGGTAGAAGCATTGAAGAGCAGGAGAAGCCAGAAGGGATTGCAATACATGATTAAAATATAACAAAAAACAAAAAGAAGGCAAAAGCCTCCAAATGCCTTACGTAGGCTTTGGATGAAGAACCGCAAATGCAGCATAACATCCTTCATGGACTCGCTGACTTTCTTCATCTTTGGCCCGGAATTCTTGAACGACTTCTGAGGATACTGATGACGCACTTCCCGTCTACACCGAGGTCAACTATCAAAGAACAAAATTCGCTAATAATGGACACTAAGGGCATGTATGATAACCATTTCGTTCTAGAAATCAATTTCTAACTAGAAATTAATTTTCCTATTTTTATTCTCTAGATAAGTTTCTAAGCAGAAATATACATTTGCTAACTTTATAAAATTTCTACTTTTGAAATAGAAATTCGTTTAATAATGACACAAAATTTCTCCACTCCCTTCCTCGAGTAGTGGTGAGAGGAATTTGGCTTCTAACGGCCAACAACCACAGGGGAGTCACCGATGACCGGCAATCTGCAGCAGGAGGCACGCAAATAGCAGCCAGCAACTAGTGGGTGGCTGGTGGTGAACGATCGACGATCGGTAGTAGATGGTAGGAGTCCGAGGGCTGGCAACAAGCGTCCAACAACCAGCAGTGAGCGACCGGCAGTAGGCATCTAACATATGGTGGTCAAGGTAGGCATCCGACATCCCACAAGCAATGGGTGGGTAGAGGGCAGTGATGAGAATAAACAACGAGGAGTTTTCATTAATCACTTTTGTTCTAGAAATATAAAAGGTAAATATTTTAACTTCTAATTTCTTGTCCAAATCTATTTCTAAAGTAGAAAGTTGTTCCAGAAATAATTTTTAAAAAAATTAAAATGTGTCACCAAATGAATTTCTGTTCAAAATCTATTCCAAGGAACAAAAAAATAGAGAAATAGAAAAATAAAATAGTTATCATACGTGCCTTAAGTCACTTACCCTTTTAATGGTGGCAAGAAACCAATTTGCATCAATATCCAGCTCTTCTTTGTCCATGTTACAGGTGTCAAAATGGGTCTTAGACCCATATATGACCCATTTAAATCATAAATGAGTCATATATGGGTCACTTGTTTTTGACAAAAAGTAGTTAAATGGATTTACTTTGATAGATGGGTTTTAAGTGGCTCTTAAATGGGTCTTAAGTGGGTCTTAAATGAGTTTAGTTTTAACTTTTAAGTGGGTCTTAAAAGAGAGACTCTCTCTTCTCTTTTTAATTTTACAATTTTTTTTATAAATACCGAAATTATAATTTTTTTATTTTAATTTTCTTTTCTTTTTAATTTTTTCTTTCGTGTTCTTTTCTTTTCTTTCTTCCTTTTTTTTTTTTTCTTTCTTCTTCCTCCGGTTGCCGGCACGGCAATGGCCGGCGACTAGTGTCACGCCCCGAACCTTGAGCGCGCGCACATCCCACTGCGGTCGATCAAATGCGACATTCCCAGGTAGTGTCGCCGACCCCATTCATTTATTAATGCGCAAGCGGAACGTATTATAAAACCCCTGACAATAAAATACGGGATAGAAAAGCAGGAAACAAAATCACAACATAACACTTTCATAATTCAACAGAATTACAAACAGAGGTCTATGGCCAACAGTCTACAAAAGACCGGCTCTTAAAAAAGAATTGTCCTACGACCTACAAGTCAGACACATTCTCCAATCCTTATGACTTCACCTCTGCAACTCCTCAAGCCCAACCAAAGCTATCTAGCTGCTTCGTCCACCAGGGACCTGAAATTTTAATCCCACAACCGGGATGAGACGTTGTCTCAGCAAGTTCAACCCCCTAAACCCCTACTAGAAAGAAAATACGCCCCAGGTGGCCTAGCCACATCACACAGAAGACTTACCTCGCATTAGTCTTCATCTGCGAGTTAACACAATTTATATAATTCAATCACGTGCAATTATAATAATCAAACAACCATGACACAATCACATCATCGAACAATTCAATCACTTGGATCGTCTCGGGGGATCAATCGACTTGGCCGATTACATGTCATTCTAGCAAATCAATCATTGCTCTTAATTACGGCCCTATAGGAAAGGTTTAACCACTAGTGGCAATCACGGCCCCACTCGGCACGACCTTTAATTAGGTGGTTCATCACAGCCTCACTGGGCACGACCTCTCATAGGTGGTCCATCACGGCCTCACTGGGCACGACCTCTAATAGGTGGTCAATCACGGCCCCATTAGGCACGACCTTCCTTAGGTGGTTCATCACGGCCTTATTAGGCACGACCTCTCATAGGTGGTCCATCACGGCCCTACTAGGCACGACCTCCAATAGGTGGTTAATCACGGCCTCATTGGGCACGACCTCTAATAGGTGGTTAATCACGGCCAATCTCCCATCAATTTCAATGCTTGGATTTTATAAAGAATCCCTATCTATCGCAATCACACTCAATTTGCCACAATTAATCATCAAAATCAAATTCTACATGCACAGCAACGATCGGCACGAAATTCTAAGAGTTTAGGGTCCCGACGAAATTTTCGAATTTTAATAAATAATTAAATTTATTCCGAAAATTAATTAAATAATAATATCCATATTTTCGTCATCCACACCCAATTTATAATATCCAACCATCAATTTCAAAATCTGAAACGCATAGCAGCGATCGGCACGAAATTCCGAGCAATTGGGGTCAAAAATAATTTTTCCTTTTTTTTTTTTAATAATATTTTAATAATTTCGGAATATAATATAATATTATAAATTCCAGAATTTCGAAACAATTAAATAATTCAAAAATAAAACCCTATTATGTCCCATCAAGGTTTATTATTAAATAAACTCTCTTAGCCTTTAATTAAACACACTTTAAATTAAACAAACCTTTTAATCCAAATCACAATTAAATAAACTAAGATATCCACCTAAACTTGCTTAACTTAAACTAAGCACACTTAGAGCATAATTAACCGTCTATTCAAGATTTAGTGAGCTAAACTCACCGGATTAGCAAACCGAGCAGACCAAAATGACGAGGACGACGAGGGGATCAACTTTCTCCAAAGCGGGCCAAGCATCCGGGCTCGGGAAGGTGGCCAAAACGGGCCAAACATGGGCTGCCATACCCATTTTCTGGGTTGCTGATCGGGGCCGAGAGGGAGCAGATCCGAGCCTAATCGGGCGGTTTGGGCGGGCGGAGGAGAGGCGGCGAAGCTCCGAGGGCCAAGGCGGGGGCGCATGGCGGCTCACGGTGGCTAATCCGTGACCTAGGCTGGTCGGATAGCCTCCCAACGGGTGACAAGACGAGGAGAACGACGGCTGAACGAGGAAGAGCAGCGGCGCGAGGGCGAAGGAGAACCGGCGACGAGCTGGCTTTGGCGGCTCGCGAGGCGGTTCCGGACGGCCGAGCGACGGCTCCGGCGACGTGCGGCAACGGCCGTGGCGGCCATGGTTGCTCGGTTCCTTCCTCCATTTTCTGGTCTTCGAAAAGCACCAGATGGAGGGAAACGACGGAAGAGGGAGGAGAGAAGATGCACGAGCGGATGGGCGGAGCAACGACGGCGTGTGGCGGCGGTGAACGGCGGAGGCGTGCGGCTTCTCCAATTTGCTGGTTGCTGGGTTTTCAAAGAAGAAGGAGATGAAGAAGATGGAGATGGAGGAGTCGCACGGTTGGGAGAGGAAGAAGAGAGGGAGGAGAGAGAAGAAGGGGGGCTTTTTCTTTTCTTTTTCTCTTTGTTTTATTCAACAAAAATGGCCCACCATGACCTAGGATGACATCACACTCCATTATCTCCCACAACCTCTTCCAATGGGTTCACTTGCAAATTCCGCCGGGGCATGAAACTTTGTACATCTATTTCTTTAATTCCATTCAATCATCTCCCAATTGAGTCCAATTGAAGTCCATAAAATTAATCCAATGTCACCACACTTCAATTCACATCTTCACTTGTCCGTAGAACCAACTTAAGTCCTAAAAGCAAGACCAAAGGCGGGCCTACTAATTTCTTGGGTCAAATTAGTCATTTTCTAATTTAATTGCTGAAAAACTCTGATTACATGAAAAATCTTCCAAAGATGATTCAATGATCTTGAAATGATTTGTGACACACCCAGACTTCCAATTTCTGAATTCGATCTCAATTCCACGGGTTAATTTCACTTTGGCACGATACTAGCGCGGCCCAACCTACCGGGTAGCCTTTAGAAATTTTCATGCATTTGACCTGTGGTTGATCATCTCAAGCCACAATGTACATCCTTGAAACATTGACGACTTTCGATTGTCGGGGAAATCTCAAGGTTTCAAATATGAACACAGGGTACCCAATCGACAGAAAAGTCGGTCCAGTGCCGATCGACAAAGATTATACGATCCGGTGGAATCACCCACACTCGATCACATGCCTTTGTCGAGTCGACCTATCTCAGGTCTCTAATCGATTTTTATTTGTGCCGTAATGACCCTTGCAGATTAGCTCGGTCGAAAGGTCGCTTCCTGACCAAATTCTCGAGTTTGATGCATTAGAATTTGTTAACGACTTCACCCAATAGACTAGTTTTCACATGAGTGGTCGACTCAAGGAAAAGAACTATATGCGTGCCAACGAAATGCTCGTCTTAATTTATTGAAAATAGAATTGAAAAATCGGGATGTCACAACTCTTCCCCTCTTATAAAAATTTCGTCTTCAAAATTTAAACCTTTACTAATTCTTAAACAAAAAGGTGGGGGTATAATCTTCTCATATAATCTTCTCTTTCTCAGGTTGCTCATTCTGTACTAATACTGCTAGATCACTGCTATCTTACCCAAACCACTTCGGATCCAAAATACTAAATACTTGCCCACTTAAAATTTCAAAGGCCTTCAATCCAAAGCTAAATTGGCGATTCTGAGCAGTTTCTAAACTGTCTCTGATAATTGCAACTGAATCACTGATTTCTAAACCAACTCTGGACCTGCGATTTTCTGATCTCTGATCTTATCTCAACCGACTAAAGTCATGTACACTCTGCTCTACACTGATTAAAAAGAAACTATCTAACCGATCTACTGAAACTGGGAACCTCCGGTCAAGATCTGATATAACTCTAACATTGATCTCGGCAACTGCAATCACTGACTACTGTACTGACCCTGGCCTGTGATCTTTCTTTCCTTGATTTCATCTCGGCAATCGAAATTCTGCACTCTCTGCTATGCACTGCTTAAGAAAGAACCATCTGAAAGCCCTGCCAACTTGGAACATCTGATCTAGATTTGAAGTACAATTCATCCATGGTGCTCCATACAGATGAATTATATGATATACACACACTTCGGTATACCTATTCTAATCGGGATTCTTTTCATGCTGCACTAAGGTGAGTTGACCCTGTTCATCTGTTGACCACAGCCCCATAAGGAATCAATACTCTTCCTGACTCCTTAACAAGCTATCATAACATTCCATCATGCTATGTTTCCATTCCCACACATGACTCTCTCACATGCTTGAAAAAGCTTTCCTGGTTTACATTACCAAATTCTCGCTTACTGATACATCCAACACTTACAACGTGTTCGACGATATCTATCTTCATACCGATCTACCAATCCCGATGATGTAGATTCTAACTCATCTTTGCATTGTCTGGACAACGCTGAAGTTGCTACAATGAGCTTCCCATAAGATCTCTTCTTTAATCTCTGCATCATCAATCACACACAATCATTCTCAGAACCTTAGCGTTCTGTTTTTAGAAATCTGGAAGTCAACCTCTCTCTCATATGCATTCTCTTATAGAATCTTCTAAATTTCTGAATCTGTCCACTGAAGCGATTTGATTCTGATCTGTACTCTCGACTCAATTCTGAGGGTAGTCATAAGATTCAAAAGGTGGCCTACCTTAGATTTGAAAACTGAATTTTGAACTTTCTCAAATAGGATCCAATCCTTGAGTACCAATTGTGGAACTAATGACTTTCGACTCAGTACATCTGCGACTTTGCTCACCTTTCCAGAGTGATACGAAATATCGTAGTTATTATCCTTAATGAGTTCCATCCAGCGACGCTGTCTCATATTCAACTCCCGAGGTCTCAACTGACATGACACATATGCAACAACTTTATCATGCTGTATCAACACATAACCCAATCCTTTAAACGACACATCACTATAGATCTCAAACTTTCAGGACCAGATGGAATGGTCAGCTTCTGCTTAAGCTCTCGGAAACTACACACGCACTTACTTGACCACATAAACTTTTCTTTCTTCTTCAGAAGTTTCGTCAATGGCGATGCTAACACTGAAAACCTTTCTACAAACCGTCTGTAACACTCTGCTACAACCTAGAAAAACTTATGATCTCTGCCACTACAGTCAATATCGGCCAACTGTTCATTGCTTCAATCTTGGATGAGGTCTACGGAGATTTCTTCGCCTGAAATCACGTGACCTAAGAGTGTAACACGAGTCATTCCAAAACTCACACTTGCTAAACTTAGCATTAAATTGAAGAGTCTTCAAGGTTTGAAATACTATCCCCAAATGTCTCTCGTGCTCCTCAGCACTCTTCAAACACTCAAGGATAACTTCAATGAACACAATCACAACTGATTCCAATGTCCTTAAACATTCTGCTCATCAGACCCAAACAAACAGCTGGGGTGTCCATTAAACCGCACAGCATTACAGTGAACTCATAATTACTGTATCAAGTGCAAGATGCTAACTTCGGTATGTCTTTCTTCCTGATTCTCAACTGATGATACCTTAATCTCTAGTCGATCTTGAGGGATATCGATATACAAACACAACGAACCAACTTTCTTTTTCATGAATAGAACAGGTGCTCCCTAAGGTGATGCACTGGAATGTATGAATCCCCTATCCAATAATTCCTGCATCTGCACCTTTAGTTCTTTTAATTCGAGTAACACCATCCAGTAAGGAGCCTTAGGGACTGGCTCTGTTCCGGATGCTAATTTAATCACGAACTCTATTTCTCTTTCTGACAGTAAACTTGACAATTCTTCATGAAATACCTCCGAAAATTTCCGTACCACGGTTATGTTCTCCATATTCGGCTCCTCAACTGACGCATCCATTACAACTGCCATGTATATTCGATAACCAATAACCAGAACCAAGTCATCTTCAATGACCATAACAAGGATCGAAGTTCCTCTTCGACTATCAGTAATTCAAAACTTTCACACGCTAATTGAACAAACTGAATTATATAAATACCACGATTCAAAACAACAAAAAGCTCCTTGAGCCAAATCTTTTTATAAATGACTTCCAAGTCATACTTAAGCAAACCCCTTCAGGTACTACTATAGTCAGAGATTCATATTTACATTACTTTATTACCAATCCGAAAATCCTACAATCCTCATTGAAAATCCTGCTGCACTACTCTGATAAAAACATCTCAAAAACATTCTTCCCTTGATCGATGCATGGTCAGTCCATTATTATTCCTTTCGCCATCCTAGTGGCGTTCTATCTGCAGTAACAGTGCTTACGCTCTCCTGAACTTACACGACAATTCCTAACTTGATGGCCGTGCTGGCCACATTCAAAGCATGCTCCCTTTTTACTCTGACACTAGGCTGATTCAAGCCTCTTTTCCACAAACTCGGCACATAATCGGTGAGTCCTCTACCTCCCATCAAGGAACATCATGCCTCATTTCTTGCGCTGGGGTCCATTCCAAGTACCTCACTAAATGTCTCGAAGCATGCTTATTCTGATCTGTCTTATCAACGACAGTGACAGAAATAGCTACGATTCCATCTGTCTATAGAGATAACCTCTTATCATATGGCCTTATTGGCGACACCTGTAACAAGTCCCTTCCCTCTTACAACACGGGACAGATCCATGTCCTTTCTTACAGACACGACACACATCGATCGAGATGAGCACTGACTTTTCAATTCTACTCTTTTGGTTGGGTGAAACATGGCACCTTTCTTCTGACATCGGCCTTTCTCCCCAACTCGATTTCCATCTCTGTCTAAACTGAACTTTGACTCAGATACAGCGGCTTGAACCTCGATCACAACTCCAGATTAGGCCTCAACAGGCGCAACAACAACAACGGTCACAACACTGGCAGCGGTAGAAATAACGGCAACAACGGCGGCTCGGTCCTGAACTTACTAACTTAAAATGCTTCCAAGGAACACTAGCCCCTAAACGATCCCAGCGAACCTAGGATCATTCGATGCTGCTACACTCTCAGTACCGACTTACCGCGGTACTCTCACACTCGCGCTGGTCTAAGCCTGCGCTCTACCTCGGGTACCGACTCTTGTCAGCATCCTACCCCGAGATACAGGTCCTATCGACCTCTCCAAGGAGTTCTCCACTCCTGGTCACTCATCTTACAGGTTCCTTATAGACACCTGTCTTCCAATCCCAACACCAGGTTAGAATCTGAGTGACCCCACAAACATACTACCAATCAACTATCAACCACATACATCAGCATATTAAAAGCCTTTCCTACTAACTATCCCATGACTCATTGCACCTTATCACTCCATACACAGACCATGCTCTGATACCACTTAAACGAGGATGTCACGCCCCGAACCCCGAGCGCGCGCACATCCCACTGCGGTCGATCAAATGCGACATTCCCAGGTAGTGTCGCCGACCCCATTCATTTATTAATGCGCAAGCGGAACGTATTATAAAACCCCTGACAATAAAATACGGGATAGAAAAGCAGGAAACAAAATCACAACATAACACTTTCATAATTCAACATAATTACAAACAGAGGTCTACGGCCAACAGTCTACAAAAGACCGGCTCTTAAAAAAAAGAATTGTCCTACGACCTACAAGTCAGACACGTTCTCCAATCCTTATGACTTCACCTCTGCAACTCCTCAAGGCCAACCAAAGCTATCTAGCTGTTTCGTCCACCAGGGACCTGAAATTTTAATCCCACAACCGGGATGAGATGTTGTCTCAGCAAGTTCAACCCCCTAAACCCCTATTAGAAAGAAAATACGCCCCTGGTGGCCTAGCCACATCACACAGAAGACTTACATCGCATTAGTCTTCACCTGCAGGTTAGCACAGTTTATATAATTCAACCACGTGCAATTATAATAACCAAACAACTGCAGCACAATCACATCATCAGAACAATTCAATCACTTGGATCGTCTCAGCGATCAATCGACTCGGCCGATTACATGTCATTCTAGCAAATCAATCATTGCTCTTAATTACGGCCCTATAGGAAAGGTTTAACCACTAGTGGCAATCACGGCCCCACTCGGCACGACCTTTAATTAGGTGGTTCATCACGGCCTCACTGGGCACGACCTCTCATAGGTGGTCCATCACGGCCTCACTGGGCACGACCTCTCATAGGTGGTCCATCACGGCCTCATTGGGCACGACCTCTAATAGGTGGTCAATCACGGCCCCATTAGGCACGACCTCTCATAGGTGGTTCATCACGGCCCTATTAGGCACGACCTCTCATAGGTGGTCCATCACGCCCTACCACGACCTCTAATAGGTGGTTAATCACGGCCTCATTGGGCACGACCTCTAATAGGTGGTTAATCACGGCCAATCTCCCATCAATTTCAACACTTGGATTTTATAAAGAATCCCTATCTATCGCAATCACACTCAATTTGCCACAATCAATCATCAAATTCAAATTCTAAATACACAGCAGCGATCGGCACGAAATTCTGAGAGTTTAGGGTCCCGACGAAATTTTCGAATTTTAATAAATAATTAAATTTATTCCGAAAATTAATTAAATAATAATATCCATATTTTCGTCATCCACACCCAATTTATAATATCCAACCATCAATTTCAAAATCCGAACGCATAGCAGCGATCGGCACGAAATTCTGAGCAATTGGGGTCAAAAATAATTTTTCCGTTTTTTTTAAATAATAATATTTTAATAATTTCGGAATATAATATAATATTATAAATTCCAGAATTTCGAAACAATTAAATAATTCAAAAATAAAACCCTATTATGTCCCATCAAGGTTTATTATTAAATAAACTCTCTTAGCCTTTAATTAAACACACTTTAAATTAAATAAACCTTTTAATCCAAATCACAATTAAATAAACTAAGATATCCACCTAAACTTGCTTAACTTAAACTAAGCACACTTATAGCATAATTAACCGTCTAATCAAGATTTAGTGAGCTAAACTCACCGGATTAGCAAACCGAGCGGACCAAAACGACGAGGACGACGAGGGGATCGACTTTCTATAAAGCGGGTCAAGCATCCGGGCTCGGGAAGGTGGCCAAAACGGGCCAAACATGGGCTGCCATACCCATTTTCTGGGTTGCTGATCGGGGCAGAGAGGGAGTAGATCCAGCGCCGGTTCGGGCGGCCAAGGGCGGCAGAGGCAAGGCGAAGCTCCGGTGGGCTAAGGCGGGGGCGCATGGCGGCTCACGGTGGCTGATCCGTGACCTAGGCTGGTCGGACAGCCTCCCAAACGTGAAGACGAGCGAGAACGACGGCGAACGAGGGAAGATCAGCGGCGCGAGCGGGCGAAGGAGAACCGGCGACAAGCTGGCTTTGGCGACTTCGGCGGTTCCGGACGGCCGGCGACGGCTCCGGCGACGTGCGGCAACGGCCATGGCTGCTCGGTTCCTTCCTCCATTTTCTGGTCTTCGCACAGCAGAGATGGACGGGGAAACCGACGGAAGAGGGAGGAGAGAAGATGCACGGCGGCTGGATGGGCGGAGCAACGACTGCGTGCGGCGGCGGTGAACGGCGGAGGCGTGCGGCTTCTCCAACTTGCTGGTTACTGGGTTTTCAAAGAAGAAGGAGATGAAGAAGATGGAGATGGAGGAGTCGCACGGTTGGGAGAGGAAGAAAAGAGGGAGGAGAGAGAAGAAGGGGGCTTTTTTTTTCTTTTTTTTCTTTGTTTTATTCAACAAAAATGGCCCACCATGACCTCAGGATGACATCACACTCCACTATCTCCCACAACCTCTTCCAATGGGTTCACTTGCAATTTCCGCCGGGGCATGAAACTTTGTACATCTATTTCTTTAATTCCATTCAATCATCTCCCAATTGAGTCCAATTGAAGTCCATAAAATTAATCCAATGTCACCACACTTTAATTCACATCTTCACTTGTCCGTAGAACCAACTTAAGTCCTAAAAGCAAGACAAAAGCGGGCCTACTAATTTCTCGAGCCAAATTAGCCATTCTCTAATTTTTTGCTGAAAAACTCTGATTACATGAAAAATCTTCCAAAGATGATTCACTAATCTTGAAATGATTTGTGACACACCCAGACTTCCAATTTCTGAATTCGATCTCAATTCCACGGTTAATTTCACTTTGGCACGATACTAGCGCGGCCCAACCTACCGGGTAGCCTTTAGAAATTTTCATGCATTTGACCTGTGGTTGATCATCTCAAGCCACAATGTACATCTTTGAAACATTGACGACTTTCGGTTGTCGGGGAAATCTCAAGGTTTCAAATACGAACACAGGGTACCCAATCGACAGAAAAGTTGGTCCAGTGCCGATCGACAAGGATTATGCGATCCGGTGGAATCACCCACACTCGATCACATGCCTTTGTCGAGTTGACTTATCTCAGGTCTCTAATCGATTTTTATTTGTGCCGTAATGACCCTTGCAGATTAGCTCGGTCGAAAGGTCGCTTCCTGACCAAATTCTCGAGTTTGATGCATTAGAATTTGTTAACGACTTCACCCGATAGACTAGTTTTCACATGAGTGGTCGACTCAAGGAAAAGAACTATATACATGCCAACGAAATGCTCGTCTTAATTTATTGAAAATAGAATCGAAAAATCGGGATGCCACAACTTGCTAGACGAGCCTTGAGCTCGCCGGATCTGGTGAGGCAGAGGCCTCCCCGACACTCGGCGAGGCTTGAACCTCGCCGATCTGGCGAGACTCGAACTCGCCGGCGTCGGGCGAGGCTTAAGCCTCGCTAGATCTGGCGAGGGGCGAGCTCGAGCTCGCCCGACATCGGCGAGCCTCGAGCTCGTCGAATCTGGCGAGGCGAAGGCCTCGACGATGTCCAAGGAGGCTCGAGCCTTGCCAACTGGGTGAGACTCAAGCTCGCCGAAGACGGCGAGGCTCCGCCTCGCCAACTGGGCGAGCCTCGAGCTTGCCGGTGTCGAGGAGCTCGAGGCTCGCTTTGACCGGCCGCCGGCCAAAGAAGAAGAAGAACCAAAAAGAAAAAAGAAAATTATATTTTCAAAATAAAAATAATTAATTTTAAAAAATAAAATAATTAAAATCCGATTTTTAAAATAATCATTTTAAAAATTATAAAAATTGTTCATTAAATTTGTGTTGTATAAAAATATTTTAGCAATACCATTTTAAAAAAAATAATATATACAAGAAATAAGTTTGGAAGTTTTTTAGTAATATAATCTTTAAAAATAATAAGAATAAGTTTTCCTAAATTTGGTTAAATATGAAAATATTTTATTAATATGGGTCGGGTCGGGTCGGGTATGGGTCGGGTTGAGTATGAGTCAAAAAATTTACATTAGGCTTAAATGGGTTAATGGGTCGATTTGGATTGACCCATTAATGACCCGACCCAAACTTGACCCAACCCACCCGTTTGACACCTCTAGTCCATGTCAATGACGTTCATCTGACTTGATTAACCAAAAAAAAAAAAAAAAAAAAATCTAAATCTATTACATGAATATCACTTCAGTTCAAAATCTTGAAATTTTGTCATTTAAACCTTTTGATGATTTGTTAATGTAGTCCTTCAAGTCAATTTTAGCCAGAAATTATTGATGTGAGCATCGACCGTCCTACGTAGTCCAAGAGTACGTTGATGGAGATTGAACTTAAATTTTAGTCAATATTTTGATCGGAATTGAACTGAAAATTCAATGTTGATGTTTCTTTTCACATAAATTATTGGAGCTAGTGTTAAGTACAAACTTGACGCACGAGAGGTTGATTTCCTAGAAATGAATCAAAGTAGTGATAGTTGGGAGTGATAGGAATATGTAGAAAGGTCGGGTTTGTTAGTTTTATCTAAGAAATGTATCGAAAATGTTTTCTAAGGAATTATAATTCTCATTCAGAAGTTTCATTTTTTCATAATGAAGAATGTACCCACTTGCATATAGACTGACACAATTTACGACCATCCACTTTAGAAGTGGTACAACATAAAAGCTTTGAAGTTTCAAATACAATCGATTAGCACAAAAATAAAGAACAAAAATACTCAAATCATTCTTAATTTTGAAAGGACAATATCCTTCTTTTCTCCCTACTACTCTCTTTTCCAAGAGGTAGCTCATAGCTGACTAGATTACTTAGAGTGGAAAAAGCAAAATACTTTCTTTTTCCAACACCATCCTATATTTTATTTTTGCCAATCACATAAAACACACACAACTAAATTCACGGACGATCAATCTCCATTTCTTCGTCTCCCAAGCAAACCACAAACAACCCTCAGACAGCAAAGTTGACGACGGACCGGTACGTCTGTCCGTGCTGCCACCCAGCGGGGATCACGTTGTTGGCAACCAGGGTCTTGCCGGAGTCAAGAGAGGTGAGCTTGATCGAGAATGGGGCGCGCAGCTGGCCTGCGCCATCCAACTTCCAAACCGCGCCCCACGACTGTTGCATCGGAAGCCAAGAGTCAGAGTCCAGAGCCTGCTTCAGGTTGACGGCGCCGAGCTCGCCATCCCCATCCTCGTACTCAATTAGCGCAGCGAAATAGTTGGGGTTCGAGCCGGAGTCAACGTGGAATGCCACCTTCGCGCCGGGGAAATTGCACTCTACTCTGCTTGGCATTGTAAATATGTGCACATAAATAGACTTTTAATAAGCAAGTTAGACTATTTGCTGATTAGTATAAGTCTGGTGAAAGCAAAGTTTCTCGTTAATTTAAAGCACTTTTCAATGCGTTTTATCTTCCTTTTTTCCCTCTGCGCTTCTGTTAAAATTGGAATTCACTCGAAAGGATCCATAGAGAAAGGATCAACCGTACGGACTTTTGGTATTGAATTTGCAGCACCCCAGCATTGCGAAGTTCATCAGCCTTGCCGGGGCTCGCCATGGCTCCAAAAGCCGTGCCGCTCAAATCGAAGTGAGTAGATTCAGCGACACAAGGGCCACCAGGGCATTCATCAGTTATAACGACCATCACCGGGTTCCGGAACAAGCCGCGTTTTCAGTGCATTTCACCTGAAATTTAATCAACAAGAGCTCAAAAGACTGCACTTCCTAACTACTACTAAATAATCTGTTTGAATAGGACAATATGTACCGAGTCAAATAATCTGTTTAAATACGGAGAATTCAAACTACTTGTAATGGGAGTCTAGAAAGCGTGCCGCAGTAGATGTTTTCATGAATTCTATTCCACGATTGTTAATTTAGGAAAAGCATATCACGTGAACATATATTAACTTTGTCCGTGGCAAATTTTCTCCGATGACGGCGAACATAAAAATAATTCGAGAAACACTTTTCTAGCAAGAGAGAAACCTGGTAACAAGCTCCACATCCTTTGCCTGATTTGAAAAGAGAAGGCCCTCCTGCGGACACCATTGAAGAGAATGGAGCTTGGTCGACCCCATTCCCATACCCACATGCACCACCTACGTACAAAATATCACACAAAGCATATTATATATAATATATTATATATGTATTTATAAATATATATGTATATTTTCAGATCAGGTGAAATGTGTAATTACTAGAGTAGTATTGTCTAGCGTTGTACTTGATTCCAGTTTGACCTCTAAGTCTATATGTGTATGGTACAAAGCCAAAATCAATCACGATTAGGTGACTGACCTAAGCTACTCATATGTCCGAACCGATTTATACTCGAAAGACTTGATAAGTCAAAATTACGGAAGGCGTGTGATGAGACCAACGACGCTTGCATAAAAAGATCTTTACTCCAGGTGAATTGACCAAATAAAAATATAATGTCATTCCATTACCATCGCTTCCAGCGCCGTTGGGACTCCCGTACCACGTCGCACCTGCCGGCGACCAATCACCGTTGGACTGGACTTTCGAGATGTTAAGCGATTTGGGGTTGAAGCAGTGAGACGAGTTTATGAGGAAAGAAATGAGAAGGGCGAGAGGGAAGCAAATCGATGGAGATTGAAGAAGCGCCATGTGATTCTCGAGACACTTTGGTGAGGAGTTTGATTTTTTGCGCTCAATTTGGGCGCACAACGGGCGGTTATTTATAGTCAAATTGAGAGCCCAAAATTCCACTAGATTGGAGTCCTTGTCGTCATTGGAGAATTTTCGGCGATAGTTTTTGCCATTATTTATTGTTATTTTATATGGTTTGCTCGCGCTATAACTTTTCTTGCAAGCTGAATAATCTGACGCAATGATCTCCGTAACCATATCGGCGACGGATCGTGGGATGTTTGAATCGTTGAAGTATGGATTCATGCAGATTTACGGCAAATAAAGAATTAGCAACAAGGGTCTGTACGCAGATTTTCATGAGGGTCAACGGAAATAGTTTGGATATCGCACGTATGGATGCGCATCTCTTAGTACTTCCAAAAGCATTGATCAATCGACATCTACGAATGTCTTTAAGCTAACTGCAATTATTTCAAATCATTCTAAAGGCGAGATCTAGCTCCTCTTTTTCTTTGAGATTAGAGAACCAGGCATGCTTCTTAGGCTGGGAGAAGGTTTATCGAAATATGGCAAGAGGCACTTCCGGCTCCATAACATAATTCCACGTATATAGAAAATATAATTTGGAACATTTAATCTTAGTCTTTTTTAATTTTCATGCCAACAAAATCTTACATGACTATGGGGAGTAAGATATAAGAAAAAAATCCATCTATCTTTATACTATTTGCATAACATTATCGAAGAGATTTCTCGAGATTTGCATAGTTATTTGAGGCATTTAGGGATTTCCAGCTCAAAAACTAGAATTAATTTTTTAAAATCCCACAAAGTGCATGTAAACTACTCTAGGGCAAGATCACTTTGCACAAGCCACATGTTTAGATTTAACTTATTCATGGGGCATACAAAGTGTTCGATTGGCCTCTAGGTTGTTAGGCTTGTATGCTCCTCTCTCTCTCTCTCTCTCTCTCTCTCTCTCTCTCTCTCTCTCTCTCTCTCTCTCTCTCTCTCTCTCTCTCTCCCCCTCCCTCTCTCTCTCCCCCTCTCTCTCTCTAACCATAATTCTAGGATTACCAAACTAAAGTTGTCCACTTCTTTGACACAAGAACTGTTACCCTTAGAATTTTCTGCTGGAAGGTCTAGGTCCACCGTCCAACTTTATCATTGAGAAGCACAGCCACAACTGCAAATCAAGAATTTAGGCGTAGTTGGTCTTTTTTTTTATGTATTCTATGTAATGTTGAGGAACCGGAAGGTTAATAATTAAGATGTAACTGATAGAATATACAGAAAATAAAAGTATATATAGGGGGAAAAAACAGTCCTATCTACAAGAATGTGGTGGTCATGAACCGACCTATGTATGTTTACGGAATTTTTCTTAATGCAATTGAAACTTGCGCACATGTGCCTCGACAAGACCATGAACGAAATTGTTTATTGTCAAAAAAATTGGAGGTGATAGGGCGGAAATCTCTCTGATTGGACATCCAATGTCCTCAAGTTTGTCCGGGCATACGAATTTTTGGGGTTCGTCCAAGCGGCTAAGTCTAAAAAGCAGTTATCCACCCGAATAAATACCGTCCCATGCGATAGAGACTGCTTCGTTTATATTATTGTCCAACGTCCTCGAGCAGACGATCAAAGTTGACATTTTACCAACAATTTCTTTTGGCCAACACGTTCCTCCAATTGATTGAATAAGACAAAATAGTCACACATGTTCTAGGGGAAAAAAGAGATTAGCTCTCGAATTTATTAATTGATCAAGTTATCATATAGATTCAAAGGTGAATATAAGCGTCACGGGTTAAATTTGATAATCTCCTAAGCTGAAATGTCCGGTCATGGTGTCCATAATATATGTATTTAACAAGAATTGTGAGGTTGACATAGTATATTGCGAGAATTAACTCATTAATGTATGATTGTATCTGAAACAAATAAATAAATAATAGTAAGAAGAGAAGCAAGTTATTCCACGCCGCACATACATACTCCCACGAAATCAAGCGATCCTGTCGCGAATGACTCGATGTAGAGTCATCTAGGGTTTCTACGAGTCACCAGCATTTAAGGACTGCCTGCAGCATCCCGCAGAGACAAAAACAGGGCAAAACCCTCGTCACGAAAGCGAGACATGTTCATTGATGCAGACGTTAATGGAGGTTATGGGCCGTTGAGGATCGTCCTCGCACCGTCACTTCAGGTTTAATTTATCAATTTCCGCTCGACATCTTTCGAAGAAAAAGAGCGACTCCCGCTACGAAATGAGTGGCGAGAATTAGGGTTCCTTCGCAGGCTGAATTTGCGGGCATCGTTTAACCCGTCGATGACAAAAGCTCAGATCCGGAGCATCTACGCTCGTTTTGTCTTAATTCGAGGTCCAAAATTTTGCCTTTTAAATCAACGAACTTGACAAGAATTGGATGTAATAAGTGTAATTATTATCATTGGTCGGCGATTGAAGGGAAAAAATTTCTCCAATCGAGAAGGTGCACGACAGTGGTTCGATTTTTTCCATGGATTCGGTTTCACTTTCAAATCCTCATATTTCAAAAGTGATGGAAAACGTCCACGTGGGTATCGCCATCAGCCGGATATAAACAGGATTAAGACGTTGATTCTTGACAGGTTACCGGGTTGGTACCACGTGGTGGTCGCTTTCAGAGGGGAGAAAATTTATTGTTCATAAGTTTCTAATCGAAGAAATGCTGACTCCTTCTCAGTCAACATGATTTTCGCAGTGGAGAAAAAAGAATTTTAAGAGAAAATAACATTCAAGCGGGTTAAGATTAGTTTGTGAAATTGATATATATTACGTTAAATGTAATCTACTTGTCCTCTGTACATTAGATTGGTACACCAAGGGTAAAGGTGATAACCTTTCCAATCAGCTGGGATTGAGCTGTTGAGAGTTCTTGTGTTGCTTCATCGTTGGCGCCCTCTTGGTCACCGAGTCTGAAACGTTTGGAGGTTGATGAATACTGAATAGGTTGAGCAAGGAAGGTGGTGTCCAGTTGAAATTCTTCACACCAGTGCACTTGAAACAGATTACTTGGATGCAGCTATTGTTACTGCTCTTCAAATACATGTGCAGCAACCATGTGGCGATATTTTTATTTTTCTTACCGGTCAAGAGGAAATTGAAGCAGCGGAAGAGCTTTTGAAGCATAGGTAAGGGGTTTGGCTCCAAAATTGCCGAACTCATTATATGCCCGATATATGCTGATTTGCCTACAGATCTTCAGGCAAAGATATTTGAACCCACGCCAGAAGGTGCTCGTGAGGTGGTCCTTACTACAAATATTGCAGAGATGTCATTAACACTTGACGGAATAAGCTATGTGATTGATCCGGGCTTTTGCAAGATGAAATCGTACAACCCAAGGACGGGAATGGAATCACAGCTAGTGACTCCAATCTCCAAAGCTTCAGCAATGCAGAGGGCTGGCCATGCCGGAAGAACATCAAATTGATCTAGAAGATAACACTGTACTAGAGGTTCAACGGACCGACCTTGCTAATGTTGTCTTGACACTAAAAAGCCTTGGAATTAGCGATACACTAAATTTTGATTTTATGGATCGACCGCCAGCTGAATCATTACTCAAAGCTATTGTATGGATCAGCCGCCGGCTGGTCACATACCTTGATTTTTCATTTATTCTTTACTCTCGTACTTGACCATCACCATTTTCCCCCTTTTTTTCGGGGCCATATGCAGTTGATCTCCACCTATTGTATGGTATCTTCCATGTAGATTTGGCGATAGGTGGGATTCGGCTTTAGTTGAGTTAAACAACAGACTTAACACCTCGAGTTATGAATGAATTATAAGTTCTGACATTCAATTTTTAAGTGTCATTATAAAAATCGAACAAAATGTCTTAAATTCTTTGAAGGGACTTAAAAGTTGACTTCATTTTATTGGAATTTCTCCACTTCAAAATTGAGAAACGTCTTTTGCCAGATCTGAATTCTTGGAATTCTCGTTTAATTTTGTCACCAAGGAATAAGATGTAGAGATGGATAGTAGATTGATGTATTAGAAACTTGTTGTAGTAATGCCATGGTAAAACAAATGTTTTGATGACAACATGAGGACTCGATTAGTTGATAATAAAGATCTTCAAATAAAAAGACTAAGAATGGCTTTGAGCACCATGCAGAAGGTGCATAGATACATGAGCAAGTTTTCATATCAAAACAAATACACTTTCAAACAAATTGCACTAAATTTACATGAACATCGCCCCTAATGAGCATCCTGATCCTGCCATATGCTACCCAAGCTACAAACTTCCCTCAATAAAAATCAATCATCACATGCTTGTAGAAATTGAGAACTCTATTCACAAAATTGATTAAACAAATCAAAGTGGAAAAACCAGAGCTACAGAATAGGTATGCGTTCCTACCATACAAGAATTATGGGAGTTCCTTCCTACTAGTGGAAAAACCAGAGCTACAGAATAGGTATGTGTTCCTACCATACAATAATTATGGGAGTTCCTTCCTACTATGTATGGTACGACCATGCATTATCTATGCTTTTTGAGTCGTTCAATTCACTTATCCAAGAATGCTAAAAAGAGTTTGATTAACCCCTGTACAAAGGAATAAATAGTTAGAAAAGCACATTTTACTAAACAACATGCTTGGATTAAGATTATCTCAAATAATCCCACATCAGCACATAAACAAAAGTATTCCAAACTTGATGAAGATCACATCTAGCAGAACATGAAATAAAAAGCCAATGCAAAAACAACGTCTGGCCAGCAAAGTAAAATTCTTGTAGACTGAATTTCTTCCACAAAATAATCAAACTTGTTTGATAGGCATAGCCATAGAACCTAATAACCAAAATATCAAGCTAAAAGGAAACTGCCACTTAGAAGACAAACAGCAGCTACCAAGAGATTACCTGATTTCAAGACTATATTTGTAGGTCTCCAAAATCTCGTTTCCAGAATGAATCAAGCCAGCTTTCTTGCTTTCACCATCCAACCGTCCGCGTCAAAGAACACATGTTGAGTCTGAAAGGCATTTATTAATAGTGTCCTAATTCTCTTCAGAATCTATATTGAATGATTTAATTAAAGGAAATCATAAGGAAAGAATAAGCAAAGGAAAAGGGTATTAAGACCGTACTAGATTTGATACTATCCCAAGATGAAATATTCATTAAAATTCTAGATTTAGCAATGCAGGATGATATAAATGGAACAGTATTGAAGATTAAAATTTAGATCTCGATGAAAAGCTACACATAAAGAGCGAACTAAAGTAGAGTAAATAAGAAAATGTGTCACGCCCCAATCCTCAGGCACGCGCACATCCCTTACCTTTGGTCGATTTTAAATTGCGATATCCTAGGACTATGTATCGCCGACCCTTTCATTTATATATGCACATGCGGAAGCAGTTATAAATCCCCAGACAATAATACGATGGGATAGATAAGTAGGACTAGGAAATTTAACCTGAAAGTCAACACTCTTATGTACATCTATAATGACTTGGTCATACATGCACATATACAAACCATACTACAAAGGTTGGTTTCTACTCAATTAGCTTCTACAGCAACAGTCATCAGGATCCTACTCTGGATCATTCTCGGGGTTCTCCTTCATATACTCCTCTTCGAGTTCTTTCTCCTCAGGGTTTTCCTCGTTAGGTTCCTCCTCCTTAAGCTCCTCATCCGGGTCCTAAAAATGGTTATTCAATAACCACTGAGACAACGTCTCAGCAAGTTCTACCCTTTAAGACCCGATTAGTAAACTAATGCACCTTAGGGCTGCCTATGCACAACGTGAGTCAAAGGACTTACCTTGGCCTCAGATTCCACCTGCATATTAGCACAAATCAATAGACACCCAAGCAATCACATCACAGATCGAAGCATCGATCAAATTGACCTAGTCGATTACATGTCAACAAGACCACTCACGGTCATTTCCATCCAATCAATCAATTCACAGCATCATATCAAAGCAATGATCAATCGACCTAGTCGATTACATGTCATTCGAACCACCTCTCGGTCACATCAACACCATACTTTATAATCTCCATTCGGGTACTCAGTCACAGAGCTAGATGAATGCTCTCGGGCGTCTTTTTCGCCAAGGTGACGTACCAATTACCGATCACGATAATCTTCAGCAGTACACTTAGTCATAGAGCCTCATTTATGCTCTCGGGCATCTTTTTCGCCAAGGTGATGTACCAATTACCGATCACGATAATCTCCAGCAGTACACTTAGTTACAGAGCCTCATTTATGCTCTCGGGCGTCTTTTTCGCCAAGGTGACATAAGTAACAAACAGTCTACGTGCGTTCTTTAAGGCGCCGTTTTTGCACAGTGATATTCCTCATCACCGAACCACGCCCGTCATAGGTCACAAATCACTGACAGTCTACGTGCGTTCTTTAAGGTGCCGTTTTCGCACAGTGATGTCTTTCATCACCGAACCACGCCTGTCTATACTTCGTACTTGATCGGTCTCAACCAATAGAATTCTCAGTTCACTCTCACGACTCTCCACTTTACAACTCATCAAAGCATTATAAAGGTTAAATAAAAAAACTCGGCCATTTACAAATCAATCATTCAATTCCACTCAAATTCAATCAATTAAGGAATAATTCCATAAATTGCACAATCAATTTAATTAAGCACAACGTGGAGCTCAAATAAATAAACGGACTGCACCACAACAATCAGCACGAAATTCCGGGCACCGGCCATCCCGGTTGAATTTTCGGAAAATAAATAATTAAATAATTAATTTCGAAAATTAAATAAATAAATACAATAAATTCAATTTAGCACAATATAAAGTTCAATTAAAGAAATGGTCTGCGCCACCATCATCAGCATAAAATCCCGGTCACTTGGCCATCCCAGGTTGAATTTCCGGAAAATAAATAATTAAATAATTAATTTCGAAAATTAATATTTAATTCCTAAAAATTCAAATTAGGCCCGAATCGCCGAATTAACACCCGATAAGGGACGGGAAAAATCCCAAGAAGCATCCAATAAATACTACAGGCAATTCTCTATCTAATTACACTAATCACACAACTAATATGCAAAGCAATTAACTAATAATCACTAATCAATTCTAATCTAACCACCTAATTACACTTAATTAACACTAATCAACCTTTAAGTATAATTAGCGCACTAAGAAGGCATTAGTGAGTAAAACTCACTCAAAATGACGGGCTCGACGCGAGGATCGACTTTCCTCAAAGCAGGCCGAGCATCCGGGCTCGGGAAGTCGGCCAAAACGGGCCAAACGTCCGCTGCCATACCCATTTCTGCACTCTCTGTGCATTGCTGGTTGGAGGCGAAGGAGGGCAGATTCGGGGCTAGTTGGGGTCGGGAATGGGCGGAGGAGCTGAACAAGACCTAGGCGGGGCTTCACGGTGGCCGGAGGAGGTCGGGTTTTGGCCAGAGGCGGCTGAACGGGACTGAACAGAGGCAGAGCAGGGGCTGGGTCGCACAGCGGGGACGGCAGGTGCGATCGTGAGGCGGCGGAGCACGGGGCGTCGCGCGGGCGACTGTGCGGCAGCTCTGGTGCGACGGCGTCCAGGCAGCTGGTCGCGGCTCCTTCTGGCGACGCTGGATGCTGCTTCACTTTCTGCTGTCTTTTGGTTCGCACCAGCAAGAGGAGGGAGAGAGAGAGGGGGGCGGAGGGTGTGCGGACGGCCGCGGAGCAGTGGCGGCAGCTCCGACTTCGGCGGGCGATGGCGGCAGCGAGAGGCAACGATTACAGCTCAGTCTTCGCTGGTCTTTGGCTCCCATAGAGTTTTGAAGAAAAAGAAGATGGGGATAGGGGAGGATCCGTCGACGGAGGAGAGAGGGGAGGAAGAAAAAATCAATTTCCCCTCCTCCTCTCACACACTCTCTCTCTTAGGTCATCACACATGGGCCACCATGACATCATGTGATGTCACCTTCCACTCACCATTTCTTGACAATTATACCCCTTCTAGAAGCATTTAGGTAGGCCAAAGTATGGGGGTAAGTGTGGCATACGAATTTTGAAACAATTGGCTTCCATTAATCACTTGATTTACTTTAAATCCACTCAATTGGCCTCATAAGATCTCAATAAATCCAAGTGATGCCTCATTGCTTCCATTAAATATTCTCCTCATCCAATAGCTCATCTCGCATCTCAATTTTGTATTCCATTTTAATCCCCGACTCCAATTGCATAGAAATGACCTGATTAATTCAATTGAAATTAATACTGAATATTTTGGATGTCACAACTCTTCCCCTCTTATAAAAATTTCGTCCTCGAAATTTAAACCTTTACTAATCTTTATACAAAAGGTGGGGTATTGTCGTTTCATTGAGTCTCATTACTCCATGCTAATCCTTCTGTCTCGTGGTGTTGTCCGACCATTTTGACTAAGGGGATCATCTTGGTACACAAACTTTGCTCTTTCAGAACCAACAACTGAACTGAGCTTCTCACATAAGACACCCTGTCATCCACATCTGATCTCTTTTTCTTGACTCCCTAAGAAACCTTCGAACCTCAACGATTCAAAATTTCTGACAGTTCTGAGTAGTCTTTACTCTGACACTGATCTAACAACTACAAATACTAATTACTGCTGACATCTTTATTCACTTTCTTTTCACCACTGAAATTCTGTACCCTCTGCTATACACTGCTTAATAAGAACCCTCTGAAAACTCTGCCAACTTATAATCTCTGATCTAGATTCGAGATATAATTCATCCTCGACACTCCATGTCGGTGAACTATCCGAGACACACACACTTCGGTATACCCGCTCTGTGACAAGATAGAATCTTCAATTTCTGAAATCGAACTTAGATTGGCGGTTAATTTCACTCCGACACGCTTTTGGTGTGACCTAGGCTACTGGATAGTGTTAAGAGCTTTTTAGGACAAATGACCCGTGGTCGTTTTTGTTCGAGCCACAATGAACCCATTTGACACATTGGTGACTCTCGATTGTCGTGAAAATCTCAAAGATTCAAATACGGACACAGGGCACCAAAACGATAGAAACATCAAATTAGTGTCGATCGATGAGAATTTTCCAATTTAGTGGAGTCACCCACAATCGGTCATTCATCTCAGTTGAACCAATCTATCTCTGATTTCAAATCAATTTTATACTGTGCCGCAATGATCTCTAAAGATGAGCACGGTCGAGAAGTCGATCCCTGGTCGAATTCTCAAGTCTATTTGCCTTAAGGTCCTTAATAACTCACCCAGCTAGTCTAGTTATCTCATGAGTGGCTAACTCAGAGAAAAACACTGTAATCGCGTCGATGAAATGCCCAATTAATCTAATCGAAATCAGAGCCCGAAATCTGGATGTTATACACTCAAAAAAAGATCTATTCATACTATACCAAAGTGGACCAACTCCATCTATCGATCAACCACTATTCTCAAATGGTATCAGTAATCCCCTGAATCCTTAGTAAGCCATATATTTCCATTTCCACTTGGGACTTTCAAGTGATGGTAACAATTCTCCCGGTTCGCATTACTGAGCTTCCACTTACTGACACTTCTGACACTTGCAACCTGCTCAGCGGTATCTATCTTCTTATCAGCTTACTAATCTAGCTGATGCCGCTTCTGATTTACTTGCATCATCTGGTCAAAACTGCAATACTATAGTGAACTTCCGACAAGATCTTTTCCCTGAGTGCTACACTGTCAAGTGTATTCAACCACTCATGAAACCTGAACTTTCCATTCTCATAAATCTTAAAGTCAGATTCTTTCTTGCCAGTATCCTCTTATAAGATCTTCTAAACATCTTTGCTTGTCAACTAGGCACCGATTCTAACTTGAACATTTGGTTCAATCTTGAGGGTGGCTATAAAATTCAAAAGGTAGCCTACCTCAATTTTGAAAACCAAATTTCGAACCATTTTCAAATAAAGTCTATACTTTAGCCAGTCTATGCACATTTGAAGACTCTCGGCTCAACACATTAATGACTCATTTCGTTCCTCCAAGGTGATACTCGATATCACTATTATAGTTCTGCCAAAATTCTGGTTCACAACACCGCTTCGTATTCCACTTATTGGGTCTCAACTGGTGGAACGGTTATGCAACAATCTTCTCATGTTGCATCAATACGTACCCCATCTTTTAAGCTCTAGAAATTATCCTCATACTTGTCAATGTTGATGAATTTCTCTTTTTTTTTTCTTAAGAGGTCAACCTCACGATGATACTGATGCTGAAAATTCTTTCACAAACCTTATGTAGTAATCTGTCCAATCCCCACAGTTTTTGATCTCTGACATTGATGTCGGTCTCGGTCCATTAACAACTTATTCGATCTTGGCTGGGTCCATGAAGATTCCTTAACCTGTAATCACATGACCATTCTTAGGGCTCAACACTTAATGAACACCTTATAATGTTGCTACACCACACGATCACCATTGATCTAGATATTCTTTGAATGCTCAGTTTGTCAAATCTATGACAACGGCTGGAGCATTCGTCAAATCAAATAGCTTTACATTATTCTCACAAGGGTTAAATCAAGTGCAAAATGTTGTCTTCAGTATAACCTCCTTCCTAGTTCTGAATTGACAATAACTTGTCCTCAAGTCGATCCTTGAAGACATCAACACCCTTTATAACATGTCACCCAATTCGTCGATTTTTGACAATGAACACTTATCATTGATTGTCACTTGATTGAGTCGACTATAGCTGATGCATACTTGCAACGAACCATCTTTCTTTCTTTCTCACTATGAGGTTGATATCTCTCTTAGGTAATGCACCAATATGCATGAATTCCTCATTCATCAATCCTCACATCCGCACCATTGGTTCTATCAATTCAGGCAACAACAACCAGTAAGAAACTTTAGAGAATGGTTCTATTCTAGGTGCTAGCTTGATCGTAAATTCTATCTCACTTACTGACAATAGGCCTGACAATCCTTCTGGCAACACTTCCAAAACTTCTTGGACTACTGAGGAGTCCTCAATTTTCAATTCTTCAATCTTTCTTATTTTTTACAATTGTCAAGTAACCTAGGCAACCTCCGTCTAACAAACGGATTGCCTCAAGTGACGAGGTTAAAGAAGTCAAGAACCCTTCTTGACTCTCAATAAAACTTGGCACTTCTACCTGCTCCTGGAATAAACTGGGTTACTCCATTATAACAATTCATCACTACAAAATGCTCCAGAGCCAATTCTTTCCACACTTAACAATAAAGTTGTACACCAACAGCCAATCGAGTACAACTCTAGTCAATGGTTCTTCTCCTGCCACCTTAACACACAAATTAAAATTCCATAACTTAATCCCTGAAACTTTGAGGCACTACTCTGATAAAATTACTTCAAGACATTATTTCTCTATTCGGTGTATGGTCGATTTCATTCCTATCTCTTTCACCATCCTGGTTGCATTCTATCAGTAGTAGCAATGTTGGTGTTCTTCCTGAACTCCAACTGATAATCCCTCACCTGATGGCCGTGCTCACTACCATCAAAGCACGTTCTAGTCATTCTCGAACACAAGATTAATCCATGCATTCCTTCCATACTTTTGGCACTCACCTAGTGAGTCCTCTATCTCATGTCAGGTGATAGCATACCCTCTTGCTTGTACTGGAGGCCTGTTCCAAAAACTCCACTTTGTGTTCTATGGCGCACTCCTTCTGACCTGTACTATCGTCGGTGACAGCAGTAACCGTTGTCGAGATTCCATCTACTTATGCGGCTACACCATAAATCAATGTCCGTACTGGCGACACTTACTACAATTTCCTGTCCTCAAAACATATGAGACTAATTCATACCATCTTCGATAGAACAACATGTTCCGTTAATCTGAATACTGACCTGACTATGCCACATTTCCTATTGGGTGGAATAGAATACCATTCTCTCAACATCAGTCTTTACCCTGATCGAATTCCCAATCTGCTTGCACTGAATCTTGATTCAAATATCGAAATCTATTCTTTGATTATCCTTCCAAGTTGGACCTCAACAAAGATAGCAACAACAACAACTTGATTATGATCTTACTGGCTCATCCAAATCCCAAGGAACAATTGCATCAGAACGACCTTATCAGACTTAGGATCAATCAACGCGGATACACCGGTACCAACCTGCGATGGCACTCTTACACTCAAGCTGGCCAGAGTCAACACTCTGCCTTCCAAATCCACAATAATTAAAAGCAAGCAATTCACACCCGACAAACAATTCTACCAATCAGCTATCAAAGACATGCACCAGTCATGAATTTAAAGGCCTTTCCTACTACTATCCCATAGGTCATCGCACCTTATTACTCCAATACCTAACCATTGCTCTGATACCATAAAAAGGGGATGTCATGCCCCGATCCTCAAGCACGCGCACATCCCTTACCTTTGGTCAATTTTAAATTGTGATATCCCAGGACTATGTGATATCCCTCATCTCGCATCTCAATTTTGTATTCCATTTTAATCCCTGACTCCAATTGCATAGAAATGACATGATTAATTCAATTGAAATTAATACCAAATATTTTGGATGTCACAAAATGAACTACCGCTAATTTGTTTACACAAGTGAAATGATCTCCCTTCATATATATTTGTATAAAAATTTGTTCCAACTTAATAAATTATATCACAACACATTTACTTTTGTTATTTGGTAGCCAATGAAACACACAATGATCAATGAACATGAATCACCTCGAAAAGAGAATTTCTGAACAAACATAATCAATCAAAGTATGTGGAAATCTCTTCCAGCGATGGTGGCATCTACATCATCAAATGTCGATCTGAAATTGAAAAACGACGTATATTAGATGGAAGCCCTTGGTTGTTCTCTAGTCATCTAGTCAATTTACGCCCATGGCAACCAAAAAATCCCTTACACTGTTATGATTTCTCCAAGTGTGCATTCTAGGTTCAAGTAATCAGCTTACCCCTGGAATGGAATACTCCTAAACTTCTAAGTCGAGTGGTACAGCAGATGGGAAGAGTGCTGGAGGTGAAACCTGATACCTTTGGGAGAGTGCGCATTGAAATTGACCTGCAAGCACCCTTAAAGATAGGCAAGCTCATTAGCATTGCAGGAAAAGCCCTATGGCTTGATTTTCAGTATTAAAGGCTCTCCCACTATTGTTATTCATGTGGGAAACTAGGGCATTATGCAGCATCATGTAAAGACTACCCTTATGACGAAGTTCAATTTGAGGGTCGAGAAACAATGGTTTATGGCCCGTGGTTGAGGGCAGAGGTCAGACAGCATAGCCCGTATTGGGATGCCTTTTACAATCCCAAATCTCCTATGGAACCTATGGAAGAGACCATACCTGAAACCCCTCCAACTCTGCCCCTCCCCCTCCCAGCTTTACCTCCAATTGACCCTGTTCCCAAAGTCCCTGCTTCCACCCCTGTTATTCCATCCGAACCACAGTCTCTTAATCCAATTTCCAGAACCACCAACTTGGTCCCTGCAAATGCCAAGTTAAAGGGTATTCAAAGTCCTTCCATCGCTATTCCTCAACAGAAGAAACAAAAGAACCCTAGAACACAGATAGCAGTGGGGACTAGCAAGAAAACTAAGTGATACTCCCCTTATGAGATTAGATCAAATTATACTTCTGAGTTGGATGAATCCCACTTGTTGGACACCCCTGTGTTTGTGGCTGATGAACACTCTCCATGGGCTTTGGTGGCTGGCCCTCAACAGCCACCACGTTCCCAATGAAAATACTAAGTTGGAATTGTCAAGAGTTCGGCAATCCCCTGACAATTCAAGCCCTCAAGGCTTTGTTAGCCTCTGAAAAGCCCGATCTTTTTTTTTTTAATGGAAACTAAGAATGTAGGAATAGTTTTGAAGAACTTACAACATCGTTTCCACTTCTCTCACTCCTTTTTGAGAGATCCAACCGATTTTTCTAGAGGTCTTGTAGTGTTTTGGACGGAACTTTTTGATATTACTGTTATAAACTTGGGGTAGAATTTTATAGATCTTATAGTTCTGGACCCTCAGTCAGCTGCTTCGATGCATGTTAGTTGCCTATATGCCCCTGCAATATACCAAGCTCGGCAGGATTTTGGGGATATAATCAGGACTATCCATGCAGCTAATTACTTACCTTTGATGTGTATTGGGGACTTCAATGATTTCCTATCCCCCTGGGAGAAAGTAGGAAGAAGACCAGCAATTTATTCCAGAATGACATCCTTTCGGAAATTAATTAATGACTGCGCTTTAATTGAATTGGACAGTAAATGGTGTGAATTTACTTGGTCTAACAATAGAGAGGGGGATGATTTGGTGAAGGAGAAATTGGATCATGTCTTTTGCTCTTTGGATTGGAGTTTATTATATCCTTCTGTAGTAGTGTTTACTCTTCCTTCGATTGGCTCAAATCACTGCCCCCTTATGCTGCACACTCATTATCAATCTGTCAAGCCACAAAAGACCTTCCATTACAAAGCTTTCTGGAGCCAACATTATGAATGTAAAGAGGTAATTCAATTAGCATGGGAGAGTAGTCCTACCTCCTTAACTTCAAAATTGCTGGCAGTCTCTCTCAAACTAGATAGATGGAGTAGGTCTCGGTTTAGTAATGCCAAGCAACACATTCTTCAATTACAGCAACATCTATAGACCATCACTAACAGAAAATCTTATCAGGTGGGAGATAAAGAATTAGCCTTTTCAATTAGAACTGAAATTCAACAGTTGTGGAATCAAGAGGAGCACTTCTGGGTGTTGCGGTCCCGTCTAAATTGGTTAACATGGGGTGACAAAAACTCACGATTTTTCCATGCTTGTACAGTGCAACGAAGACACATAAATCGAATTTGTATGCTCAAAGATGGAGACCAGAACTGGATACGGGAACTAGAACAACTCAAAGACATGACTATGGCCTTCTTTTCTCAACTATATCAATTAGTGGGAAACCGAGACTTTCACCCATTTCTAGTGCAATGTCCAACAATAGTTACACCACAAATGAATGATCACTTACTAAGTAAGGTAACATAAGAGGAGGTATACCAAGCTACCTTTCAGTCGGGTGCTTCCAAGGCTCCTGGACCAGATGGCCTCAACGGTCTTTTTTATAGGCATCACTAGAATATCATCAAAAAGACCATTGTCAAAACAGTGCAAGATTTCTTTCAATCAGGTTTCATGCATCCTAATTTAAACAAAACGATTCTGACCCTGGTTCCAAAAGTAAATCACCCAGAAAGCATAAACCAATATCGTCCCATTAGCCTCTGCAACTTTGCATACAAGATTATCTCTAAAGTTATGGCTAACAGACTTAAGTCTTGCTTACCTAGATTGATCACTCCAGAACAGGCAGCATTTATCAGTGGCAGACAGATTCAAGACAATATCATGGTTGTTCAGGAAGTATAAAGTTAGATCCAGAACAAAAAGATTCAATCTTATTCTAAAAACTGACATGCAGAAGGCTTATGATAGGGTTGAATGGGACTTTTTAGCAGCTTATTTACAGCAGTTGGGCTTTACAAATAGATGGGTAACTATGGTCATGGCTTGTATCACTACGACTTCTTTTAGTATTCGATTCAATGGAGAACAGCTCCCATATTTTAAACCTACTAGAGGAATCCGGCAAGGTGACCCCCTATCCCCTTACATTTTCATTTTGCTTGCTAATGCTTTGTCTACAGTTATAAAACAAGCAGTGAGTATGGGTCACTTACAGGGAATTCAATTTAATCAAGCCTGTCCTAAGCTATCTCATTTAATGTTTGCTGATGACTTAGTATTTTTCCTCAAAGCCACAGTTTCTGAATGCCAAAATCTTGCTAATATACTCAACCAGCATTGCCAAGCAATAGACAACTTATCAATAGGAACAAATCTGGGCTTTTTTTCAACGAGAACTGTCCTATGAATCTACAGAATACTTTAGCAAGAGAACTACGAATACTTGTGGTAAGCAGATATGGCAAGTATCTAGGCATCCCTTCAGACTGGGGACGTTCAAAACGTGAGATGTTCTCCTGGATCCTGGCCAAAATTAATGCAAAATTAGCCAGTTAGAAGGAAAAATTTTTATCAAAAGGGGGCAAGGAGATCTTATTGAAAGCAGTAATTCATGCATTACCTCAGTATGCAATGTCCATCTTCAAGCTTCCCCTGTCGCTCTGTAGATTAATAGAAAAGAAGATATCAGCTTTTTGGTGGAGTAAGAACAATAGTGAATCAGGTATTCATTGGACAGCATGGTCAGAATTAAAGAACTCCAAAATAGAGGGGGGGGGTATGGGTTTCCGAGATCTCATAAATTTTAATCTAGTGATGCTTGGAAAGCGAGCTTGGCGTCTTTTCCAGCAACCTAATGCTATATGGAGTCAGCTTTTCAGGGGTCTATACTTTAGATAGTCTTCTTTTCAAAATGCTACCTCAAGTTATAGACCTTCATGGGGGTGGCAGAGCATATTAAAGGGTCGAGATGCAATTCTCCCTAAACTTCGGTGGCTAGTGGGGGATGGATCCAAGATTAATATTAGAGAAGACACTTGGCTTACAATTGGTAAAATAGGAGGTCAAGCAGAGGAGGGGGAACCCATTAAAGTTGCTGATATATTAAACTCATCTATTGCTACTTGGAAGAAGGAACTTATCTCTAACCTTTTTAGTACATAGGTAAGTGAAGCGATCCTAAGTACCCCTATAAACCTTTCTCTTGGTACTGATCAATTAGTTTGGACTACTACTTCCTCAGGTGTCTTCTCTGTTAAAAGCTGTTATCATTATTTGTCTTCGGTCCAACAACACCCTACCACTATTGCTTCCTCTTCATACCGAAATCCTATTCAATTGTGGAAAAAGATATGGCATATGCAAACCGCCCCTAAGATTCGTGTTTTCATGTGGTTAGCCTGTAAAGACGCCCTTGTGACTAAAGCAAACCTATACCGCAGACACATCTCCCCAAACCCATACTATACCCTATGTAATCAAAATGTTCCAGATACCATTGAACAACTGTTCTTCTATTGCAATTGGACTTGTGAAATATGGAATCATGCCAAGATCAGGATCCCAATCTCCCTTACCTCTGTACGTCGCCTGGATGAGTGGGTTGCTACTAGAGCCACTCAGTCTCGAACACCCCCAAGTTTTGAAGTGCTTGCCTATCTGCTGTGGGAGATATGGCGTCAGCATAACAATGTAATCTTCAGATAGCAATCCTCGGATCCCATCCGAGTGGTGGAGAATGCCCTAGCCCAACGTCGCATATTCCAGATTCTTCAGCCCTCTCAACCTCGGTTTCAAAAATCAAGTGTCAGTTCTGATCGTCAATGGAAACCACCTGCAAATGGCACTATAAAATGCAATATTGATGGGTCTTTTTTACCTGGAAATCAGCAAGGTGCGGTGGCCTGTATTTACAGGAACTTTAATGGAGTACTAACTGACATGTTCACGAGCAGTGTTCCAGCCTAATCGGTGTTTCAAGCAGAAATCTATGCTCTTATTCTAGCACTCCAACATCTGATCAAGCAGGGGCTTCATTTTCATTGCGTCTTGGTTGAATCGGACTGCTTATTTTTGGTGGAAGTCCTTCGGCAGCAACAACTGCAGCCATGGAAGGAGCGGCACCTCTTTGCAGTTCTTCAAGATCTCTTTTCGCGTTGCCCTAATGTCTCTCTCCAGCATGTCCGTCGAGATGCCAATCTAGCCGCTGATTGAGCCGCCAAAGCCCATAGGTTTCACGGCCTAGTCAGACACTGGCTTGTTTTCCCTCCTCCTCTTTTCCATGATATTATACTAAGTGACGATGTAATTCTCTTTTACTATAATATTAATCGGTAGTTTCGACCAAAAAAAAAAAGTACTTTGGCTCTCCTCCCCCGTTTCCCTTGACTTCTTGTTAGGTTTTGCAGACGCGAAGCCAATTTTGCTACGGATTGGGCTGCCAAGGCCTATAGCAACGGCTCTTTGTCTTCGAATTGGGCCACTTTCCCCCCACTCTCTTATTGGACTTTTCTTATTTCGGACGCTATTGCAGTAGGATGTATTGGTCCTTTCAACTGAATGCATTTTCACATTTCGACCAAAACAAAAAAAAAAAGAAAAGTACTTTGGCTCTCAAAGATTTGTTGAAAACTTATTTCACTTGTGACTCCACAAAAGCAATAGGAGAAAGGTAAATTCCATCAGCGATCACTGAACTTGAAAGGATTTTGCTAACAATTCGCTAAACTTTAGTTTTGATCATCTCATGTTGAGAACTTTTATTTCTTTACAATTTATGCACTTTGACCAAAATTCAGCCAATTTTCAAGCAAAGTATCGATGTGGTATACACATGGTCACGTGGCCACCATGTTAGCAATTAGCTGACATTAGGCAATTGAAGTCAAAGCTTAGTGATATGATTGGAAACACCACAGTCCAACATTAAGTAAATTTTACACGAGGAGGAAAACGGGGAGAAAGACCATATTTCATCATATCTCCTAGCTTCCAAGCACTGCTGAGCAGCAACCTGTGCAAAATATTCCAATGCCACTGAAAGATCTCCAAGACGTAAATATGAATACCCATGCCGTCGAATCATGCTAGATGCTTCTGCATAAGCATCCATTACACCAAACTTTGATCCTACCCCTGTACCTTCCATAAGGACGCCATGGTTGACAAGCATGATAGCTATGTGAGTGGCATCAATGTTGTACCCTCCATCTCCTGCTTCTTTAGACAAATAGAGGATAGTGGGTAGGAATTAGATGCTTAGGAGTAGAATATATAGGTATACAAGAGGGTCCTTCCCATTTTTGGTATATTATGATGCTGCAAACTTATTTAGGTAAGCCTGCAAATCATCTAAACTATAGGGGACTGAACTCTCACTAAAGATAGCAAATGAACCTCCCAGAGGGAACTCCTTGATGGCTAATAGTTTAAACCACAAGAAATCTTCTATGGTGGTGAAAAGTGCTGATAGATCTTGTAGTAGCCTTTCGACAAGCCCCTTCGAGAACCAAATATCATTGCATATAGTAACAACCTTTTCTTATCATATGTAGCTCGACCCACCCAATCACCCATTCTTAACAACATTTCACATTCTCTGAAGCAGTAACCGTTGTGTCGACAAAAATCAAACCTCTAGTATTTATCCATTCTATGAACTGCCAATAACAAATAACCATTAGAGAAGAACAACAATTGGTACACTTAGGCAGTAAACAAATAGAATGAGAGGTGCAAACTGAGGTGCACTACGAGATGACAAGGCAACGTCTATTGCTTCATTGTCATAACAAGTTCTCAAGCAAAAGTATATCTATTGAAACAAGACATGAAAGGGCTAGTAAGAACACATAGAGTGGATGAATAAATGTGAAAACAGATTTTTCGAAATGCAATGAAAAACTTTACTTTTAAAATGAGTATGGTTGACTACAGACTTTACAGAAGGAATCAGACTTTACAGTTATTTCTAAACGTAGAAGTATATCGTAGTAAATAAAGTAAAGGAGTTCAGGGAAGAGAAAATGAATACATAATTTATAGTGGTTTGGCTTAGATTAAGCCTACGTCTACTCTCTCATGCTGACAGCCTTTTAGCTGGTTTTCACTATGAATCAAAAGAGAATTTACAATCTTGCAATCTTGACTTCTCGGTGAAGAGTATGTACTGTTCTCACGAAGTCACAATATAAGTCTCTCTCTTTTGAGTACAAATTTGAGCACAGTGTAAGGAATAACAAGTAAATATGAAGTTTCAGACTTTTGAATTCTTCTTTCACGCACTCTATCGAACAACTGGAGAGGCCTCCTTAAATACTCTTTCATACCTTATTAATTGCTTGCACTTTCCAAATGAATTCTTCCAATAAACTTATTGGACGGAATCAATCAAGGAGATCTTCAAGCCATTTGAAGATTGTGATGAAAGCCCGTCAATCCTATTCGTCCATACAATCATGATTTTGATTTCCATAAGTATATTCTTTCCAAATTAAATTGCATTCTGAAATGATTTGATGTATCTAAATTGATTCTGTTGACACCTAATTTTGGCAACCCTAAAGAAATAAAATAAAAATTGCATCAAAGCAAATAAAAGGAAAAAGACATGGGAAAATCAATCTGATTTATTATGCATGGAAGTTGAAAATTCTGATAAATAGTCAAATATTGGTAAATGTGGAAACAATTCCCGGTCGAGGATCAATGTCCCGACCCGATCTCGCCGCCCTCGAAGTTAAAAGGGGAAATGTTGGGTTTAGGGGTACTTAATCACGAGAGTTCCCTCACGAGATCGCGAGCTCTCCCAAGCTCGTACCCCACGTGACAACGGGTTTATTTATGCGATCTAATTGTTTAACAACCTAAGAATATACATGAGTCACCACTAACCTCATTCATTTTTTTTTTTTTTTTGGTTCGGCTAGAAAACCCAATCGAGGGTTGGGAGAGTTCCCTCGATTCCTATGTAACTAGATATCCAGGTTCGGGGACTTGGATTACACTAATACTTCTATTAGCGCCCTTTCGATACCTAAACAATATATTGTGCTTTTCCTAACATGTCCATGCATTTCTTTTTACATTTTCGGGATCATCAATAGTGATCATGCGTAGTGGATTACTTTCATTCTATTCTATTCTTTAGAAAAAGAAAGGAAAACAATCAATGAAATTGAAATCGCAAGACATGAAGTAAACAAAAAATAGTAAATCTATCATGCAATCCTAAAAATATGAAAGAGAGCACAATTAAGAAAAATGAGAGAAAAATAGAAAACTCGCAACTCGTCGGGTTTTATACAATACAAGGAACCCGAGACATATGTCGAGAAAAAGGAATATTACATAATAATAGTCGGAATAGACATCGACCTCCACCATCTTCTCGTTTTCTCTATCTTCAGGGTCTAATCTAATTCTAACCTAAGAAACCTATAACTAGGTGCATACAACGGAAGAAAACAAACAAACACATCAAACAATCAAAAACAAGACATCTTATCAAAATCAATTGTTTAAAAGAAGTATAATGCGAAAGTCAAATTTTGAGTGATATCCTAAGGTTCAGCATTGTTATGTGTCGCACCTAAATCAATCATCTAACAATCACGTGCAAAGCAAATAAAATGACAAGCATTTAAGCCATATGATTTTGATCCTTATCCAATTCAAACCAATGAGTGCACCAATTAAGGATCACTTAATCAAACAGGTGCACCATTGAATATGCTCATGCAACACATGTATTCAAGACATACAAAACAGTCGATATGTAACCCACATGATACCTAAAACTGTTTTGTAGACAATCGACAAAGGATGTCATTTTTAAAAGATTTGATGAAAAGAAAGATATAACTTCATCAAGTCATGGAATGTATCTAGTCATCATGAAGTGTTCGGACTCTCATCCTACTCAAATGGTGCATGAATTTCATAATATTTCAGCATGTCCTAAGTATAGATGTTAGAGACAAATGTGATGAGAACATCTATCCTTAGATCAATGCATAGAAAAAACATAGAAATTCATTAACCTCAGTAGGATTATCAATCTATTCAAAACAACATATGATTAGAGAACAGACACAGTAACTTTGATAGAGGTTTATCATATCAAACAAAGCTCAAGTGATATGTGCTATGCATCCTTTTGAAATTTTGAAATGTCCTTTGTGAATTTCTACGACATATTGAAAGCAATTAGATACATCTATTATCACATTTAAAACTAACAACAACTAGCCACAGAAAAGATAGCATTTCCCTAACCAAATCAAGTCCAAAAGATCTAAAAGAATCATATGTTGTAGCCTAGAACCTTTGAATCCAAGCACAAAATTCAATAGAAAATCGTCAAACAGCAAGCATGTCCAACAATCATGACAACAGTATCTCCAATCAGATTTCCAGCAAAGTGCACAAACTTTCAAGATGGTTTTAAGCTAGCAAATGACTTTCGTTTAAGCCTTTTAATATATCAAATCGAAGTTTATCGAATGTAGATTGATTGTCCAGAACACATCAACTCAAGATTTCAAAGTTTAGACCCCAAATCTACCATAGCAAAAACTAAGTACTGAGATCCATAAATTTCCAGAATCAAACATTGATGCGGTAACATTCATTTGACTAAGCAAATGACAACCAAATCATGCACATAATACGTCATTAGAAAGTTTTTCAAATCTATTTCAAGTCTCATGAAGGCCTCAAAGCTAAATAACCTGATCTACCAGTTCATTTGAAGTCAAAACAGCAAATCAATCTAAAACTGCTGCAAAATTGACAGATTTTAAAGGTATTTTTCAATAACCAAACGACATCCACTATCGGCGTGTGATATATCAAATCAAAGCTTGAGAAGTCTATTTTCTATGTCTAAAAGGGCTCAAGATCAGAAAACTTCATCTAACACCTCATTTAAGCCAAAATAGAAAGTGACATATTAGGTATACGAAATTGCAGATCAAGGCAAATCAAGCTCAATCAACTTCAAGTTCATCATCAAAAATCATCAACTCATCGCAAATCATGTGAGATCAGCATCATAGGAAAGATTAAAACGAGCCTACTTCTTAAGAGAAGTTGAGTCCAATTGACATCAAATTGATAGTCGAAAAATGATCATCATGAGGACATACAAATCAGCCACAAATGAATTAGAACATAATGCATAACTAATGGTTTATAAAACCATCCAAACAATGCACAAAGAGTAGTTCTAACAATGAATCACAACAAACCCTACAACCTTAAAAGGGTCGACAAAAGTAACAAACCATGTTTCTATTTCTACAAATTTCTGCTTATATCCGCCAACTTCAGCCATCAGTTTCATCCATCAATAGATCTCTACTTGATCGAGAAAACTTCCCAAATTTGAGTAAAACAAGACCAGAACAGAGATTTATTACTTTCTAAAACTCAATCTGATTCGAAGTGGAAACGAATATCACTCAAAGTCGGTGAGGCCAATGAGCACAGGTTTTAAGCATGTCATAATCCTAAAATTACTCAGATTGATTGGATCAATAGTAAGCAAGATGAAATCAATATGGGCATCATGATTTACGTAAGCCATGAACATCTTACAAATAGACTGATGAAGACACTATGCAGATATTCATTCAGGCATTTTCACAAACATATGGCAGGCATCTTAGCTTAGTGACCAAAACGCAAGGGTGAATTAGCAACTTAAAATCACACGACCACATCATAATCCAAGCAGGCTCAAATCAATAGTATATCCACAATAAGATGCTGCATTCACTCTAAAGTTCTTGATCTCCACCTTTGAATTAATGACCCATACTTGTTTATTCAAACCCTTAGCTTTTGCCCTCACACGACTAACATACTCTTATATTTTGACCATGAAATCCAATCACAACTAGTTCAGCTCTACAACAGAAATCCTTATCTACTTTAACACCAGATACAGAGCCTAGCGGTTTTCCAGATATAGATCATGATCGAGCCAGAGAGAACGATCTAAGAACGATCTAAAAGAGAGAGCGACAGAACTAGTGCGAGACAGAACGATCGAGAGAGAGAACCTGATCAAGCCAGAGATAAAGTCGAGAGAAAACCCCGGCGGTGGATGACGAACGGATGAAACCGAACCGAACGTTACCACTCTGCACTTGGCACGAATCCGAGCTGATGTCGCTGTCGCCGTCGATGCTGATGTCACAACCTTCGAATCTCTACCCTCGAAATTGAGCTGATACCTATAAACTCGGCACAAATCTGAGCCTCAAAGCTGAGCCTCGCGCTTTGAGTTCTTCCACTGGCAGCTGCTTCGTCTTCGAGAGCTGATGATCGAATGAGCGAGCGTCAGATCTCCGAGAAAGAGCCGGGGAGCATCCGATCGAGAACCTCTGGAATCGAATCCAACAACGAACAGAGGGAATGAACCGATTCCCCTCCCGATCAGTCCAATCAGTAACCGACTACCGAATCACGGCTGCAAGGAGCGTTGATCGAAACTGAACACAGATCCAGTCGCTTCGGTGGAGGAGTACAAACCTAACCTTAGCACGCCTCGAAATCGGCCAAAAGCCAACCTCGTACCTCCGGTTCCGAGCCGTTCGGCAGCTCAACTCAGTCGACCGCTCCAACGGAAACTGCATATTCCAGAAGAGAGAACAAACTTTGACGCCCGATCTCCGATCGCCTGCCAATGGAGGAGAATCTCTGCATTCGATCTGCCCTCTGGAGAGAAAACAAAAAACGGAGAAGAAGCCCTCCAGAGAGTGAGAGTCCAGAGGTTTCGAGAGAGAGCTCGTGAGAAAGAATCCGCGTACCAAAAAAATGAGCCGTACACGAGAATCCGCGCGCCCAAAAAAATGAGCCATCTCCCCATCCGCGTTTTCCCCTTTTTCTTTTTGTTTTCTTCACAATTTTTTTTTAATGTTTTCATTCATTCATTTTTTTTTATCTTTTTGGCTCTTTTTTTATTTATATTTATGCAAAAAGGATGTTTAAAATGTTGACAAAAAATTTCAAGCATCAACAATCAAGAGTTGGGAAATCAAGCGAGAATTTTGATAAAATAAAACGAATTGAAGCAAAATAGAGTTGATTACGAAATCACACTTTGATTTGCAGAAAGAATGGAAGCTCGAAAATTGTCATGGAAAGCAGCCGTTCTGAACCACTATAAAAGGAGTCGATTCGTACAGATGTGAAGGGGTGCAAGAAAGAATTCGTGCGAGAGAAAATTCGTGCAAGGGAGACCAAAAAAATTTGTGAGAAAGAATTTGTGCAAGAGAGAAACAGTAAAAGCAAAAAAAAAAAAAAAAAGAAAGAAAGAAAAGAGACCCCCTCCCCAACATACAAAGT